>CM034157.1:218401115-219601115 GCA_019776745.2 Taxus chinensis
CCTTCAGTGTATCAAAGAGTAATCTATTTTATTGGTTACATCAATGAGTTTATTGTTGTCTACCAAGATGATGTGACTGTGTTTTCTAGAAAGAGAAGTGAACTAGTTAGTAAGGCACTTTTTGGAAGAGTTTTATCCACTTCCTTGGTAAGAGAAGATGCTGATAAGATGTAGAGAATATGGCATCTCACTCAATCCAAAGAAATGCCATTTTGGAGTGTAGAAGGAAAAGTTTCTTGGTCACATTGTGTCACAAGAAGGAGTGATGATTGATCTAGAAAGAGTAGAGGCCATCAGAAAGGGTCCCAATCCCAAGAACCAAGAATAGGAATTCAGTCCTTCTTTGGGTTTAGATAAACTTCATCAGAAGATTCATATCAAACTTTGTTGAGTTGACCATTCCAATCACTTCCATTTTGAAGAAAGACCAGGTCATCAAATGGGAGGAGGCTTCCATCCAAGATTTCAATGGAATCAAGGACACACTAAAACATGCCCCTATTTTGGCAGCTCTAGACTATAAGAAGCCTTTCCAACTATTTTCCTTTGCTTTAGAGAACACTATTGATTTTATCTTGCTACAGAAGGATGATGAAGGGGCTGAGAGGCCAATTCCTTTTTCAGTAAGGCCCTGCAGGGGGCTGAGCTGAAGTACACTATCATGGAAAAGTAGGCAGTTTGCCTTAGTAAAAGAAACAAAGGTTTTCAGACCTTACATTCTAAGTTCTAAAGTGGTTGCTTATGTTCCCCACACTATGGTGAAGGACATCTTGTCAGAGATGGAGGTCTCAAGAAAAAGATGTAGGTGGGTGAACAAGTTGCAAGAATATGACATGGATATCCAAACCATGAATTTGGTTAGAGGTTTGGCCCTGGATAAGCTTAGCGTTGAGAGAAACTTGCAAACTATTGAGGTAAATCATAGGTAGAAGAAGAAAGGAACATGTGTTTTTGAAAGGTTGATGAGTTTTGGCAAGTGGTACAAGGATGTGATTTGGAAGTATCTCAGACATTTTATACTACCCTAAGTATTTAAGTAAGAACCAGAAAAGGGATCTTAAGTTGCAATCTCCCAGAAATATGTCATTGTTGATTCTTGGGTTAGCTTGGATAAACCTAGAGGGAGTCCTCTTAAGATGCATTACTGAAGAAGAAGCCCCCAAGATAATTGTTGATCTCCATGGAGGAGTTTGTGGGGGAAATTTTGCTGCAAGAGTCACTCACACAAGATCCTAAGGGTTGGTTATTGGTTAAAACTCTCTTCAGGGATACAACTCTTTTGGTTAGAAGATGTGAGAGTTGCAGTGCTTCTCTGGAAGATTGACCTAGGCTCCCTTCCTTTGCAAGTCCTTTATCAATTGAAGCTCCATTCAAGCAATGGGGAATGGATTTCATTGGTGAGATTTCAGACCCTTCAAGTGTTTTAAGTGGATTCTTGTAGCCACTAATTATTTCACCAAGTGGGTGGAGGTAATCCCCACCAAAAAAGATAACACACCAAATTGTCATGGATTTTTATTGTTGAACCATATCATATGCTAGGTTTGGGGTTCAGTCAAGATTGTTGCTGACAATGCCATGAGCTTTAGAGCTAAACCTTTGATGGAAATGTGCAAGGAATTTATGGGATCAACCATGACATATGCCTCCAATTACAATCCCCAAGGAAATGGACAAGCTGAGTTAGTAATAAAAATTCCTGAAGATTATCAGAAGAATTTGGAGCTAAACAAGAGAAAGTGGGGTGAACAGAGTAAGTTTTCTATTTGGGTAGATAGGATCACTGTCAAGAGGGTCACTAGAAAGATTCCATTTGAGTTTGTATATGGGACTCAGGCCCTACTGCCTCTTCATATGTAACTGTCTTCATATCAGTTTATGCAACACTTGGAAGATCAAGAGGTAGGTCCTTATGATGCTCACATTAACCAGATTGTTGAGCTTGATGAAGAGAGGAGGGCATCCCACCAGAGGCATGTAAAGTTCAGAGAGAAACTGAAGAAGTTATTTGACAAGAAGGTCACTCCCAGGGCTTTCAATGTTGGAGATCTTGTGCTGATATGGGATAGTAGGCATGAAGATAAGGGAAAACATGGAAAGTTTGACTCATTATGGATGGGCCCTTACTCCATTGATATTAGGATTGGTGAGCATAACTTATTCGTCAAGGACTTAGATGGTGAAATGCTAAAATTTCCTGTTAATGGTAGGAATTTGAAGAATTTCTTGGATTGATTCCCCTGAATCAAGTCAAAAATCTTGTGTACAGTGTATAGTTTGTTGTTTGTCTTGTATTTTGTGTTTTTGTTCGTTCTGGTCCTCGGTGACCTGTTTTTTCTAGTTTCTCTGTTTCATTTTTAGAGATGGCTTTGTTTCTATGCTCTGTAAATTAAATCTATTTCCAAATGGATATTTTGGCACTTAGTTTACCTTTGTTCTTGTGGCACTCACAGGGAGTTCCCATCCTTAATTTTGGAGCTGATGTTGGTGCTCAAAATAGTCTCGCCCCATTTTTCCTTTGAAAATATATCGATTTATGGCCTCTATCACTTTCTTTTTCCCCATGTTGTGCCTCATTAATCTTTGTTTCTATTTTTAATTTTTTCCTGGGTTGTTGATCATTTATGGGTTCATGGTTTTCTCCTTGGTTCTTTTTTCCTCTGAAAAGGGTCTGTAATTTAGGTCTCCAATTCTCTGTTTTTCTAAAAACTCAGGTTCTCCAATATTTTTCGTTCTCCATGGTTGAGATTTGTCTTCCTTGTCATTTTTTCCCTAAATACTTGAAGAAAAATGAATGGATGTATCTCTGAGAAACATATTTGGGCCTTATAACACTTATAAGTTCTTTGTCCTTGGAGAAATTTTCATTTTCGGGCTCGAATGATCATTTTTCTGTATTTTACAGTTTGACGGGTGTTTCTCCCAGTCAAATTTACATCCTTGCATCAACAAGGGATGTGGCACCTTTTGGTTGGACGCGGCTCAGCTGGGTATTTCAAAAATTTCATGAAAATCCTCAACTCAAAATTTGTCCACGTGGAGGAACGACGCTCGTTTGAAGATCTACTTTTTGGTTTGGCCTTGGAGTAGCGCCGGGAGGACATGTGGAGGTTTCCGCTGCTTTTCCCAGACTTAGAAAATTCTTATTTAGCAAAGGGTTTTGGGAGGACTGGGACATGTGAGGAAGCCCACACATCATTGGGGGTCTTAAACTTGAGTTTCATTTTAAAGAAGCACCAGGAGGACACGTGGAGGCCTCCGCTCACTTTGCATTTTGCTTAGAATTTTCAATGGCCAAAGGAGACTGCCTTGGAGCATGACACATGGTGCCTTCCATTGAGCTTCAAGCATTCAGACAAACTTTGTCAGGTCAGGACACGTGGCGAGCCTGCACTCATTCAAGGTATCAAATTTTTGGGACCATCTCAAGGTGTGCCATGGTGACACATGGCAGTTTGAAAAGTCAAAGGGGTGCAAAGGTAGACCATTGGGGGAAATTTGGATTTTTTACCCCTTGACATGCAAATGACTAAAAACATCAAAATGGCCTGTTGGCTCGATAAAGGAAAGGTCAAAGTTTTCTTTGGTTAATAGCGAAGATGCGGATTCTCGGGGGAAATTTGGAAAAGTTTCCTTTTGTGAGAAAAGAGTTAAAAGTATCAAAAGGAAGCATGGTTCTGCGGACCACGGAAAAAACTAGAAGCATGGTAAAAGGGAAGAGCTAGGGGGAAAACTTGGAAAATTTTTCCCTTTTCCAAAAAGGAGGTGAAATGGAAGAATTTTATCCACAGTTTCCTAGGGCCCACCTTAGGACATGTGTCAGGCTCATTTCTCGAGGGTAGAGGTGTGGAGAAAAATGGAATTTTTTTCCATTTTTCCAAAAGTTGTAATATATTAGAGGAAACCCCTGAGTTTACTTTTAAGTTTGAAATCTTCCACATGGATGGCGCAAATTCAAAGTAAATATCAATGGCAGTTGAGACTCAGAATATGATTTTCCCCCCATTTTACTGAACACTCCTGGAAGTGTGAGTCTAAATGATTTCTTGGTATTTCCTACACGCCAAGCAGAGAGGGGAGTTAATTTTGATATCTAAGTTTGGTGGAAAGATCTGGAAGACATATTTTTCCATTAAAATGGTCTGACTATCGTGCTCGATCAGATTTTTCATTTTTCTTCTCCCAAGCATGCAAGGAGCAAGATTTGATAGATTAGGGGTGGAAGTGGTTGGAAAATTGAAGAAAGAGTGATCTACCAAAGGAAGGAGTTGAATGCAAGAGATATTAGATGAGATCTACCCCCTCGAGCGCATGACGACTTTTTACAGATCTGATTTTGAGAATCACGATCATGATCATGGTAAGAAATGGTAGCACACAAGGTCTGGATTTTAGAGGGGAAAAGGGGAACTCTATGGTAAATTTTATAAATTGCAGGAATTTTTCGTGCAAATGGTGGGATTGTTAGGGGTCAGGACTTATTTTTATAATAGAAAGCTTGATAGAGCCCATCATATTTTAGAATCATTTTGAGAAGCTTTTATATCTCTTTTTGTATCAAATTTGATTGTGTCAAGGTGGTTGCGAGTGTACAGCCATTGATAAGCTCTAAGATTGCTCTAGAAACTTTCCCCTGTTGATAAATTTGATCAAATATGAGCTATTATGTGTTGTCTTAAGAAAAATGTGTTTATTTTATTTTTGAATATATGTGAGTAGTATTTCTTGTTTCGGTTACAATCTTGTATTAAAATCTGATTCAATCACATAGGTCTCAATCTTAGTGACAGTTTCATGGCATCTGTAATTTCATTTCTCGGAAGAGCCTTCATTTGGGAGTGAAATAAACGATTTAAAATCACTTCTCTTTCATCTGTTTGACAGAGATTGTCTGTAATCCTTTGGGTATACCTTAGGTGTGATTTTTCTTAGATCTTGACACTATTTTGGGTTTCTTAACTCAAGCCTTCGTGATAGAATCTCAAATATTGTGTGAAAGAGTGCTAATCTGGGCCTCCATTGGAGCACATATTCTAGAGTTAAGGAAACATTTTAGCTATTATGTGGCATTCTTTTGTTTTAACCTTCCATTTTGTAAGATTCCTTAAGGATCTGGTGAATCAAGTTCATCCCACCCCACCTCCCACCAAAACATTCAATAAAAAAACAACCAATCCTACCTGTACTACCCCTATTTTTCCTGTGTGCATATAAATGCATAATCTCTATTACCAAAACATGTAGAATCAATCAGGGTCCCAAATATCTTTAGTAACCTTCGCCTTGTTCTGAAAATATCTCCATGATAATGAAGTGACAACTCGTGAGAGTCAGATTTGGTGTAAACTTGTCCCACACCTCTTAAATTGCTATACCAACCCTACCTATGGGATGGGGAGTAAAAAATAGACCCCATTATGTGTTTTGGAAGACAAAAAGGTAAAATTTATTGCACTTTCTTTCATGTAATTAAATTTTGTCCTTAGGGGTGTGGGCTTGGATTGTGTGTGTAAATTAATTTGTCATTCCTCTCACCCACCAAATTTATGGTGCATTGGGGTTGAGGTTTGACTTGTGAGGTGGAGTTGAGGATGAGTGATGTGGCATCCTACATGGAGCCACCTCACCCTCCTCTCTCCCTTTTCTATTTATGATCAAGTTCTTTTGCTTGTTTGGGGGTTACTTCATTCTTTTGTGCTCTTGCATTTTTGGGAGTTAGATAATTTTGGAGTTCTTGAAGATTTTTTTGATATTCTTGGTGATTTTTGGGCTTGAAGGAGCTTGGTGTGGACTCTTGGATCAAGCTCTACCATGGAAAGGTAGGAGCTACACTCTTGTTAAATTGTTTCTTTTATTTGTGTATATGTGCATGTTTTTGAGTGTTTTGTATGCTTGTTGGGTGCTTGGGTAGATTGCCTAAGTGTGGTGTAGGAGGGGACTATGGGGATCATACATGTAGGGAGGCATAAGATTTTATTTCATGTTTTGGAAGGATTTGGGTTGGTGCCCCACCTTGGACAAGAAAATGCTTGCATTTCTTACTTGTTATTTTTATGAGGGAGCCATAAGAGATTGTAGGGAGGCATAAGAGGTAATTGAGGGAGGCATAAGAGTGTGTAGGGGTTTTGAGATGTTTATTGGAGGGTTTTAAGGTGGGAATCCATTTCCCATTGGGAGGCATAAGTGACCTCCCCATAGACCTTACTCCTTTGGCTTTACATTTTGAAGCCTTGTATATTTTGTTAGTTTCTTCTTGTGATTGTAGTTTGAGTTGTTTTTGTTTTGGTATGGTTGTAAAATATTTGTATTGTGATGTGGAAGCTTGTTTTGTTTCCATGAGTTGGATCCATTTTTCATTGCAATGTGGTTGGGGCTCGGGGGCCAATGAGGAGGATGGCTTCTTCTCCTCATTGAAATTCTTGGTTGGGTGGAGAGTGTTGCCTCTCCCCAATTTTTGTTGAAATCAAATGAAGCATGGTGGAGCTCTCTTGTTGGTGATGTGAAACATGGAGCATTTTTGATTTCCTCAAGAAATCCTTCCTTGTGAGAAAACCTTCTTGTTATTCCCACTCAAGGTGGAAGATTTGTAATATTGTATTTTTGATTTAATAAAATGTTGTAGTTTGTAACCAAGTTGTAATATTATTTGAAGAAGTTCATTGAGGAATTTGTAAATTTCCCGTTTCTCCTTAAATTTTAGTATGGAAAGAAAATGAATCAAAAATGGAAATCATGTTTAAAATTTTAGTTCTGAAATTTGTATTGTGAGAAAATAAGTTCTTAAGTTTTAAAAGAAATGAGCTATGCTTAAGGGGAAAAGAAAGTTCATTTTCATTGTTGAAGTTGTATTATTGTAAAAGAGAAAGAAAGAAATATAGAAGTTGTAAGATGTTAATAGTGTATGCATAGTAAACTTGAATGATGTGGAACAAAGTTAGTAGTTATTTTGAACAAATAAGTTGTAGTGAAAATGGAAAGATGCAAGAAATTTTGAAGTATATTGTTATGTTGAAATGTTGCATTTTGTAGTAAGGAAAAATAACAATATTAGAAGTAGATTTAGCTACTTTTTACTCTTGGAATTGAAAGAAAATTTGTTGAACAAAATGAGAATAATCTTTAGTTGATTTTGTTACTATTGAACAAGAAATGATTTAAAATGAGTAATTTTAACTATGAAATGAATAGATGGAACTAAATCGTACAACTGGAAAAACTAGGCATATAAAATTCAAGTTCAGAATGTATTTTTAAACATTTTAGTGACTTTTTTTTTCAAAATCTTAGATTTTGAGGTTCTATTTCTAAGGAATAGGACCGCCACCCTATGCAGAGCAGCATTCTCATAAACTGGTACTCAGGAAAGGAGGCGGTCTCAGAACCACCGCTTAGGTAAGGCGGTGGTTCGTGAATTGTCACCGTAGGTAGGGTGGTGGTCCAAGGACTGCTGGCCTACCTCTGGCCAAATAATTCCTGTCACTAACAGGACGAAATGAATCAGATCTACGCCTATGTAAATTTTAACTTGTCTAACTAAAATTTTAAGCTTGTAAATTTACAAGGAAACCTCCAGCAAACAAATAATGGCTAAAATTTATTTTCCAAAGCAATAAAATCTTCAAAATGTAAATTAAAGATCACTATTTCTCATTTATGTTAATGGAGGTAGGGTTTGCCCCAAATGGAGAACCCAAAATACAAATTACTGAAATCAATAAACCAGATTTAAAGTGAAAACCCCTTTCAATCCTTGAATGAAAGAAATTACAATGATAAATCTAGAACCTAAACTAAACTAAGCTTGATTTTTAATTTTTCCTCCATAGTTTCTTCCTTCCTTCCTTGCTCCCATGGCTTCCTTTCTCCAACCTGCAATTAAACAAAAGAAAATAGACCAAATGAGGAGAATAGGGTAAAGAAAGGTATTTAATAAGAAATTCATAAGGATTTTTAGGGTTAGTTTGGAACCCTAGGATCTAGTGGCCTACAATTGAATTGATCCAAGGGTTGAGGATCAACCTTACAATTAGTTTGGTAGGAATATATTTTATAGATGTTTTAAATAAAATTAAAGGTATGTGTAGATGGGTGAATGGGGCTTTGTTACCTTAGTGTGCAAAGTCACTAATCTAGTTCCTAGTATGTTTTAGAAAAATAATGAAATGGATGAGGATCATTAAGAGTTTAAATAATGGAAATATATAACTAGATTATAAGGTAAATGTTGGTAGGGTGTGAATCCATTAGTTAAAGAACTCAAAATTAATTGAACAAGTAAATTAAATTATGGTACCTTCCTAGTTGAATGTTAATTAATTGACCTTAGGATAAATTGAAATATTTAATCATTTAAGCATATAGATGGTCCATCCCTACATAAGGCTAAGAATATTGGTGAAACTAAAGAATGCACACTAAGGGTTGACACTCCCTTGTAACCTTTTATCTTAAACAAAAAAAATTTGATCGCAATTTTGGTTAAAGTGTTTAACGGTTTTATGTGTTCCTAGAACGTCATTTTTGTGGGCGTTATTGTCAAGAAGTTATGTTTATCTAAATTGCTTACAAGAATTTAATTGTTAGCATTTATACATGTTACTGTATTTATTTGACAATAGAATAATTCGGTTAGTAGGCATAACCGATGTAGGTCAAAATGTAATGTAAAAATATGGTCGGATGTATTGTAAAAGCACCATGTTGATTGATGTTAGACCGCCGAATCCTATACCTATGTAATAAGAAAAAATTGAATAAATCAAGTCCTATAAATATATGATTTATTTTTCAAATTGGGCAAAAATAAGTTACCTAGAATAGACACAAATGCATGTATGCATTATTTGGAGTTAATGCAAGTACCATTTGGTGAAAGAATATAGTAATTAGTTTACCTATATTGATTGGAAGAAAAAAATCTTGTAAACCATGAGTGAGGGAATACAGATAACAAGCATAGTTTGTGTTGGAAGATAATTTAGATCAGTCATTGTATTACCTCTGTAATGGCACTAAATTAATAAAACATAAAATTTGGTAATTTCTTGGTGGATGTATTTTCTCACACTGGGTTGACACCATGTCTTAAATTGGTGTTTTCATAACTCTTCAAATTTAAATACGTTCGGTTATTTCCGTATTTATTTCTTGTACTTTTGTCTCAATTTAGATTGTGCAACATTTTAACTATGGTAAGAACCTCAAATTAATTTTGTGATGGAAAGGAATTCCATAACTCTAATGCCAAAGCACTTTACATGAGATGTCATATAGTTAATTTGAAGATGGAGTCCCTTTATACAAACTAAGTCACTTCTGACCATTCATATGGACTTCTTATTTGACCTGAATATAATTGTCTAACATGAAATCTATAAAAGTGGACATTAATTGAAATAACACAAAATATAGTAAAATTCTGCCTATTTCCTTGAATAAATTAGATAACTTTCCCACCTTAATATGATTAGATACCTCACTTGATGGGATAACCTAACTTCCATGTTTACCTTGTAGAATTACAAAACTCTCTAAATTGGTTATTAAGTTATTTGAGCCTTAAAATTTACATGTCAAGCGTGAATGTGTAAGCTCTCATTGGTTCAAATGAAGTTACACATAGCCACAGAGTTGTATTTTAAGTCCTTCCATTGCATTATAATAGTCATTTTGAAAGGTAGAAATAGGTCATATTAATTCGTGGACAGGTATTGCACTTTCCTATAAATTATTTTCAATGTTAAGATTTTTTAAAAATGCCCACTTCTCTTCAACACTAAATGAACCCTGATTATCTTTTCTGAATTGTTATAATCGTAAACCTTGTTGCTTTATTCTAATTAGCATACTAATAAGATGTGTGGGGCATCATGACTCCATTGTGTTTTGGTTATTATTATTTTAACTATATGTCATACTGTGGACCCTGATGGGAATTTAAGGATAAAACAATTAGCTAGAATGGTTGCATTGTCATAATTTGATTGTGATAGCATTACTCTTCGATATTGTTTTGTTGTATTTGGTTTATCTCTGTGACTGGACACATAGACACTATTGTGCATTATTACCGAAAGATATTAATAGATGAATGACATTAACACATTGTGATATGGGAATTGAAGGATATGGACATTATTGTAACCGAACTGATTAACTTTTGATAGACATTCAGTATGGAAGAAAATGTTGTGTTGTCAGATAAATATATGTGTGATATTTTGAATCATTTCGTATTGATGTTTATTATGAGGTTCAAAGTTATTTTTTTGTGATCTCTTTGATATTGGAGGATTGGATAAATTGGGAATGAGTGAAAGTATTTCTTAAATCTGATGATTCAGTTCTTTTGATCTTAGTTGCAAATTGATGTATGAGTAGAATCAAAATGTTGAAAATTGGAATAATTGTTAAATTACTTGGTCTTAGCAATAGTAGTTATGATATTTGATGTTGAAATTGATAGTTAGATGTAAGTGTTTTATTACTTCGACATCATTAATATGGCCATGAGGCCAGAGGGGTATTGTGTGTTTTGCAGGAAAACATATCACAACAAACAATGGGGGGATTGGAGACCAACCACATTGGAATGCTAGATGAATTCAACAAGGGTCACCATGGCAACATGTATCTTGTTGTGTGTATGTTTGAATTGTTGTTAGGGGGTCCCCATGGGGGGGTCACCTCCAATTGTGACCAAGGGGTTGTGTGTTATTCTTTTATTTAGTTTCCTTTATTTAATTTTAGTATGTGATTTTATAGTGATGTATCCTCCTTTTATTAATTATTTAATTTGTGTCTAGATTAGTAAATTAATATTTTTACTAAACTAATTATGGATGAGACAAAATAATTTCATTTATTAGATTTGATGGCTCTTGGGTTATGTGTTGTAAGTTGAGTGCTTGGGATCTTGAGTGTTGTACACTCTACCCCTTCATGGAAATTCGGATTTGGCCTTAAGGGCCAATTTTGGAGGCTTGTGGGACAAGTTAAACTTGTCCCACACCTCTTAAATTACTATGCCAACCCTACCTATGGATTGGGGGTAAAAAATAGACCCCATCATGTGTTTTGTAAGTCAAAAAGTGACATTTATTGCACTTTTCTTACAAAGGTATTAAATTTTGTCCTTAGGGGGTGTGGGCTTAGATTGTGTGTGTAAGTAGTTTGTCATTTCACTCACCCACAAATTTATTGTGCATTGGGGTTGAGGTTTGACTTGTGAGGTGGAGTTGAGGATGAGTGATGTGGCATCCTACATGGAGCCACCTCACCCTCCTCTCTCCCTTTTCTATTTATTCAAGTTCTTTTACTTTGTTGGGGGTTACTTCATTATTTGGTGCTCTTGCATTTTGGAGTTGGAAGATTTTTGGAGTGCTTGTGGATTTTTTTGGAGCTTGTTGGTGATTGTTTGGGCTTGAAGAAGCTTGGTGTGTGACTCTTGGATCAAGCTCTACCATGGAAAGGTAGGAGCTAAACTCTTGTTAAATGTTTTTCTTTTATATTGTGAATATGTGTATGTTTTTAGTGTTTTGGTATGCTTGTTGGGTGCTTGGGTAGATTTCCTAAGTGTGGTGTAGGAGGGGACTATGGGGATCTTACATGTAGGGAGGCATAAGAGTTTATTTCATGTTTTGGAGGGATTTGGGTTGGGTGCCCCACCTTGGACAAGAAAATGCTTGCATTTCTTACTTTTTTTATGAGGGAGACATAAGAGATTGTAGGGAGGCATAAGAGGTTCTTGAGGGAGGCATAAGAGTGTGTAGGGGTTTTGAGGTGTATATTGGAGGGTTTTAAGGTGGGCACCTATTTCCCATTGGGAGGCATAAGTGACCTCCCCATAGATCTTGCTCCTTTGGCTTTGCATTTTGAAGCCTTGTATATTTTGTTAGTTGCCTTCTTGTGATTGTAGTTGTGTTGATTGTGTTTTTGGTATGGTTGTAAAATATTTGTATTGTGATGTGGAAGCTTGTTTTGTTGCCATGAGTTGGATCCATTTTTCATTGCAATGTGGTTGGGGCTCGGGGGCCAATGAGGAGGATAGCTTCTTCTCCTCATTGGATTATTGGTTGGGTGGAGAGTGTTGCCTCTCCCCCCTTTTTGTTGTGATCAAATGAAGCTTGTTGGAGTTCAATGGAAGAAAAAATCTTGTGGGAGAAAGGTCTATGAAGTTGTAGCTTGTATTGTTACGACTCTTCACTTATATTTCATATCAATAATACATTGGAAGTAATTTGATTCATTGCTTGAATCCTTGTAAATTGGTTATTGTGGCCCTCCATTGTTGGCAAACTTATTGGATGGAAAAAAAAAAGGAAAAATAATGCATTCAATCCTTGTTTTATTTTCTTTTATCCAAGTGTTTGTACAAGAAAGAAATAATAGAAGTAATTCTACAATTTTAGTTCTTTTATTTTTTTTGCTATAGAAAGTTGCCTAAGTAGGGAAATTTAAGACACAACTAACTATACACTCACAATAATATTTTTAAAAATGTTTTATTTCAAATTGTAAGGCATAAATTTACACTCTTCCATAACTATCTAGGTGTTTGTAGATTATTACCCATATTAAATTATTAAGGAAAAATTCACCCTCACACACTAATTTGCAATTCATATATTAATGGAAAGCTTATGCACTAAGTAAATATTTATCTTATTATATTATAACGATATATTAATATTATATATAACATCAATGTATAAGTATTAGATTCTTATTGTTTTACAAACATGAATATATATGTAATTATGTAAGTATATTACAATTGCATATATATAGTAATACCTAATGATAACTAAAATTAGAACTAAAAGTGTGAACCTTCTTGAATAGGGTGAGGGATAGTTCTAGTATTTTAATAAAGTTTATTAATTAAATAAAGGTTTAGTGTTTCAATGAAATTTATTAAATAAAATTAAATATAAAAAAAGGAAAAAAGGAGGATTTGCTTTGAAAGCCATGTGATTTGGCTGAGTATAGTTTTGTTTTAATTTTAAATGATATTATTAAGGAGTCTTTCGGCCTTTGTTTTCCATGGCTGTAGTGGCATGCATTTTTTTTTTGTTTGAAATTGTTGGGGGAGGGGCGTCGACCCCACCCCCAACCCTTATGTTTTGTAAGGGGTGGGGGTGGAGTCGGTGCCCCTAATCCCCCAAACATATATCTAAACCGCTCCACTAAACCCCCCCAAACTTTGTAACCCCCTCTCCCTCCACAAGCGGCCAAATAAACTTTGTGGCCGGTGCAATAGCCAAACATAGGGTTTTATCGTTCTACATTCACCTCTTCTCGCGGCTGAACTCCAATATATATATATACATTTTTATGACATACATATATTAATCTAATAGTCTTCTCACAAATAACTAATATATAATGTAATATAATTCGTGAGTTTCGAGTTTTTTTTAATGAGTTTTGTTTTAATAAATAGAATATATTGAAATGTATTTATACCAACATATAAATTTATATATGAGTATTTATATATATAGAAATATGTGAGAGGATAAATGACTTGAATTTCTAGTTTTACCCAAATGGGTATACACACACAATATACACTTTAAATTCTGCAAGTAAAATATTTTTAATAAACAAATACAAAAGATAAAACAATACCCACAAGGGGAAATGAACAAATCCATGTCTTAAGAAAAAAAAATTAATCAAGAAAATCTTCCAATCCTTTCTAATGGCCTCCATCGCACCTCTTTCTTCTCCTCCTTCCTTAACCTACAAGTGAAAACAAAGAAAATGAGAGATTAGGTTTAGGAAATGAATATAAGAGAACCCATAAGGATATCTAGGGTTTCTTTAGTCAAACCTAGATCTAATGGCTTAGATAGATTAGATCTAAGGGTGTAGGATGAACCCTACATCACTTAAGTGATGAGGGTATTTAGCTGGGAATGAATTAAAAAAAGATGTGTGTGTAATGTTAATGTCCCATTGGGACCAAAAAGGGTTACACTAAGTTGTGCTCACTTGACCTATTTAAGTAATGGACTAACTATTATGTGCATGCCATTAACACTAGAGGATTTTAGCCTTGCCTAATTAAAATTTTAAAATTGCTAATGGGCATTTAAATAATGAATTTTAAAAAGGGATTAATGGAGTTAAATAACGAAAAGCTAAATGAGGATTATTTTGATAAAATATTTGGGTCTAGAAGAGAAGGAATTAAATTGTAATATCATTATGAAATTGGGTTTAAAATATTAATTATTGTTTTAGTCCCGACTTCCAATTAATAGTTTAAAATTTTGTAATCTGGATTTAATTGAAATTTGGGCTAAGGCCTTGGAACCTTCCAAAAAAAAATTATTCCATAATTTTTCCTATTTTCTATCAGGTTTCTCAGGGATTCTTATGGAAAGATAAAGTGGGCATTATAATTCGAGTCATTAAGTGTTCAAAGGAGCAAATTTCTTTTGTAAAGAATTTTTTTTTATATACCTTACTAACTCTAGCTAAACTAATGAACATTATTCTCTTTCTTGGTGGGTTCATAAACAACCTTAAGGTGAAATCAATGTTTAGTTTTTGGATGGTAACATGGTTATAAGAAGTAAGAGGAGACTGATTAGAAACCAATCAATCTAGCTCACCCTTGAAAACATAATGTGTATACCTTTGTCAATCTCATTAGGAGAAGCCTAAATGAAACCTTTAATCACTATGGATAGATTCTTAGCCCAAAAAAATCTAGACTAATAACTAGTGAGGCCTTTAAGATGAATCCAATTCGATCTCCTTCCTCTAAATTATTCCAAAGAGATTTTTAATCTCCTCTTATTTTATGTTTAATCATTTTATCCTTGCAAGGAGTTGGTAGTTCCAAAACTAACAATGGTACCTTCATGTTAATCGGAGCTTGCAACTCTATCACCTGTCAATTGAGGTGTGGAATAAGTTTTTGATGGTCTTGAGTAAGATTAATTAACCTTGTGAGAAATGAAAAATGTTCTTAAATCAAATTAATTAAGAAAGTTATTGACATATAATTTATGATCCTCTTTTAGAAAGCTTTTCCTTAAGCTATTTAGTCAATATGATTAAAGAAAGAAGTTATCCCTTGTGAAAAGAATTGTGCGAATCTTCACATGAATTTTTTTTTAGAACGTAAGTTAGGAATTAAGAGAATTTTTAGTAAACAAGAAACCTTAAGAAGAATTTCATCGTGGGATGCCCCTAAACGTAACTGTGTTATGTGGTTGGACTTGTTTTTGATGCTCTGTCGAAATGGGAAGTAAACAGTTTCATGTTGAGTATCGTAGATTTCCTTGTACCTTGGTGGTCAATGTTTTGTTAAGCCTATCGTGATTTGGTGGTAGTCATTGAAATATATAATTGTGTCATGTAAACTCCAAGAAAGTCAAAAAAAAAATTATCCATGTTTTTCATTGTTGTATTTGTGTGTGTTTTGAGTGGGCGTTACATTTTACAACTCCAACTATAGTTCAATCTTCTTATCTCACAAGGCCTTGGCTACAGTTGTAGGCATCTCATTCTGAAGGTTACATTTTATTATTTGATTAGCATCATTGTTTAATTCATATTTATGCAAACAAATCATATGATCATGCGTCATATTTTTGTTTTCGATTTATTAGGTTGTTATATTAGTCGTGGAACTCTACTTTATTACATTCATTTTATAATCACATTTGAAATTTTAGTTGGTTTTGAAATCGCTCAAAGGTGTACCATTTTAGTAGCTGTCATTCCTTAGTTTAATCTTATTTACCTTTTTTACTAACTAGATTTAAGTGGTTACTTTGGTTCTCTGTTAACATCATTTTGGAACAAATGAAATTCCTTTAACAATTATATAACACTAAGGAATTTAAGACTATAAAGAGTACAAAGTCGCATAAGACAACTCATTTCAATGCTCTTGGACATGGAAATATAAGTTTATATTGCAAGAGAGATATTCCAAATAATCTTACACATTACAAAATCCTCCTAAGGACATATTTCAATTGTTGGGTAAATATGCAAGTAAATTGAAAACGTAGTCTTAACTCACATAATTAAGATCTCACAAGAGATCAATCGTAGGTATAACCACCAACTATGTTGCAAGGCTTTGGCCACCCACAAGGGTACCAAGGAATATTACTCATAAGGGGGGGTAACTTATTCTTGATATGGTCAGACCTATAACACCTAGTCATGATCACCACACTCGTCCCAATATGATAGGTTTCGCAAAATAAAATCACCACCTCTTAAAATATTTAGGAAAAAGGTCCTTAATAAGACACCTTAGGTGTGAAAAAAGAAGATGATTAATGAGGTTGGAGTATTTTATTAACATGATCAATGTTTTATAACCTAGGAAAAATATTCAAATAGGAGGAGGAAGTACAATAGGCATTATAGCTCATTCTTTTAATTTCGTTAGTTTTGATGAGAGGAGATTCTACCTAGCATTGTGGGTGTTAAGGAAGTAAACCAATAATTAACAAATAAAAAGATTTGTTTAATATCTTTTTAACATAGGTGCAACATTGAGTACAACTTCACATCCAATTTGACACTATAAATTATAACCACATGGGTATTCCCTTTTCAGAATATACCAAGAACATACTTACACACATTCAACACTCTTACACTCTTCCACACATATGAATACCCCCTAGTAGGTTCCTAAGGGAAAAAAACAAACTTACACACATACAACACCTACAAATAGGCTTATAGAGGATGTAGGAGAGGGTAACAACTGTGTAAAAATATCATAGTTAAGTTGTAGGTTATCTAGTGAAATTTCAATTGCTAATCATGTACTCCTTTACTCGAGTCAATATAGGATACACAAATTCTCTTTGAATCCAAAGTTGAAAAAAATTATGTGGTTAACACTTGGTCAAAATTGTCCTTCACAAGTCTTACAAACTAGGGTCCTCACGATTTTTTCTTAGGCCATCATCCAAAAGGGTTTATTCATTTGCAATTCCCACAAGGTAGTTTCATGTCATTTTTTCAATTAACATACATGTTCAAACTGATACCTTAAATTTGTGATCCTATTTACTATGAGATAATTAATGATAACTTGTATGATTATAGTAATATCAATATTATAACTTAATATATCACAATAAAACTTACAAGTATTTCCATCCATTTTATCGTATCCCTTTTTTTTACTCATTCCTTACAATTATACACACGTATACATTTTGTGCTATCTTAAAACTCATATTTTGCTAAGGAAATACATACATTGTCTAACCATTGATTTTTTAGTATGATGCTATTATTTAGGTAAGTCTAGTATAAATATGAGCTTATCCACAAATAACATACAAATTATATACCTAGCACAAATGGATGCATTTCAACATCATATCTAGACAAGTATGGTTATCATTTCATCACAACCATTATTTAATATGTTATATCTAGAAAACTTTATGTTTTAAATGGACTATTATATCACTCCACATTATTTATGCAATGTTACTATACACACTTATTTCACTAAATTTTATATGGTCTAGTCCGAGAAGTAGGCATTATTTATGACAATGTTATGTATCCAAAACTACTGTATTTTGGATTCCATAAATGATAGCGGATATAGGAATTATTTATGACTTGATTATAATCACAAATGTCTGGATTTTTATATGGGGCATGATATTAGGAATCCATTATCACATATTTTAGAATCCAAGGTTCACATAGTGTTTAAATTTATTTAAGATCCAAACTCCTAAATATTGGTAATCCAAAATACCTTGCTGGCCCATTTGACTAGGCATAATGAAATTCAAGAGATTTGAGACACTAAATAGGTTCATGTAGTATGTATTATATGAACCTCAACAGTAACTACGCACTAATTACTAAAGATATGTTGAAGAAACAGAAGACGATAATTTAGAGTAAGATAATTAATTAAGGCTATAGCAGCCACCAATCCATATATTTATGCTATGTTATTATAGATATGAAATAAATTTAAATTGCTTTACTAATGATAGATAATGTAGAAAAGCATTATCTAAGAATTGTTTGAATATACAAAACATGTTTCTATTTTATATAATCTAGTGGACGCTCAGCATTATTCAAAATAAATCATAGTGAAGTATCAAATTCACTTTTTTATGTTTTATACGCGATAGTGAACATCTTATCTTGTCCTTCAATGGTTAACAAAGGCTAGAATGTGGTGTTAAATTTGACGCCTGTTTAGACATTGTTTTATTGTTTTTATCCTTAAAATAGTTGCAAATATTTTAAATAACCACCACATATGACTTGCATATTATAGATATGACCGTCATTTTTTCTAGAGATTATTTTATACTAATTATATTAAAAAATATTAAAAACAATGAAGTATATCTAGTATAATTTTATATTTATTTTATGAATAGTGTACAAAAATACTATTTTACAATTTTTCAAGGGAAAGATTTTTTGATAATTCACTACAGAAGTTATTCAATCATATTGTCAGCTTATAATCAATGAAAAAAATCCTCCTAACTTATATTTCAAAAATCTCATCATAATATAATAGAGTTACGCAATACTTTCATAATATCATATGTATGTATATATTATTTACAATATTAAGCAATACCATCATAACAACATTACGAAAAGATAAATATTTATTTAGCATTTTCTTGATCCAAGTATTTGATGCCCTCTACCACATTCAATCCATAAGAAATTGTTTGTGATATTTTCTTGTACAAATTGGCCATAAATAATTTATCTTTTGTACAATCTTTGCATCTAATTTTCATCCCCACCATAAAATTTTCAAGAGGGTTTCCCTTTGCACCTAATGTAATACCCAAAGTGTTTTTAGAACTGTATGAAAAATTATTTATACTCCAAACCTTTTCTAGGTCTCTTATTGTCATTCCCCCAAATATATTACAATGTTCCTTTCCATAACTGAGTCTTGGATTCAATACAATCGATATTTTTTTATTGAAGCCCGTTGATGTCTTTTTAACATCAGCAAAAATGAAATTGTCAGACCAGAATCCCAGTTCACAGTATGGTGATAGTAATTTTATAAATTCTAACAGGGCACCTCACAGGTTGAAAATTTTCATACCGAACCTAAATGACATCTTCCTATTATATGTTTTGTTTATCCCGTATAACAAGTCCTCCTTATCCAAGATAGGTAAATAAATCTTATCGCTACGTGTTGCGAAGTAAAAAAAAATTATATTTATTGATCACATACCAATTACAACCAACTGAAATAAAACACCTTTAAGATTACGAATAACACTTACCGATTGAGATTACATCTTGGATTACACCATCTTTACACATTGTTAGATTTTTGGATGCAAGAGCTATTTCAAATAAGAAATTGTCAATTCATAACTATTTCTTGCTATTGAAAATGACCGTTTTCCACAGTCACATTTTATCGTCCCTATTATTTTTGTCCCAAATATTTGTGGAAACGTGATTGGATGTGGCTCAGAAGATCATATTTGGGCCATATATCATTTCCAAATTCTCTTTCCTTGAAGAAAGATTCATTTCTAGGCATAAATGATGATTTTACTGCATTTTACGTTTTGACAGGTGTGGTTTTCCCTGTCAAATTTACATCTTAGCATCAGTAGAAACATGGCCCTTTCTGGTTAGATGTGGCTCAGTGGGGTACTTTGAAAACTCGAAGGCCCACTTCAACTCAAAAATTGTCCACGTGGAGGGTCGGTGCTCATCTGAAAATTTGCCTTTTGGTTTGGCCTTGAAGTTACGTCGGGGAGACATGTGGAGGTTTCCGCTGCCTTGCCCATACTTAGACAAATTTTTCATGTGGCTAGTATAGTTTTGGTGGACCATGGACATGTGGAGGGCACATGCTCATTTTAGGATACGCATCAGGGTCCCACCTTAACAATTGTGACAGGGAGACATGTGGGCATCTACCAGCTCCGCTCTATACTTAAAATTTTCAAAGCAATTGTCTAAGGCCTGGGACACATAGAGGGACAACGCTTGTTAAGGGACTAACCCCTTAATTTTATTTTGAAGAAGCACCAGGAGGAAACTTGAAGGTTTCCACTTACTCTTCCCTTGCTTGGAATTTTTAACAACCAAGGAAAACTATCTTGGACCCTAGACACATGGCGCCTTCCGCTGATCCTTCAAATTTTTTATAAATTCTGCTAGACTAAGACATGTGGTGAGCCCGCACTTGTTTGGGGTCTCCAATTTTGGGGACCCTCTCAAATTATGCCATTGAGACATGTGGAGGTTTCCACTAGCTCCTTTTTTAATAAGACTTTTTCAAAGACCAAAATACTTTTTTCTCAGGCCCAGGGCACGTGGAAGGCTCGCGCTTGTTTAGAAACTTTCCCATATCCTTCTCCTTTGTAGTTGTACCAAGGAAACACATGCACTTATATAAAATAAAGTAGAGAAGGGGAAGAATCAACGATTATAATGCATTGCATCTGTTTTTCCACCATTTTGGCTCTGAGACTCCTGGAGATGTAAATACGCATTGTTTTTCATCATTTTTGATGAAATTCCTTGTTTTTTTTGTCTGCACAGTTCCATTGAATGGATTCATAACTTAATTTGTGAGTCCAAGGATTTTTAAGGTCAATATTTTGAGGTTGGAATTCCTCAGGCACTTGTAAAAATGTGAACTACTAGAGAAGATGGATGTGGGGTAGAGTTGCAGAGGAAAGAGAGGGAAAATGATGATATGATGGAGGTTATAGGTGTAAAAGGTAAAAAATGTGTTTCCTCGAGAGTGAAAAGGATTACCTGTCAGATTGAGTTGTACAGAGCCTCCGGAAAATTATTAAAATGGGGATTTCTTGCATGAGAGAATCAGAACGATTAAAAGGAATGCAAAAAATTTGTGGCATGGCATCCTAGTCATTAGTCAAGGGTCTAAGAAATGTGATTAGTTCATAATTGGTCCACCTGGAAGCTTTCAGATGCGAACTTTTTAAATGTCACTTTCTGAGGAAAAGTCGTAATAAGAAAAGGTCCCTCGAATAGTATTCTTTTTTGGGGGGAAATTTGAGTTAAGTGAGTGAGTGAAATGTATAAATTAAATGAGAATACTCTTGCAAAGGGTCGGGGGTTGAATTATTAAGAGAAAATTTGAGAGAGCCTGTCTTCCTAAGAGACCAATCTGAGATACCTGGTTAATTTCTTCTGTGTTATATTTTCTATCATGTCAAGTTGGTTGTGGATGTATAGAAATTGACGAGCACCGAGATTTCTCTAGAAGATTTCCCCTGGTGATGAATCTAATCAATTTTGAGTTAATTTGTGTCAATCTTGGAGCAATTTGTGTCTGCGTTGTTTCAAATTGTCTGTAAGTAGTTTTTCGTATTCCCATTGCAATATTTATTTAAAATCCCTCCAAATCACACAAGATCTCATCCCTGCAACAATTTAGTGGCATTTGTAATCTCATTTCAAGAAGATATTTCATCCTATGATGAGATAAAAAATTTAAAATAAATTCATTGTCATTTGCTGATAAAGACTGTCTGTAAGCCTTTGAGTGTATCTTAGGCATGAGGAACACGGGGTCTTTGATGTTTTATTGAGTCTTTAGCTCAAGCCTTCATGTTAGATTCTCAAAGATTATGTGAAACAGTGCTGATCTGGACCTCCATTGAAGCACACCTTTTAGTTGAAGGAATATCTTATCTATTCCGAAGCTTTCCGTCATTTAGATTTCCAATTTTTTTGAAGTATTTCAAATATCTGGTATAATCAACATTATCTTGCTTGATTGCCCACCAATATTATTCAAAAATCATGAATCCATCCTAAACTACCCCTATTTTTCTTGTATATCCACAAATGAACAAAATCTTTATACTAAAACATGCAGAACAATTAGGATTTCATAATGTCTTAAGTAACCTTAGCCTTTTTTGAAAGTATCTCCATGTTTTAGAAGTTACAAATCTTGAGAGTTAAATTTTGGAGTATTTATCATACTTTCCTAAGGTTTTCTTCATAAAATTCATGAAAAAGAAGGATATCTCCATCTCCTTCATCAAACAACGGTTACACTACGGGTCCTCTCACCCTTGTCGAAAAACACTACCTAAAGTAGTGAGGATAGGTCAAATCCTCTTGAAGGTGTTATCCATCTTTCCACAAATTTGAGTGAAAAAGGGCCAGTTAGATCTAATCCATAGCTACAAAATGATACACATCATGATCTATCTATCTCTAAGCTCTGTGCTAAATCTATGATGTTTCTCATCTTGAAAAGGAGAACGAATTTAGATACCAATACTATTGGCATCGTTACCAGGGAAATGAAGTTGTGTGTAAATTTTGAACTGTTGACATTAAAATTTTCCTCCGTAATTTCTATTTTATTATGTATAGGATGTTGTTAAGTATAATTAGTAGTGGCGTCTGATAGAAGATAATGACGCCGTCAGTATGGTGCCACCAATAAAGTAGAGTACGGTAATAGTCAAAGTACAATAGGAATGTTGTGGTAAAAAGTAAATATTTGTCGTAAGTGGTCCGGTAATGTTAAAATGTCAAAGTTGGGGTAAGTAGAGAAGTAGGGTCTACATGATTAGGAATTAAAATATTATATTTCTAATAAGCACAAAGAGTGATGTCATAAATATTTTATGTATTTTATTTGTGGAAAAGTCTAAAAAGGTGGAACCCATGTGAGATGATAAGGTTTATCTTATCTTAGAAGATAAGCCTACATGTAAAGACAAGAGTTTACGCATGGAATATGATTGGCCGGAAGATATTTCCTATCCTATCTTAGAGATAGGGTGGAGAAGCCTGAATTCCTATAAATAAAGAGGCCACCCCCCTCATTTAGCATAGAAGGAAGTAGTGAGAAATATTGTAAGAGTAAGTGTGTTAAAGAAGCCATCAAGAGGTGTAATTGTGAAGTTTCTCCCATAGTTATTGTTGGAAGGAAAGTGAAGTCAGTAACACTTGACGTACCTCATGGGTGACATTGTAATAATTTCATGT
Organism: Taxus chinensis; assembly: GCA_019776745.2. Lineage (NCBI taxonomy): Eukaryota > Viridiplantae > Streptophyta > Pinopsida > Cupressales > Taxaceae > Taxus > Taxus chinensis. The sequence goes on from CM034157.1 coordinate 218,424,135, forward strand.
TGATATTATAATTTACACTTATATTTCAGATTTTTCATCATTCCTTCGTATCATAGTCTATGGTATTCTTGTGTTATGTTTGTTATTGTGTTTCCAAATTACATCCACCAAACTAAAAGTTGTGCATTAGTAAATAATCATAGCATGAAGAGTTCCTAGTGAATAATTATCATAGTGCCGGATTGGTGATGACATTTTGGTTCCGTTGATGGGATCATTCCTCGTGGTGGATTTTCTGGAGAGATATTCCCACTTAGTCAGAAAATATTTGGAGGGTAACCTTGTTTTTACTTTGCATAGTAGTTACCATGGTAAAGTCACTTTTTTCCATGAATAGTATTTACCACAGTAAAGTCACTTTTTACTGTGAATAGTATTTACCCAGTAACTTCACTTTTTACTGTGAATAGTGTTTACCACAGTAAAGTTAGTTTTTACCACAGTAAGTCAAGTTTTACCATAGTTTACCATGGTCATTCCTATTTTACTGTAGAAAGGTGTAAAGTCACTTTCTATTGTAGTGAGTCCAATTATTTATGCACATAAGTCTTACTGATTGTACTTGTGAGTTGGTATTTCACTATGGTTACTTTTAAAAATGGGGAAGATTCCTATTTTTTCAGCCCAATCTAATGAAGATGCTTCCTCTTTCATTAAAAAGTTTAAACGATCTTGCATTTGTAATGGCCTCATAAGAAGGGAACAATGGACTGAATTTTTTCCTACCTTTTTGAATGGTTCAGCCCTTAGGTGGTTTGAAACACTAGGTGATAATGTGAAAAACTCATGGAATTTATTAACTGAAAGTTTTCTTGAAGAATTTGGTGAACAATAGAAATATGCAGATCTCATGATCGAGATCACAAAGCTATCCCAAGGAGAGAAGGAGAAGATAAGGGATTATCATGCTCGTGTTCTAGAGCTAAGGAGGAAGCTCGATGCCCAGATCCGGAAGGAAGGATTAGCGGATGGGTTAATGAATGGCGTGGATAATCTCCTCTGTAAGCACTTCATTCTTGGGATGAAGCTAGAGATCAGACAACGAGTGAAGTATGACTACCCAACTACCATTGAAAAAGAAAAGGAGATTACAAGAAGGCAAGAAGAAAGCATGGAAGAGGAGCGTAAATAAATTTTTGCTAAGGTAGAGCCTACACCAGCACCTTTGGTCCAGAATCCACAACCACTCTCGGTGAGCACAAATATCTTTCTCCTAGTACATCTACTGAGTATGAAGATCTGCTCAAGAAGATGGGTCAGTTAACTATTAATCTTCTTCAAGGAAAGGAATTTAGTTCTCAGGGAGGAGATAGAGGTCCAAAAAGAAATATTTCTGAAGTTGTATGTTATGGTTTGTCATAAAAAGGGTCATTATAAGTATAATTGTCCAGATAGAGCTTCTACATCTGGTACAAGAGATAATGATAAAGGAAAAGCACCTGTGAATTCTTTTGATGTAGTAGATAAGAGCGTAAATAATGAAGTAGATGTGTTTGTAACAAAAATAAAGAAAGAAAAAGATAACCAAGATGGAAATGATCCTAAGAAGATGAAAGGAGAAACTAGTAAGAAACATAGGAGAAGAAAGTTGGGTGTGCAGGATTTTCTGATTTCACAGGGGAAAGGACCATACTCCATCTTGGAAGATCTGTCCAAAAGGCCTGCAAATATTACATATAGTCAACTCTTGGCTATGTCTTCTGAGAAGAGGTGGGAGTTGCAAAGTGGACTCAATGCTCGATGAAGGAAGGAGGTTGAGGTCCTGTTTTGGAAGGCAGAGGCAGATCCCTATGCTCCACAAGCTGAGGTATTATGTAATGGTATTTCAATTCATGATGTCTTAGTTGATGGAGGTGTTGTAGTTAATGTAATGATCGAGTCTGTAATGAATATGTTGGGTTTAAAAATTGATCGCCCCTCAACACTTATGTTAAGGTCATTAAATAAGGGAAAAACTAAACCAGAAGGTGTTGTTTCAAATGTGGCAATATCTGTTATAGGTGTTGTATGTGTGGTAGACTTTCAGGTGATGAAAAATGGTACTGTTACGTACCCAATGTTGTTGGGAAGACCATGGCTAAGGAGAGTTCATGCAAGAAACTACTAGAATGAAGGCTTCATGACACTTGGACGTGGTAGAGAGAGGGTGAAGATAAATGTGATCCCTCGGCATCATAAGGGCAGAACCTGTGGATTCAAGTGATGAAACTGATGATTGGACATCCTCTGATTACTCTAGTACCAGTGAAGTGGACACAGAAGATGAAGAAAGTGAGGTTGATGTTTCAGTCATGGATATCCTTCCAGTCACACCAACTCATGACCCCATAAAATTATCTGAAGAAGAAATTGATGATCATCTCCAACAAATAAAGATTGGTGATGCTGTGATGGAGAGTGAGAAGGAATCCTACCTCCAGCTCTTTTGAAGGTACATACACCTATTCACTTTTGATTACAAGGAAATCCGTCAAGTAAGTTGGGTAGAACATTCTATTGAGCTGGTAGATGGTGCTAAGCCCATAAAGCAAATGCCATATAGAATGAATCCTAATTTTTCCAAGACTGTAAAAGAAGAAATAGATAATTTGTTTGATGCAGGATTCATATTTGCTGTGGAGAATTCAGAATGGGTTTCTCCCATTGTGATCTCAATAAAAAAGAATGGGAAGCTACGCATTTGTGTTGATTATAGGAAGCTCAATAAGGCAACAAAGAAGGATCATTACCCTCTTCCATTCTCAGATCAGATCTTGGATGAAGTAGCTGGCCAGGAGTGCTATAGTTTTGTTGATGGATATAGCGGATACAACCAAGTTCGTATAGCAGAGAAAGATCAGCTGAAGACCACGTTCACCACTCCTTGGGGAACGTTTGCTTATAGAGTTATGCCTTTTGGGTTGTGTAATGCTCCGGCAACGTTCCAGCGTTTGATGAATAGGGTGTTTGAACCCTACATTGGGAACTTCATCAGAGTATTTCTGGATGATTTTTGCATCTATGGGAGCAAGATGGACCACCTGCACTAGATGGAGACAACATTTCAAAGGTTAGATGAAGCACAAGCCTCACTAAACCCTACAAAGTGTGTCTTTGGATGTTCTAAAAGCATTTTGTTAGGGCATGTTGTATCCAGAGATGGTATTGGTACTGATCCTGATAAAGTTTCAAAAATCAAAGAGTTACCATTTCCTATTAATAGAAGTAAGTTGAGATCATTTTTAGGCCATGTGGGTTACTATAGAAGGTTCATCAAGAATTTCTCAAAGATTGCATAGCCACTAACCCAATTCTTGAAGAAGGATGTTACTTATGAACCAGGAAATAAGGCGCATGAAGATTTTGAACAACTGAAGGAAGCCTTGGTGTCTTCACCTATTTTAAAGAATCCTAGATTGGAGTAAGTCATTCATTGTGTATACTGATGCCTCAGATGCAACACTAGGAAGTACTTTGAGCCAAAAGGATGAAAATGGGAATGATCATCCAGTTTACTTTGGGAGTAGACAAATGAGCAGTGCTGAGGTAAATTATATTGTAACTGAAAAAGAGGCTCTAGCTATCATTTTTGCTGTAAAGAAGTTTAGAAATTACTTGCTAGGGCAGAAATTTATAGTTGTAACAGATCATCAGGCTCTAAAATATATTGTAAATAAGCCTAACCCATCAGGGAGGATAGCAAGATGGATAATTTTGCTACAAGAATTTGAATTTGATATCATAGATAGGCCAGGAAAGAAGCATGTCAATGCAGATGCACTCTCTCGAGCCTATGATGATGATTTCCCCGATGCAACATTGTTATCCCTTGACACAATCCCTAGTGAATACATAGATATTTGGAATTATCTGAATGAATTCAAGTTTCCTGATGGTGCCAATGCAAAGACTAAGAGAAAGATTACTCAAGCCAGTCGTCCATATTTTATTCTGCATGGAGTATTATTTCGAATAGGACCTGATGGACAGTACAAGAGGGCAGTTGGACGTGATCAAGGGAAGGAGCTGCTAGAAGAATTCCATAATGGTACATGTGGAGGACACTTCTCTAGACAAACTTACAGCAAGAAGGATCTTGGATGCAGGTTATCACTGTGCCCACTCTTTTTAGAGATTGTTATAATTATTGTAAGACATGTGATATTTTTCAAACACATGGTAACCGTAAGACTTCATCAGCTCCATTATGCCCTATTCTTCCACTTGGTCCCTTTGAAAAGTGGGGAATAGACATTGTAGGTCCACTTCCAACTACCCCATGCCAAAATAAGTACATTGTAGTTACCACAAATTATTTAACGAAGTGGGTTGAAGCTAGGCCATTGAAAATAGCTTTCATGGATGAAGTGGTAAGGTTCATATATGAACGCATTGTCACCAATTTGGTTGCCCATTAGAAATTGTAACAGATCAAGGAAGCCACTTCATTAATGAGGTGGTAGAAGCCCTAGTCAATAAGTTTTCTATTAAGCACAGGAAGGAAACAACATACAAGCCAAGCACAAATGGACAGGTGGAACGAACAAATTTTGTGTTGTGTCAAATTCTAGCAAAAGATGCAGCCTTGTAGGTACATAACTGGGATAAAAGGATTCATGCAGCATTGTGTGGCATATAGGGAAACATCAAAGTCAGCAATAGGATACTCCCCATTTCAGTTGGCTTATGGCATTGATCCAGTTCTTCCTATTGAGTTTGATATTCCCACTATGAGAGTTATGAAAAATGAAAGGATGGATGAAAGTGATTCAGTAAAAGAAAGGTTGGTACATCTTCATTTGCTAGAGGAAATGAGGGAAATAGAAAAGGATACAAGCTATAAGAAGAAAATGAAGCAGAAGGAATACTTTGATCAAAAGATCCGTTGGTCTCCATTTCATGTGAATGACTTGGTTCTAGTATATGATTCCAGATACAAAAATAGAAGACAGAGAAAATTTCTTCCAAAATGGATGGGGCCCTACAAAATAGCAGCTGTGCATGAAAATGGTACGATACCGACTGGAGGAATTGGATGGCACTCCCATTATGAAATGGGTCAACCATGACAAGTTAAATATTTTCCAAGCACCAGAATAGTCTACTCCGAGGAAGGAGTAGAAGCTAGGAAGGGGGAAAATGTCGACATTAAAATTTTCCTCCGTAATTTCTATTTTATTAATGTATGTATTAGTGAATAGGATGTTGTTAAGTATAATTAGTAGTGGCGTCTGATAGAAGATAACGGCGCCATCAGTATGGTGCCGCCAATAATGTAGAGTACGGTAACAGTCAAAGTACAATAGGAATGTTGGTAAAAAGTAAATATTTGTCGTAAGTGGTCTGGTAATGTTAAAATGTCAAAGTTGGGGTAAGTAGAGAAGTAGGGTCTACATGATTAGGAATTAGAAATATTATATTTGTAATAAGGACAAAGAGTGATGTCATAAATATTTTGTGTATTTTATTTGTGGAAAAGTCTAAAAAGGTGGAACCCATGTGAGATGATAAGGTTTATCTTATCTTAGAAGATAAGCCTACATGTAAAGGCAAGAGTTTAGGCATGGAATATGATTGGCCAGAAGAGATTTCCTATCCTATCTTAGAGATAGGGTGGATAAGCCTGGAATTCCTATAAATAAAGAGGCCACCCCCCTCATTTAGCATAGAAGAAGTAGTGAGAAATATTGTATGGTAAGTGTGTAAAGGAAGCCATCATTTTAAAGGTGTGTTAAAGAAGCCATCAAGAGGTGTAATTGTAAAGTTTCTCCCATAGTTATTGTTGAAGGCAATGAAGTCAGTAACACTTGAAGTACCTCATGGGTGAGATTGTAACAATTTCATGTTGATATTATAATTTACACTTGATATTTAAGATTTTTCATCATTCCTTTGTATCATAGTCTATGGTATTCTTGTGTTATGTTGTTGTGTTTCCAGATTACATCCACTAAACTAAAATCTTTGCATTAGTAAATAATCATAGCACGAGGAGTTCCCGGTGAAGAATTATCATAGTGCTAGATTGGTGATGACAGAATACTCAATGCATATAGACCCTGGTCATGTTTCTGAATTCTTGCAGAATTACATTGCTGAAACATCATTCCCTAGACCAAATCTGTAAGAATTATTCAAAGTTGTACATTCTGAGTGCAATATTTCAATCTTATACAGTTATTTCACTAGAGTTTGTATCATCATTGATAAATTTGGGTAGAAGAAGAGCATATCTTGTAATATTTGCATGAATATGGTATATACAAACATTTTATAGGTCTTTCATAGTGCATTTAAACAAAATAAGGTGAAAATCCTTTGGTGACTTCGTTTATTTAAATTCTTTATAAATACTAGTTTCTTAACATATATCAAGTAAGAATTGTCATTCATCTCTGCAAAGCTGGAAGGAAGAAGATATGTCATCGCCAGGGACCCTAGTAGAAGGTTGTTTCAAGATTTAGGAAAGTCTAATTTAGAAGGAAGAAGAATTTGGAAGTTTTTTGGAGATCAAGTATCAAGAAAATAGATCTCCATTGGTGAAACTGATTAGCCTATGATTGAAGATTGGTACTTCATCTGGTGTGATTGAATCAGGTAGTGTCTTTGTTCAATTGAATTATCCATTTGGAGAGGTTCCTTCTTTTGTATTTGAAAAATTATCTTCTCATTCTATCCCTGTATTCTCCAAATCTGATAGATTTTTTCAAGAAATAGAGCCTTTAGAGGGTAGTCATTCTGGAAATTACATCACTGTACCACATTGTGAACTCCTCATCATTTGTTTCTCCTATAAGATCACCTCCTCAAATAATATGGCTTCATCCTCCACCCAATACCTCCATTTGTTAAATACTTTTGGTCCCATCAATTTTAGAGGTACCCCTGGCTATTTAAATGTGTGCCACAAGATGTAAGAAATAGATTGCCTAAGTTTCAAGGAAATAATGCAATCAACTAGTGATCAACACTTGAAGCTCTTTTCAATGTGATCAGGACTTTGAAATAGAATTTGAGGATATATACATTAAATTGTTTATCCATACTCTAGAAGAAGATGCAAGGGACTGGTATAAATCTTTGCCAGATAATTCCATTGATTCTTGGACAGAGATGAAGAATGCTTTTAGAATGAAGTATGGTGATAAAACAGACCCTAGGATTCTTTTATCAGAGTTTGAAAATCTAAAAAATAATCCTAATGAATCAGTGCATGATTTCAATACTAGATTTAACAAAACATTGAGAAGACTTCCTGTTAATTTGAGGCCATGTGATGAATCATGTCTGATAAAGTATTCAGATGCATTTGATAAGAAAGTTGCTTACTATTTGAGGGATAAGAACCCTAGGAATTTTGAGGTAGGCCTTTACCATGGCTCTGCAAATTGAGAACAATATTAAAGCCAGTTGGAAAACCTCCTAAGAGGGAGGGTGTTAAAATGATAAACCCTAGAAAAGCCTCAATCAAGTGAGGCTGTGGATCTTGAGGAAGTTGTAAAGAATTTGGCCGGGGCTGTCAAAGAAATCTTTTACAAGCTAGCCAGGGTAGAGAAAGGAATTGTACAAGGTTCACAAGGTCAGCAACAAGGCACCAAAGGACAAGACAAATTTGTAAATCATCTTAGAAATGATTAGAGATCAGATGACAGAGGTAAAGGACCCATGGGAGCAAATAGACAACCCCAAGCTAGGGAAAATAGAGTAGTGCCTGATCCTTAAATGCCAGAGTTGCTTGTTGAAGAGACAAATGAAATTGATTGGTGTGATAAATTTTTCTGTACCCCATCCTCCATGTGAAGTAGATTAGCAAGTTGAAGAAGTTGATGATGATGATAACACTGATGATGATGCATGCATGGTGGACTTCTCTAGAAGCTCACAACAAGGAACAACTTCAACTTAAGTAATAAGTGCAAGAACTACTACAAGTATTTAGGATTTCATTCATTGGGTATCTCTTCTTCCTCCCTCTCATACTTTATAAATAGATATGGTACAAGATTTTTAACTTTCTAATAATGATTTTGAGTACCTAAGAGCTCTAATGATTAAGAAGTATGATGGAGGAATCCATTCAGAAGAGGATAGACAATTATTAATGAATGATTGTTGTTTCCCAAGAAAAGGAGTATAATACACATAAGTAAAGCTGTCAAAGGATTAGGGCCTCAAGCCAAACCAAAACCCCAGTTCTCACCAATTTCCCAAAAGAAAATCCAAAGAAATATGCATCTGGCAAAGGCCTTGTTGTCTTAAGTAGAACTAGTGTTCCCACCCATGACCAAAATTTGAAAAATCCTTGTGTCATCTGATGAATTTGTCAATCTTTCTCCAAATGCTGCTTTTCCCAAATACATTCCTTATGACATTGCCCAAGTCTTGAGTCAAATCAATATTTCATTCCCAATTTTTGAACTGCTTAGGATTCCTGAGCACAAGAAGAGGGCCTTTGAGTATTTGGGATTGGAAGAAGATAAGAATACCCAAGGCAGAAATATAAATAATGTAAAACTCCTCCTCTAACCATTGTATACCTAGAAAAACCACCAGCATTGGAGGAGATAGGTGAACCACCTGAGGTTTACTTGGGAACATCTTTGGTTGAGTCTCAATTAAATGTTGATCCATTTTTTACAGCTGTTGATTATTAAGAACAGACTGTTGCACAATTGTATGTTTGATTCTGGAGCATCATGTAATGTTATGCCTCTAGAGGTCATGAATGAATTGAATATTAAAGTGACAGCAACATATGGAAGTGTCACTACCATGGATTATAGAGAGGTGTCAGTTGTAGGATGTGTAAATGGTTTAGTGGTATAATTCACAGCTTATCTGGGTAAGAACTTGAAACTTCATGTTGTTATTGTTTATTTCCCTGCCAAATGGGGCATGTTGTTGTCAATATATTTGGATACAAGCATTGGTGGAAGTATTCAGATGGATATTTATTTTTCCACCATTCCAATTGAAGGAAACCTTGTAAAGATATATGGAGAGAAGAAGATGTTGCATCTCATTGAAGATCCAAATAATTCTTCTTATGAAGTGTTGTATGCTGATGTAGATGCTGATAACTTTGTTGGATTTCTTTTATGGTAAAGAGCACAAGATGGATCGATGTAAATGTCTTGAACAAGTAGGTTCTCCTTAGACCCTGTTATTCAATGGAGCTTGTTCAAAGTTTGGAAATGATGCTGGTATTGTTCTAATTTCTCCAAGCCAGGAAGAGTTTGTCTATTCTTTCAAACTCAACTTTGAATGCAATAACAACATTGCTGAAGTATGAAGCATTGTTATTAGGTTTGAGAATCACATGGAAATATGGTATAAGGATATCATTGTTAAAGGAGATTCAGAACTGATTGTTCAAACAAATTAGAAAATTGTATGCTACTAAAAATCAGAGAATGAAACAATACAAGCATGCAGTTTGGGATTTGATTGAAATGTTTGACTCTTTTAATATTGTGCACCATGATAGAAAGTTTAATGTTATTGTAGACAAGTTAGTAGTGCTAGGATCCAGATTTGGGAATTGTACAATGTCTCCATTTTGTGATCATGATGTTGAAATACTAACAAGGCCATCTATCCCTGACAATGTTAAAAATTGGCAAGTGTTTGATGATGATGCCCAGGTGAAAGGTTTTTGTAGAACCAAGGGGAATTTTACTGATCAAAATATAGATTGGGAACCAATGGTGTGTGTTGCTGAAGGAAAGGAAACTTTATTTGGAAAAGACATCATCCAATTGAAGAACTAAACACATTCCTAAAGGTTTGGTTACTCTTGAATCAAAACTTTGATAATGTTGATTGCATTATTAATAGAAGTATGTCAGTTTCAAGATATGTGGAAGAGCATGACCTGGGCTTACAGGAAAAACCATGTAAAATATGGTTAGGAAGCAATCTGAGAAAGGAAGAGAAGCAGTCACATGTTCAACTATTGAAGAAATATCAAGACTACCTAGCTTGGTCTTACTCTTAGTTGAAGTCATACATGGAATATTTTTTCTAATATGAAATTCCTATTGAATCTAATGTCAAGCCTTTCAGGAGAAAACAAAGGCCGATCAATCCACTCCTTTCTTTGAAGATGCAAGAAGAATTGAAGAAGTTAAGGGATGGAGGGATCATTCAACCCACAAGGTACTCATCTTGGGTTGTAAACTTAGTGCCTGTTAGAAAAAAGAATGGTGATATAAGGCTGTGCATAGATTTTAGGAACTTGAATAAAGCATCATTGAAAGATAATTATCCTCTACCAAACATGGAGAATATGCTGTAATTAGTGACTGGTTCTGAGTTGCTTATCTAGATTGGATGGTTTCTCTGGCTATAATCAAGTTGTTGTGAAGGAATTCAGAAAGAATAAAGACTTCCTTCACCACACCTTAAGGAACTTATGTCTATGTCAGGATGCCTTTTGGCTTAATGAATGCTGGAGTAACTTTCTAAAGAGCAATGGATGTAGTATTTTCTAGTTATAATAATGATTTCATTGTTGTTTATCAAGATGATGTAACTGTGTTTTCCACAAAAATAAATGATCACTTGCAACACTTGGAAAAGAATGTTGATTAAGGTGTAGAGAGTATAGCATATCATTGAATCCCAAGAAGTGCCATTTTGGAGTGCAAAAGGCAAAGCTGCTTGGTCACATTGTATCAAAGGATGGGGTCATGATTGATCTAGAGAGAGTGGAAGCCATCAACAAGGTTCCAATTCCAAGAACTAAGAAGGGAATTCAATCCTTCTTTGGACAAATAAATTTTATCAAAGATTTGTGTCTAACTTTGCTGAGATGACCATCCCCATTACTAGCATGCTAAAAATGGACCAAGTTATCAAATGGGAAGAAGCTTCTATTCAATCTTTCAATGGGATCAAGGAAGCACTAAAGCATGCCCCTATTTTGGTAGCTCCAAATTACAAGAATCCTTTTCAAGTGTTTTCTTTTTCTTCAGAAAACACCATTGCATCTGTTTTGTTACAGAAGGATGATGAAGGGGCTGAGAGACCAATTGCCTTTTTCAGTAAGGCATTGCAAGGAGTTGAGTTGAAGTACACCATCATGGAGAAGCAAGAATTTTCCTTGGTGAAAGCAACAAAGGTTTTTAGACCCTACATCTTGAGCTCTAAAGTTGTTTCTTATGTTCCCCACACCATGGTGAAAGACATCTTATCAGAGATGGAGGTCTCAAGAAAAATATGCAGATGGGTGAACAAGTTGTAGGAATATGACATGGATATCCAAACCACAAAATTGGTAAGAGGTTTGGGCCTAGCTAAGCTTATGGCTAAGAGCAACTTGAAAACTATTGAGGTGAATGAAGTAGAAGGAGAAAGGGTGGATGTCCTTGAAAATTTGGTAAGCTCTGAATGGTACAAATATATAATATTTTATCTCAGACATCTATGCTGCCCTGAACATTTGAGTAAAAATCAGAAAAGAGCTCTTAAGTTAGCCTCTCAAAAATATGTCATTACTGATTTTGGGTTAGCTTGGAAGAACCCCGAGGGAGTGCTCTTGAGATGCATTACTGAAGATGAGGCCCCCAAAATAATTGTTGATCTCCATGGAGGAGTTTGTGGGGACATTTTGCTGGAAGAGTTACAACACATAAAATCTTGAGGGCTGGTTATTGGTGGCCAACTCTCTTCAAGGATATAACTCTATTGGTTAGGAAATGTGAAAGTTGCCAGCATTTTTCTAGAAGAATGAAAGCTTCAGGCTCCCTTCCTTTGCATCATGTGTCAATTGAAGCCCCATTCAGAAAATGGGGAATCGATTTCATTGGGAAATTTTTTTATCCTTCTAGGGTCATAAATGGATTCTTGTAGCCATTGATTATTTCACTAAGTGGGTGGAATAAATCCCCACCAAGAAAGCAACACACCAAGTTATCATGGACTTCATGTTGAATCAAATCATATGTAGATTTGGAGTGCTAGCTAAAATTGTTGCTGATAATGCCATGAGTTTCAGAGCCAAACCTTTGGTGGCAATGTGCAAAGAGTATGGAATCAATTTGACATATGCTTCTAACTACAATCCCCAAGGAAATGGACAAGTTGAGTCCATCAATAAAAACTTGTTGAAGATCATTAGAAGAACCTTGGAGCTGAACAAAAAGAAGTGTGGTGAGAAACTGAAGTTTGTTGTTTGGGCTGACAGAATCACTGTCAAAAGAGCTACTGGTAAAAGCCCATTTGAATTGGTATATGGAACTCAAGCTTTTCTGCCCCTTCATTGTAATTATCTTCATTTCAATTTGTTTAACAAATTGAAGATCAATAAGTTAGTCCATATGATGCTTGAATCAATGAGATAGTTGAGTTGGATGAAGAAATAAGGGCATCCCATCAGTGGCATGTGAAGTTCAAGAGAAAATTTAAAGAATTTATTTGACAAGAAGGTGACTCCAAGAGCTTTCAGCATTGGGGATCTTGTGCTATTAATGGATAGCAAGCATGAAGATACCGAAAAGCATGGTAAATTTGATGCATTGTGGATGGGACCTTATTCAATTGATATTCAAATTGGTGAAAATACCTTCTTCCTAAAATACTTAGACGGGGAACTACTTGAATTGCCTATTAATGGCATACATTTGAAACATTTCCTTGATTGATTTCTCAGAATCAAGGTATACTCCATTTGTAAAGTGTATAGTTCTTTGTTTCTTTCTACTTTTGTTTTTCTGTTTTTTTTCATTTCTGGTCCTTGGTGACCATTTTGTTGGTTTCTCAGTTCATTTTTTGGGGGAGTTGGTTATGTTTTTTCTACTCTGCAAGCTTATTTTTTTACTCTGTTGTCCAATGGTTTGTTTTTTGCACTTGGTCTACTATTTGTTCTTGTGGCACTCGCAGGGAGTTATGATCCCCGAATTGGAGCCAATGTTGGTGCTCAATTTGGTCTCACCCCATTTATCCTTGAAATTCTTCATTTTGGGCTCTGTCATGTTTTCTATCTCCCCATATTTATGCATGAAAATTGTGTCCTCCATTTGGTTGCCATGATCAGTCCCTTCCTTTGTCAAGAGGATCACTTTAAAGGTCTAGAATTTTTTTTTCATTCCTCTTTCCATGTGAAAAGAATCTGTAACTTGGGCGTTAAACTCGGGTTTTTTCCTTCTGTCCATTTTCCACAATCATGTTTTGTTGTCCCTGTAATTTTTGTCCCAAATATATGTGGAAACGTGATTGGATGCAGCTTAGAAGATCATATTTGGGCCTTATATCATTTCCAAATTCTCTGTCCTTGAAGAAGGATTCATTTCCAGGATGCAAATGGTGATTTTCCTACATTTTATGGTTTGACGGGTGTGTTTTTCCCATCAAATTTACATCTCAGCATCTGTGGAAACGTGGCCCTTTCTAGTTGGATGTGGCTTGGCGAGGCAATTTGAAAACTCTAAGGCCCACTTCAACTCAAAAATTTTCCACGTGGAGGGCCGACGCTTATCTGAAAATTCACCTTTTGGTTTGACCTTGGAGTTGTGTCGGGGAGACATGTGGAGGTTTCCGCTACCTTGCCCAGACTTAGACAATTTTTTCATGTGGCCGGTATAGTTTTGGTAGACCATGGAACGTGGAGGGCTAGCGCTCATTTGAGGATCCGCCTCAGGGTCCCACCTTAACAATTGTGACAGGGAGACATGTGGAGGCTTCCACCAGCTCCGTTTTATACTTAAAATTTTCAAAGCAATTTTCTAAGGCCTAGGACATCTGGAGGGATTACGTCTCTTTTGGGACTGGCCCCTAAATTTTATTTTGAAGAAGTGCTAGGAGGACACTTGGAGGCTTCTGCTCACTTTTCCTTCCCTTTCCTGGGATTTTCAATGGCTAAGGAAAACTATCTTGGACCCTAGACATATGGTGCCTTCCACTGATCCTTCAATTTTTTAACAACTCTGCCGGACTGAGACATGTGGTGAGCCTGTGCTTGTTTAGGGTCTCCAATTTTGGGTACCATATCAAAAGTGCACCAAGGAGACATGTGGAGGCTTTTGCTGGCTCCTTTTTACTGAGACTTTTTCAAAGGCCAAAAGGCATTTTTCTTGGGCCCAGGGCACGTGGAAGGCCCGCGCTTGTTTGGAAACTTACCCCTATACTTCTCCTTTGCAGTTGTGCCAAGGAAACACATGGATGACTATAAATAAAGTAGAGAAGGGGAACAATCAACAGTTTTTGTGCATTGCATCTGTTTTTCTACCATTTTTGCTCCAAGACTCCTGGAGATGTGAATACACACTATTTTTCATCATTTTTTGATGAAATTCCTTGTCGTTTTTGTTTGCAAAGTGCCATTGAATGGATTCAGAACTTAATTTGTGAGTCCAAGGATTGTTAAGGTCGATATTTTGAAGTTGGAATTGCTCGGGCACTTGTAAAAATGGGAATTACCAGAGAAGATGGATGCGGGGTAGAGTTGCAAAGGAAAGAGAGGGAAAAGGATGAAATGATGGAGGTTGCAGGTGCAAAGGATGGAAAAGGTGTTACCTCGAGAGTGAAAAGGATTACCTGTCAGATCCAACTGTGCAGAGCCTCTAGAAAATGATTAAAAGGGGGGATTTCTCGCATGAACAGAATCAGAATGATTAAAGGATTTCAAAAATTGTGGCATGGCATCCTAGTCATTAGTCGAGGGTCCAAGAAATGTGATCAATTCATAATTGGTCCACCTAGCAGGTTTCGGATGTGAATTTGTTAAATGTCACTTTCTGAGGCAAATTGGTAACAAGCAAAGGTCCCTCGAATATTCTTCTCTTTTGGGGGGGAAATTTGAGTGAGTAAAATGTATAAATGCAATGAGAATACTCTTGCAAAGGTTTAGGGGTTGAATTCTTAAGAAAAATTTGAGAAAAGTTTGTCTTCGTGAGAGACCAAGCCGAGATAGCCTGTTTATTTCTTCTGTGTTATATTTTCTATTATGTCAAGTTGGTTGCACATGTATTGCCATTGACGAGCACTAATATTTCTCTGGAAGCTTTCCCCTAATGATGAATCCAAGCAATTTTGAAATTAATTTGTGTCAATCTTGGAGCAATTAGTGTCTTCTTTGTTTCAGAATGTCTGCAAGTAGTTTTTATTGTTCCTATTACAATTCTTACATTGAAATCTTTGTGAAATCACACAAGATCTCATCCCTGTGACAGTTTAGTGGCATTTACAATTTCATTTCAAGAAGAGCCTTCATCTTGTGATGAGATAAACAAATTTAAAATCAATTCACTGTCATTTGTTGATAAAGATTGTTTGTAAGTCTTTGGGTGTACCTTAGGCATGATTGATTAGAGATTTTGGTGTTTAATTGAGTCTTTTAACTCAAGCCTTCATGTTAGATTCTCAAAGATTGTGTGAAAACGTGTTGATCTGGGCCTCCATTGAAGCACACCTTCTGGTTGAAGGAACATCTTAACTATTCTGAAGCTTTCTGTTGTTGAGTTGTCCATTGTTGTGAAGTTTCTCAAAGATCTGGTATAATCAACTTTATCCTGCTTAATCTCCCACCAAAATTATTCAAAAACCATGAATCCATCCTGAATTACCCCTGTTTTCCCTGTATATCAACAAAGGAACAAAATCTATTTACTAAAATATGCAGAACAATCAGGATCCCATAATGTCTTCAGTAACCTTAGCCTTGTTTTGAAAGTATCTCCATCTTTTAGAAGTGACAACTCTTGAGAGTTAAATTATGGAGTATTGATCATACTTTTCCCAAGGTTTTCTTCATAAAATTTGTGCAAAAGAAGGATATCTCCATCTCCTTCATCAAACAAAGGTTACACTTTGGGTCCTCTCACCCTAGTTGAAAGGCACGACCTAAAGTAGTGAGGATAGGTCAAATCCTCTTGAAGGTGTTATCCATCTCTCCACAAATCTGAGTGACAAAGGGCTAGTTAGATCTCATCTCTGGCTACAAAATGACACACATCATGATCTATTCTGTCTCTAAGCTCCATGTCGAAATTTTGTGTTGCTACTCAACTTGAAAAGGGAGAACAAATTTGGATACTAATAGTCATCCCACACTTCCTAGTTAGTAGTCCATGAAACTACAATTGAGGGAGGTGCCCTTACTCATCTATGTATTGTCTTTAATGAGATTCCTAGGGCAAATTTTTCCTCTTACTAGTGTCATGGGGAAAATCGTAGATGGGTCCTTCACAATTCTAAAAACATCAAAATGTTGCAAAAACATTCTAAAATTCAAAAAAATCAAAAACATTAAAAAAACAAAAAATAATTTACTCGCTTATGTTTTTCCTTCGATGATGAGTCCTTGCTCTTACTAGTAGCATGGGGAATTTTAAGCCATAATATGGATTCATTACAATAAATATAACATATTATCAATCTAGAAATTTCTTATAATTTATAAAATACCCAAATAAGAAATTTAGATGCCTAAGTGAAGAGAGAACTATCCTTTCACTTCATATTTTACCAATTAGTAGGCCTTATAACTATCTAAGTCTAGCATTTAGTTTGACCTATAAAGTGAATCATTATTCCAACATACTTTAGGTTGAATATCCCTTCTCTTGTACCTATTTTAGATAACATGTTAGTTAAAATCAGCAGCACCCCCTGGATGTTGATCAAATTTCTAGTTTGATCATTCTAGGCATCCAGTGTGATTGCACAACATTGAAACCTCTCTCCAAGTGTGGGACTTACAAAATGAGAGAGGAATCTCCAGATTAGAGGTTGGTTCCTCAAACTCCTCTGATGTAGATCTGTTATTTGCACAATCGCATAGGTATGAATCCTAATCCTACTCTAAATTCCAAGGAGACAGAGATAGAAAGTGTAAAAATTGAAACTAAACTAATAGGTGATACACCAAAAGGAGTGGTGAACACTTCTAGTTCTGAAGATAGACACAGATCGTGGAATGCAACATAAAACATCATGCACATAGGCTGATAAGATGTAATTAAAAGTCTGAAATGAAGCAAACAACACAACCAAAGGGCTGAAAACATTCACAGAGCCTGCATTGTCATTTCCACTGTCAAAAATCCCTGCATTACAACATCAAAAGGCAGAAAACCTATTACAATGTTTCAAGAGGTCTGATACTTGCAAAAATCACTTATTGAAGGTGAAAGAAGAAGCTTGATATCCAAAGAAATGTTCCCCTCAAGAAAATGAGCCAAATCTGGCTTTTTACAATGCATGGGTCAAGCCCAGGAGAGAGAAAGCGTGAAAAAAAGTGGGATCCATTCCTCATTGAATGAAGATGAATTAAAACAGCATGGGTGTCCTTACAAACACATGCCCTGACATTTTTGGCCATCCTGAAGAAGAATGCGACCCATTTTGCATTAAAACTGGTTGTTGAAACATCATTTCTGGCCATTACTACGTGCCAGAGAAGTTTATTTATTTTATCTCTCCAAACTAAACCAAAATGAAATATTGTTCCTGGAATCATGTAGATAATTTCACCAACTTTCCATTGATATAAAGAACATGAAAATCTGAGCTCTAGATCGAAAGTTATGGCCATTTGAATATTTAGGGCAAAAACAGGCCCAAAACGGATCGGCGGGAAAATCAGGTTTGAATTTTTTACCTCTTTGGTCTTTGGAAAAAATTTTGAAAGGAATTCCACGCACTCTACCACTTGGATGACACGTGTCAGGATTTGATTAATTTTGGGCTCATCCTTTGAAAATTTCTTTCTGGCCCTTCCTTACAATTTATTGCCACTTGGACACGTGGCACTATTTTATTGGCTCGGGCCTGAGGGGCGCACTTTGCCCTTCAAAAATTTGGCATTTTTTCACTTTTGGAAAATTTCCCATTTCCCCCCTGAAACTCCGCCACTTGGATGACATGTGTCAAGATTCCATTCGATGGCGGGGGCAGTGAGCCAAAACTTTTACCTTTGAAAACTTTGACCGAAACTTGGAAAATTTTCCAAGTCCTTCTCATTTTCCCCGCCACTTCCTGGGACACATTCTCCCGCATCGCCTGATTCAGGCTTCCTTGTCCCTGCTTGCGGTTTTTTCACCTTTTCACATCCCACACGTCCCTCAAATACTTTTTACAGTCCAGGGACGAGCCACATACTTGTGGAAGGGATTCAACCATTTCCTGTTTGTGGCAAACCAGCATGGGCGACCTGACACGTCCCATTCGCGACGATCCCTGGGACCTAGGAATATCCGAACCGTCCGAAATGGACTGTCTTTTGGAAAACCGGTCGATTCCCGTCCCACACGTACTTTTGTCCCGACTGTCCCAAACCACGCGAAACAAAAGACTTAGACGATTTTCCCTGCTCTCGGCCGAGCTTTCAAATTTTCGCGTCCCGACGTCTCTGGATCCCAACTGTCCCGCGGACCACCTGGGACAAAAATGTCTGACTTAGCCGATTTTCTTGATTTTTCGGCCCCAAGCTTGGTACGACGAACCTCAGTATGACCTGAACCCTTTAGACCCGAAATGCTTTAAAACAGTCCTGTAACCTTATTTTTTGCATTTTTTCCATTTTCTCTAACTCGTTGGGATTTCTTCTTGGATGGGAGAGTTAGAAAAAGGCCGAGGGGACCCCGAAAAACATGATTTTGGGCCTTGAATCAATCTACTTGCTGGGACTGAATAATTTGATGCATGTTATCAAAATTACCTTGAGGGGTGAATTTTGGATAACAATTTTGGTGACTCAGCGGGGTCATCTACCTGCTGGATGAAGTTACCAGTTGCCTGAAGCATCCATTGGGCATGGAGTCATGAGTTGTAGCCTGCAAACTGATCTGAACTTTGAAAACTTCCCTCTGAGCCACTTGAAACCCACTGAAATGGACTGTGCAAGAGCAAAACCAGCACCACAAAAACTATGTACAAAACTGAAAATCATACATGCTCCAAATGGAACATGTAGAGTGTGCACAAGCACTTCTTTTACTGAAAGCAAAACTACCTACTCTACTCTAACTGGAAGCAAAAGGTGGGCTAAACAAACCCTGCAACTGGTTGTGCAAAATAGCTTCCTTTCTTCAAAATTGGCAACCATGCAACTGATTTGGCAGCTGAACATGGCTGATTGGATGAATGGAAAATCAACAAGAAGCTGGTCTTCCACCCAAATCATCAAGGTATCAGGTGAAGGAAAATTCAATACCTCTTTTAGTTGTTCTGCATTTGGATTGGAGAGGTATGATAGCTGATCCTTGATTCTTTGTAGCTCATCCTCATGCTTAGGAGCAAGCATGACTGGTTGTGACTTCTCCTTTGGTTCCAATGAAGTCAAATACCTTATTTTGCAAGGTATGATCCGTTTGATATGCCCATAGCTCTGATTTTCAACTCCAAGAATGGAGTCTTCTTGTAGACCCTCTTGAATGGATGGTGTGGAAGCAAATGGTAGAACCTTTCTGCCCTTTCTCTTCCTCCAATGAAGGACATGAAAGATTAAAATCTTCCAATCTTGGTTCCAAAGAGCTGCTATAAGATGCAGGCTGCTGCAAATGAATGCTCTCCTTCATGACAGCAGGCTCAAGTGTTTGGAATGTGGATGATGAAAGAGAGAATGGTGGAAACTCAACCGGTTCTTCTTCATCAAAACAGTCCTCCAAATCTGACAGATAAACTACCTCATGGTTGTCCTGCTGCAAATGCTCAACTTCCTCCATGGTGTCCTCTTGATCTGTAACTTGATCATCATGGTTTCTTTCATCCTCCAACATTGAGTTTGAGAGATCAAACTCTTCTTCAGCACTAGAACTTGAGAGCGATGCAGTAGAAAGAAGAACTGAAGGTTCTCCTATAGCCTGCTTTGTGCTCAAAGCCCTTGGATCTGCAATTTTCTCCTCCACAACTAGAATGTGCTCCTCTTCTTTTGGATTTGGAGCATCTTACTCTTCCTCTACTACTTGAAGACAATCTTGCTCTTGATAGAACTCTTCCTCTAGCATGAAGTTTTTCAAGTCAAACTCTTCAATCTGCTGCTCTAGAGGACAAGTTGGGACTGCAAGATCTTCTTCTGAGCTTTCTTCCTCTATGGCTGATTGTGCAACTTGAATTGAATCAGCATTCCCTTCAAATAGAGTGCCAACATGGACACTACTTTCTGAGAAAACTGACTGCTGATCTGCTTCTTCTTTTTGCTCTTCTTCTGCTGCCACAAAATCAGTCCTAACCACCATTTGTTCTCCAACTCCAACCTCTTCTGTAGGCTTAACCATCAAGGGGATCTTTTTCATCCCAAATTTAAGAGCCCAACTCTTCAAGTTTTGAATTTCTTTATCTTTGTTTGGCTTTTCTGCTTGTTGTTTTCCTTGACTGGTAATTCTGCAATTTTTATCCTCCCAACATGGATTTGGGAATGCAAGAGGAGAAGTGGATTGTAACTCAATTGATTTGGCAATTTTTTGTGGTGGTGGAGGAGGTAGAAACTCTTGTTTCTTTGGAGGAGAGGGTAATGTTAGCTCTTGTGGAGGGGATGACTGTTTGGAAGGAAAAAGGAAAGAAGAATTGAGGTGTGGTGGAAGACTAGGGAATGGAGAAATGGAATTAACTCCTGGGGCAGCATTGACTGGATTTAGAATTTGAAATTCCAAATGAGATGATGCTGATTGAGTAATGGGAAGAGAAAAACCAGATGATGGTGTAGAACTTACCCATTGACAAGGTTGTTCAACACCAAGTGTATAGGCCTCTATTTCTGCTGTCCATTGTGCAAGTTGGGGCAGCATCTTCATCATGAAGTCCAGCTTCTCCTGAGGGCTGAAGTGTCTTGGAAAAGGGCCTCCCCATGGACAAGGAGTCCTGCAACCAATTCTGAAAGCCTTCATTTGAGCTGTTGCTCTTGATTGCACCATCTTTGCCTCCATCTTTTGGATTTTTTCCACAAAATCTGCATCTTCCATTTGATTGTCTTCATTGCATGCGTACCGTTTCTCTTGATGTGCTTCACAACCAAACTGACTTTGGTATTGCTGCTCATATGGGTAGACATGCTGATTTTGAATTTGATCAAAATGCTGATTTGGAGGATTTGTAAAACATGTTGGAGGTGTGATATACTGCTGTTGTTAAATGTGAGTTCCATGATGGAAATGAAGTCATGATTGCACAACTTCATGGAATGGAAAAGAATGAAAGAGATGGAAAGAAGGATGGATGGAAATGGATGGAAAACAGGTCTGCAACTCAGAGAATGAGTTATTTACCAGATGGAGTCGCCAGATGTGCTTTTGAAAGTGCCTCCAAAAGGCTGAATCTTTAACAGGAACACACCAACCTGTCAAAGATAAAGTGAAAGACCTCTAAGGTCCCACCGGGCGTGCCAAAACTGTTAGTGCAAATCAGCAGCACCCCTGGATGTTGATCAAATTTCTAGGTTGATCATTCTAAGCATCCAGTGTGATTGCACAACATTGAAACCTCTCTCCAAGTGTGGGACTTGCAAAATGAGAGAGGAATCTCAGATTAGAGGCTGGTTCCTCAAACTCCTCTGATCAGATCTATTATTTACACAAACGCAGAGGTTTGAATAATCTAATCCTACTCTAAATTCCAAGGAGACAGAGATAGAAAGTGCAAAAATTGAAACTAAACTAATAGGTGATACACCAAGAAGGAGTGGTGAACACTTCAAGTTCTGCCATGATAGACACAGATCATGAGCAATGCAACATGGAAACATCACAGGCCCACAGGCTAGATAAGATGTCCCAAAATTCCATGAACACAGGTCTGAAATGAAGCAAACTTGCACAAATACAAACAAAGGGCTGAAAACATTCACAGAGCCTGATAGATGTCATTTTTGTTGTCAAAATCCTTGCATTACAACATCAAAGTAAAAGGTAGAAAACCTGTTACAAGCAAGGGAAGAGGTTCTGATACTCCAAAAATCACTTGTTGAAGAAGAAAAGAAGGGAAGCTTGCTATCCAAAGAAATGTTCCCCCAAAAAATGAGCCAAATCTGGCTTTTTACAATGCATGGGTCGAGCCCAGGAGAGAGAAAATGTGTAAAAAAACGTGGGAGCCATTCCTCATTGAATGAAATGCATTAAAATATCATGGGCGACCTTACAGACCCATGCCCTAACATTTTGGCCATGCTGGAGAAGAATGCGACCCATTTTGCATTAAAAATGGTTGTTGAAACGTCATTTCTGGCCATTACCACGTGCCAGAACGTTTTTGATTTTCTCTCTCTAAACTGAACCAAAATGCAATATTGACCCTGGAATCATGCAGATAATTTCAACAGCTTTCCATTTATATAAAGAACATGAAAATCTGAGATTTGGATCAAAAGTTATGGCCATCTGACGATTTAGGGTAGAAACAGGATAAAACGGATCGGCAGGAAAAATTTTGAATTTTTTACCTCTTTGGTCTTTGGAAAAAATTTCAAATTTTCCCCACGCTCCACCACTTGGATGACACATGTTTGATCTGATTCTTTTTGGGCTCATCCTTTGAAAATTTCTTTCAAGCCCTTCCTTGAAAAGTTTTGCCACTTGGACACGTGGCACTATTTTATTGGCTGACAGGGCCTGTGGGGCGCACTTTTACCTTTTAAAAATTTGGCATTTTGCCAACTTTGGGAAAATTTCCCATTTCCCCCCATGCCCTCCACTTGGAGGACACATGTCAATATTCCATTCGATTGGCTTGGGGCAGCGGAACTTTTGGGCCCCAAAACTTTTACCTTTGAAAACTTTGACCGAAACTTGGAAAATTTTCTAAGTCCTTCTCTTTTCCCATGCCACTTCCTGGGACACATTCTCCCGCCATCAGGCTTCCTTGTCCAAACTGCTTGGGACAGATTTTCTCCGATCCGCCCGATTCGGGCTTCCCTGTCCCTTTTGAGGTGAAGACACGTGGCACATTTCCATTCGCATCTCGGCTCCTTTCGCGTACTTTTGTCCCACGCATACTTTTGCTGTCCCGGACGAAAATCTCTGAACTGCCCGAAATGGACTGTCTTTCAGCAAATCGGTCGATTCGCGTCCTCACGCATACTTTTGTCCCAACTGTCCCAAACCGCGCGAAACAAAAGACTTAGATGATTTTTCTTGCTTTTGGATGATTTGGCTTTTCGCATCCCGTGCGTACCGACATCCCAACTGTCCCGCGGACCGCTGGGACAAAAATGTCTGACTTTTCGATTTTCTTGCTTTTTCGTCCCCAAGCTTGGTATGACGTCCCACTACGACCCAATCCCTTCATACCCGAAATGCTTTAAAACAGTTGCAACCTTATTTTTTCTACCCCAAGCTTGTTTTTGCCATTTTCTCTAACCTCGTTGGGTTTTCTTCTTGGACAGGAGAGTTAGAAAGAGGCAGAGGGGACCCCAAAAACATGATTTTGGGTCTTGAATCAATCTACTTGCTCGGGACTGAATAATTTGATGCATGTTATCAAAATTACCTTGGGGGGTGAATTTTGGATAACAGTAATATCATCTAGGCAATTACTGTATCATATACAAATTTCTAGCAACATTTCAATAGGAAGGGTAGTTTGATCCATGCCAAAATGATCACAACATTCATTCAATTATCAAAATCTACTCATGGTGACGAATGTATATCACATGTCAGAAATATGTATAAATAATCATGTCCACAACATATCAACATCAATATAAAATGTCTCCAATAATCCACATGCATCATATACGAATTGAAATCAACAACAATCTAATATCTCTAACATTTAGTATCATGCTAAATCAAAAGCTATAACAATGTCCATAAGTGTAGTCGACAGTATTGAAATTCAAAGCAAAAAAAAGTGTCGAAGGAAAGTGGGAGCTACACACACTCTTTAATCATTGTTTTCACTGGAATCATTGGTTCTTGAGAAGCCAACTCAACCTCACCAATATAAACCTTTTCCTAACTTCCACTAGCTTTGTAATGATCTACTTAATCTTGATATGAAAGATTCATATAGACACAAAATCAAACAAGACAGAAATAGTAATCCTCCAATACTTATTGCTAACAATAATTGTGGTATGGTGCTCTACTTAGTTAGAATCTATCATTATGACATCGGAAGAAATATCTCTTCCAAATGTCACCGACTGTAGTCTCAGATGCCATGGCTTTCCCCACATTTAACATTCTAAAAATTAGTTCAAGGAAATCCTACTTGTGATGAATGCTAGGATGGATATGCACATTTACAAGAAAAATCCTCCCTGTCTCTAAGCATTCCATATACCGCATGGTAACTTCCTGATCTCAGTGACCTGATCACATCAGTTGTCTATGTTGGCCATGTCCTATTGACTGGTGTGAATGTGAAAAGCCCTGTCTGTTGTCCACCTCATGATATTTTTTAGCATTCTTAGATTAGGCCACTCATTCCTCTGGGAATCTCTTTTGCCCCATTTCTCTCTTCACAATTTTTCTGCTATTGCTGGTAGTTGATTCATGTATGTATTTAAATTTTCCTGATAACATTGGATTCACTGGAGGAGGTAAAATATAACCCTATCTAGATCGACTTTCTTGCATAATGTGAATATTTTCTCTAGCATTTTCCTTGGCATCTACTTTTATTCCTCTGTTATCCTTGGAATCAAATTCTACTATTCCACTAGCCTTAAAATGGTTTGTGGACCTTCATTTAGTAATCCTCAACCAATGCAATTTTGATTTAAATAAATCTCCAATTTAGTCAAATATTTTTTCCTGCATAGTAAACAATTAACATATTTTGGAGGTGAAATCAAAACATTTTCTATGCATAAAATGAGAGACCATAACTTTTCTCATTTCTATACAATTTCCTGAATATTTTAAATGGTACCATATTGATTAGTACTTCTAAAATTTGAACAACCATTTAGGCACATTATCAGAATCCCCAGATTCCTTCATCTAGTTGAACTAAAATTGGTCTAAATGTTTTGTTTACTTTTGACTAGGTCATAGCATTTAACTTTTTTTTGCTTGTTAACATAAGAAACATGTGAGCCCTAAATCCATATGGCACGCGATAATTTGGGGTCCATTGATTGTTTTGCTAATAGTCAAATTTTTGGCATTTTAGGATTTTTTTGCAGTATTTTAAATCAATATTATTTTAGGGTTTTTAGATAGAATTGAAATAAAAGGAGGATTGTCATCTATAACAAAAAAGATCACATGTTGACGTGGTAGTATAATGAGGGGAAGCTATTTTGAAACCATTCCTCGTCTCTTTTCTTCCAACAAATACCACCTGATGAATGGAATTGTTTTGAATGGAGGTGAACAATGGAAGACATTTTACCTATATTTAGAGTAAAATCACATTAATAATTAGTCATTTCATGAACTTTATGTGTGTCATTGTTTTTCTCACATTCACATATTGTTCAAGGAATCATAAATACTACCCTATCATGTCCATTCTACTACTGCATTAAATGCTATCATAAAAAATTAATATCTTAACCTAGTGATCTCTCCTCACTTTATACTCACATCTTATGTATCATCAATCTATTTAGAGCTTAATGCTCCTATTTCATCCACTAAATACAATAATACAGAATTTTTCTAAATGGATGAAATCATGAATTATGATATTTCATTGAAAGATGAAACCATTGAAACCTTTTCAAAGTATTACATATGCCTCGGCCTAAAACAAGCTACTGTAACATTATATAGATGGCATGATAGGAATTAAAAAATACACACTTTAGTGATCAGATAGACTTCTAGTCAACATATAAAAGAACAACCTAGGCATCTTTTTATGGAGCCATTCTACCTATTAATGATAATCCTAGAGGAAATTGAGCTTAATATTTAGTCATTTCTAAGAGATTAGGAGCTTGGGACTTTTGCCCCTTTGTAGAAGATGATGTGAGCCTTATGTGTATATCCTCATACTAGAACCTAGTCACAGTGGGTCATTAACCTCCTATAAAGCTTGTAGCATCTGACTAATCAATGATTCTTTAGGTGGCATGGATGGATCATCTTGGCTCTTCCTATGTCAAAAGATCTACGCGTAATCCTATTTTAAGCCTACGAGAGTATTTGAGAACACTAATAAAGTACTTTAAAGAGTTAGTGATAGCTCATCATTTTTTGTTATATAAGACATAGTGAAATAGTGTTTCAACCTCACTCTTATACAAAAATGTGATGCCCAAAATTTAACATATGAAAACAATTAAATCTAAGTGGAAATATTATGGAATAATTTATTTATTTTTAAGATTCTATTATTGCGGTCTAAGTAAGATATTTTAAGCGTAGATTGGTGGGAAATTCCACAAATATTCTATGTCATCATCAAAGAGGACTAGCCTTGCTTAAGAGGATTACAGACTTTTCCTAAATGTTAGATGGTAACCCTCTTCACAATAGTATTTTTCTTGGAAACAATTCTCTCTATAAGGTCATGATGGATTATACCAATTTGAGAAAAATATTTGGTTATTAAATTATGTTTTTGAGTACCACTAAAACAAGGGTTTAAACTGTCTTACTCTGACTATAAGTTAGTTAAAGTAATACTAATTGAAGAAATTTATTCCAAATTGTTATAAACTTATGTTAATTATTTATAGTGACAATCTTCTTAGCCTAAAACATTCAACTTGTCCTAGGTATATGGTTGTATTCATTGAGGGTAAATTTCCACTAAGAATTTAAAAATATGATAAAATAACAAATCACAACCTAGCTTAGTGGAAGCTATTAACTTACCATTTCATCTTGTCATTGTAATCATTTTGTAAACTCTTTTGTTTCTTAGTGATTTTCATTTATTATAATTTTATCATATTCGATATACTATCCATGGCAGAAACAAATGATACACTACAAATCCTCAATAGGGATCAATCCATATGTATTTTCCATAAAATATATTATTTGTAACATATAATTCACAATAGATTTCGTATTTGAAAAAAATGTTTACCTGGCCATGCTTAGTTTCACTACTTATCGAAAGTAATGGCATAGGGGATGCTAGTTTCAACAGTTTATTTTATTAAAAATTGTTATAAAATAATAAATCTTGACCTAGCTGAGTGACCAAGAGGCACCTACCATTATGGTCATTAGACACTATATGTACAACTTTGGATCGCTAGTGTTTTTCATTGATCATAATAATATCTTGTTGGCTGGAATGTACTTAGCAGAGACAATAGTTGAAATGCATACC
The DNA here is from genome assembly GCA_019776745.2 of Taxus chinensis. Taxonomy (NCBI): domain Eukaryota; kingdom Viridiplantae; phylum Streptophyta; class Pinopsida; order Cupressales; family Taxaceae; genus Taxus; species Taxus chinensis. The sequence continues at coordinate 218,451,288 of CM034157.1, forward strand.
ATATAGATTGATCAAGCCTTACGTAGTTACCATAAGATCTATTGTTTGAAACACATAATTCACATCGGATCTTATGGAAGAAAATTTTTAGCAAAATGCTAAGCATTTTTTTTATTGAAAGTAATGACATAGTGGATGCTAGGATCAACATTTTCATAATTTGAAAATAACAATAAAATAAAAGATCATGCTCTAGTTTAGTAGTCACTAGGCTCCCACCATTAATACTAGCCATTATAAACACCATATATGTATATAGCTTTGGGTCGCACAACTATGTTTTCATGGATTATGTAGTACTCACAAGATGTATTTTTTTGTAACATATAATTCACATCTGTTCATACGAGAGAAAATTCTTAGCGACTGCTAAGATTTTGAAACGTATTGAATGGAATGCCATAACGACCACTAGGATCAACTATTTTTTATTTCAACACTATGTGCATGAATTTTGAATGATAGTGTTATCCATTTATTTTAATTGTACCATATTTTCTAGGCTATGTGTGGCGGAGAGAAAGTCTTGCATTACATACCCTCTAAATGGATCGAGATGTATTATGTGTTTCCCATAGACTCAAAAGTTTCTTATTTTTGAAAATATCCTTAAAATAACAACCCATGGTATAGCTTACTAGCCACTAGGCTCCTTCCTTTACCTCTTCTCATAGTAAACACTATCTTTATAGTTTTGGATCTCTAGCCTTAATATGTAGTTCCCATAAGATACATGGTTTTCAAATCATATTTTACATCATTTACTATCAAATAAAATTCTTAGTGACCTGCTAAGCTCCTTTACTTATTGACAAAAATGACATATCAGACCCTAGTCTAAAAATTTTCTTATTTTGAAAATAGCCATAAAATAAAAAATCATGGTATAGCTTAGCGGAGGCTAGATTCGTACCTTTACCTCTTCTCATTATAAAATATATCTTTATAGTTTTGGATCCCTAGCCTTGGTATGTAGTTCCAATGAGATACATGGTTTTCAACTCATACTTCACATCATTTCCTATCAAAGAAAATGCTTAGTGCCCGCTAAGCTCCTTTACTTATTGACAGAAATGACATATCAGACCCTAGGCTCAAAAGTTTCTTATTTTAAAAGTAGCCATAAAATAATAAATCATGGTTTAGCTTAGCAGCCGCTAGGCTCCTACCTTTACCTCTTCTCATTTTAAACACTATCTGTAAAGTTGTGGATCACTAGGCTTAGTATGTAGTTGTCATAAGATACATGGTTTTCAAGACATATTTCACATCGTTTCTTAACAAAGAAAATTCTTAGCACCCGCTATGCTCCTTAACTTATTGACAGAAATGACATATCAGACCCTAGGCTCAAACATTTCTTATTTTGAAAATAGCCATACAGTAACACTATATGTACAGTCTTGGATCGCTAGTCTTATTATGTATACCAAATAGCTTGTTCGAACTTGCCAGGTGGCACATTTTAATTGGATAATTAATTTAAATTAGGAACACTATATCTAACATTGTAGAAATTGATTTTGATAAAGAATGGAATGTAAATGTCTGTATATTATTCTAATAAACTTCAAAACTATGTTTAGGATTTATTTCTTCTGTTTTCTTATAATATATTTTTTTTCTATGCTTGTTTTAATATATGTTGTATAATATATTTTTTATTATGTTTATATTATTATAGGCTATAGAAAATGAAAAATTTTATTGTTTTTAATTCATGTTTAGTTTTAGTTTTTAAACCATGGAAAAATGAAAAATAGGTAAATTCGAATTCCCAGGGGGGCATTTTCAGATATTTGAAATTTCAATAGCCCACCCTTTTGCTTTTAGAGGGGGAAAGTGAAATTTTCAAATTTGCATATCCCAATCATATTCTATATTTATTTCATGGAATGTGCTAAAAAAATTTTTAAATACCTCAGAGAAATGTTGAGTAGGGTTTCTAATTTTTTGGTCAATCAGAAAAGCATGTCTTCAAAATAAAAAAATTAAGTGAAGGTCGTAGATTATAGGGCCGAGTGTTTGAATCCCAGTTGTTTCTTACATGCGATTATAATCTTGTTTGCATAGAAGGCACACAAAATATGCATAGAAAGGATGCACATAAAGGATGCACATGAAGGAGGATAACAATAGAGGTTGTGAAAAGAATCGCATAGATTGTTTGATTGAGGTAGCATATGGAGGTTTCATAGACAACATAAAGCATGAAATAATCCCAAATATTACTAAACCAGGTATTTATAGTAAAGGTGTACCTTTTTTATTATGGGATCTATTAGTTTCTCTGTAGTCTACTGGTTCCTGTGTTTTACACGACAGTCCAATCGTGATCTGTACAAGCCCTACTTTGTCCTACTGAATCATGTTATGTAGTCAAGCCTTGCTTTCCAGTTGCTTTTGATCTTCGTGCCAAACTTCCTTGTTCTTCATGAAAAATCACTTTTTTTGTGTTAATGAAAGAAATTTTAATTACTTTTCTACTCTAGTATTTGTCTCTACTTAACTGTTTTCCCATTTCCACCATTCTATGTCTCTCTTTGGCTATTTTCGTTTTGAATTTTTCATTCTCATTCCTGCGATTGGTTTTTAAGGATAATGATAGCTTCTGGCACAATCACCTTATTTTTAATTTTATTTTGGTTGGGAGAACAAAAAATAGTTTAATGTTTTTCATTAAGATGATGCAAAGAAATTTCGCTAATTAATGCATATTACATTTTTTACATGGTTTTCACTTAGATATTTTAGGAAAATATATGAGGTTAAAAAACTAATTCAAAACTATAAAACTATATTAAGAGTTCAATTTTATGATAATTATTTCCAATTATATACGTGTTTCCATGTAGAATTAACCAAATGTAATTCCTTCATAATTTTTATGTTATGTACATTGGAAGTTAAATACATTATATATGCAATAATATTATTAAATATAATTTTAATCACTATGCATTTTATAATTAATATATTCTTCCTTTTGAGCCCACTAAATTATGCCAAAAATTAAAATAGATTTTAGGCTTCCATGATAGAATCGGTTGTTTTGACAACCTATTTACGAAACCCCAATTCTATTTCGAATTACATACATGATTCTACACATATATTTATATATCCATTATATAAATTCTGGATTTATTTGTTATCATTTGTATCTTTTCAATATGATTTTTTTTTCTATGAACAAACTCTACCATAGGAAAAATTGTCTAGCCTAGCTTCTACTAGGCTATAATTATAATTTGGAAAAAGCATTTGTTTTCCTTGTCCCCTCATGGTTCAGTTTATTTTATAGAGGCAACACAGTGTTTTTTGGTCATAACGACTAGTTTTGTTCTTTATCTACTATTATATTTGCAAAGATTAACAATTTAGATTTATAAAACAACTTCATTATGAACATGATATATTTACCTTTTAGAATATATTAGCGGAATCTAGGATGCAACGAGTAGATGTCGTCGTAAGTAAAAACTTGTTTTTATAGATTCTCAGTCGCAACTCTGAGTTTCCATATTTTTCCATAAATGTAAAATAATTCTAGAGAAAACTATATGTATACCTGTATAACATCTTATATAGAATATAGATAAAATTTATTTGTTATCTTATATAGCATTTTAATATGATGTGAATACACTCTACATGAAATATTTATGTAGTAGCACCCACTAGGCTATAATTATTATTTAGAGAAACCATTTATTTGGTGTTAGCAATCACTTTTGTTATTTTTCAATATGATTATCTATGCAAAGATTAAGAATTTAGATTTATAACACATCTTCATTATAAACATGATATATTTTCCTTTAAGAATATATTAGCGGCCTCTAGGGTACAATGAGTGGATCGTGTTGTATTAAAAACTTGTAGTATAACTTCTAGGTCACTAGTCCAGGTTTCTTTTCTTGTCCTAAATGTAAAAATATTATGCCAAAATCTCATAAGAAATAAAGAATTATAGACGTATAGTTGTGTAACACATGAAAAAAAATGATTCCAAATGTACACAACTTCATTATGAACATGATATATTTTCCTTTAAGAATAGCTTAGCATTCTGCTAGGGTTCAATGATTCCAAGTCTATATGTATACTATTATATAAATTTTATATTTATTTTTTACCATTTATATAAACTCCTTTTTGAATATAATCTACTTGAAAATTGTTTCCTATTCTAGCAACCACTAGGCTATAATTCTTATTTGGATGCTAGTCTTTTTTACCTTTGTGGACTCAAGGATAAGTGGATTTTGTTATAGGAAACACACTTTTTTGGGTCAAGTGATCACTTTACGCAAAGACTAACAATAAATTTGTCTTACTTTTAAGAATGCTTAAATATCTAAAAAACTTGTTGTAAAAGACTAGGTTAAGATAATTAAATTCATAACATAACTACATTATAAAAATAATATATTTACTTTTAAGAATAGCTTAGCAGCCGCTATAATCTATCCAGTTACCCAATGATATTTTGAGCTTAGTGTCCACTAGCTTATGACACAACATAATATTTGGATCTTAGAAGTCTCTAGGTTTCAGTAAAATAAAGTAAGATATTATAAGCTTAGTGGTTGGTAGGTTATTCTAAAACATAATAATACGATCTTAGTGATTACTGGTATTAAGATCTTAATAGCCACTAGGTTATGGCACAACATATTATTTGGGTATTTAATTCGCTAGCTTATTTATCACAAACATGATATGTATTCAAAGAAGACAAACAAGATGTGTTTAAATTAGTTGAATTTATCATAAATTTTAAGATTTTAAATTAAGATATTTTCAAGCTTACTCCCGTTAGGTTATGCTACCACATAATCGTTGGAACCTAGCAGTAGTTAGGATTTAACAAACTAAATTAAGGTATTAAGAGCTTAGCGGCTGCTAGGTTATGCAACAACATATTATTTGGGTATTTAATTCACTTAGGTTATGTATAAACATGATATTATTGTAAACATGATATGTATCTACCACAAAGAAGATGTGAAACAACATGTGTTTAAATTAGTTGAATTTATCGTATGATTTTAATTAGTTATTTTAAATTAAGATATTTCAAGCTTAGCACCCATGCTAGGTTATGCTACCACACAATCATTAGAATGTAGTGGCGGTTAGGTATTAATAAACTAAATTAAGGTATTAAGAGCTTAGTGGCTGTTAGGTTATGACACACCATATTATTTGGGTATTCAATTCGCTTGGTTATGTATTAAAACATGATATGTATCACAAAGAAGATGCATACAATATATGTTTAAATTAGTTGAATTTATAGTATGATTTTAATGATTTTAAATTAAGATATTTGAGCTTCTAGGTTATGCTTAATCATTGGAACCTAGCTAGGTTATTTTAAACTATAATATTCGAGCTTAGCGGAGCTAAGTCTTCAAAAAATTTGGGTATTACATGTAGCAAATAAACCAGTCCATGATAAGTCTTCAAACTTGCAGATAAGTCTTCTAGAAATGGAATCCCATGAGGATTATCAACAACTTAACGTACTAAATATATGCCAAAATATGGGGAAGATTTGTAAACAACATTACTTCACCCACAAATACTTCCTATATCTATACACTTCGCTATACAGATAACCATTCTGGCCCTTAATCAAAAACTAAAGAAAAATGCATCCAGGAAATATTTGGTCATTCGGCCTCACGGATCCACTTCATCGATGATCTCGACATTCCCATCCCCTTTACTTTGGTCATAGGAGGAGGAAAAATTGACACAACATTCCAACATTTTCACTTTAGTGCCAATAGGGAGTTCTATACCCTGATTTTCTGCAACTACCTCCAGACCACATGTAATCACCTACATATCCTGTGTCAAGGCATGAACATGATACTGAAGGATGACTAGACTCTCTTCCAACTTCTCATTCTCCTTATGCAAGATAAACTTCCCTAAAGAGTTGGATAGTATGTTTTCCACACTCAACCCTTGCGCCATGTCAAAAATGTTCCTCCACCCTTTGGACTGGTTCAGGTCAAGCATTATCTTGCACATTCTCTCACAAATATCACCATCATCTTCTTCTTTGAATCACTCTATGACCGACAAGACCTTCTTGAGCCAATTCCACATAGTTGCGTTCCGAATTTTCCCATCCATCCAAGAAGTAAACGATTCCCCAACGTCCTTTCCTATCATAGCTCTCTGCCTCTTCCTGCTAGGACCACACTCCATGCTACCCAAGAAACCACCAACACCCCTGTCACCATCATAGAGAGGGACATGAAGCACAATGACCAAAAATGAAAAGAGGAAAGGGGTAGTGAAATGTCTAGCTAGCCCAGAGATATAAAGCCACCAGTGCACAACACATGAAAGGAGGTAAGTGTGATGGTACCAAAGATCATCGATTAGATATCTTAATCATAAATATCATTATTCCCATTAAAAATCTTAAATTCTCGATGCCATCTTACATCTTGTGTGTGTATAATCATTAATCGATTCCTTCTATCGCATGAATGCAATCTATTGGTGTCATAAATGACCATTAGAGCTGCACATTCCATATCCTCTTGTTACTGCTAAAAAAGGTTACCCCTTAGAATAATCTAATTTTTTAAATTAAAATCTTATAATTTGCTACGTCTTGACAAATTAAAGTAAGTTATTTTGAGATTATTGACCTCTAAGTTAATTAACCATGTTAACTTTGGAGAAATGTATAGCAATCAAGATCTGTATAAATTAGTGACTTTATTGTATGATTTTAAGATTTCAAATTAATATATTTTGAGCATAGCACCCGCTAGTTTATGCCACTACACAATATTTTTAGCCTATCAGTGGTTAGGATTTAATAAATTAAATTAAGATATTTTCAACTTAGCGGCCACTAGGTTATGCCACAACATAATATTTGGATCTTAGTATTCTCTAGGTTTTAACAAAAGAAAGTAAGAACTTAAGAATATAATATTTTGAGCTAAAAATTCAATAGTATTTAACAAACAAAAGAAATAAATTTTGAGCCCAATGTCTTCTAGGTTATGCTTGAACATAACCTTAAAATTTATATTGTAAACTTAGAAGTCACTAGCTTTCAACAAATTAAATTACATTGTTTTGAGCTTAGTGACCTCTAAGATTATAACAAAATTGACATTGGAGATCTTTATAGAAATCAAGACCAATATAAATTAGTTTAATTTTTGTATGATTTTAAGATTTGGAATTAAGATATTTCAAGCTTAGTTCCCTCTAGGTTATGTCACCACATAATATTTGGAGACTACTGGTGGTTTCAAATACTTTGAGCTTAGCAACTGGTAGCTTATACCAGAACATATTATTTGGAGATTTAATTCATTAGGGTTCAATAATTCATAGTTACGATATTTTACAACAGTTAACAAATTACAGGAAGATATTTTGAACTTAGTTGACACTAGTTTAAACAACGACATAATATATGGAGGTTATGGTCGATAGGATTAAACAAATTAAATTAACATATTTTGAACTAAGCAGAGACTAGGTAATTCCATAATATATTATTTTGAGCATAGTGGTTGCTATCATTTAACATGTTATTGAATGATATTTTGAGCTTATTGTCTACTAGATTATGACACAACATAATATTTGGTGCTTAGCGCTCACTAGGTTTAAACAAAAGAAATAAGATATTATTAGCTTGGCTTCCGGTGGGTTACACCAAAACATAATATTTGGATCTTAATGGTGACTGAGATTTAACAAATTTGAATCAACATAGTTTGAGCTTAGCAATTGTTAGGTACTTAAACAATATATTATTTTGAGCTCAAAAGATCTTCAAATAAGGGAAATATATTTTGATCTTTGCGGCCACTAGGTTTTTCCACAACATGTTATTTGGTTATTTCATCACTAACATTTAATATTTCATAATTAAGATATTTTACAACATCAAAAAAATTAGTGGCAAATATTTCTAACTTTTCTAGTGCTAAACCCATAATATTCTAATATAGTGTTCTCTAGCACCTAACTTTGTTGATATTAGACAATATCATTATGCTCACCCAATAGCACCCTTCTTTTCAATTTTTTAGGAAGAAGAAAATGGTCCTGTTATGCCCCAGGTTTTATGGTAAAATGCATCAAAACAATGGATTGTGATCTGAGAATCCACTAGGTTATACCAAGACATAAAATTTGTCGAGCATATTCGATCTCACAAATGATGTAAGAAAAATCATTATATATTAGGATCATAGCCGCACTACAATATGCCAAAACATAAAACTATTTGGGAACAAAGGTAAAAGTGGGTTTTCCTACGAATTACCCGCATGGATTGCACAAAAAATCCCTCACTACAAAAAATCATATTGTGTGAAACAAGAAGAGAACAATCCCGTTTTGCAAACAAACAGAAAATTCCAAAAAAATTCCCAAACTGAACAAAGCCAAATTACATTTTATAGGATATTCATGAGAGTAGTTGCTTCATCCTTAGCATCAATAGGGGGTCAACTAACTTAAGTTCAAGGAAGGATTCATTTATTTTCATCTCAATTAGTCCAATTTTTCCATTCCTTGATAGAATAAAATTGTTTAGGAGCCTCGTGAGAGGAAGATCTTCTCTAAACTTTGTATGTTATGAAGGTGTTCAATTTTATCTGACAGAGGAAAATCGATTTTTCCCAGAGAATCCCACAACACACTGGAAGCTTTACAAACCTTGTAAACTTCCCATGCAAAAATTATGAACTAGGCACATGTCCAAACTTTGAGGTCTGAGCCTAAATTACCCATAACAATGTTTGGATCCCTCTCCCAAGAGAACAGACATATTGAAAGGCGCAAGAAGAGGTGGTAAACATCCAAAGTAAATATTCACGGGTCAAAAAAGTGACATAGCAGAATCCTTAAATGGGTGCTCAGAGGGTGTCTGAAATTTTGAGTCACCTCCGTTGATCAGATGTAACCTTTAGAATGCATTTAGATGAGGGGAGACCAAACAACTACTTAGCTAATGATCATGATGTTTGAATAGAGTTGGTGAAAGGGAATGAAAGTTTAGGTGCATAAAGATAGATTGTTTCTGGAATGGAGGCGAGGGACCAAATTTTGAGGAAACCCAAGTTAAAAGAATTTAGAGCACTGAGATTTATGGATATAGGAAGATGCCATTTCAAAGAGGGTACAAAATTCATTGGTGTATTACGTAGAACGCTTCATATCGCGAGTTTTCCAGTGGCCCTTTAGGGACCAATCTCTTTTGGCTTACTTAAATGGATGCTCAATTGTTCTCAAATTTACCTTTTTTTTGTCAAGTTACCCTTAGAAAAATGAGTTAAGGTTTTTGATCACTTCGTATTGGTAGGCATCTTCCACAACATGCGTATTTGGTGATTTCATCACTAGAACCTAATAATTCCATAGTTTTAAGCATATCTGTTCATATCTGAGTGCATCATAACAAATTATAGTCACCTTTCATACAAAAATCATTTTCCCTCCTAAACCCACAGTCATTATAATATTTGAGTTTAGTTTTTGCTAGCACCTAACTAGTAAGAGAATTATATTTTGATATTAGACAAAAATGTCATTATGCCTTCATAAATTTTTTAAGCTTGGTAGTCACTAGGTTTTATCAAAATAAATTAGGATATTTTAGTTTGAGAAGACGCTAGGTTATACCAAGACATAAAATTTGGAGCATAGTGATATTTAGGATGTAATAAAAGTCATTAGGATATTATGAGCTTAGCCATAATGAAATTTCTTCCCCCTTTCCAAAAAATACAATATGACAAAACATAAAAATATTTGGAATTAGAGTAAAAGTGGGTTTTTCCAGATGAACCGCATACTTGCACAAAGAAAACCTCATGGAAAAATATCACAGTGAAACTAGAAGAGAACAATCTCGTATGCAGCAAAAAAAATACCAAAAATTCCCAAACTGGAAAAATCCAAATTAAATTTTATGGATATTCATGAGAGTGGTTACTTCATCCTTAGCATCAATAATAGGGCTTCCTTCAATTAGCATGTCCACTAACTTAATGTGTTCTGGGAAGTCTTTGTTGATTTTTAACCAGGTCATGTACATGTGAATTTTCCATTCTTTGATAGCAGATACTGAGTGTAACATAATCTTCAATGGCCTTATGCGGTTGAGGAGAGATATTCTATAAGTTCTCCTTGTGTTCCAAAGTTGCAGTGGGGGATCCCATTTTCTTTGACAGAGGAGAATTAGGGTAAACTAAGCAGATATCTTGCAACACATGAAATTTATGAGTCCATGCTAATTTCCATGTAAAAATGAGGGAGAAAATATACACATGCTTCCATTATCAGGATAGTTGAGTTAGTTTTAGCCATTAAAATATCTGTGAAGATGAGAGGAGAAGCCAAAGAAGCATTGGCAATATGTGGAGAACAAGTAGATGTCGGATCTGAAAGTGGTTTAGAGACCTTATGAGAGTGCTTCAAGGGGTCTGAAGGGTTAAGAGCCATCAGTGAATATGAGGGAGACCCAAGAGAAAAAAAAATGGGGGGGGGACCACCAGACCACTCTATCTAATGATCATGATGTCCAAATTGGATTTAGAAGGGATAAAAAGGCAATGACAATGGCAATGGAATGAGGGATCTGGTTGTAGATGAGGATGGGGGACATGATGTTGCTTTCCTAGCTTAGAGGGGAAGAGTGAGATTTCTTTTTGGGAAGCTTCCATTTTAAAGAGAAAATACAAAAGGCCTTGGTGTAGGAAAGGACCTTCATGTTCTCTAGCGATTTAAGGGACCTCTTAAGTGATTGAAATAAAAAAATCATAAATTTTTTCTTTCAATTATGTCGAAGATGTGCAAGAAGAAAAATTTGAGGTCCATAGATAACTTTGTAGAATCAATCTAGAGTGAAGTACCTCCTCTATTTCTTAGAAACCCTATCCTAAGGTTTTGGAAGCATGTCTCATTCATAGCTCAATTGATACATTGTTTTATTTTGACCAGGACATAGGAACTCATCCATCTCCTCTTGAAGCCAGTGTCTAAAATATATTTCTCCCTCCATGGGGAGCCCCATCACAACCATAATGGAATCTATCAAAATAACAATTTCATCTAATGGTAATTTGACTCTTCCTCTCTCCCAGGTTATCAGCACATTGTTAGTCACTCAGAAAGAGTGACCAAACAATATTTCCATAAACGACATAACACCACCATCATGTAAAATATTCCATACTACTGGGTCAACCTTGACCTCTTCACAAGAATAAGGCTCAATGTATTTGATGGTGCCACCCATAGTGAACAAGGTTATTGTGACAGTGATTGCCAAATTCCCAATATAGACGATTCTTAAATAGATATGTCAAGAAACTTCATTCTAATATTCAATACGTGTCTCCAATATTTCTAATTTAAATCTTCCGTACTTAGTAATAGTCATTAATTAGTCTCTTCCATCACACGAACACAATCTATGAATGTCATAAATGCTCAAAAAACCAACAATTGTTGTATCCTCTTGCCACCGCAAAAAGAGGTTATGCCTTAACATAACCTAACAAATTTTATTGTAATATTAATTAATATTATGCCAACCACAACATTAATTAGTTAATGTTCTTACAATTACTACATTTAGTGGAGGTTGAAGGTTTGAATGTTAGCGATATTAGATGTATTTAGTTAATATATATTATAAAGGAAGAATCTACAAACAAAATGAAGCAAGGTGAAATAACTAACATTGCTAGACATGATTTCATAATGTATAGATTATCAGACAACAAATCATAAAGCAATATCTTATTATAATTTATTTATTGACACATCTATTTGTTACATTTAGGTTCTCCAAGGTTGTTCATTCTACACATGGAAATGAAGTGGGTAAGCATAGAGATGTTATAGGGAGCACAAATAAAACTTGTGATGGGAATTTGTTTGTGATATTTGGTGAGGTGATTTCACAAAACACTGTTTGACTGGAATGAGATGGGGACGATGTTGTCTTGAAAAAAAATGCATCCCCACAAGTCCTCTCCATCCCCAGGTCTGATTTTTTCAATGGAGAGCAATGTGTTTAATTCAGACCAAGATAAATTTAAATATAGGTACAATTACATGTACGTGGTAAGAATAATATGTTTGTTGGGTTTGTTTTCTCTTACATGTACAATTACATTACAATTATGGGTACATGATAGGTAATAATATATCTTTTTCATCTTTTAACTAGCCCTATAGATGTTAAAATTTATTCTTATATTGAACCCTTACGTGACTTCAGACTGGTGTAGGTATATATATTAACTTGAATCATGATTGTTTTGTTATAGGTACAGTTGGCAGTTGGTTGTTTATATTACTTCGAGCATAGTGGTTTCTTTCATTTAACAAGTTACTTGAATGATATTTTGAACTTAACATCCACTAGCTTATGACACAATATAATATTTGGATCTTCGTGGTCACAAGGTTTTGAAAAAAAAGTGAGATATTATTTTGATTTTAGTGGTCACTGGGATTTAACAAATTAAATCAACCTAGTTTGAGCTTAGTGACCGAATGTATTTGAAGAATATAATATTTTGAGCTAAAGAGTCACTATCATTTAACAAGCTAAAGAAAGACATATTGAGTTTAGTTTCGGCTAGTATCTCTAGTGTTAATCTCATAATGAACTTCCACCTAGTTGGAGGATAGAATTGATATAACAAAATGAGGTATCGTAGTTTGTGATTGAAGTGAAATTTGTAACCTATTTTTAAATTTGTTACTACTCAAACAGAAGTACGACTAGTATCGTGGATGTTAAAATTTCTTCTTATTGGAAGGATTGAAATATTTGTTAATTACTACAAAATGCCTTTTATGTTGTACTTATAATATGTTGTTGTTTGAATGAAAAAATATTGAACATGTTTCTAAAATAGTTTGATGTCTTTTAAATGTCCTAGATCAATTGTTTTCACAAAAATGCTTTTCTTACATGCATTGATGGAGATCAATGACTACAATGCTTAAGTATAACACCTGACATATCAGTTATTGGACCAAACATATTCATTGTCAAAACATATATTATCTTGCAAAGGACTTGTGGAGGAAAAATTGGACTAAGGATTTACTCCCCAAGGTCAACAAGATGAAGTCTGTGTGCCTTAACTGGAATTGAATTGTAAAGATTGGAGGAAAAAAATTGTATTTATTTGAAATATTTGTTACTTACTATAAAATACCTTTTATGTTGTACTTATAATATGTTGTTGTTTGAATGAAAAATATTGAACATGTTTCTAAAATAATTTGATGTCTTTTAAACGTCCTAGATCAATTGTTTTCACAAAAATGCTTTTCCTACATACGTTTATGGAGATAAATGACTATAATGCTTAAGTATAACACCTGATATATCAGTTCTTAGACAAAACATATTCATTTTATGAACATATGTTGTCTTGACAAAGGATTTGTAGAGGAAAAATTTGAGTAAGGATTTACTCACCAATGTCAACATGTTTTTCTGGTTAGTTGTTCAAAACAAATATTTTAACCCTTTGACAATGTGAGAAAGGATACAATTAATAATTGGACCATAAGAAATATCCTTAAAGATACTAAATAATTTTTTTTGAAATAGTTTGATAAATGTAATTATTCATACCCATAGAAAGGGTAATAAATGTGTGGATTATCTTGCCAAATTGGGGGCTAAAGGTAGTAATTTTAAAGTGTGTGATAGGGGAGATGATATTACTAATGTTATTAATCTCATTAAGAACATTAAGTAATGATGTTTAAGTGGTTGTTTTCCCTCGTTGGGATGTCATCCTTGTACTTATGGTTAGCAGGACCCTTCGCACATGTAGGATATATGGCAGGATTTGTATTAATTTTTCTCTTACGATTCATTTTGGCCATTGTTTCTTCCATTTTCAATCTTAGTTGACTAAAACCATAGGAGGTGGTCATTCAAGAATTGATCCCATGAGCTATGGTGTCATGAAGGAAAACCCCTCCTTGTGGAACATTCCTAAAATTGGGGGGGTTTTGGAATCTCATCTCAAAAATCACGGGGTCTAATCCTTTATCTTGTGTTGGAGTTTGGTCAGGCATGGAAAAATGGCAACATGGTGATCATATGGCATGGAAATTTAGGTTTCAGAGGATTCGATAGTGTATGGTGACTGGAATGGAGATGAAGGGCTTAAATATATTCATAGACCACCAGACGCAAGCACAAAATTGAGACTTTCTTCTACAGTAAAGAAAAGATTTACCTTCTAGTAGATAGTATAGCTAGATCCTACATCCCTGATATTTGGAATACGGTCTTCCTCCACCTTATGAGGTACATTACTCTTGAAGAAAATTATAGAAATATATTTACTCACCATATTACTATGCTTAATATGTTTAGGCATAATATTGTTATGAGCCTTCCCTTTTTCTTATTTATGTCACTCTCTGTGTCGGTGAATGATTTTCAACAGGGAAATATTGATACCCCAATACACCATGGACTAATTATTTTGCTTTTGAGAATGGTAAAATGGTGGTGGAAAAAGAATTAGACCTTGAATATGGGGATTCAAATTAAAATTGAACTCTTGTGGACCATATGAACAAACTAAGGATAAAGAAAAGTAAGGAACATCAAGGGAAGGGAAATCTCAGTACTGGGGCTATAGGTTCTCTAATTGATGTAAAAGGGGAGTTGTCTATAGGGAAAGAGAGAGAAGATCTGGGTTGGAATGTGGATTTTGATAAACTTTCTCTCAGGGTGGGTCAAGTGGAAATGGATATGGAGGCCTTAGGCGAAGTTGGAATAGATATGGGAAAAAGTGTCATGCATTACATTAACGCCTCTAAGAAAATTTACATCACACAAAAATCTATCAAGGTTGATATGGTAGAGATCAAAAGTTTGGTTTTGGAGTTGCATGGGCATGTGGTCAAGATGGAGCAGGGACAAAAAGTTTGTAGGTATAATCTTCACCTCAGTATATTTGATGAGGAAGAACAAGTTGAAGATGACATCCCTATTATAAGCAAGTAGGATGGTCATATGAAAGGATAAGAAGAGTGTCAATGTAGAGGAGTACAAACATTTGAAGACTAACTAGTCCATTAGCTCTTAGATATTTTGTTTGACTATTTGTTCAATGTATCATTTAGGATGTTTTCCCCTCCATGTTTTGCAATTTTTCCTTGTATTGATCTATTGGATTGTAGTTTGGGATAAGTTGTTTTATCCCTTTTTTCCTATTACTTTTTTGTTCACTCTTTGTGATGCTCATGATGCATTCTATTGTAAGGTTTATGTGTTCCTTAATCCCTGTATAAAGTACCCAATCATTATGTTAACGTATATTTAATAAACCTTTTTAATATTAAGTTTGTTAATGACATGTTAAATTAAACTAGATAGAGCGGCAAGTTCATGCCTCATGGTTGGGATATGTGCTAGTTGTGTGATTTTTAAAAAAGTTTTCTATAATTTTTTGCATTACATGTTTTATATTGCTAAGAATTAACCACTTTCAATTTTTTATAGAAAGTAAAGTGTACCAATACTCAATGTATAAATTATGCACATACGGTATACCAACATCCACAACATGCTGAAAATTTGAATTCCCCTATGTAATTATTTTGAATGTATCAAATACATATATACTGTAAGTACCCAATCTAAATGTTGCACATATTGTAAATACCCATGTTAAAATTTAGGTAGAAAAGAAAAAGAATTATGCAAGAAATATATAATTCTTTGGAAAAACATATAGTGACCTAGAATCATATTATGCTTGAAATTAATGTAGAAATATAAGTGGCATTTTGAAATACATAATATGCTAGATTTTTCAGGTGTAATAAATAAAACCCACGATTTTACAAGTTGAACATGCCTACCTACAGATAAAATTTTTCTATTAAATGGAATAGCCGAAATAAATCAGTTAAATTATTTATCACATTAGCAAGAACTAATAATACTATAATTTTTCTTGTATTTAACACAATATAATCCATATAAAAAAATAATAGTTAAAAATTTTAATACAAACATAGAAAAATTTATATTTTATAAAATTGAACTTACAAATCTAATTTGTATTGCAGACGGGGATAAAGTAAAGATTAAAAATTTTGACTAGCAAAAACAAAATAGTAGAAAATATATAAGGAGTGGGATGAAATTTAATTTAGAAATTTTTATAATATGATTTGTTAAATAAATTTTTATGATTATTGTACTATTCTTGATGTGCCACTTGTCCAAGCATGCAAATACATCTTCCTTTTTGGATAAACATTAAATGCAGTAAATATTCTATTAACATTTTTTTTCTAAATTTCGTATCTTATTTAAAGATTGGACAAATGTCTTTTTTAGAATTATGATTTTTATTAAATACAATAAATCAATGTTACAACAAGGCCTCATATTTGTCAAATAAATACTAACTAGAAAATAAAAAAAATAAGTTTTGTAGATTAAAAAAATATTTAAATAAAATATAAACATTAGAAAGTTGAAAAGTTATAGCATTTTATTATTTTGATTGGTGGATTGAGAAGAAATTTGAAGTAAGACATTTTGACCTTAGCACCCGTAAAGGTAACCTAATACTTCAACAATATAATATTTTGAGCTTATAGATCGTTTTCATTTAACAATTCAAAGAATATTATTTTTAGCTTAACATCCTATTAGTGCAGAATCACAGCACCACTGAATGTCCTAAGTTTGAAATGGGGCATTTAATGTGATTGCATAACATTGAACTATCTCTCAAGTTGTGGGACTTACAAAACATGAGATGGATCTCTAGAGAAGGCTGGTTCCTACTTCCTAATCTGCCTGCCAAAAGCTACTCGAGTGCAGGTAGAATCTATCTAATCCTAATCTAACCATTCCAAGGAGACATGGAGAGAGAGAGAGAGGGTGAAAGAGAGCCTACACTAAGTGGTGATACACTAGAAAAGGAAGTGGCTAATCACAAATCTGAACTACCTAAAGTGGAGAGAGATGAGTAGAGGAGGGGGCGGACAAGATGAACCACAGACCAAGGATGAATGTCACATGGAACACCACTTAAAGAAAAATTAAGCACAACTCCCAGGACCTGCGATGAACATCAGAGTATGTACAGTATACCCTATAATGATAAGAGGTAAGAAGAGAAAATAAAATGAGCCAAGGATGGACAGATGCATCATGAAACAGATTCTACTACTCCAAAAGTTACATGGTGCATCATCAGTGGGCAAGGGGCAAGGGGCAAGAAAATTCCATTACAGAGACATGAGAAGAGGCTTAGAATCCACATTCTAATCTAGGGAAGAAAGAGAGGGGGCCAAAAAATAAATAATGACAAACTATTTGAATATGCCCCTCCTTTACGATATATAGAAGAATGAGAGAGAAATAGAGAGGGGAAATTGAACTATGCTCCAACCATCTCTGGAGGCGCATTGAATCCACCTACCATAATGGAGATTCTCGTTGCAATGCCCATGCCCTATCAATGTTCCTTACTAAGAAAGAAAGAGGCCCATTCCTCATCATGATGGAAGGTGGGAAACTTGACAGTACCTATTTAACGAGATGCACCATTAATGGAGACAGATGAGAAGCCAACACTGAGATCTTTCTAAAAATTCCTCTCCCACCCAAATATAAGTTTCTAATCGAAAGATATGACTGTCTGAAGATCAGGGTTATGGGCACGTAATATTTAAAAGAGTTTGTCCATACAGGGTCCACGTGGCAGCCTCGCGCATCTTAAAAATTTGAATCCTTCCATTCTCTTTTGAAATCACGTCGAACTGACATGTGGCAGCTTCTATGGACTCGTCTGTGTTCCTTGGTGTTTTTCCTGAGTCCCTCTTATTGGCAAAGACATTATGTCTGACCCAAGACACATGGAAGCTTCGCGCTCATTTGGAAATTCCCCTAGATTTTGCCTTTGAAGTTACGCGGATAAGACACATGGAAGGCTCCGCAGACCAAATATGAATGTCACATGGAACACCACTTCAAAACCCACTAAGCATAGCTTCTAGGACCTAAAATGAACATCAAAGTATGCACAATATACCCTGTAATGATGAGAGGTAAGAAGAGACAATAAAATGATCCAATGATGGATAGATGCAGATCACAAAATAGATTCTATTGCTCAAAAAGTTACATGGTACATCATTAGTGGGCAAGGGGCAAGGGGAAATACAATTCCACTGCAGAGACATGAGAAGAGGCTTAGACTCTGAATTCTACCCTAAGCAAGAAAGAGAGAGGTGGGGTAAAAAAGAAACAATGACAAACCATTTGAATATTCCCCTCCTTTATGATATATAGAAGAATGAGATAGAATGAGAGAGGGAAAATAAAACTTTGCTCCAACCATCTTTGGAGGTGCATTAAATCCACCTACAATAATGGAGATTCTCATTGCAATGCTCATGCCCTATCGTTGTTCCTTACTAGGAAAGAAAGAGGCCCATTCCTCATCATGGCGGCAGGTGGGAGACTTGACAGTACCTGTATTAGTGGGCCACAACATTAATGGAGATAGATGAGAAGCCAGTGCCGAGATATTTCCAAAATATCTTCTCCCACTCAAATCCAAGTTTCCAATCGAAATATATGATTGTCTGAAGATCAAGGTCGTGGGCACGCAATATTTTAAATATTCTATCCATACAAGGTTCATGTGGTAGCCTCGCACATCTTGGAAATTTGGCTCCTTCCCTTCGCTTTTGAAATCGTGTTGGACCGACACGTGGCAACTTCCACGGACTCCGCTTTGTTCCTTGGTGTTTTTCCTGAGTCCCTCTTATTGGCAGAGACACTGTGTCTAACCCCAGACACATGGAAGCTTCGCGCTCATTTAGAAATTGCCCCCAGGTTTTTATTTTTAAGTTTCACGGATGAGACATGTGGAAGGCTCTACAGGCTTTCATACTTTTCAATGACTGACCTTACCTTTTCGGACTCCTAGACATGTGGCGGGTTGACAGTTGTTTGGGGACTGACTTTTGGGCCATTCCTTATAAATTACATCGATGATACACATGGCTCCTTCTGTGGTTATTCCTTATTTCTTTGTGTTTTGGTTGATTCCCCTTTTCTTGGTGGGGATCATAAGTCTAACCCTTGACACATGGAGGCTTGGCACTTATTTGGGGACCCACTCCGAATTTTACTTCAGAAGTTACATCATGCTGACACTTGGCTCCTTCCTTTGGCCTACCTCTTCTTAGACTTTTTAATGACCACCTCACCTATTTAGACTCCTGGACACATGGCGGGTTGATGCTCATTTGGGGACTACCTTTTGGCATTTGAAATTGTGCTGATGTGACACATGGCATCATCCAATGGCTCTCTATAATTAGTTGATTCAGGCCTCAATCCATTTGACTTCTATTGGACCCAAGACACATGGAGAGTCTGCACATGTTTTGTAACCCGTGCTTTGGACCTATCCTTGTTGTTGTGCCGATGAGTCATGAGGCAGCCTTTGTGGGTCTATGACTCTTCAACGACCGATGAGACCCCGCAGGCCCACAGTTGAAAAATGTGCTATTTGTGAAAAGTGAAAATTTTTCAAAGTCCCCCACAGACCCGCCGGCCTGCTTTTAGACCTGGGAAAAATTTTCTCCTCAGCCCCACAAACCCGCTTTTGGAAAAAGTTCATCCTCGAGCCCACCGGCCTGCATTTTCCATTTGGACAAAAAGACATTTCTGGGCTTGCCGGCCTACTTTTTCCACTTGCACCTTTTGTGAAAAGGGAAAAATGTCAAAATTTCTTCCATCGGTCCACAATTTCCATTGGTGAAAAATATTCCCTAGGCTCGCCGGCTCACTTTTAAAAAAAAACTTCCTAGGCCCACCGACCCGTAACTTGAAAAATATGAAGAGTTAGAAGGAATTCTTCATATCTCTAGAAAGGGGAAGATGTTTTCCTATCTGATGGAAAATATTTTAGGGGGCCTTAAGTGCTTAAAATATGTAAAAATTCAGATTGAATCACAAGGGGGAAAATGGTGAGAGTTGACCCAAAATAAGTGTGAGCTTATTTTGGTCAACACGTCCACTAGCTTATGTGACACCATAGTAATTGGATATTATCAATTGATATGATTTAAAAAAATAAAGTAAGATATTATCATCATAGAGTCTGCTAGGTTATGTGATAAAAACATATTTCAATGTATAAAAACTATTTCATTTTTTTTGTATAACAGTGAATATGGGGGTTTTGAAAGGACCCGCATCCTTTTACCAAAAGGTACTGAAGGAAGAATATGACATTTAAGTATAAAAGAGAGAAATATTGTAGGCATAAAAAGATAAAAATCCATATAGACACGACCCAAACAGAGAAAATTTACATTTTGTGAAAATTTTTGAGGATAGTTATTGCTTCCATAGTAACATCATCTTAGAGTTTCCTTATTCCTCAAATTCTCCTTTCACAAATCTATATTCGTTCATTTTTTCTCCAAAATCATTTTCGTTCTCCTACTCTTGCATTACCATATTTTTTCACAAATAGGTCGCTGGAATCCAACACCAACACATTGAATGAAAACTCATTCTTAACATGAATATCTTCTAAAATATTGTCATTGAAAATGTCAATGATGTCGTAGCCATTGAATTTTGCTGAGTATGTGCCACAAAGGACTATTTGCGGACAACAATAACTCCAAAAAAATAATATCAATTTTATAAAATACATTTGCTCATCTATTCCTACACACCGCCATGACCATAAATAGATTCTAATAGTAACTTTTTTATCGTAAAAATTGAGCCACCATCCATACCACCAGACTTCTTTTTTAAGACACAACAAAACAAGTTCTTGGTAGGTGTTATGGATTTTTAAAAATTCTACAAATATTCCTCTCATGTTATTACGTATTAATCTATGTTGTTTCTCTATCAAGATGTGCTCCTTTCTGTCCTCTTTCACTACTCTAACAAATGTTTACTGTATTATAGAATTATTTATTCTATAAACAAAACTACCTTCGACAAAATATTGAATTAAAAAATTGCTTCTGTTTAATTATCTATAAAATTCCTACATATATATAAGCCCTAATTAGCTATGAAAAATTTTACATTTACAAAATTTTGTAATTTTGAAGGTACTGAAGGTGAGAATGTATATCAATTTTTGGCATGGAGAGAAAATCAAAACATTTCTAGAAATTGAGCATAGAATTTTTGACGCTTGCCATGGTGAGATTTTTCTATTGATGAATAAGCTTAGACATTGAAGAAGATAATAGAAAGGAAAATGTTAAAAATCTAAATTCAAAAGTTGTCTACTTATAGTCATATGTATCTGAAAAATCCAATTGCCAATTTCATTCGCGCACAAATTAAAGAGGGTGTGCATATGATTATACATTGCTTTACATTGAATTTCTTATTAATGGCTACCAACATTTACATGCTCCAAAAGGAGCACATATTTTGAATGGCACGTGTAGTTTTAAATGGAAAATTTTACATAGCTAGTTTTAATGGATAATTTATGTTGAGGCAAGTGCAACATTAATTAGCATTTTTCCTTACAAAATGGTTATCATTAATATTGCATTTGGTATTGTAACGAATTAATGTAAGAATTTAATATTATAATTTTAGTACAATAAATAAAATCTGTTATATAATTTGAGTAAAATAAATCCCTTATTTCTTGTGCTTGCACTTTGACGTGCAACTCTTGATGCTTGTTTACACATTTTTGTCGATTGTAGCCGTAAAATACTTACAAAATTTTGTAATAAATGTCACACATGAAGTACCTATTTAATATTTAATCGTCAATTATTAATATATATATATATATATATATATATATATATAAATTATAAAAATTATAAAAATTTATATCAATATATATTAAAAATAATGAAATTTATACAAAATAATTGGTATAAATAAACATTGTTTTATATTTTTGAAGGGCAGTGTTGAAAATTTACCGTTACCCAAAAATTATTTGACATGTGAGTTATCACACTTAGCTATGTGAATTAACACTCGCACTTAGTTGTGCAAAACAATACTTGCACTTAGTTGAGCGAATCAAGACTCACACTTAGAAGTGTGACTCGAGATTGGAACTTAGAAGTGCGACTCAAGATTCAATACTCTCACTTTAAAGTGTGATTCAATACTCGCACTTAGCAGTGCAAGTAATCACACTTAAAGTGCAATTCGAGACATGTGTGAATTGAGGATAGGATCACACTTAGACGTGTGACCAATCACACTTGCAAGTGTGATCACTCGCACTTGTACACTACTTACAAAATTTATAAATTACAATTCAAGTTTTTTTAACTATTCATAATATCTATGAATAATTGTTTGATATGAATGTATATAAAATTGACGGTCGCCTTTTAAACATGTGAGTCACTCATTCCAGTTCGATAAATTATTTAAAATTATGTTATGTCTAAAATCACGAAAAAACATCTAAACAGTGGTCACAGTTAACCCCATTCAAGGATGTTCAGGGAAGGAATTTTCAACTTCAACATTTATTGATTTGAATCAGTTATGTATGAATATTCGTATACGTATGATGATATTAAGATTGATATGTGACATAAATGACAAATATACTTTTGCACTATCTTAAAGTTAGCAGAATCTTGGTTTATGTAAGTTAGCGATCATTTGGCTTATGTAAGTTTGCAACAGCTTGGGTTATGTAAGTTTGCAACCACTTAGCTTATGTAAGTTATAAAATTTTTGGCTTATGTAAGATAGTAACCGTTAGGATTATGTAAGTGGATGGCTATCAGGCTTATGTGGGGAATCAAATAAAAAAAAATCCTAAAATAGCAAAACTAAAATCCAAAAATCAGGATTTATTAATTAGATTCTAATAGTGGTGAAAGTGGAATCCAATAATAGCGTTATTAGAATCTATTAATAGCGAAATTGAAGTCCAATAATAGGGAAATTGAAATCCAATAATTGTGAAATTGGAACCCAATAATAGAGAAATTGGAACTCAAATAAGTCCAATAATGACAATATTGGAGTCCAATATTGCTACTAATGTAATCCAATAATAGTAATAATGGAATCTAGTATAGCCAAAAATGGAATCCATTATATGCAAAAATAGAGATGGATGTCTTCCAATACTTGTAATACTGGAGTCTTGATTCACTTTAATATGTCCATATTTAGTGAAATACATGTTCTATTTCCATTGTATGAATGTATTCATTTCAATGGTACATGCTATTAAAAAATAATAAGAATGTTACTGATTCCTTTTATACATGGTACCTACAACCCAAAGAATGGTCATACCAAAAATATGGCATGATAATATCCTACAAGATAACATATTTTGCATATGCATAATTTTTTATTTAAAATAAAATCAAATAATTTTAACATTTTATAGAGAGAGTAAGGAATACATTTGAAATTTCATTTCATTTCCAATCTAAAGAGGGATAGGGAGAGGAAAGATAAAAAAACACATCATTTCCCAAAATCTAAATTCTTAATGCAAGTCATAACCAAGGTTTCCATGCATTCATGAGAAGGTGTCATAGGGTCTCTCAAAAACTATTAATCTATAAGAGGATCCCATGAAGCATTTCTAATTTTTTTTTAGTTTATGAAAGTGGTCAATTTAGTCCAAGTGGCTACAAAACTAAGTTCAAAAACTAATGCTCAAGACTCAAACACACAAAGTTTCAATTCGCATATAATCCTCTATATAGAGGGAACCCCTCAAAGTCGAAAAAAGGATTTCTAGTGACCGAAGTTCAAACTAAGACTACCTTTCCAGAGTAAATTATTGTAATCTTCTCTATTTTTCCTTGTAGAATAACCAGAGGTATACAAAACCCACTTGCAATTTTTTTTCCAAATTTGTTTTCAAGAAACTAAGGGTTGATTATAATTATCCTAGAGAAATTATAGAGGTATATGGTGGTAAATTTCTATTTCTCAGCATGAGTCCCTAAACAAGTAGCCAAAACAAAAATGAATTTACAACTTTGGGGAAGCTTTCCCAAGCTATGAAATACTCAACTAGGATCCTAAACATGTAACAATAAATGACCAAATGATCATTAGAAGTTGTTCTAATTGTTGATGTTACATTCCATGTCAATAGGGAACATGGTTAAACCCTTAAGTTTTTGCTACAAGATTTAGAGAGGTATTTTAGGTGTCATTAAAAATGATGTTTTATTAACTTTTTTAAGGTGTTCAAGTGGCGTATTTCAATGGAAACTCAAATTCCACTCACTATTCATGAGGCTTCCATTATCCAATTTTTTCATATATGTTTCCATTATCTCAGGTTATTATTCAGGAGCAAGACTAACACTCAAATTCATTCATTTTGGTTTATGAAAAAGAAACGTATATTTTAGTTAGTACATGCAAAAATAAATAAATTATCTAGCCACAACATACTCATCAATTGGTTTTAAATTCAATGCAATCAAGGAAGGGATACTATCAACATGAGAAATGTGTGAGAAGTGAGAGAAAACCATACGTGTTAACCAATAAAGCAGTGTATGAGGTTCTTCGAGATAGTTTAATGTGCACAATCCCACTTCAAAGCTCCATGTTTGGCAGAAGATAAGAAGATGCTAGAGAGGGTTTACAAGTATTTTTTAAAACCTTTCGATTGCATTTTCTCTAAATTTTCAAATCCCTTTTCAGTAGACTTATATTGTGAATATCCATAATTTATTAAGTTCCATAAAATCACATACTAGATATGCATTTCTTGGTAAAATCTTAATAACTCATGAATAAAACCATTTGGGGAGTATCCTACAACCATTGCATCCCATGAAATCATGTTTCTTTGGAGCATTTTATCAACCATACTTCACACCTTGTGTGTATTTCCACATTTTGCATTCTTATGGATTAGGGTTGTTTTCATTAAAAAAATTGATAGACTCCCACTATCCTCTCTACTTTGATGGATATCCATAAGGAAACATTTCTTTCAAGCATGGTGTGGAATAGTTCACATGGTAAGTGCAAACTCCCACATTTTTTCCACATATATACCATATCACTTACAACTAAAACAATTGACATAACCTTGTTTTAAATTCCATATTTTAACACAAGATTAGAGGCATTTATAAGATATCAAGGTGTTTTTAAGCCCTATTTCACAAATTTATCTTGTGTAGATCCTTGTTTTAGCTATTACAATTTTAAACTCAATATAAAAATCCATAAAGTACTTGTTCAACATTGACACACACATAACAAGTCTATGAAAAGTTGGTGATTTAATATAAATGGAATAAAATCTAATTTCAGACTAACTACTCTAATATGTGATATACAAATGCTAATGTATAGTAAATACAAAAGGAAACAAACATGTACAATGTGAAACCCTAAGAAAGAGAGGGAGATAGGAAGAATTAGTTTATTTCTGAGCATACTGGGGGTGATTTAAGTATGTGAAATACTGAAAAAAACTATAGATATCATCTTTGATGCTCACTGGAAATTTTGGAACTCAGAAACGGTGTAGGACAAGGGTGCCTAGGCATTGCCAACTAGTTATGGGTGTTAATGGCTATGCAAATTCTCTGGAACTGATTTATTTTTTATTACAAGAGGTGTGTTTTTAATTCTTTTTTTTACACTTGATATTCGCTCCTTAGTCATCAAAGGTACCTATAACATGCAAAATAGAATATATGCCTGCACATGTCCACAAACCACATCAAATCTAAAAAAATATGTAGAGTGTGGATTTGGACTGACCCCAGTTGTCACCCAAAGAGTGAACTTACTAGTGAGAACTATACTGCATCTCAGACCCCATGTAATTTTTGTGTGAAATTTTGTGTAATGATGCCCTAGTGTGCCCTTGTGTAAGGTGAAGTAAGATAATAGGATAAATATAGAATGCTCTAGATTACAAATGTGTGGGTTAGAATAGAATAGAATTCCCATCCTATGTTATCTATGTAGATATAAATCAAGCCTTATCCCTTGTATGAGTTCTAAATGGATGCCTTTGATGCTTTTGTTTCTTTGAATGCAAGGTTAGGTGGTAGTATCTAATGCTTAGTGCTTGGTCCCTTATTTTTGAGAAGTAAATAAGTAGATATAAGATGACCCTTATTTTAATAATGTAATTGACAACTAGAATACCAACCCATAAGTAAGAAAGATGCACAAAAGATAAAAGAGACCTAAAAGAGTGAAAAAGGCTGAGAGATGCTTAGGATCATCCATCAGGACAGAAGAGCCTGGGTGCTAGTATCCTAACTAGGTGCCAGTGTATGTGGCCATAAAAGATAATTCAATTAGGTTACGTCAGGGTTTTAGGGTATATAATACCAAAGAGAATGAAAGAGATAAAGAAAAGAGGCCAAAGATAATTGTCAATCAACTTTTTTCTTGCTTAGGAATCATGTATACAATAGTATGTTTTAGGACCTAGAAATTTAACCAAGTGCATGATTTTGTGTTTATACTTTACCCCACTTTATTTTGTTGAGTGAATACTTGATAACATAAATTATATAGAAGGTGTGTACCTTATGATCCTATAGAAAATATTGTTACTGATAGCATGTCGAGTGGACAAGTGAAGCTTGGAGCGATTGAAAAGTGAAGTATGGAGACTAAGAATGGGAAATAGACCCTAGGATTGAAGTGTATGCACATTATAGTGTGCTTATGTAGTTTTTGTGGGATACTTCTTACTGTGTATTAAGGAAAAACCTGTAAAAAAATAGTGGAATATTAATCAAATTTATTTATATGAAAAATCAAAGTAATAATGTGTAAGATTATGTAAGGAGTGTGTAAATGAAAGTGTGCACATGTTATGTAAGAGAGTCAAAGGGTAGAAATTTTGTCTTGTTTGGTTAAATTTGTTGATTTTAAATGCCAATGGTGAGGTTTTTGGATGATCTCATGCCAAGATTGATATTTTGGCGATCTCACATTGAGAGAAAGTTTTTTGGGTGATCTCACACCAAGATAAAAGTGTTGGGGAGAGAGGTCTAGTTTTAATCTCCTTAAACTTTGACTATATTCTCAAAAGGTCTAACCACTACAGATAGTACAAAGACTCGATTAGTTCCAATTATTTTCAGATTAATTTTTATCAAATTCTATGATAACCAATATAATCTATTCTCTAACTAGAGGCCAATGTCTGCTACTCATTAGAACCACTCTCGGGGTATAAATCGAAATGATTAGAGATGACTAAAATAAATTTGTTTTTGTACCCTCAACACATTAGCACCCCGAGGTACAACACATAGAATAAGGTGGTATTTAGGTCATACTGGTGCTAGTTTCTGATATACTCTTGAGGTACAGGTCTTCTAGGAGCATAAATTTGACTATGTTGTGTTGATTTTGTACTGATGTAGCGCTATATTGAAATAGCTAGAATTTATTGTCTTTTATTATTTACCCAATATGTACGTGACTTCATTTTTGTTCTCATGTGATGATAGAATGAATGTTGCCCCCATATTAGAGTCATTAGGGTAGGGGAATCATGCTAGAAAGTGGTGTGACAATGTCAAACAATGTAGGCTATTAAAATTTTATTACAATCAAACCATGTATGTAGAAGATCAATAATGATTGAAAGGGATATAGGATGACCCCGATTGTATGCCCTCCTTTTGGTGAAAGGGGAATTGATACATGAGAATGTCACTCAAAATATAAAAATAAAATCATGGCTGAAGATGTAATAATGAATACAACGTATCATAAAGGCATAGTGTGTATAGCCTGGGATAATTTAAAAGCAAGCAATAGAAAGCAATGTGTAAGAAAAGTAGTGTAACATAGGATAATAGGCAGTTTATGAAGATATGATCTAAATGCAAGAAAAAATGGAGTAATACATGCAAGCATATAACGAAATTGTTTTATGAGATAAATAGTTTGAATACATGGGTATGAATCAATGACATAGTAGTGTAAGTGATAGAAAGTTACTATAAATGGTAATGTGAAACATTGAATAGGTAACTCTCATAATGTTTGCAAGTGTGATTTTAGATGCCTCAAGGAGCCTCACTTGAATATGCCTCAAGTGAGAGCACCATGTTTTGAGTCGTATTGTTCAAGGATGATGTAAGCAGTTGTGGCATTCACGTATGACAACTAGCAAGTGAATGTGCATTTTATTTTTTAAATGATGTTGATATTAGTTGATTATTTGATAACTTTTGCAAAAAAATGTTTTTGCAATTTCTTGGTAGTTTTAGAAAAACATAAAAATAGTGCAGATGTTAATGACCTTACAGAGAATTTTGTATTAGGCATGGGCATTATGTAAGACTTGAAGATGATAGGATCAACATGTCCTTCATCAAATGGGTGTATGTGATGTGGATCATTGAAAAATGCTTGTCAACAGTCAAGTTTCCCACCATTGTGTCTGAGTTTTCATTGATGTGTCTATGTTATTGGTGCTCTCATTTCATGAAGAAAGGATGTACTTATGAAGCACAAAGCAGTAAAATGGTTTATTGTGAGGTCCATTTAAGCCAAATTGATACCCTTTACAGTCAAGTGTGGGTGTCATGTGAGTCTAGATAGTGTCAAAGTGAATTAGATGGAAAATGTCTTATCATTTATATAGATAAAGATGATTCTCTGATGCAGGATACAAGCATGTCAAGAAACAAGTTGTATGAAGAAAAATGAATTAGATGTCTAGAGAAAATGATGCCCTTGGATAACTAGGAGGTCTTGCTTGCAAATGAGATTTTTTCAAGTAGTAAAATACCATTAGAATACTTTTAATGTAGATGTATTCCTTTTAATTCTCCATTTCAATTATTTTATTAAAATATGAATGAAAATATTTAGTATAGCTTGATATACAATAAAATACAAGTGCTTGGAAAATTTTTTCTAATTTCTTATATGCCAAGAAAAAGAGATAGTGTAAACTTATCTTAATTTCACTTATCTTGCAGTGAGTCTAGACTGTATAATATCATAAAAAGAAGCACAAATTGTCAACATCATTTTTAAAAAAATGAAGCAGATAGTGAAGCAAATGCCTAGACTCCTAGGCATCTGGATGAGGGGAAGGGGCAAGAACCTTGAAACTTGTTTCCTGGTTGGTTTGGGTTACTATAGAAAATCTTCGGTAAATTGTAGTTCTGATAGGTCACATTAGGGTTTCAATTCTCCAATGATCACCTGAAAGTTCATGTATGTCACACTTGGATCTTCGAGGTACCTATAAACCTGCACACAAATATCCTCCTGTAAAACTCTAAAAAATACATCAAATCCTAAAAAATAAAGATGCAAAATGAGGGGTCATACTATCCTCAGCTATCACACTAGTGAACTTATGACTAAGTGTTGCACTACATCTCAAAGCCAATGTAGTTCTATGTGTGCTTGTGTGTGCAATAGTTCTCCTAGGTCGTCCTCATGCCAATGATGCCAAGATAGTGAGTGATAACTAGATAAAAATGTAAATGTGTGGATGGAATCAAATGAATTCTCCTTTCATATGAAGTGTGTATGCAGATCTTAATGTGCCCAAATGCAGTTCTTTGATATATGTATAGAGCTAGCCCTTGATGAGAATTGAATTCCCTTATAATGGTATGTATGTTGTGTTTATATAGGGATATCTTGTTCAAATTTCAACACTAATGACCTGATATGATGGCTAGTACTTCAAGAGATGAGAGGAAAAATAGAAAGTAACGACCTTAGATGTTAAAAATTAGATCAAACATAAAGAGGACATGGGTGCCCAAGAAGATGGATAAGGATTGCAAGTGACTAGTGAGCATCCCTACATGGCTAGTGTCCTAGATGACAAATGACAATTCATGAGTGAGAACTGATGTTTGGATCCCTTGACCTAACCAGAACTATTTGTATGAGTGACAAGTGTGAAATATAAAAGCAATACATAGTAACAAGACAAGAAGATGGTATATGGAATGGGTCATCAGTGAATATTTTTTCTTACACAAGATCCATATATAAAACAACATACTTTGCGGTATAATAAATAGTAGTAAGTGTGTGATTTTGTGTCCACATTTGCCCCCACTTTATGTTGGTGAGAAAAATCTTGGTAACATAAAGTAGATAGAGATTCATACCTGATATGTTTTCAAAATGATCGTTGATAGTGTGAAGAGTGTAAGCAAAGTTTAGTGGGTTTTCTTCCCCTTTTTTCCCACTAAAGCCAAAGATCAAAATGTGTTGATCCATGTGCAAAAATTCTCTCTTAGACATGTGTTCCTTATGAAATTTGTACTAATGGTTATTATGATTACAGTTAATGATGATTGGAGATGTTAATGATTATTTCCCATATGGAGATGCAAAGTTAAGTTTGAATAAGTTCACCATACTTGTTATTGCAATGATGGTCATCTCTTATGCTTCCAAAAAAACTGTGAAAAGATGCACTTAAAGTATGTATCTTAATTGGTTGAAGGTCTAGAAAGAGTTTGTTAGGTAAGAGGTGAAATCAAACTTTAAACTACATGAAGAAAAATGGTATAGATGGTAAAAGAATTTGATGTTGAATTTGCAAAATTTATGTGTCAAATTCTCATAGCACACCCAATGGCTCAGAGTCCTATGGTAAGGAAAATATGACATCTGAACCTATAATTCGCCCACTTGAGTGTCAAACCATCAAAGTGTATATGGAATACTCATGTTGGGTCAAGGAGAAATCCTAAAATGTAAATTCTTGAAATTCATTTGAGAAATGAAGATTATTTAGGTCCTTCAAGCTTGAAAGTTGCTAAAAAGGGAGGTTGAAGAATATGACTTAGGTCATGGATAAAATTCGATGTTATTGATGTTCAAACTTTTGAACAATCACTTGAAAGGCTTTGTGACAAAATGAGCTTAGGTTTCAAATGATTGAATTTAAGGGAACTTGTTAGATGAAAATTAGGTCTAGAAAATTACATTGACAAGGAGGATTTGATCAAAAGATTCTTTGGTATGGGTTATTCTATTTAAAATTGCAACTAAATTTGGTCATAGGGAAAGAGATTTGATCAAGTAATGAGTGTAAAAGGAATTAAAGATGACCCCAATTGTATGCCTCCCCTTTGAAATTGGGGAGTTGAGGATTGAATCACTAATTTTGAGCCAAGGTAACAAGGAAAATGTAATGGAATTTGAAGTATGTTTAGATATGAACAAAATTTGTGTATATGCGAAGTAGAGAAGGTCAAAATAGTGAAATATTATACAAAATTGTTGTATGATCAATAAGTATGGATTGTAGTTGGACAGTTCTCAAGAATTAATCACAGAAGAGGCAGGAATTAGAGTATATCCTTTGACTGAGAATTTTTATATATGACTGAAATCAAGTACAACAGTGGTTTCAAGCAACTCATTAGAAGGCATATTGAGTCAGAAAACTAGATGTATGGCAAATTAGAATAGCAAATAGTAATGTGAACTCTAGTGAAAGTGTCCATAATTGATTTGACTAAGCAAAAGTGTAAATGGTGATTTGCATGTCAATGAAGATGCCTCTAAGTAGGTGCTTAGGCAAGACAAAAATCCATCTATCATTTGGTTTAGTCTTTCAAAAATTGTATAGGTGGTGAAGACTAAATCAAATTCCTAATGTGTCAGTCTGTCATGCAGGGTAATTGTGTATAGCAACTATTGAAGTGGTGATTTATGCTAAAGTAGGTATTGTAGAAATTGTAAATCTATGTTTTGATGCAATTTTCTAGATAAAATGGCTAATTTCAAAGTTTCTCTAGGTTTTCCTAGAAAGAGGACATGAAGAAGGGATAATGATTTAGGGGACATCTGTGCCAAATGGTTGAAAGAACCTATTCTTTATTGTTCTCATAGTCTAGCTCAACTTTTCAATTTAAGCAAGATAGAAAGGTTGAAAATATTATTGAGTTATGTTAAGCATGTGATTTTAATCTCAATGTGTGTTGATAGCTTGAGAAGATAGATGTTTTTTGCATGATATATCATTTTTTTAATGCTGCATATTTTGATTGTCAGTTTTTGTGTGTGTAGAGGGAAATCAAGATCTGAGAGAGTTTCATGGTGTCATTGGTCATTTGATATATTTCTAGGATTGGGGTTGTCAGAAGATGAGTGGGATGTTCTAGACCGTGTCAGCCTATGGCATATAACCTGAGGATGGGGGATGTGACTTATAATATGCCTATGATCGTAGCTTTGTGTGAAAGTGGTGATGTGCATTATAATTGCACCTTTTGGTTACCTACTAAGGGAGATAACAGGTGACTATGGAGAATGTGTATTTCATACTATGATTACCTATCATTAGTGAAAGGGTTTAATGTTATGGCCATAGATGATGCATAGAGGCAGTTGATGAGGGTACACTAAGAGGTATTTTACAAGGGCCCAAGTTCACACTGAAGTCCACATTAGGACATGGATACTATTTGAGATTAGGGGTATCCGTGAATATGGAATCTTTATCCATTGGTGATTGCATCATCGGTTGAAGTGGAGCGTGGTGGTGTAGACATCTTGTATAAGATGTATAATATCTATTGTCAGATAGATGAGTGCATATATATGTTTCAGGTATGCATGTTATGTATTGCCCACCTGTAGAAGAGATATATACAAATTTACACAGGAAAAGTACTTGGGTGGTATTGGAGCTACCACATTATTACATGATTGGACCTAAGAGCTAAATATTATATTGTCATGAAGCTGTAGTATACAAGGCCTTAAGATGTATTGTTAGATGCTAGGAGAATTCTGTGTAAGACTCAGAATTTGCTTGATCTAGGGTGATGTCTATAGGCCTATATTTTCCTATAGATTGTCTTATATCATATGAGAGCCAACGGGAATGATATGCTTAAGTTGATATGCAAGACTACAAAGGATGGCCTAGGATTTTGAGATATAATGTATGTGATCAAACTATTGGCTAGAATCAATGCTTTATCCTCTTGAAGTGATGGAGTTATTTCATGTTGCACTTTCATGTCATCGATAGTCCTCAAGAATGATCATGGTTCCATAAGATTTGCCCCAAGATTTCCATGTTGTATGAAGTATTTGATGAGATCCATTAGGGAACATTGTGATGGAGATAGTATAACTATCTCTTGAATAATATCTTCCAGTGAATTAATACCTCCCGGGATAGACAAGGTACTCATTTATCAATTATTGAACTAAATAGATGTGGATGATGTCAATCTTGGCATTTGTGAAGGAGAGTCATGACCATGCATGGTAAATTTATGCTAATGTGTTGAGCTAGGTTATTAATATTTCTAGGATTTTGTTGCTTCAATAAATAAATCTGGGATTTCACAATTGGAAGGAGGATCTCTAGAGGGCTCATAGCATGAGTTCCCAAAATAAGTAAAAAATGCTGTAATGGGAGAATGAATATTTGTAAAGTTGTATGTTTATGTGTTTGTTATTTCCGTTTGTGTAAGATGTCATTGTGTAATAAAATTTTGTTCTATAGAAAGGTGAAAATAGTATTTAAGTTGATTTTAACTGGATGCATAGTGCACATAAATGTCCTAATGAGTAACTGCATGCACTGCTTGGGACGGTGGTAGTATGCTAGAAATGTGTTTAGACTGTGAAAATCACACACTTAACAAAGTGTTAACCCCTAATTGTAGGAAACAATGGTATGAAGGTGGGATCTTGAAGGAAAGATATTCACCTGCCATGCCACTAGGTGGACTTCTAACTGAGTGTTCTACATTCATTGTAAAATTCTATGTGTTGGTAATGCATGATCATGTCCTAGATTTCGATTTCACACTTCATCGCACTCATATACAAAGAAGTCAGCAATAATCTACATGTGATCGGATTGTCTAGTCATGCCAAAATGGGGGTCAAGTAACTGAGTGTTAGCGACATCTTAGAACCGAGATGGTTCTAGAAACTGTGGGCAATGGTCCTATCCATTCTAAGGGAACAGACTGTACTCGAGGAAGTAGTGAGCAGATACAATATGTGTGACATGTAATAGACATGAGTGTCGATAGAATAGCCAAACTTCCCTCCTCATCTTGTTGAAGATGAACAATGTGGCTAAGGCCTTATGATGGAGCCATATGATGAAAATGATCTCTAGATGCCAAATGGATAAACTCTAAGTGGATGATAGTAGTGACTGGTGCTTGGTCCCTATTATGGTCTTATAACTTTGTATTTATATGGTTCTCTTATTCTACATTTAGTAATTAACCCCATCAAGAGGCTAACCACCTTAACATTATAGGAATGCTCAATGGCTAGAAAGTGCCCAACAGATGGAGATAAAGTGGAAAAAGGCATCAGGGCACCTACTGGCAAATGTATTGCACCTGTGGGTGCCCCAGTCAAGGATAAAATGATGGTAAAACGACAAAAATAGAACTAGGCATGTATGTGTGGGATGCCAGTAGTAATCTAGAAAACAAAGTGGCCAAAAATACCATCCATATGTGCTGTTGTCGCCAAATCACTGCACCCCCCGAATGGCCAGGATGTGAATAGGACGTTCGGTGTGATTGGGACACATGGGATCACCTCTCAAGCTGTGGGACTTGGGCTCGAGGTGAACCTCCGGAGAAGGCCGGCTTCCTCTTCCTAAACTAAGTGCTGTACTACTCCTAGTGTAACAAAAATGATTATCTAGTCCTATGCTAACATTTTCATGGGGTTTTAGGGAAAGAGATTTACAGAAATGAAACTATACTAGGGATGGTGATGCACCGAATAAAGGGTGTCTTCAGATTCAGGAAGGGTTAATTTGAAGAGGGTGTGTGCACCACAGGTCAACTTCACCTACTGCAACTTAGAGAGGGTACATGATACCACAGGCTAAGAGACACGCGTTCCCTTTGTTAAACTTTATCAGACCGAGAAATATACCAGTTTCCCAGTGAAGAAGGATGAACTCAAGAAGGGTGAACAGACACCACAACTCAACTGCATGCAATACTCCACCACTCGATAAGCACAGAACTCCAAGAACCTGCAATAGAAACTTAAACTTGCACAGTGTACCTGCAAGTATGAGAAAGGCACAAAGAAGCATAGAAGGATGAAAGGACCGAGATTAGTCACAAAACACACACTTTTATTGCTTCAATAACATGCACAATGCATCATACATTCAGAAGAGGCAATAGTTGCCATTACAGTCTTGAAGAGGAGGCTTGAAAGTTCTCTCAACACACAAGAACAACTTGCAGAAGAGAGAGGACCCTTGAAAAGTATACACTCGCCTGAGATATCTAACTGTCCAACTTGTCTGAACTGTTGGAACCCTTTGAAATGAGCTTCCAACTTACATTTATAGAAGAATATGTGAGAAAGAAGAGGAAATGGTCATAATTACATTCCTAAAATGAAGGCCCATGATGTATTTATTGCAGTTAGTTGAACTACCTGAGAAGGTTCCATCATGGGTCATTAATTGCCTGATGACCAAGTCTTCTCAATTAATTAAAAGAATATTTAAATAAAATATTTAAATAATAATAATAAATATTATTATTAAAATATTTAAATAAAAATATTAATTTAATTAACATAATGTTGGGACCCCCCCGTTGACCCGTTTGACTTGAAGAGGAGGGGGGTCCATGTGGATAGAGTCTGCACAAATCTCAACTTGGTGAGCTTCGAATCCTCTAACTCGGTGTTGCAATCGATTTTTGAACCCTGCACTAACTCTTTCCTTGCTTTGGTAATCGCGCTCTTTTGCATTGAGTCCTCCGAATGGTGGGCTATCAAACTTGATTCTTACCGTTTTGCTCTGTTAACTCGAGGCCATTCTGAATTACCAAGCCACCTATATGCATCGTGAACATGAAGCTTTAAGCTCGAAATTGAAAGCCTCTACAAATACATTAAACTTCGACACCCGTGAGCTTATTCTTTATCTTGACTTGGTACCAACGTTTCCACAATATGAAAAGTTTGACTCTAAATCATACTTAGTGGATTTGACCCATGATACATTGCTTGTACTCACAGAGGTTAAACAATTTAATGAATTTAAATTATTTCACTCCTGCATGTTGCGCCATTTAGAAATGATTTTCAAGCTATGAAAATTGTTAGGGATCACGTTACGTGGCCCTGTCAACACTCAATCGATTGATTTCTCTGTGATAACTCTAGTTTGACAGATAGAGTTATTTCTTCTTGTTTTGGACCACATATTCACATGCATTCCACGTTCAAACTCCATGAAACAACACCACGAGCTCTTCAACTGATTCGACCTGGCTTTGTATCTGCGGGAAATATTAAGATTTGTTCGATCATGTTCACATTTTCACGCCTCTAAGAATGGTTTTACCACAATGCTCACGGTTCTTCCTTATCATATAACACTTGTAGTAAGAATGTTTAGCTTTGCCATAATAAGCGCAATTGTACCCTCCAAACAATGAGAAAATGCCATTACCAATAAAGACCTAATGCTGCCATGATGATGACACAGGCTCATGCCCATAACATGTCGATAGACATCCTTGAGACTGAATTTTGGCCAAAGAGACCTTCGGTATTTTGGCAGTGCATTCTGCAAT
The DNA here is from genome assembly GCA_019776745.2 of Taxus chinensis. NCBI lineage: Eukaryota > Viridiplantae > Streptophyta > Pinopsida > Cupressales > Taxaceae > Taxus > Taxus chinensis. The sequence continues at coordinate 218,487,933 of CM034157.1, forward strand.
CTCGGCTCCAATCAACAATTATGCCACTATTGGGATTATGGCATAGGTAGCCGTGAGCTACACAATATACTCATTTTTCCAGAAACTAAAAAGATCCTTCATGTTACAATTTGCAACACATAACAGAAGCCCTTCAAAAAATACATTGAACAACTGGGGCAGCCAAGAGGACCTTGGAAAAATGTACAGGTAACAACCATATGAATTCTCCCTTAGTCGTGGATCAAAGCTGATAGAAATGAGCTAGATAAAAACAGCTTGAAACTGCAGTATGATCGTCCATTGTTTAAAAACAAGCTTCTCTGAACCTGGTAAAAGAATACTTTTATTGTCTGATTGGACGTACATAATGGAAGGGTATAAATATTGCGTACTGCCCTCGGATTTTCTCAAAGAGACCATTTACGAGTAACAAGGATGTAGCATGCAAAACGGCCGACCGGGTATTTTCAGAGCTGACCTTCACATTCAATTCGTTTCTAGGAGAAAGAAATGCTGAGCAATATGAATCGTTTCATTCTGCACCGTAATAAACCTTCATCTCCTGGTTCGGGCAAATTTTATGAAGCCTTGAACAGTCGTGACTCCAATCCATCGTACACGGCAGTGAATATTTGTTTCCTGCAGCTGCTTGCGTGGGAGCGCTAAGGATAAACTACGAATTTGAGGGTGCGTTCGATGCTGAACAGATAACAACACAGTTGGACAACCTGTTTGCTGGAAGCATTCCTGTGCTGCGTGCCTGCTGCCGCGTATGATGATTTTGTCTCGCGGCCACCGATCTGGACGAGTTTTGAGCACTCCTTTCCTGTTACTCGATATCATTTGACAAATATCTGCATAACAGACGAGCGGCCTGTAGCCTCCGCTGAAATCGGTATCACGTCGCGTTGTTTTTCCATGACCCTGCTCCAATTCCCAACTGTCTTATTAACCTCCTGGTGACTCGCACAAAGACTCGGACTCTGCCGAATTTTAAACGGCTCATGCGGAAGTTTGATGACGGATTGCCATCGTCAAATCTCCACGCTTGGCAGTGTTGCTCCAAATCTCCCCCGCGCGGAGATTTTGGTCATGGTTTGCCAAACCAATATGGCTCCACGCTCCTGGCAATTTTTCCCCCGCATAACGGCTTGGCCACACCAATCGCCCCGGCCTCAGCTTTGCCGCGCAAACTTGGCAATTTGACCCGATTTCTCCACTCCACGGAAGTCTGACCATGGCTTTCCATCCCAAAATTTCCCTTGGCATTGCTTGCATTATTTCCCACGTCCTTGGCAAGATGAAACTCGGGACCCCCTTTACGTGAAAACCTGGTGTTGGCTTTCCGCTGCAAATTTTCCACCATGGAAATCGGGATGAAGATATCCTATGTGGGGAAATACTGATTTGGCCTGCCATCATCAAATTTATGACCTTGGCAATATACTGAAATATTTCCCATGTGGGAATCTTACAATGGCTTGCCATCATCAAAGTTGACAAAAGGGATGAAATTCTCCCGAGCCAATGCCTTAGCACGGATTGAACCCCAACTTTTCCTTCTCGACTTACAATCGAACCAAACAAAACTCTGGATGCTCACGACCTTGTCAGGCTCGACTGAGTGAGCCAATGCTACCACGTCTGAGCTCCATCCTCAACTGATCGATTCTTTTCCATTGGCCAGGCTATACACGAATGTTCAGGTGATCGGGGTGGTCAGGTGTTCGTTACATTTCATGAAATAGTTTGAATGCATGTATAGGATGTCCATGCCTTCTGTAAGCTACAATTACCATATTCCATGAGAAGAGATCTGGATCAGTCATGCAGTTGAAGACTTTACGAGCATCCATCAAACTTTCACACTTGTCATACATGTAGATAAGTTTATTTGGTAATAGCGTGAGTCTTCCAAATGTGTGTCCCCTATTATTGATGTGAGAGTGGATTTGCTTGGCCTCCGCAAGGGCTTTCTTAGTAATGCAAGCCTGTAGTAGATGAAGATATGTTAAAGAATTTACAGATGGATTATGTGTTGTAAGAAGAACGTGTAGTGCCTCCTTCAAGTGACCCTCTCCATAGAGTGCTACGAGATTCTAATTGAGATGTATTTGGTTGCTTGGTTGCAAGCATTTTTTCGTTCAAACACTACCAGATGACCTCATCGTCATATCTGCATAATCTCATATCATCTTGGTCAAACAAGATAATTTTCCCAAGTGGTTGGTCGAGCACTGTCTTAGTGGATTAAACCTGGCATCATGTTAACTTAGCTCTCCCTGACTTGGCCTTCAGCTCTTTTTGCATCGATCTCCACCGAGATCCTTGTACAGTTCCTTTCATTCGTCAATTTTCAACGAGCTATATTTTACATTAACAAGACCATCGTCGAGCTCTTACAACTGAGAGTCTGTACTGAGATGATTTCCGAGATGACTATCAATTTGACACCGGATTCTCTATCAACTCGACCCCGAACTCTTCACTGAGTCGAGATCAACTGGGTGCCTTTCGATGCTAGGTGATCTCTTCATATGCAATTTAGGAATTATTTTTAATTATTGCATTTCGATAATAACCGAAGGTGGGTTCCTGGGACTATTATTTTATTTTGAACGTGATAGGACCCCGTTGTCCAATCTTGCCAGGTGTGCAAAATTGGATAACATTTTTGGCGACCTCTCGGGGATGATTGCCTGCTAAGCATGATTCCAGTAGCCTTAAGTCATCCATTGGGCATGGAGTCTATGTTGGAATCCTGAAAGTAGTATGATTTTCTTTGACACATCCCGAAATCTCCTTGAACATTTCTGATATCCTGGGCCTCCCTGGAATGCTAAGCATGAAGTATACTGAATCTGTTGAATGCTTGACATCCATGGAACACTGAAAAAATTTTGAATGAAGCAGATTTTGAACTCTTATGGAAACCTTGAACCTTTCTTCTCCTTGACACCTTCCAATGATGAAACAATGTGCAGAACAACACAAAACACAACAACAAGGAAAGCAAAACAACAACACACAACAATGTGCATAAGCACTTGGAGGAAAACACCTAATTTAACTGTACAGGGGGTGGAACGCTTCTCAAAAACAAGCTTTGAGATGTATCCCATTCACATGAATGGGCAGTTCTTCTCCATTGAGCCTAGATAGACGAAATGAATTTGCCTCTTTGCAACTTGTGATGATGTATGGTCCACTCCAGAGAGCGTCAAACTTGGCATGCTTGCCTGGTTTGGCCCTGTCTTCATCCCATTTGAGAACTAAATCTCCCTCTTGAAAATGTCTGTCGGACGCCTTCTTGTCAAAAGATTTCTTAACTTGAGCCTGATGCTGCTCCAAAGTTTTCATAGCCTTATCTCGTACTTCCTCTAACTCCATGAGTTCAGCAAACCTTACTGTCAGAGGATCACTCTCTATAACTTCAAGTTGATGAGCTAACTCCAAAGAAGGTAACTCCAATGAGAGCGGGAGTTTTGCCTCTCTTCCATATACAAGAACGAAAGGAGAATTTCCAATGGCCCTTTTAGGTGTGATTCGATCTGCCCATAAGGCGGTCTTAAGCTGTGTATGCCAAGTCCTCTTGTTAGTCTCCATTGTGCGCTTAATAATCCTTATGAGGTTTTTGTTGCTAGACTCAGCCAATCCGTTTCCTTGCGGATAGTAATTGGATGAAGTTTTGAGGTATACCCCATTTTTAACAGCCCATTCACTCAGTTTCATACCAAGAAAAGCCAGCGCGTTGTCTGAAATGATTGTAAATGGAACACCAAACCTCGTCATTATACCCTCCAAAAAATCTAGAACTGCCTTTTCATTGCTCTCTTTTAATGCTACCGCCTCTGTCCATCGAGTAAAATAGTCTGTTGCGGTAAGGACCCACTTATGTCCGTCACTGGATGGAGGATTAATCATTCCGATGAAGTCCAACCCCCATTGAACAAAGGGTTGATCCACTTGAATTGGATGCAGTGGAAGAGCTGCCAGCTTCTGCTTACCTGTGAAAAAGGCACATTCCTTACATTTCCTTACCCAGAGATGGGCATCCTTGAATAAATCCGGCCAATAGTAGCCGGCTCGCATGATCTTGGTAGCTGTTGTTCGTGCGGAATAATGTCCTCCAGATAGGCCATTATGAAATTCTTCTAGTATCTTACTTACCTGTTCTGGTCCTATGCACCGAAGGAGAACACCGTTCAAATCTTTTCGAAAGAGAATGCTATCTACCAAAACATATGGGATAGATTGAAGACGGAAAGTTCGTCTTTGGTTTTTATCCATGTTTGCCGGGTATGCTCCTGAGAAGATGAAATTCTTCATTTTGGATAACCAGTCAGCTTGATCAACATCCTCATCAGTATTTAGGAGTGTCACGTCCTCATTACCTTTTGATTCCATGTCTGCAGCAAGTTGCTCACATAAACCCTTACCTCTGACAAGTTTAGTGACTTTGATATGCACGTCATACTCCATTACCTTCGTGATCCATCCAGCACGCTTTTCGTTCATTTCTTTGTTCAGCAAAAACTCCTTGACACCTGGATGAGACACCATCAGATGAATCTTGTTGTTGGACAACATGTGCTTGAATTTCTTCAAAGCTCGAATAACCGCAAAGACTTGCTTTTCAATGAATGAGTATTTGAACTCGTAGTCTTTGAGGGATTGACTGAAGAAAGCGATTGGTTGCTCCATCAGGTTGTCGTTTTGTTGGGTGAGGATCCCTGAAATGCTCTCTTGACCTGCAAAAGCATAAAGGATAAAATCTTTGTCAAACCTGGGGTTCACAAGCGTGGGAGCTTGGGAAATGGCTGTTTTGATGGCTTCGAAGCTTTCTCATCCTTCCTTTGTCCATGAGAATGGCATGTTTTTCCTTAGCATGGCTGTCAGTGGTTTAGCCAATGTCGCGAATTGGGGGATGAATCTCCGCACAAAATTTATGGTTCCCAAAAAGCTCTGGAGGCCCTTCTTGTGACTTGGGAGAGATAAGGACATAATTGAATGAATCCTGGCTGGATCGATTGATAATCCTTCCGCTGAAACAACATGCCCCAACAATTTTCCCTCGTGCACTGCGAAAATACATTTCTTGGGGTTAAGTGAAACCCCAAATTCCCTACACCTTTGGAAAACTTTCCTTAGATGTGTGATGTGATCTTCTGCATGCTTAGAGTATACAGTTATATCATCAAGGTAAACCAAAATAATATCGTTGATCAGTCCCTTAAATGCCATGTCCATGGCTCTTTGGAAAGTAGCCCCGGCATTGGACAATCCGAATGGCATTTTATTGTAGGCATATGTGCCCCACTTGGTAGTGAAAGCCGTTTTGAATTGGTCAGATTCTTGGACTAGGATTTGATTGTAACCTGAATATCCATCGAGCAAAGAAAATCTTTGAGCTCCTGCCACCGTTTGAAGGATCTGCTCCATCGATGGAAGAGGATAATGGTCTTTCAATGACGCACGATTCAAATCCCTGAAATCTACGCATAACCGGATCTCTCCGTTCTTCTTCCTCACGGGCACCAAATTGGCTACCCATGAGGAATGCTTGATGGGAAAAATTATACAAGCCTCGATGAGCTTGGTTAGCTCCTTTCTCATTAGTGGCTCAATTTTGGGATTAATTGGTCTTTGTTTCTGACGAACTGGCTTAGCATTAGGATCCAGTTCGATGGTATGTTGCGCAAGACCTGGATCAAAACCACGCAGATCTTTATAGCTCCATGCAAAGATGTCATGATACTCTTGACAAAGTTTGATGAAAGCTTCTTTCTCCTCAGAAGTACACACTTTTCCGATCTTAAGAAATTTTTCATTTGATACTTCGACTTCCTCAAAATATTCTTCTTTGACCACCATGTTAGGGCTTTGTCTTTTGGCTTGGTCATCTGAATTGAAAATGGATTCCAAAGTGACTAAACCTTTTGGTAACTTGTTGCTTTTCAATTGGATAATTTGTTCACCATATGACTCTTGTAACTTATCTTGATTTTTTGCAGCAAACTCCGCCTCTTCTTGTAGGAAGAGGACAATTTGGTTGTCACTATCGAACACTTGCCAACTACTCACATTATCAGGGACTGCTGGTTGAACCACCATTTTAACAAATTGCTGCCCTTCTTTCATGATATCAACTGGTATGTTGTATTGTGAACCAATTGTAGCAAGCCTGTCTGCATCTTGATTTTGATCTCTAGGGATTGCATGGATCCCAAAAGCTTCGAAATCTTCAATCAGGTCCCAGACTCGGTTCTTGTATGATCTTAAAAGATCATTTTTGGATGCACTACGTGCTGAAACTTGATGAACAACTAACTCACTGTCTCCAAAAACAGTTAGGGCCTTGATTCCCTTCCTTTGGGCTAGCTGAATTCCTTGCACAAGAGCCTCGTATTCTGCAACATTGTTAGTGCAACTGAACTGCAACCGGAAAGATGAGAAGTACTTATCTCCCTCTGGAGAAATTAACATAACACCAGCACCGGATCCATTCTTACTTCTTGAGCCATCGAAGAACAATTGCCATAGTCCTTTAGAATCATTTGGTGTTTTGACAAGTTGTGGTATGATTGTATCTTCTTCATGGATACAGTAGGTACCTAATCCTGTTTCTTCCAAGACTAGCAAACCAGCTTCTTCTTCTGCCAATACATCAGTGTAGGGATCATACTGATGATCTCTACTTACTTCATGTAGCAAAGTATCAGGGACTTCTTCAACAAGGGTGGTTGGTTCATGATCGGCACCTTCCTCTTCTGGATCACCAATGGTGTAATTTCCATTTATGGGACTAGAAGTGTAGGGTTCTACATGATTATGGCAGATTGGTTCTGCCCTTATAGTTACTTTGGTTCCGTATCGAGTCCTGAGAATCATATGCGACCAATCGGCTGATAGGTAACCACCCATCTTGGCAGTGAAATCCCGTGATAGGCAGATGGCAAAGAGGGGAGGGAGATCAATGACTGATATGTCTTGGGTGAATGACAAACTTGGGCATGCATGGATGCTAAGTTGAAGTCCTTTGATAACCTCAACAGTCTTAATAGCTGTGTCATCCAGTTGAACAACCCCTCTTGCAACTGGCGCATATTGTATGCCTAGTACATCTGCAATTTGTTTCGGCATGACAGAGCTACTGGCACCAGAATCGATCATGCAATTATGTACCAGGTGGTCGCCAATGATCAGGGAAATGTAGAATGGTGGTGGTTTGTTTGCCGTAGGAATGATTTTCCCTTCCGGTTGACACAAATTTGTAGCATTTGTCACTCCATGGCTTGGTGATCCGCTGGTTGTACTAAAACTGTTCAGAGCTTCTCGCAACAGGTTTCTTTGAGAAGGAATCGAGAGTGCATCCCACATGGTAACGCTCAGATTGGTTTTCTTCATTTGTTCTACTATGCTGAAGGGAATCGCTCCAACTTTATTGACACTTTTTTGGGCATTGGGGTCCTCCTTTGGAAAATGTTTGTTGGGTACCGTGATGCCTGGAGAACCATCTTTCCCTGCGGCGTGGCTAGCCGATGTTTCTGGTGATTTCTTTCCCGCATTTCTATCAACCGCCATTTGTAACCCATGTTGAGAAGTGGATGCTAGATCAGCTTCGAGAGGTTGAGGCTCCATTGCTCTCTTTTTGGAACGAGTGTTTGCTGCCACTGATGAAGAATCGGTATTCAACCCACAAAAATCTTCTTCTTGCCAGTTTAGCAAAGTGGATTCTTCAGGTGCCTGTGGTTGATCTGCTGCTTCTTGTGTAGATGAATTGTTTGTTAACTCTGAAGGGGCAGATACACTTTGAACCATAAGGGCCTGGCTAAGAACCCCATTGGGACAAAGATTTTGATTGTGAGGTTGAGAGCAAGGATAGCACCATTCGTAGTCTTGAACTAGATTATTCTGAACAGGTACTATAGCTCTAGATGAGCTAGCTGCAAGAGGGTTCCGGAAGTTCAAGGGCCTGACATTTGCAACTTGACTCGTAGTTTGATTTTGAGGCTGATTGTTTCCTTGAAAAGGAGGACGGCTAGCCTGATACTGCTGATTTTGTGGCTGATACGGACGATTGTATTGAAATTGTTGCCTTTTGAGTGCAACGAGCTCATTTCCAAAATTTTGCAGTAGTGACTTGACTTCAAATAGGTCATTTGAAGAGGCAGGGGAAGATTGAGATGGTTGCTTGGAGTCCACTGGAAGAGGAGCAATGATAGGCTGATGATTCGTAAGATCTGGAGAAAAGGGCATTGGTGGTCGTGGAGCTATCTTTCCAGCCTGAATCAAAGAATTCTCTGCACTTATGGCAACTTCGTAAGCATCAGGAAGTGTAGTCCCTCCCATAGACTGGATCATAACTGCTACATCGCTATTCAAGGCTCGCAAATAGTACAAGAATGCATTATGTGCAGAAGGCTTTATGAGCGCCGGAATCCTATTCCAAGTCCTGTGGAATCGGAAGTTGAAATCACTCATGTATTCTTGGGGAGCTCTCTTTATGGTAGTAAGTTGTTCCAAAAGTGATAGGTGATCACTTTTGTCTTCAAATTGTTTACATAGCTTTTCTCCCAACTCGTCCCAAGTGGTTATAGTGCCAACACCTAACCCGCGAAACCATTGAAGTGCTTTTCCCTTGAAAGAGGTAGCAAGAAGTCTAACTGCAACATTGTCTTCGGTGATATTATGTACTGCGCAGATGCTGGCTACATCAAAGATATGCTCCACTGGAGTAACGTGAGTTTCCCCCGTGTAGAAGGGTAAACTTTTGAGTGCCGCAACAGGTATCGGATCACGTTGAGCCAACATAAGAGGACTGCTTGCATTGAAAGGGGGAAAAACTTGGTTCCTCGCCATAGCGACGAAAGGTTGATTGTTCCTGGGTGGAGGAAATCTTCCGTAAGGAGGAGTTGAATGACCCCTAGTAGGTAAATCTGCAACTGGGGATGTGGAAATGCCTCTTCTTCTTCTCTTTGGAGGAGACAAGGAAAGTTCGGTATGCTGATAATTTCCTTTCTTTGAAGAAGCTCTTGTCTGAATTCTTCGCATAAGTTACGCACTGAGATTTGGAATCCAGAGATATGGAGTCGCCAGACTTTGATAGTGAGAAGAGAAGAGTCTGTTGTGTGTGGTCCAGGTACTTTGACTGTGTAAAGTGAGAAGAGAAGTACCAACTCTGTCCCACCGGGCGTGCCAAAAAAGGTCGCACGGTGGCTTAAGATTTACTGTTTGATAATGAGACACCTTGAAAGATGAAAAATCACCGGGCGTGCCAAAAACTGTTGTCGAATGCACCCTGTTTGATAATGAGACACCGAAGCCAGGATGTGAATAGGACGTTCGGTGTGATTGGGACACATGGGATCACCTCTCAAGCTGTGGGACTTGGGCTCGAGGTGAACCTCCGGAGAAGGCCGGCTTCCTCTTCCTAAACTAAGTGCTGTACTACTCCTAGTGTAACAAAAATGATTATCTAGTCCTATGCTAACATTTTCATGGGGTTTTAGGGAAAGAGATTTACAGAAATGAAACTATACTAGGGATGGTGATGCACCGAATAAAGGGTGTCTTCAGATTCAGGAAGGGTTAATTTGAAGAGGGTGTGTGCACCACAGGTCAACTTCACCTACTGCAACTTAGAGAGGGTACATGATACCACAGGCTAAGAGACACGCGTTCCTTTTGTTAAACTTTATCAGACCGAGAAATATACCAGTTTCCCAGTGAAGAAGGATGAACTCAAGAAGGGTGAACAGACACCACAACTCAACTGCATGCAATACTTCACCACTCGATAAGCACAGAACTCCAAGAACCTGCAATAGAAACTTAAACTTGCACAGTGTACCTGCAAGTATGAGAAAGGCACAAAGAAGCATAGAAGGATGAAAGGACCGAGATTAGTCACAAAACACACACTTTTATTGCTTCAATAACATGCACAATGCATCATACATTCAGAAGAGGCAATAGTTGCCATTACAGTCTTGAAGAGGAGGCTTGAAAGTTCTCTCAACACACAAGAACAACTTGCAGAAGAGAGAGGACCCTTGAAAAGTATACACTCTTGCCTGAGATATCTAACTGTCCAACTTGTCTGAACTGTTGGAACCCTTTGAAATGAGCTTCCAACTTACATTTATAGAAGAATATGTGAGAAAGAAGAGGAAATGGTCATAATTACATTCCTAAATTGAAGGCCCATGATGTATTTATTGCAGTTAGTTGAACTACCTGAGAAGGTTCCATCATGGGTCATTAATTGCCTGATGACCTAGTCTTCTCAATTAATTAAAAGAATATTTAAATAAAATATTTAAATAATAATAATAAATATTATTATTAAAATATTTAAATAAAAATATTAATTTAATTAACATAATGTTGGGACCCCCCCGTTGACCCGTTTGACTTGAAGAGGAGGGGGGTCCATGTGGATAGAGTCTGCACAAATCTCAACTTGGTGAGCTTCGAATCCGCTAACTCGGTGTTGCAATCGATTTTTGACCCTGCACTAACTCTTTCCTTGCTTTGGTAATCGCGCTCTTTTGCATTGAGTCCTCCGAATGGTGGGCTATCAAACTTGATTCTTACCGTTTTGCTCTGTTAACTCGAGGCCATTCTGAATTACCAAGCCACCTATATGCATCGTGAACATGAAGCTTTAAGCTCGAAATTGAAAGCCTCTACAAATACATTAAACTTCGACACCCGTGAGCTTATTCTTTATCTTGACTTGGTACCAACGTTTCCACAATATGAAAAGTTTGACTCTAAATCATACTTAGTGGATTTGACCCATGATACATTGCTTGTACTCACAGAGGTTAAACAATTTAATGAATTTAAATTATTTCACTCCTGCATGTTGCGCCATTTAGAAATGATTTTCAAGCTATGAAAATTGTTAGGGATCACGTTACGTGGCCCTGTCAACACTCAATCGATTGATTTCTCTGTGATAACTCTAGTTTGACAGATAGAGTTATTTCTTCTTGTTTTGGACCACATATTCACATGCATTCCACGTTCAAACTCCATGAAACAACACCACGAGCTCTTCAACTGATTCGACCTGGCTTTGTATCTGCGGGAAATATTAAGATTTGTTCGATCATGTTCACATTTTCACGCCTCTAAGAATGGTTTTACCACAATGCTCACGGTTCTTCCTTATCATATAACACTTGTAGTAAGAATGTTTAGCTTTGCCATAATAAGCGCAATTGTACCCTCCAAACAATGAGAAAATGCCATTACCAATAAAGACCTAATGCTGCCATGATGATGACACAGGCTCATGCCCATAACATGTCGATAGACATCCTTGAGACTGAATTTTGGCCAAAGAGACCTTCGGTATTTTGGCAGTGCATTCTGCAATCTCGGCTCCAATCAATAATTATGCCACTATTGGGATTATGGCATAGGTAGCCGTGAGCTACACAATATACTCATTTTTCCAGAAACTAAAAAGATCCTTCATGTTACAATTTGCAACACATAACAGAAGCCCTTCAAAAAATACATTGAACAACTGGGGCAGCCAAGAGGACCTTGGAAAAATGTACAGGTAACAACCATATGAATTCTCCCTTAGTCGTGGATCAAAGCTAATAGAAATGAGCTAGATAAAATTAGCTTGAAACTGCAGTATAATCGTCCATTGTTTAAAAACAAGCTTCTCTGAACCTGGTAAAAGAATACTTTTATTGTCTGATTGGACGTACATAATGGAAGGGTATAAATATTGCGTACTGCCCTCGGAGTTTTTTCAAAGAGACCATTTACGAGTAACAAGGATGCAGCATGCAAAACGGCCGACCGGGTATTTTCAGAGCTGACCTTCACATTCAATTCGTTTCTAGGAGAAAGAATGCTGAGCAATATGAATCGTTTCATTCTGCACGTAATAAACCTTCATCTCCTGGTTCGGGCAAATTTTATGAAGCCTTGAATGCGTGACTCCAATCCATCGTACACGGCAGTGAATATTTGTTTCCTGCAACTGCTTGCTGGAGCGCTAAAACGGCTTTACTGTAATGCAAGCCTGATGCCTGTGCGTGAGAGTTTTGAGGTTCAGAACTGTTCGATGAGGAGAACATGATAACAACACAGTTGGACAATCTGTTTGCTTGGAAGCGTATTCAAAAGGAAGGTCTTCTACTGTATCTGCAACGTGCCTGCTGCCTGTGCATGATGATTCTGTCTAACGCTGTGCAACCGATCTGGACGAGTTTTGAGCACTGGCTTTCCTGTTAGCTTGATATCATTTGACAAATATCTGCATAATATGACGAGCGGCCTGTCCAGCCTCCGCTGAAATCGGTATCACGTCGCGTTGTTTTCTCCATGACCCACTCCAATTCACAACTGTCTTATTAACCTCCTGGCGACCCGCACAAAGACTCGGATCCCGTTTACCCACGGCTCGTGCGGAATTTTGATCATGGATTGCCATCGTCAATATTCTCCTTGGCACTTTGAGTTTCGATTGGCTCTCCATCCGAATCTCCCCCGCGCGGGATTGAACAGCTTGGAATGCCATCTTACAAATTCTCCCACTTGGCATTCCAGCTCCGAATCCCCGCATAACGGCTTGGCCAACACCAATCCACGGGCCCCGGCCTCAGCTTTGCCGCGCAAACTTGGCAATTTGACCCGATTTCTCCTTCCACGGAAGTCTGACCATGGCTTTCCATCCCAAAATTTCCCATTGGCATTGCTTGCATTATTTCCCACGTCCTTGGCAAGATGAAACTCGGGACCCCCTTTACGTGAAAACCTTGTGTTGGTTTCCGCTGCAAATTTTCCACCATGGAAATCGGGATGAAGATATCCTATGTGGGGAAATACTGATTTGGCTTGCCATCATCAAATTTATGACCTTGGCAATATACTGAAATATTTCCCATGTGGGAATCTTACAATGGCTTGCCATCATCAAAGTCCAACCCGACAAAAGGGATGAAATTCTCCCAAGCCAATGCCTTAGCACGGATTCGAACCCCAACTTTTCCTTCTCGACTTACAATCGAACCAAACAAAACTCTGGATGCTCACGACCTTGTCAGGCTCGACTGAGTGAGCCAATGCTACCACGTCTGAGCTCCATCCTCAACTGATCGATTCTTTTCCATTGGCCAGGCTATACACGAATGTTCAGGTGATCGGGGTGGTCAGGTGTTCGTTGCATTTCATGAAATAGTTTGAATGCATGTATAGGATGTCCATGCCTTCTATAAGCTACAATTACCATATTCCATGAGAAGAGATCTGGATCAGTCATGCAGTTGAAGACTTTACGAGCATCCATCAAACTTCCACACTTGTCATACATGTAGATAAGTTTATTTGGTAATAGCGTGAGTCTTCCAAATGTGTGTCCCCTATTATTGATATCTTGAGAGTGGATTTGCTTGGCCTCCGCAAGGGCTTTCTTAGTAATGCAAGCCTGTAGTAGATGAAGATATGTTAAAGAATTTACAGATGGATTATGTGTTGTAAGAAGAACGTGTACTGCCTCCTTCAAGCGACCCTCTCCATAGAGTGCTACGAGATTTTAATTGAGATGTATTTGGTTGCTTGGTTGCAAGCATTTTTTTTTTTTTCATTATTCAAACACTACCAGATGACCTCATCGTCCATATCTGCATAATCTCATATCATCTTGGTCAAACAAGATAATTTTCCCAAGTGGTTGGTCGAGCACTGTCTAATGGATTAAACCTGGCCTCATGTTAACTTTGCTTTCCTTGACTCGGCCTTCAGATCTTTTTGCATCGATCTCCACCGGGATCCTTGTACAGTTCCTTTCATTCGTCAATTTTCAACGAGCTATATTTTGCATTAACAAGACCATCGTCGAGCTCTTACAACTGAGAGTCTCTACTGAGATGATTTCTGAGATGACTATCAATTTGACACCGGGTTCTCTATCAACTCGACCCTGAACTCTTCACTGAGTCGAGATCAACTGGGTGCCTTTCGATGCTAGGTGATCTCTTCATATGCAATTTAGGAATTATTTTTAATTATTGCATTTCGATAATAACCGAAGGTGGGTTCCTGGGACTATTATTTTATTTTGAACGTGATAGGACCCCGTTGTCCAATCTTGCCAGGTGTGCAAAATTGGATAACATTTTAGTATACTCCATTTATACCAGTTCTGTATATTTAGATTCATAATAAAATTTAGATTTTATAGAATCATTTTGTTGAACCTATAGCTTAAAAATATTTTCCCTAGGATCCACTAAAAACCCTAATGGCTAGGATAATTCTTCTCCTTCTTGGCTCATCAGGTCACATGTGAGTATCAATCCCATTTATGATGAGGAAATTATCACCAAACTCACTACTGTATATCATGACGTTACTCATTCGGATCATACTCGACAAAAACTCTTAGATAATGAATGCAATGTGCCTACTAGCTTTGATAATTCTACCATTGGAATTGTTTCTGATCCAATGAGATTTACTTGTTGCACACCTTGCTATATAGCTAGCCACACTCCACCTTCTGAAATCTCTAATGAAAACCTAGATGATGTCATTATTCATTTCATGTTTGGTCTTTATGATAATAAACATGTTTCTGATGATAATCTAGATATATCTCATACTTCTATTTCTAAAAATTATTGTCATAATGCATCACATACTATTTCTCCCACTCCTTCATTATATGTCAATGATACACTTAATGATATCCTTCTATCTAAATATTTGTTTGATTGTGAATATCTAAATATCTAAATATTTGTTTGATATCCTTCTATCAATATTGTACTTCTTTGCATATTGTTGAGTGTGAATATCCCTCTCTATTGTTATCTTATTTTGAGATTATATCTAATAACATGCATGTTTCATATCCATCTATTAGTTCATCTCCTCTTATCACATCGTCTCCATCTATCACTTCATCTACTAGGGATTTTTCTGATGATATTCCTACTACTTTTATGGATGTTCCATGTCCTTCACCACCTATTAGTTATACGGAACCACTCTCTAGTGTTCCCTTAGCATTAAAATATCCTATGTCTCCTCTCGATATTCTTATGATTACTCATAATGAGAAATTACAACCACATGACACATTATTTCCATCCTCAACTATTCCTTCATATGATATCTTCTCCCTCATGCATGTTGCCGGTCACTTACAATATCAGGTCCCATCTCTTACATTAGAAAGAAAGGCCTATTATGCTTCCATTGATAATAATTCATTGCATGGAAATCCTATTCCTAAAAAGATAAAAATTGAGCATTTCCCAAGGATTTTTTATGCATACATTTTCATGTTTTGATGGTACTAGAAATACGTACTCGTATCTCAAGCATTACTGTATGGTTATGGCTTCATATTCTAATGATCGATTGTTATTTGAATCCTTTCACCAAATTATCATAGATGACACTCTCCAATGGTACACACATCTTCCCTTTGGATCTATTAGCACTTATTTTGATATGGAAGAAGCTTTTCTTCACCGATTCATAGTCAACAACGGCCCTAGAGTTACATATGATAATTTAGCTAGTTTACATCAAGAAAAAATAGAACCTATCATTGATTACATTCAACGATTTAATGTTTCCATGCACCAGTTGGTCTTTCAGCGTATTTAATTAGAGAAGAAATTCATCTTTTGTCAGGGTTTGATTCCTTCATTAAAAAATCAATTGCACTATGATACATGTGATTCATTCATGATTTTATGCTATAATGTCATCAAATTAGAAAAAGAACTCATTTCCACATATTTTATAGATCCTCTTCCTATTAATACTATTTCTACATCATATAGCTCTTTTCTACTCCCATCTATTAAGCATCCTATGCGGTCACCATCTCCTCCATCTCGTAAGCGAGTTCAGTCTACTCCATTACATAAGCATCTGCCATCTCCTACTCCATGTCAAACTATGCCTCATACTACTACACCTATTTCACGAGGGCTATTACATTTCTCTCATCATGCTTGACCTCATGATGTGTTACGTGCATATCTTGACACGCGATTGATTCACCTACCTTCTAACAAGCACCATCCACCACATCATTTCTAATACCAGTGTGATAGACCCTAATGTAACTATCACCATATCAATGGCTATGAAGAACTGTTAAGCCCTTCATGATTGCTTGTAAAAATTAGAGGATAAGGGTATCATTTCCTTTGGTTCTTGCTCATGTGAGCATTCTATATCTTCACTCCCTCGTAGATGTGTTGTTATTCAAGTTGAGTTATAGTC
Organism: Taxus chinensis; assembly: GCA_019776745.2. Lineage (NCBI taxonomy): Eukaryota > Viridiplantae > Streptophyta > Pinopsida > Cupressales > Taxaceae > Taxus > Taxus chinensis. The sequence goes on from CM034157.1 coordinate 218,504,193, forward strand.
TTCACCTAGTTCTACCATCATTTTTCATCCAACTTCAGAATTTTTTACTCATGTTCACTCTCCATTGCATCCATCCATCGTCATACCATCTCATCTGCCACATCATGCTACTGCTACTCATTATCTTCCATGGCCCTCAACATTTTCCCTTCCTTGATTCATAGGACATTTAGAGCTTTAGAAATTCCCTAAATTTACCTAAACTATTATAGTATGCAAGATCATTCTAAGAGATTTATGTTACCTATTTGTGCACATGAAACAAACTTCATCGGAGTGAGATACTATCCACAAAAGGTCACAGTTCAAAAGGGGAAAATTATAGGTCAACTCATCAGTTTGGATGTTACATGTGGAAAAATTAAATTTTATTTTAGAATGCCATTCTTCAACTCTCGGGAACAAAAATATGGACCCCGCTATTTTCTGGTTGGGTGCCCTTAGATAGGATCAACACACTCTTTTTATGGAGGGATATTTTTACCACCGTTAGCATTACTCACACATTATAAAGCTTTATTCCACGTGGGTTCTCAACTTAAGTACCCCACCTCTGATTATCCATTCTACCGGCCAAACCACCCATGTGGCATTTAAATCAAGTAGCTCGAGGGAAATTTATACATACATCACTGATCCATCCACATGGGCTCTCACATTGGTGCTCTAACATATATCTTCAGTAGTCAAACCTGCCACAACCAATGTTGCATAACCCTCACCACCCACTTAGCCCCTCATACTTCCCTATATGGATAAGCCATTGGTCACATCACTACGTGGAAAAATTAGAATATTTATGTGGCCACATCCACATTAAAATGGGTCGATAAATCCTATTTTAAGGCTACAATGAAACGTATCCCGCTAAATGTGGGATATTCCCACAATGGGAATAAAACGTGGTACAAGGTGGTTTGAACTCCCAACCACAAGCTTACAAGTTTAATAGATCACCACCAATCCATGAGAATTCGATGGATTAAGAAATGAGATCTCTTTTATTTAAATAAGCATTGTTGCAGGACTGTGAAATGAATAATATACTTGTTTTCAATTATCCTCAATTTTGGAGCACCTAGGCTCAAAACCAACCTTTGGAGTAAAAAGGAGAAATGTTCAAAAATCTATCACACTCCTAATGGTGTAATAATTTTTCCATTTTGGAAGTCCGGTGATGTCATTTTTAACTGTAAAAGTCACTATTTGTCAAATTCAACAAGGAATGACCTCGACAAAGTACTTCAGGAAGGTGAAAGATGTTTACTCAGTTTTTTTAGAGTCTTTCCAAGGTCTGATAGTACATTATTGTAGGTGTTGATCTATTTCATTGATTGTAAGAGTTATTGTACTTATAATTTTTAACAATTTTTAATCAGATTTTCGGTGTTGTATGTATCTCTAGTTACATTCTGATTTCTTATTTTCATTTCCACAATACTTCGTTATTAAGTATTTGGTAATCATTTTTTTACGCTGATTAGATTTTGATTCTAATTTCATTTTCACATTTAAATCAAAATTTACTTATTAAAAATCAGTAACATCGACATCTCGGATAAATTGGTAAAAATGTGAATTTGATGTTGGATGGCTTTGATAAAAATAGTGAATTGGAAATTCAGTTTCGGATCAATCATAAATCAGACTTGGATCAATTTTTAAGGGATTAATTAGGGTCCTAAAATTGATAATTTTAAATTTATCCAGGTAAACATAATTTTAGTGGAGGTAATTTTATGTTATGTTTATGGATCATGTTGGTATCAGATCTTGGTTTCATGATTGCTTCAGTTGCATTTATATACCAATTATGATTTGCTAATCCCATAAGTATAGACTATTTGGCTTGATATTCTTACTTGGAAATTTTGTAGTATTTTGGGGATCAATTGGTTTGCGAGGTAATCATGGGGAAATCCATTGAAGAGGGAAAGATTAGAAGAGCTCGAGAGCATCAATAGAAAATTCCAGGAGGAAAACAGCATTCATGTGATGTAAGCTCTATTCCCTTGAAGAGAAATTTGATTGGTTGAAAACAGGAGCTAGCATCAAAGGATAGAGCTCTTGATCAGTTTGCAGGTGTGGTGATCCGAAGAAGGAATTTTCCTCTACTTCTAACTTCAGATGCAGTGACCATGACAGAGCATGCACTGTAATTTTTTCACCACGTGAATCTTCTTCTTCCTCCCATTCGGTTTTGGATTTAGGTAATGATGTCTTTGGTTTGTTTGAAAAGCATACTAGAGGCATTGGATCCAAATTATTATTTAAGATGGGTTTTGATGGAAGAGGTCTTGGAAAAGATAGTCAAGGCATTGCTAACCCAATACATGTTGAGGATCATCCTCATTTTTCAGGATTGGGTTTTACTAGTGTGGGAAAGGATATTAGAGAATTCTCCAAGCACCTCATGGGAGACAAGCTTCTGAAAGCCAAATGAATACCCCACTAGTCGTGCAGGTAGATATAGTGCATGAATTAGATGTTTCATCATAGGATGAATTTGGTAAAAAATTATAGAGATGAGGTAATGAGATACCACGTCCTCTTTCTTACGAACCTAATCATAAGCTAATAAGAAAGGTTGTAAAATTTTTGATCCAATCTTTTAGTTTGAAAAATTTGGCTTTGATATTCAGAAAATTATGGATGCCTTTCCTTGTACATTTTTTGGGATGTATAATCATTTTGTTGCTAGATGTTGGAAGAGAAGGAATTTGTTGAAGAAGTTGTTTCCCATTCGTCAAGAACTAGGAAAATTAGAAAGACCAATCTCTTGTCATTCAAGAGAGAAGAGATGGCAAGAAGAATTCCTTTGTTACTAGAAATTTTTGTGCCCCTTGTCATGACAATAGACATTGAGTGAAATTTTTGTCAGAAAATTCATCCATCTCGCCATCAGTGTTGTGGAAAACCATAGATGGAGTATAGACTTATTTCAAAGGTAAATGAAGTTTCAAATCCAGCATCAATTGATGTTATAACCTTGGATCAGGTGATACCTGTAGATGAAAATCTGTTGGCATGGGTTGGTAAACAATTTTCCAACTTTATATTCCATAGATCTTGATTGTTTATAGCATGCAATTAATTTAGGGCTTGTGTTATGGGATTCTGGTTGTTTGTTGAATACGAATTGTTTTCCCATATTTTGTAGCTTTGAATGGTTTTGGAGTTCAAATTTTGTGAGAAAAGCTGGGGGATAGGTTTACCATACTCAGTTGGTTTTCTTACTTTGGAAAATTTGATTGATACTCCATTTACATATCCTTATTTCATCTTTGAGTTTCTGGTACAGTTGGGTACAACTCATGTTTCAGCTTGGGATATTTCTAACAGTAGTATGCAGGGTTCAGTGGGCATAGTGTAAAATGTTTATTTTTGGAAACTTGCATTTCAGTATATTTGTTGATTTTATTTATGCAAAGTATGGATGCTTGTAAGACCCATTTTGGGCACCATTTTGTTTTTGTAATTAACTTACAAACTCATTGTATCCATACAAGATGTTTGCACATTTTATAAGTCCCTTCATTCTAGGAATTTATTGTAACTATCCTTTTTGGTTACAATTAGGGTGTATATTGATTACACTAACAAACTTGGTTTGCAGAGTGTACCTAGTGATCTTTGCACTTGATGATAGCTCACTATTTTGGGTATTTCATCTTTGTGTAGATAGTTTAATTATATCCTATTGTAGTGCAGATTATGGGGATAGATTATTTTTCATTGGCAGTTCACTTGGTTCAGTTTGTCTATTTTTAGCATGTTTATTCTAGATCATATTGGTGACAGTGTTGCAAGTGATTTTACAATTTCACATGGACAATGGACATTATCCTATTGTGGGCATTTTAGATGTCTGTTATATTGATCTATTTTGGTGGAATTTTATTTCAGTGATGGCTCGTATCACAGAGTATCAGTTGGACACTTAAACTTTCTATTGTTATTGAATGGGTTGTTTTTATTTGATCATTTGTTAATGATGGCATCATAGTGGAATGAAAATATACAGGATGGAGTGAGGCATTTGCCTATTACTTGGGAATTGGTTTGTTTTATTATACCGATCCAAATTATTTGTAGAAGTTGATAGGGTCGCAAAGTATCAGTGGACAATTGCCTTTTTGTGGCTTATGATTGTCTATTTTGACTGATCAATTTTTTGTGACTAGCTAATCAACATTTTATTTTGATTAACCCATATTATTATTCCTATGGTGTCATGTATGTGTTTGTGAGATGTAGGAAGGGGATTGACAATTTTTGGTGGGTGAAAACAACTTTTTGTGGACAAAAATCCTTCTTAGTGGGGAGGTGTGATCCGGAGGATCATTTTCAGGGAACAAAGTTTGCCTAAATCTCCCTAAACCATTACAAAATGATAGAGCATTATGATATCTTTCCTATGGTACCAAGAATGAACATGGAAATAAGATTGTGAGCTCAAGATATTACTGGTCAAAGTTCATAGAGAGTAAACTAGAGATCAGGGTGACAATATGGCCAATTGGCCAATGTAGTGACACGTGGCAAAAAATGAAGTTTTATCAAAATGGCTTAATTTTTTTTTGGAACACCATCTTCGAATGGTTGGAGATAAAAAATGGTGGGCCCCCACTATTTTCTAGCTGGGGGCCCTCAACTAGGTTTCGACACACTCTTTTGACATGGAGGGGTTTCTTTGTCATCGTTCTTCACTATTGGCATTGCCACATGGTGGGTCTATTATATATCTCCACTTAGCCTATTATCAATCTGTATTATCACATGTGGGAGCCATACTATGGTATTATATTGCATTTTATATTATAGGCTGATTACTGATTCAACTTAGGACCAATTTTACTAGCTCAACTGGATGAGTTCATATGGTTCATTGGAGTTGGGCTCAGTTGACATTGGAGATTGGAGCGAGTGACTTACATTAGCTTCATGCGAGCTACCATCATGGCATTAGGTTCAAGTTCACATTGCTCGAGCTATTCATCATACTACTGCATTAAGTGGGTTACCACGTATGTAGCTTTAGCCACGAATTCCACTATTGACTATGACCATTACATTCATGTGGCACCAACTTTGCCTCACCCACGACCTAATCGGTAGACCAACTTGGCCATGGGAATTCAGTTTAATGTGGTCGGACATTCACACTTAGCCACTACATGTGGCATTCAATACCAAATGCGGTTCTCAACTCCATGCCACTGTTGTTCCACACAACTACCTAAACCTTGGTCGGGCAACTTACGTGGCAACTTCGGTGCATCACATCCATTCCATAGGCCAAATGTAGTTTGACAGACCCATTATATTTTGGCCACAATAAAAATGAATACAGTGGCCTTTCAACACTATATTAAGGGGACCCCACGTGCCATTTTTTAAGCCTTGCCTACACTTACAATACATGCCATGCATGTGGGATTCACCCACAATGGAAAAATTATAAAGCAGGTAGGTTTATTTAATGGGATTCAAACCCATTAACCCACCACTTGACAAAATACAATTCCATTACCGTCCACACCACAGCTCACAACTCTATAACTTGGACGAGTTATGTAGTGATCTTGCAGCTATTTAAAGAATGTCTATGTGCAGGCTGTAAGACAAGGTAGAATTTAGACCTACTTTTGAAAAATATCCTAATTTTTTAAGCACTTAGGCTCAGAAACCAAACCTTTGAGTAAACTAAGAGACTCTGGTCAAATGTTCAGACTCTATCATGCTCTTAATTGTGTAATTATTTTTCCATTTTGGAAGTTCTTTGACATCATTTTAAACTTGTGAAAGTCACTATTTTTGAATTTCAAAGGGAGTGACCTAGTGGAAAGTACTTCAGGAAGGTGAAAGATGTTTATTGAGTTTTTTCAGATTCTTTTGTAGTCTCTAGATCAAGTATCAGCTCTTATTATAGGTCAGTGTGATCTATTTATCCTTATTGTAAGGGTCATTGTACTTCACAATGATTTAGCAAATTTAATATATCGATTCATATGTTTTTGTGAATACAGAGATGTAGCCCAACAAGGCCGAACTCCGTTATCAATTTTTGGTGTTGTATTTATCACTAATGGTTACATTTTATTTTCTTGATTTTAATTCCATATTATAATTAGTCATTTTTAATCAGATTTTTTTACTTATTATAAAATTAGTTAACGACATATTCTCGGTTAAATTGGTTAAAAATTGAAGTCTAATGATTCGAAGTGCTAACTGGCATGGGTGTGAAATAGTGATTTGGAAAATAAGAGTTTCTGAAATCATTTTTCTTCAAATTTCATTTGGGCCGAATTGGATCAGTTTCAATTAATTAGCATTTTGTGAAACTGATAAATTTTAATATTTGAGTAAACATTATTTTAGTAGAAGTATTTCTTCTATGTTTAAGGATCATTACCACCACCACTAAACCCATCATTGGAATTGCTCCACATGACATTCATTTTGGCTCATATACCCATGTTTCTTTCATTCCACATACTTCCACCACTTCATGTCAGTTTGGTCTTTGGTGTGTGATTTTTATTACCTTACACCCTGATGAGGTACTCGTCTTCTTATGATCTTACATGACTATTCAAGGATCTGTTATAATAAGAACCTCTCTTTATGTGCTTTCTCAATTCATCTAGCGCACATTATTGAATCATTTCTTAATGACACACTCTTGCTTTATGGTTCATTATTTACTTCTGAGGGGTCGTATCTAAATGAACCTCATCATTTATATACTGGGGTCATCGCTAATCTCCACCCCTCTATACTCATCATACTAACATGCAATCATCTTATACTCTTACACATTATTCATTTTTAATCACAAATTTATTCATACATATAATTTAACTTTGTTAAATCACATTACATACATCACATCTCATCAAATACACTCTCTCATTATCTATCTATTTGTAATCACACTAATCATCAATTATTTCCTTCATCAACATCAACAACGGTCTTTTACAAATCCATTCAACACACATACACAATAATCAACACATTTCATATCACACATCAAAACAATAATTAATGAATCAATACATCATCAAGACAACAACACATCAATAAACATCGAGTACAGTGATCATACACCAATAAATTTATATACCATTTACAATCATAGTCATAAAACATCTCATCACTAGGTGAAGGTCCCTTACATCAATACATAAATACATATCATACCTCATCATCATCATTACTCTCTGGAACAATCAAAGCCCTAGAAATTGAAGCCACACCACTGACACTGCACCACCGATAACAACCTCTATATCTCTCTACCTTCCTATGAAATAGTTTATTCTCAATAGATTGCTCTATAAAATGACTCTACAACTCCATAAACCACACAAATACATCCTGAGATAAAGGACCTCCACAAATGGCCTCTCTAGCTCATCATTTCTCCTCTTGTGCCTTGTCTCACTCAATCAGTATCATTGTACATGTCCCTACTGCTATGACAATTGGCTCGATCAAATGCACATGCTCACTTAAAATATCATCTACATGCTCTAGCATGCGTCCATTAGTGAGTATGTTAATGGGTACATTCTACATCAATGTGTAAATGGATGTTTCCATAATTAATGACCAATATGCATCACCTACATCCATATATCCATATGTTAGACAATAATAACAATTCAAAAACCATGTCACAAATCACACAACACCATATAAATACTAACGCTTTGTTATTATAATCGCTACACTATCGGGGCCATGTGTTTTCCCCTCAGCTCCTCCTCCTGGTGGTAATCCCATTGAATCTTCCAATACTAGATTTGAAACCACCCACTGATGTGAGTCCTTCCATTCTCTTTATGTGTGCATACACCCCACATCATCCACCTCTATCAGCTCTATCGCCGCATTTGCCTCATCTAACTATGAAGGTACTAGCTACTCTCATGTGGGCCTTGGTCTAGCTCCAACCCTTTTTCATGCCCTAATGACTATCAATGATATATATGGCTCTGGGGGCATGTCATAAGCCATACCAAACTTTCATGAAACTCGTTCAACCTGAAATAACTCAGTTACCCCTTAAAACCAATCCTTTAACCACATCTTCTGTCATAGGAATCATAACTCTACAACATCCTCTATCCATCCTCAATAATCTCGATATGGCCTCCATACCATGGAATTTTTCCCCATGTTATATATCATCACTCTGTAGGCATTGGTATCCATCCACATGTTGTGTAAACCTACCCATCTCCCAACAAATATATCTGTCCTTGGCAAATCTCCATGATCTACACCAACTAACATCAATGTTACAATATACTCATAGGCCCATGCATGTAACAACATCGTAGCTCTAATACCACCACCATGATCAAACATAGCTATTTCTCTCCTCCTCTATCTGGTAGAAGATATCATGCATCTTAAATATGATGCCTACACCACCACCATCCACTGCAATCAATGACATTATCACCATAAAAATAAACTTCCACAATCGCAGAACCCCTGATCGCGTAAGAACATCTATGCTAATATGCAAATTGAGAGGAACTCGAGTCCCCATAAACTAACACCTAAAGGACCTCACTTATCTCTGTATATCATCCATTTCAATAACATGTACCCTCTCAACAACAATAGGTAATCGTAGTATGCGATACATATCCTCTAGTGTAATTTTCATCTCACTTGTAGGAAACAAAAACATGCAAGTATATACAAACCACCTCTCACACATAGTTGTAATCATAGGAATATTATGTGGCACATCCCCCATCCTCACTATATGTCACAGGATGGCATGGTCCAACGCATCCCACTCTTCATCTAACAACCCCAATCTAAGCAATGTACTCAAATGACAACCACCATGAAACTCTCTCGAATGGATATCCCTGTACACACCATAAAACAACAAAAAACACAAGATTAGAAGATCATTAAACATAAACACACATCTACTTTCACATTTACAACACTTTGGACTCGAAACATTGCTTTTGGGATGGGATTCCAAGCAGAGGACTGGGTGCCTACGAACAGGACACTAGCGCCCAGGTATGGGTTCTCCTAACTCGAAGCTTATTAGCGCCTTCACTGATTTTGTCCAGGTCTAAAAATTTCGAGAAATTTTTAAAAAAAAATTCACAAAAATTCATCAAAAATTATTAATATCAACACATTTTTCGAAAAACATCACACTTACTAACTTCATCATCATACGCAATGCCACGATAATTTCTACCATCTCAAAACAACTTGTTCGTAGTCCTATAACTTGCGGCATCCTCACACACTTAGAGCTTACTATCACACTCATGCAAAATACAAATGTGTTTCCTAATCACTTTATCACATTACAATTTATGGTAACTTTTTATTGTTCACTTTAGTATAGTCACTCTTCACACTCATTTTCTCTACTAATACACACCGCAAAATTAAACACATATCTTGAACGTTCATAGTCTGATTTTATATCCCATTTCCAACATTATTTTTATAATTTTTTCCACTATCATATCATCTGCATTACGCAAACAATATTTCTCCTTGACATAATTTTAAATTTAATATACACACACTTTTTCTATATCTCTCATGCATCATCCATTACATAGTTATGTAGTTACTTTTGTCTTAACATTCGTTCTCATTATCACTTCCCCTTTTTCCAAAATGGGGGGCATATAATTGGGGTAATCCTACAATTCCCCTTGCACCACTACGTCATCATTCTACATTTCTAATTTATCATTATCGAAAATTTTCCCATACACTATGCATTATTTCACATCACTCCCTAGTGATTCCTCCTAATGACCTAACTTGGGGGCAATAATAATAAAATCACTCCATAAGTAAAAAATCAATCAATCATATACACTTCAATTGCTACAATAATCAAAATTAAATCAATCAATCAACACAAACACAACACATTTATTCTCCCAGATGACCTAACTTGGTAGTTATATCACCACTTTCCTAGATGACCTAACATGGGATGTTATTCTACATTTTGTAATTTCTTCCAGATGACCTACCATGGAAGCTAACACATACACATTTTGGTGACACCCTTGGTGTGGGGACAATGATACGTCATTTCCTTTACTATACTACTCCTATATGGGTCAACACATTTGATCAAAAAATATGGATCTAAAAATCATCAAAATTTGATCTGTGTATGTCTACTACAACTATATATTTTTAGGATGAACTTAAATCTAGAGAGACACTAGAATTCTCTCGCTACACTCTTCCTCTAGAGGTAGGATTCCCAAATCCTCATTTTTTCACACATACATATGCACAACCATGTTGGGAACTGATCACTCCCCCCTCCCATCACATCTCCATCAATAAAAATAAAAACATTCAATTATTAAACACCACAATAATCAATCTCACTCAACACTCCTCATAATGGTATTACATATCTCGTTACGCCACATGGATCAACATGCTAATCCATGGTTCATCATGTTATATGTTTTCACTCACCACATAATTCTACTACACTCTTCCCATACTCTAGTGACATGGGATTCTCTGGACATTTCAAGTATGCATCTCTATCTACTTTATTTTATCTAGATTTCACTCACCAACATAAAGTGGGGGAAAATGTGGACACAGAAACACACAGATAACACTATTATTATGCCACTAATTTTGTTGTTTATTTATGGATCTTACATAAATAAAGTATTCACTAATGAACCATCTTGTATTCCATTCAATTTTCTTGTTAGTATTCATTTCTTGTTGTCTTGCACATTTTTCTCTCATACACATAGTTTGTGTTAGGTCTCAGGGATCCCTTTCTATCAGTTCTAATTCATTTGTCATCAAATTTCTCTAGACACTAGCACCTAGGGTTGGACACTAGCATCATGTGCTCCTACCCATCTTGGGAACCCTTGTCTTATTTATGTTTGATCTTATTTCTTACATTTGAGGTCGATATTACTCTGTATACACACTTCATAGGAAGGGGATTTCATTATATTCCAGCCTCACATTTGCATTTTTATCTACCTATTTCTCTTTATCTCGTTACCATTGGCATGAGGGTGACCATAGAGCATTATTGCACACATAAAAACATAGAACTACATTAGGTGTGATATGTAGTGCAGTGTTTAGTAATCAGAATACCTTTGTGGTGACTGAGTACAGTCTGACCCCTTCATTTTCTTCTTTCTTTTTTAGGTTCTAATGCTATGTTTTGGGTTTTACAGGTGATTTCTTCATTGCAGGTTTACATGTACCTCGGCAATCTAAGTGTGACATTCACATGACAAAAGGAGAATAAGTGCGAATCCCTAGTGACCATATCAAAATTATGTTCAGACCATTTCTATAGACTAGGGCACCCAAATTTTATATCAGAGCACCCTAAGTGCCCCCATCCTTCTTCAGCTATCCCATTCTAGCCATTTCTGGCTCTATTGCATTTTCTTGTGGTCAGTTACGATGGTCTTTCCTTTCGTTTCATCACACTTCTTATTCTCAAGTCACTATGAGGTAAGAATAATTGAGTTTAGTTCCTTATCCCTCTTATTTCATTTCACTTATAAAATAAAATATTTTTTTTAGAATTCATATTTTATTATATTTTAGTTATACCAGTTATGTACATTTAGATTCACAATAAAATTCCTATTTTATAGAATGACATGTGGATGTTATTACTGGCGAGCATTCCCATTTGTTCGAGTGAGTTGCGATAGTAGACAAAACATGTACCATGCTATTGGGTAAGAAGGATGAGGCATGCTAGGAGACATGATGAACTAGAGAGGTAGTTGGTAGTGGTGCTCTAGCACTAGATTTATTTGTGCAGTTCATGGAGTTACATCCATTTCGCAGAGTAGTCAATCGAGTTTACTCTATTGAATAAGAAAGTAGAGAGATATAGGGGCTACGATCAAAGAATTAAAGTGATAGGTTAAGCTTCTAGTTCTAGAGCTCTTGTAATGTCAGAAAGTGATAATGATGATGAGATATGATATGCATGGATATATTGACCTAGGGGAGTTTCCCCAGTGTTGAGTTTTTTGTAACTATTATTTTTAATGATATATAGATGGATCGATTGGAGTATGATTTTTTTATTTGATGTGATGATGTGATGATGATGTATGATTCATTTATTATTGTTGATATATGTAATACATGATGTGTTGAATATTATTTGTAATTATTGAATTGATTTGTAATGTGTAGTTGTTGATATTGGTTAATGTGACTATAGATATATACACAATGAGATAGCACATATGATAATATATAATGTGTGTAATGTGATTGTGAAAAAGTGTATTATATGTTTGAGAAAAGTTTTCATGGAGGATAAATGAAAAATATATAATGTATAAAATTATGAGATGGTTAAAATAGTGTAGTGAAGAGCCGGTTAGTATGATGAGGATGGGGGGAAAGAGAATAATTATGAACCCCAATATATAGATGATAAGGTTCATTTATCGAACACCCCTCATCAATCAAGAATGAACTGTAAAGCAAGAGTGCATCACCCGGAAATGATATGATTGTGTGTGCTAGATAGATTAAATGATAAGGCGTGTAATACAAGAGTGAAGAGAGTTTATTATTCTAATAGATCCCTCAATAGTTATTTAAGAAGCATAAGAACACGAGTCTTTCATCAAAGGGTAATGTGATAGAAATCACCAAGCAAAGACCAAGCCGGCATGGAGTGGTGAAAGTATGTGGAATGAAAGCAATATGAGTTTATGAGCCAAAGTGAATATCATATGGAATGGTGCCAAGGGTGGTTGATGCAATGGTGGGAAGTGGTGATATTGAGGGCTATGAAATAAAATGTGTAGTAGGATCATGACACAGTGGATGAGATGGTACAGCAGTAGATAGATGAGATAGATAATGTGCATGAGAAAAAACTTGTGGTGGTGCATGGATAATAACCTTAGAACTAGATAAAGGAGACAAATAAAATCGAGTAACAACACATCTGCGTGGGAGTGGAGTCATATAATTGTCATGAGAGAAATATCTGAAGGAAATGGTACCCTTATCTTCTAATTATTACACATGATCCTGAAGGGCACAACAATCATTATCTTGATGACCATTGATAGGATGATAGTTATGGTAAGGTCTATCATGCTGGAGTTACAAGTGATGAGGTGGATGATGTTGATTAGAAGGAAAGTGGATCAAATACTTGTCAAGAAAAATACGTATTGAGAAAATTTTAATGTCTCCACTAAAACAAGTGTAGAATTTTGAGGTGTAGCTCGATGCGGAGGAGTAGATGAAGGATTCATATGTAATGGAGTAGAATGAACTTACCTACGAGGTGGAGGAGATGGAGACAGTGGAGTCCTCTAAAAAAAATGGAGTGGATATTAACTAGATGATGCAATAGTAGTAATGATAGGAGGAAGATTTAGAACATGTGCAGAAATGAGATCTTGTTCTAGATCAATGAATTTATAGCATTATAGTTTAAATTATTCACATGTGATATATTACAATTTTTGTTTTAAAGTGGGAATCAAACCACAATAGAAAATTAATTAATTTTCTAAGTAATTGGGCTGGAAGACCAACTGATGCATGTAATCCTTGAATTGTAAAATGTAATCACTAATAGGTTATGTTTTTTCTTGATGTAAGCTAGGTAGACGATCATAACTAACTCTAGGGCCGTTGTTGAGTATGAAGCAATAAAAAAAACATTCTACATCTCAAAATCCATGTATTTCTATGTGTTTGTGTGTGAAATCACATCCTTAGGTTTCCTTCGTGCTAATGATGCCAATATAGCAAGCTATAATTAGATAGAATGTAACTATGTGGGATGGAATTTAGAACTTCCGCTTCATATGCAGTGTATGTAGAGTAACAAGCCTAAAAATGCATTCCCTTTGATAAAATGTAGATAAGATAGCTCTTGATAATTTCCCACCCTTATGGGTAAGTGTAGCAAGTTGGGGGACAATTAAGTGGACATCAAATCCTGAATTTTACATTAAAAACAACAAAACATCAAATTTAGTCTTCCGTGGACTTGAACCATGCCGAAAAGTACAAAACTATGACATAAAAAAGGTACCATCGTGTAGGGGAGACTGTTAGATTTGTAGAAATAATGATTTTAAAGTGAATAGAATAGGATAAATATCATTTTATAATTTTTTACTAATAGTAGGTCTTTAAGACACTTTTTCCAATGAATGTTTATGTCTACGTTTAAGACTGCAAATTTTGTTTCACTTATCGAGAATGTGATAAAACTTATACCATCCCAACCATGGTGAAATTATATACATGTTAAAAAATATATCATTATTTGATTTCGAATATTTTTTGATGAAGTTATGGCGGGAAACATGAAAAAGTGCTCTGTTTTCTTTATGTTTTCAGACCACTTTCATGGAAAAAATCATAAAAAATAAAATATTACTCAAAAAAAATACAAAATAAAATCCATCCCAAGATAGATAGCGACATCTAACTTCTCACCAAAAAAAAAATATATATCAATTTTTGGTCATCCAAATTACGTGGGCAAACGGACTACAATCTTTTAGGCGTTTTTAAAAAGAAAAAACCAATTCATTGAATTTTGAGTGTTTAATATAGCTAAACTTGTCCATTTTTTAAAAAAATTAGTAGTTTAGAAACTAGATTCCGGATGCTACGATTCATATTTATATATATTTTTTCTAATTTTGAGTGTATGTATTGCTAATAATCCCTACAAGTTGATATTATGTTGTTATTTGCAATATGACATCCACAGATGACCCCTATATTGGTCCATCAACTTCCTGCACTTACCCGAAGGACTCAATTGTCATGTCTTCTTGCATTGTTCTTCTCCTCTGGCAATAATGACTTGAGGAATTCATAAGAAGTTTCGAGGATAAGATCTTCTTTAGCACAATCTAAGAACCTTAGAAGGGACTCAACTACCTTATAGTGAGGAGCTTGCTGGATTAGGATCTTCTTGAAAATCTCTTCATAGCTCAACAACGCAAAATGACTGTGAAGGGACCCCATAAATGGATGGAATTGAGCAAGCTAAATCATACCTACTGAATTTTGTGCCGAGAGAGGACTCAGGGTTAGAATTTCTTGTTGGAGCCCTAGTCTCATAAGATCCTTTTCCCATGATTCTCTTTTCAAAATTTCCATTTCTTCGTCACCTGTATGCTTCGGAAGTCATCTAGAGAGAGTGACCTGCAAGGAAAATGTTCTCAACTATCTGTCGCATTAGTGATTTGTGTGCAGTTGTAAAATTTATCATGTCCAATAATAATCCAAGAGAGAGGAAATACCTTACTTGATCCTCACATAGAGGGTTCCAAGTATAAGACAACCCTAAAAAGCGTCCAAGAATGTAAATGAATAGGTAAGACTACACCTCATACTACAGACAATAATAGTGGGTATTACTCCGCAAGCGTTGGACTATATTTCTTCTTCCTCAATTTAGTTCTGGTGAGTGTGTGCAATTCATTTGCCCTACATTTCTTGCAAGCCTTGTGCCAGTCATTTCAGAATTTGTGAAGCAAGTTTAGGGGTAACTGGATATCTAGAATGTAGTAGAATGGTGCATGATTCTAGAATACACTTACACAATCTCCAAGGCTGCCATGTGTGATGCATTTATGATATGCAACCTTGTCATCTTTGTGAAAGTGACAGCTAATGGATGCAACTCTTCGAGCTTCTCATTCATTTGTAGTGACTAGTGCTTGGTCCCTCATTATGGTCTCAATAGATTTGTAGTCTTCGTAAGGCTTCACACATCATCTTGTATTCTTATTTCGTATATTAAACCCAAAGATTTTCCTAGCTTCTTCCTCGTCAGAAAGAAAAAACAAATATTCTTTCCTTTGTCATAAAGTGCCCAAAATTATTGCGGGAAAGTAAGAGACTATTTTACTATTCCCAAATTCGCCTCTTTACAATAACTGGAGTCCAGATACCATGCGGGCTTGATCAACAAGTCTACATTTCTCAGGTATGTATGTGGTAAGGGTTGGGAATCACTGTCACTCCTTGGTAATTCACTCTAATCTAGAAGATGGCTATTCATTTTGTTATGGGAAATTAATTAGTGACACAATTTCGTTCACTTCAAAGAGTCACCTTCTAAATAGATGATTCTAACTTTGAAAATATTCTCTTGAATTTTTCCACCTTTTTGTATTTCTTGGGCAGTTATATTCTATTTTGGAAAATGCAATGTATGGGATAGAAATCTCTCCCCAGTGGAGTTGCCACTAAGTATTGCACTTGGTCAGAAATGTTTGAATATAGTTGGGAAAATATAAAATAGAATGGATATGATACCAACCTTGATGGGGTTATGCCCTTCTACCTTGAATGGTGCAACTGTCATTATTGAATAACAAACCGGTGTGAATCCTGGGCTATTGCTGTGGGACTGGCCAACGAATTTCAGGTAGGGCATCACATCTAACTATACTGATTATACTGAGGCACCTGTGGAAAAGTGCTTGATACTGCGGGCACCCCGATGTGCCCTAGTTTGATATTTTTGAGGTGGTATAGACTACAAAGAAAGCTCAGGAACTTGAGTGCGACAGAGTTACAAGACCTCTGTGAATAATTTAGGCTCGATTATAAAATTCACACCTAGTAACAATATTTGTTGCATAACTGTCGCCAATATAGTGTCACTGTAGATGATGTATGAAGATGTATCTAGTGAGACAGAAAAACCTATCCACTAAATTGTTAGATTCATCTATCAAAGATAACAAATGCATCTTAATAGGTTGGACTGACCTCGGATTTTGCTGAAATTAGTGGACTTCACCGAACTGAGAACTGCACCACATTTTGGACTTCAATGTAGTTCTATGTGTTTGTGACTGTGTAATTCGACTTTCAAAATGATGGGCAATTGAGTGCCAATGAAATCTAGGGGAAAATAATGAGGGCAATTTTTCACAATGTAAAAATGCTAGGACGTCATGGATGGAATATGTTGTAATACAACCCTTTCCCCCTATGCTTGAGTAGGTGTTTGGAAGATGTAGAAGAAGCCCAAATGTAGTCACCTCAATCTGTGCATCGGTTTGCTTCCCTTTATAGTGAAGATGTTTGCCTCTACGGTAGCTGAGGAGTCAATCTATGCAAAAAATATACCTAGGGAGCCTTTGTTCAAAATTCAATTTTTTATATGACCTGAAACTACCGACTTTCCATGACTTAGGGGAATACATGGAGGAATGAATGCAAGAGGAAAAGACTAGAGGTGTGGGAATCTGGAATAAATTATCGACCACAAGTTCTGAGTAGAAACGGAGCGCCAAAAATCATGCACCGGGAGCACCGAAAAAATGACTATCTTCTAAGGATTATATGCTTTGAGACCTAGAGAGATGAAAGGGAAGGGAGGGAAATTTTTACGTCCCATTTTTTGCTTGGAAACACTATGAAGGAGACACCAAAATTGTGAAATTAGGCCCATGATGACAAGTGGCGGGAATGACGCATCTTGGAGAGGGGGCAAAAGACATTGGCACCTGATGTGCTTATCGTAGCCTCCCAGGGTCATGTGGTGTGTCCATGAGGTCTAAGGTGGGTGGTCAATAATTTATTTTCCCCCATGTCCCCTTGTAAAGGGACAAAGGGACACCAAAAATGTGCGTTAATGCCATGGTTTCAAGTGGCACTGGAAAATTCTTCTAACTACGAGAGCATTCTTGAGAGAGAGCTTGAAAACGAAGTTGTTGGAGCTCCCATAGGTCTTTTTGGGAACTTCTTTATATGATTTTGATTGAAAAAATAATTTAGATAAGAATGAGATAGTGTTCACGAGAGCGAGAGTGGAAGGCAATGAAACCTTTAACTTCTAATTTTTGTACTTTTTCATGGATATCACAACACTTAGTATCACAGTGGCCATTGATGTGGTGAAAATTTCAGAAAGGGCGGTCATGCTAGCAGTGTAAGTAGTGAGAGGGGTGATGCTAGTTAGAAGGTAAATGGATTAACTAGATTTCAAGTAAGGTATGCAACACATAATGTTGTTTAGAAGCTTGTGGACTTAGAAGAGGTTGGAGGTGAAGAAGACTTAGGTGAATTTCTATGTGGTGGTGGGGAATGAATACTCTTATGTGAAGGATGAGTTAGAAATCATGAAGGGGGATCAATGGATGTAAGAGGAAAGGAGGTAGTACGTAATGCAGTAATAAAAGAAGTAGAATGAGGTGTTCTAATATGTGTTACAATTAATTCTTTTTCTAAATCAATAATTTATAGTATAAAAGAGTAAATAACTCACATGTATCATATACGATATTTTATTTCAATGGAGGAATTAAACCATGAAAAAATATATGTTGTATTTCAAAATCAATAGGTTGAAATAGTAATTGATTCATGAAAGAATTGATGCATAAAATGTAATATAAAATTGGTTCTTTCTTTCCTTGATGTAAAGAAGGAAGGCACTCATATGTAACTTTAGGACCATTATTAGATATAAAGTTCTTAATAAAATCATCCTCCATATCATAATTATATCCATCATGCAAGTGAGTATACCATTGGAGAGAATGATCAACAAGGCTATAACGACAAGATTTGAGTAACAAGAGATCATTGGAATGAAAGACCATGGTTAATCTGTATTTTTTTGATATAAATAAGGATTTCCTATGGTAATAAAACATGAGAAGGTAGGCATGGTGAAGCCCTTAGGGAAATATTTTTTTTGAATATTCTTGGGAATGGAATTTCCAAGAAGGGGGTTAGTGTTAATCAATGCATAATAGGATTTACTTTTTAGGGTAAGGGTATGAACTTGATATTTCAAATTACCAACATCATGCATGAGGGACAAGATATCATGTGAAGGAATGGTTGGAGAAGTGAGAGGCACATTGAGGGGTTATATCTTGACATTGTGAGTGGTTAGGGGAAGTTGAGAAGGAGGAGTGGATGTGGAAGGAGGGGAAGAAGGTGTGAGAGGAGGAGAGGAACATGGAATCTCTACGGGGATGCTAGGTGTAGGCTCAGGGGACTCAGTAAGAGGTTCACTATGGGTGGGAGTGGAGTCATCATGTGTAAAATTGGAAATAACTTCAGAATTAGAAGAAAGAGGAGTGGTAAATTCACATTCAGTAGTCTTAAGGGAAGAAACATCATCACTAACATATTCATGATCAGAAGCATAATCAAAATCACTACCAGTTATATTTTCACAAATAAGGATTCCATCAAGACTATCATCAACATACAAAGAATTTATAGGAGCACTAGGATCAATTTTATCATGGCAATCATTGCAAAAAAAAATTAGAAATAGGAAGAGCATGAGATAGATATTTACATTCATCTTGACTACTAGTAGAGACATCATCATTCACATTCACATTTCCATTATCATAATTAGAATGATTAGCATCCATTTTTTCACAAACAAGAACTTCATCATGAAAATAATCTATATTAATGTTTTCATTTTCTAGAACATAAGGACAAGAGGATGAAGCACCATTGGTGTCTATAGTAGATGAGGGAGAACATGAGGTGAAGGTTTGGTCAGGGGAGACTATGTAAAAATAAGGGGTTTATAAGCTAATGGGAAGGGTTTTTTGGAAGTCAATGAGTTATTGGAGGACTATGGGAGCATGTTGAGGATTTTGCATGAGATCATGGAATTTAGATTCTTCAGAGGCATTGGAAAAAACCAGTTACATGTGTTTATAGGTCATATCTTTCTTGGGGGATGGAAACCTCTTTTAAGTCATGAGGGTTTTGAGATCCTAGAGCAAGGAGTTTGAATCAGAATGGGGTTCACCAAATGATTTATTTTAAATTGAATCAAATATAATTGCAGAGTAACTATTGTAATATAAGGTATACAAATGCTAATGTACAGTAAAGATGTAAGTAAACAAGCATGTATAATGTGAAACCTTAGGAAAGAGAAGGAGATAGGAAAACCTAGCTGATTTCCAAGAAGAATGGATGTGATCTAGGTAGGTGAAATAATTAAATAGACTTTAGACAACATCATTGATGGTCACTGGAAATTGTAGAACTTAGAAATGGGGTAGGATAGGGGTGCTTGTAGGAGGGTAGGCATGCCTAGGTACCAGTGATTGGATATGGGATTTGGTGGTCATGAAAATGCTCAGTAACTGATTTACTTTGTGTTGTAAGAGTTTTGATGTTGATTCTGGTCTATTGCTTGATATTAGCTCCTTAATCACCAAAGGTGCCTTTAACCTACATAACATAATATCTACCTACACATGTCCACAAACCACATAAAATCTAATAAAAAAGATGTATAATGTGGATTCAAAATGACCTCTATATTCACCTAAAGAGTGAGCTTACTACCAAGCGATGCACTACATACTAGATTACATGTAGTTTTATCTGAAAGTGTGTGTAATGATGCCATAGGATGCCCTTGTGCATGTTGCACTAAAATAGTGGGCTAGATCTAGAATTCTCTAGATGCAAATGTGTGAGATTGAGTATAATAGACTTCCCCTCCTATGTTGTGTATGTAGATATGATGTGACCCTTGTCCCTTGTATAAGTGCTTTATAGATGCCTTTGATGTTATTTTTCCTTTAAATTTAATCTTAGGTGGTAGTATGTAATGCTTAGTGCTTGGTCCTAATTATTTAGAGGTAACTAAGTATATATATGATTACCTTGTTTGAATTTTGTAATTGACAACTAGAAGGCCGACCCATAGGTGAAAAATATACTCAAAAGATAAAAGTAACCCAAAAAGAGTGAGTAAATGTGAGAAAGGGTCAAGAGTGCCCAGGAGGGATAGAAATTTGTTTCAAAATTTCATAGTACCATTTTTACTGGATTTTAGATTTTGGAAGTCAACATACATTTTGCGTGTAAAATGCACGTTGAGTTCTAAAACTTGAAACCCGCCCTAAATGCATTTCAGAACTGGAAGTCGTAACTCAGGATGAAGTTTGCATACAAACAACACACCAAGTTTAGAACTCTGATTCCCCATTACCATTTCGAACTTCGGAGTCTGAAGTGAAATTTGCATGCAAACTGCACGTTGACTTCCGAATGTTGAACCTTGATCAGTCCATAATCATTTCAGAGTTCAGATTCCGATGTATAGTTTGCATGCAAACTTCACATCAACCTCCAAACTATGAATTCTGATGGAAATAAATGCCAACCACCCACACGTGTCAGATTCGGGGTAATTAAATTTCACTTTACTATAAAAAGGAAATATTTACTTGTCATTATTACCTGAAAAATTGGTACACTGACATGCTGACATGCCTCTAAGTTTTGACTGTACCCCCTCTAGGCAATTTCGAAGAATATTTTTTTTGTTTTCTCATCAAATCTTGGGTAAGTTTACAAATTTTATTTTTACATTTCCTTTTGGTCTCTTTAGGGTTTTATTTTGTTTTTTTTCTTCTCTGGTGGGCACCTTTCTTATTTCTTTATTCACATCTTTCTTTGAGGTTTTGTCTTTGAATTCTAAACCCATGGCTTTTTCATACTTGTTGTTGTTATTGTTTTTGAAGCTTAGGATTCAAATACTTATACGAACAAGGAAAATATTACTTCCAAGGGAGAGAAGAGTTTTTCAGAGGATAAAGGTTGTTTTGCAGGGTTCAACTTTTGCTTTTCGGAAGCCAGAGATCAAAAAACGTGTTGTAAGGTGGAAATCCAACCTATTTTGCATTTCAAAACTTTGGAGTTGTTTCATAGGTTTAGACTTCTAATTTTAGAACTTCAGGGTTGCAGTGCAAGGTTAGATTTCCGATTTCAAGTTAGAATTTCACATCAAAGACATAGGTCAGGTTTGTAGAGCTACTTTGTAAGGTTACATTTCCACCCTCAACTTCTGATCCTAGTTTTAGTGGTATTTTTTGGGGTTTTAGGAAGAGAAAAATATCTGGGCCCTCTTCTAAGGGGAAGGATAAAATTAATTATAGTTTTTAAGGGGTGAAGCCCCCTTCAAGCATTTCCTCTAATGTCAACAATATCAGAGACACATACTTAGGGCATATCGATCTCCCCAAATTTTTGGGAGAGGGTCAGGGATCCAAACAAAAAACCCTAGATGCAGGTGAACTTCAGCAATGGGCTTTCTCTAGCTGATACCTTTTCCCCATCAATGCAATGCCCAAAATTTGTACTCGTTACCACTTCACACTTTGAAAAATACTCACACACAGTGAAAGATGTTGATGGATTATTAGTAATGAAACCAGATAGTGATTCTTTCGATGACTTATTAAGGCTTCCTTATGTTGAAACATATGCTACCATTTCCCTATAGTGCGCCCTTGAGCACTGGGTCACGAAAACTGAGACTTGTACGAGGATCGTTAACAAAAGTTATTTGGAAAAATCTAAGAGTTCACTATTCAGGTTCCCTAAAATGCTTCCTCAATCAAATTTTATCCAAAAGGTGAACGATATCATCACATTATTAAGCAGAGTCATGGGACTTCCTTCTTCTAAGGATTTCCATGAATGAATGTACTTGTATATTGCCACTATCAATAAAAATAGAGATCTCATTCGATGGGCTAAGCAAATTAGTAATGTTATCTGTTTCCAATTATTTGACGTTTTGACCTCTAGGAATTTCTTTATGACCTCTTACCTTGTATATGTGGTGGCTGGTATGAGGTATTATCCAGGGTTTTCATCAATAGGATCGATGAATGCATCTCAAATTTATGAATAATATCCTCATCTCACAATGAAGGAAGGGCCAAAACATTTTTAAAGAGTGAATGATCCTTTCTTTGTGGTTATTTTGTACTTATTTAATAAGGATTTGTATAACTAGAGGATTTCTAATGAATCCTGGAAGGAAGTTAGGGAATGGGGAGGTATCTACTTATAATTCCCAATGTTCACATACACCAGGGTGCTTGGATTCATAGGTTATCCTATCAACCTACCTAGGCAACAGACAAGTGGAGTTTGATGGAGCTAGTTCATTAGTTGCTGCACTACCATAAGATTCAACATGACCGACACAAGGTAGGATCCTAATTTTCTATAACGGTGGGAAGATATACGTGTTCTTCCACATACAAAGTGAAGAACATTGAATGAGAAATGCAACAGATGACTATGAAGACATTTCACCCTCACACCTATTTCAATTATTGGGGCAATTTTGACAAATCAGGATCAACCAATATTCACGTACCCCAATTGGAGGATATTTGGATCCATTACAGGGATGAAATTACGATAAGAGAGAGGGATTTTAAAATGCTAACTATTTAGGAGGTAGCCCAATATGGAATTTCTACCATCCCCTAAGGCTTCCAGGATGACAAATAGGTTTTAGATCCCTCCTATGATTAGAACAATGTTAGAAACCAACCATTTCCCTAGATCAATTAGTCACTCGCAGAATGCAACAGTATAAAGGAAAGGGTGGGTTCCATTCTAAATCAAGCTTACCAAAAATTGATGTCATTAGGAATTACGCCCAAAGCATAAAAAAAAACTTCCTCCAGAACTCATTTAGGTATAATCATTGGTGGACCATGCTGCCCCTTCTAAAGGAAATATACAACTCCCAAAACCGTGTCAAAACCCTGCAAGATTTATTTTTTTGGTAGAGGTTCAGGATCTTCCTCCAGAGTTTCTACAACGGGAGTAACATCTCCTAAATTACCATCAATAGAGGTCATTGACCTGATTGTTTCTCCTGTAATATCTCAAGTGTTTGAGTCACCTCTCTCCACCTCTTCCATCCTCACCATTATCAGTTCCTCTTTCCCCTCTACCTCTCACTCTTCCTCTAAGCACTTCCTCCATTTCCTCCATTCCCATTTCTCTTACATCCCTCACCGCATCTCCTTTTATGGCTCAAATATTCTCCTCCCTTCCCACTCTTTCAACTGGACATGTTTTGGTATTATGATCTCCTTTTGGGACTCCTCTCCCTCAACAAGTTCTCCCCATTTCTACTCCCATCTCATTGATGCCTCCAATTATCATTTCCACTCTGCCTTCCATCATCACCACATATTTTCCTCTCACAATGAATACAACCAGTGCTCTAGTTACACCCACTTAACTGATTTCCACCATAATAATGTTAATGTTATCTACTGAAGATTCTTGTTTTATCCCTGTGTGGTGGAACAAGAAAACACCAAAAAAAAGTTATGATTATCTATGTTGTCTATTTTAGTATCATAGATCCACCCTCCTGAAGACAAACCAAGAGGCCAAGGGTTATTTCTATCTCATTGGTTGATCAAACAAAGAAGAGGTTTGTTTAGATAATTATCTCACCTATAGGAAAAACCAAAGAGACCATCACAACAAAAGACTATCAAATCTCTAGGTTTTCTCTTAGAAAGGAAGCTCATAAAGGAACAAAGCAAGATGTACAAGTTGCCTTGGGTAATATGTTGGATAAATTTGATAAAGATAAAGTAACTAAATATGAGATCAAGGGTGAGGTTGAACAACTAACCACTATCTTGACTAAAATCACACATCCCATTCATACTACCACTCTCACCATACCTCTGAGTTTTGACGACACCTCCTTCTCCATGATAGAGAGGATTGGACAACAAGGGTGAGTAGTAGGAACATGGATAGAAAGTATAGTTTAGGAAGGGGAAGAAGTGATTAAGGATGTGGTTAATATTTACAATGATTTGTATTCCGAGAAAGATTCCCTCTCTAAGATGAGTGAAATCCTCACTGAGGATAGTGATAACTTGGAACTGATTCTTGAGACTTGGAAGGAAGTATGAAGTGTAAAGTCAAATTTTCTTTTGAAGGAATGATTTATTGATGATATTGCAAAACTATTTAAATTTAATGAAGCAATTGAGTTCAGAGTTTGAATATTATAGGAAGCCAAGTTGAAGTTGAATGAAATAAGAATCGAGACAGTTGATGGCCTCAATGATATTATGGAAGAGGTTGACATGATTCATTACAACTTTCTGGACATAAATATTGATGCACTTCTGGCCGATCAGATTGTCACCCAATTCAAGAGCTTGGTGAACTAGGACAATGATGCAACTAAATATTTTTGTCTTGATTCCATTCACAGATTGGTATCTTACTAGAACTTCTTAAGTCAACTCAAGAAAGTCATGAAGAAGACTAAAATATTACTAAGGAAATTGTCCAGAGAAATTGAGTCAGTAGAGGTCCTTAATCACTACGTGTGTGGACCAGATGATGAATATTTTCAAAGGATCATCAAGTGGTTTTATGAGTACAGGCATAGGGTAGCTACTGAGGAAAAGGAGGAAGAGTTAGATCAAGAAAAGAGTGGCTCCAGCCCTAGTTGAACACCACAACCATTGTGTACAGTTTCCAAGCTACAACACCATTTGGAGTTGTAGGTTTGAATCAATAAAACTTGCACAAACATTTCACTATTTTTATGGGAGTCTATTTCCTAGTATAATTGCATTCTATTTTTAGTATGTAACCATTAATAGGGATTGATATAATTGATCAATCTTCTTAGTCTATAAATAGGAGAGTGCATTATGTTTTTAGGGGACTTTTTGGATATCATTTATAAGGAGGCTATCTCATTTTGGGAATCTACAAACAAATATTTAGCCTTAGTTATATTCAGAACAATATTTTGCCTTTGAATACTTGATGTGTTATGCGCCTCAATAATTCCTTTAATACTTGTAGATGTTTTTAATTCCTTATATGTAGTGATTTATCTTGCCTTCATATTGATTGTCTTTCCCAGTTAACTTGTAAGTTGTGGTATACGATCTTTACCATTTCAGTTGTGAACGATATCAAATTCCTTCTGTTGTTCTAAGTTCATATTATTTAAAAGAATTGATTGAAAGGATTGAAAGGATTTGTGTAAATTATATAGTGTTCTGCAATAATAATTTTTGCATGTGAAGTAGATCTATTTGTTCATAAAAATTTTTGGTGCATCAACGATTTTCCATATATTTCAGTTATCCTTCTATCCCTTTACCCCAATAATACATAGATAATTTTTTCCAAAGTATTTTAGTTATAAACCTTGATCTTACATTGGATACACATATTTCAGTAGGAATTCTACCTTCTCCAGAGGTTCATCCCAAGGATTCAAGGTCACACACCTTGGGGATGTTCCCATGTTACACTAGATCATCTAATGATTCAATGAGTACATGATCTAAGTGACAAAAATAGTCATGACACTTAAACACTCCTTGTTTAGGAATCTTGTATACACTAGTATGCTTTAGGACCTATATATTTACCCAAGTGTGTGATTTTTTGTCTATAGTTGGAAGAATTTCTTGGGAGATAAAGGTCCAATAGGTCTGTGCAAAATTTGAAGGAAAATGTATTGGAAGATGAACTCAGAAGGGTGGATGTCGACAAAGGCTACAAAAATTATCTTTACCCAAACTAATTACATTTTATTTAAATTATTGCAAGCCTTTCATGGTCCTCATGAAAATAAACTAATCACCAACCCCAAAACAATGAATGAACCCACACCATTTGTAGTCATGTTTTTAGAAGAATTATCTACCCACACATTTTAATCCATTATCTTCCTTCTTGGAAGAAGCTATGAGGAGGTGGTAGGGAAAAAACCAAGGTTTAATATATAAAATAAACTCATTATCTCACTTGATGGAAACAATCCCCCTCTAGTTTCAACATAGCACCAAGTTCTTATGGAGAAGGAGAAATTTGAAATCATCATACAGGTTCGTAAAAATGAAAATGAATATATGAATATCGATTGGATGGACTATTGTGAGTCAAAAGAATAAAGGGAAAAATGTAAATGAAGCCTTTAAAAGTAATTTGAGATCCCATGGGAAGGGGTCTCTTGGTTAAGTTTTTTCCTATTTTGTTGTTATTTGTTTGCTTGTTGTGCCACAGGAAAAGGTTGGATCTACTTTATCATTATTAATATATCTTTGTCTCCATATGTTTTTAATGTAATGGGGTAGGGTCCCCTCAACCCTTTTTCACCTTTCATAAAAAATAAAAAATGAACTCATTATGTGTAAAACCTACAACCATTGTTGTCCACAGTGCACACGTTCTTTTTGAAATGTTTTTTCAAATAGTCTCATGCCTTGCGTAGTGTCTATATTGCATCCATATCTTCCTAAGAATTTGTAACTATATTGCCTCATAGAAATTACTTTTCCATTATGCAATGGATTTACATACTCTCAACCAAAACTCCTATTTAACATCGGCTATGTGGATGGAAAAAAACATGCACATCCTCACAAAGCATTGACACCATTTCAGCAAAAGTAACCCACAATCATCCCAATTGATCCATTCACATTTTTTACATACTCAAAAACCAAGCATTTACAATTACAACATCTGAAAAACTCCTACACACTTGTGCCTCCATCACCCTAAGCACCCTACTTGCATGAAAGGCAATTATTTCCCTCATCAACCTAATTTAATTCATTCTCTTCTAATATTGAAATTTATTTATTTATTTTGTAAGTTTAAGTTTTATTATGATTTTTAAATTATTATTATTTATTTATTTAATCATAAATGGATATCAATTAATAGAATAATAAAAATTTATAGGAATGAATACAACTGCATGTGATGAAGTTGTCTATTTGTTTAATTTTACATGGGTCCATCTCATGGCAAGAAAAAAAGGTATGAATGTGCTACTAGATTATATTCTCGGGTGAGAAAATAGTGTCAACATACTTCTGCTAGTCGAAGCACTAAATCAGACAATTTTTATGTTTGAATGACCATTTAGTGACTTTTTGTTTGTTCAATTGATTATGAACACTTTACTTAATCAATTTACACAACATCTATTTACCTGAGTTTGCATCTTGCACCTTGTTCTTAATTTGCATCTTTTGTATTGTATTATTCATGATGACGGAATTTTCATGACTTACATTGAGAAAACACACCTCTGTTTCAACTTACAAATTTTTGCATGCATCTATTCTTGATATCAGTTTTTACCCATGTACCTATCCTTAACGTTTATGGAATATTTATCAAAACATAGTTTTGGAGATCACTGTGAACATCTAGGACATTGCATTTATTTTTGTACTCTGCTTACACCTTATTTTTGTACTTTCATCTCAGAATTCTACTCAAATTCCATAACCTTGTCAATTAGAAAACACACTTGATGAGGTACATCCTATCCTCTTTGCATTAATAATCTCAAACTGGGTTGGTTTCCGAAGGTATGTATGTCATTAAGAGAAGAAGATCTTACACAAACAACTAGTCTTTAAACTTCACACCAAACTTTTTTTTACTTGTTCACACGTTGCGTAATATTGAAACTTCATCTCACATGCATGTTCATCGAATTTTCCATGAATGAAACACACTATCATATAATGAATCTTTGTTATTCACAAGTGTATAGAACCTTCCAATTACCTCTGAAATGAAAGTAAACATAGAGTTAAATGGAAGACCTAGATTTTCAGTCAACATGGCTTTTGGAATTTTTTCACAATACAAAAATAAGAACAATACAAGCAAAATGAATTGGCACTATCAAAGTCTTTTTATCATAAACTTCAACACAAAAAGATCCATCTTCAGCTTGAGAAAGGAGGTGGATTGTTCAAATTCCTTGGAAGAGGATTCAATGGGCCTATCATACTACTTGATATCATGAACACTACAGAATCCTTATTTACCATTGAAAGGACACATCAATATTTCTTGGGAGAAAAAGCATGTAAATATTTCACACTGTAGGCAGGTTGACATGTATCTTGAGACTAAAAGAATCCAACCAACTCCTGATTTCTGAGGAAATGGAAATATCAATATTATATTTATTCCAATCCTTACAAGTTTGATCACCATCTCCACAAGATACCCTGGAGAGAGGTATATTATACAAGTCAAAGTCTCACTTGATTTCAGGACCACATTTAACTATCAAATATTCTACACATGAGATTGAGTAACTTGAATCATAATGATTTTATACAGTCTGACATTGTTGGAAGGAATATTTCCCTCAGAGAATCTTGAATTTTAAGGTAAGATGAAGTAGTCTCGGATGGATTCATATTTGAATTATACTCTTGGAATTTTAACTAATGCATTTAAAATTTTGACCCTTGATTCAAATTGATACAACTTTTTCAAAATTCAACAAAAAATCAGTAGACGTCAAATCTCTCTTCTTTGGTAAAACCTGTATCAAATCTGAATAAGTTTGTGGTCAAACAACACAAACTCTGACGAAG
Organism: Taxus chinensis; assembly: GCA_019776745.2. Lineage (NCBI taxonomy): Eukaryota > Viridiplantae > Streptophyta > Pinopsida > Cupressales > Taxaceae > Taxus > Taxus chinensis. The sequence goes on from CM034157.1 coordinate 218,533,484, forward strand.
GAATTCTCTCATGTATACTCCACCAATTCAAAAAGTTATCTGTTATCTATTTATGGAACTGATTTAGACCTCATATGATACATTTTTCCTCGGACTGCAGATCACTAAAAGGTAGATTTGGTTGGTTCTTTGGTAAAGACCTATAGGCAAAAATCTGAATCGAGGTTTTTTGTTAAACATTAGGTCTAATGAACAGAGTGCAAACATTTCTCATATTTTCTATTTGACATTTCTCTTTCTATTTCTATGCACATTTTAGTTCTCATCTGATACACTTTTCCTCTAACTGCATCTCACTAAAATTAAGTTCACTCTTTATTGGTAATACCTATAGAAACTATGAATGAATTTTTTATTCCAAACCCTGCTATTAAGCAAAAAACCTCTCTCATATGTGCCATTGGATCCTCCGATCTTTCACAATTCCTCAAAAATTGATCAAAATCTACTTAGTTTTGGAACTAAGCCTGCGAGTTCCAGAACTAACTCTGTGAGTTTCGAAACTAAGCCTGTGAGTTCTGGAACTAAGCATGCTAACTTAAAATAGCTATAAATTTTGCATACGATCTCAGATTGAGATGACTCTTATTTTGAACTTACATACTTTTTTGAGAGGAATATAAATATGAAATTAAATTTGAGTTTAGATATACTGTTCATGATCAATTCCACTTTTCCCAATACTAGTATTATCTTTCCTTTATGGCTTGCATACACAAGACTTTGCATCTTTTCCCAAATAATTAATATGATTAGTCAACAAGACAGATAAGAAAATATTTATAAAGAATGAACAAGATATATATCCTATACTCTATCTTAAGTAAACTATAAGTTCATAGATTACATTTAAATCCACTTTTAAAGGTAACTTGGAAGGAAAAAATAATGGTAATTTATGGCCAATTTATGGCCTCATCAAGAATTCCCCAAGATGGACCCAATATACTGATGTAAGATGAAGGAATAATTATGTGTGAGTATGGGAAAACATCTTTAGTATATATCATTCCACCCAAATTTAGAGTTTTCAAAATCTAGTTAGGATGAAGATATTATAGACTGATAAGTGATTTGATAAAAAAAATTAATTAAATATAATGTTACAGTGACTAATATGATTAAATACATTAAATATACAAATGTTAAATACTCAAGCAATGAAAAAATATGAGTAAATAGAGGAGATAAATGACATAGCTTTATCCTACGTAATCAGGAACCAAATTGGGTAGTATAAAGTGCTAGACATGATGGAAAAACATTGCAAAAGCTCCCTATAAATTCTAAAACTTGAGAATGATGCAGGATGTGGGTTCCTGGTGTTGGACGAGGGCACCTGGGTGTTGGTGACTTTTCTTAGGTGACAGTGACCACATAGAAGCTCATAATCTAACTTCTTCAATGTCACTAGGGTTTCGTTTCCACTTTGTGTCAATCATTTTATATTCACTCTTAGGTCACCGAGGGTATTTGTAACCTACAACACAAACCCTATATTCCTACACAAGCTCACAAACACATTAAATCAGAATGTAAAATTCAATATGTGAAGTCGTACTGACCCCAATAATCATTCAATGAGTGAATGTATGACCGAGCATTGCACTACATTCAAGACTCCATATATTTCTTTGTGTTTATGTTTGAAATAGTTTCGTTAAGTTTCCCTCATGACAATGATCCCAATATAGCAGGTTATAGGTATATAATATTCAAATGTGTGGCATGGAATTGAGAACTTACCCTTTCTATCGGTGTATGCATCCTAAAATTGCAGTCCCTTTGATGGCAGTGATAGTATGTAGATGTATTTTCCCCTTATAATTGTTAGCCATAGTAATAGAGTGTATGTTATATATATATATGGATCTCTTTTTTGAATTTAGACACTAGTGACAGAAAAGGATGAATATGAACATGGGATAAGGATTATAAGACTAGAAAGGCCGAGAAAAAATGTAAAAATGTGTAAAACGAACAGAGAGGACAGAAGCACCCAGAATGGATAGGAGTGCTTGGGTGCTACTATCTTGGCATAATTGATGACAAATGTGCAAATACAGATAGATGAGGATCCTTATGACTTGACTAGAACTGGGTACAAAAATGACAAATGTGAGAGAGAGAAAGACAATGTAAATAATCAAAGCAAGTAGATGGACAAAGGATCATGTCACCAGTGAATAATATTCTTACTTAAGATCCATGCATATAATAACATACTTGATGGAATAGTGAAATATTATTATTTTCATGATATTTATTGTATATCCCCCACTTTATGTTATTTGAATGACATTCAAGTAGAGTAAAGGAAGTACAAAACATACATGTATAGAATTTAGAGAAGCGTTATTACAAAGTGTGTGTAGAGTGTACAGATTTATAGTGTGGTGAATCATGGATCAACTCTTTGACCCATGTGGCATAAGTGGACATAGAAAAATTTCGTAAAGAGCACTTGGAAAAATAGTTGAAATGATTTGGAGTCTTTGAAGACTTTTAATTGTTGTCAAAGTAGATTGAAGAGGTAGGAAGTGATCAATTCCCAACCCAATTTGTTTATAAATGGGAGGATTTGGGAACCCTTCCACTAAAATAAGAGTGTTGGGGAGAGAGGTCTAGTTTTACTCTCCATCTATGACTACATCCCCAAAAGGTCCAACCTCTATAGACAGATAGAGACCAAATCTATTTTCATTTAGTTCCGTTTGAAAAAAAATTTGTTTTGATTGATGAACCCATATAAGAGAAGTATAAGAAAGGAAATGACATCTCATTTCCCCCACTCCTATAGTAACGGGTGTTCCAATTTGAATAGTGCTAGATGACTTCCAAGTTAGGTCATCTCGAAGCGATAGTAATTTCATGCATCTCGTAAGTCAGGTCATCTGGGAGAGATAGTAAAGTATGCTTATTTAACCGATTGATTGATTTTGTTTGAATTATAGAAGATATATTTGATATTGTGTACTTATTAAATTACCTGTAGAAATATTTTTGTGTTTTTCCCCCATATTAGGTCATCTTGGGGATTATATTTGAAATAATAGAAAGTATTAATTGTAGTATAAAATTATTGTACCTTTGTTCGGATGAGATGAGAGAAAGTTATAATAGTAATATGTTTGAAGTGTCGATTGACTATATTGTAACCTAAGAGGGATTATGGTATAATCCTGCTTTTATTCCACCCTTTTGGAAAAAGAGGGAAGGGTGGAAAAATTAGCACTAAGCTGAAAGAAAGATGTATAAGATGTTGTAAGAGTAAATGAGAAATAGTATGCAGAAGTATAATCACAATAGGAACAAATATTGAGTAGTAAATGTGCCAGATATGAGTAGAATATGTTAAAACATATATGGTATGGTGCTAGAGTAAATTATGATCCGTATGGTGAAAACAATGAGTCAAATGGAATTATGAGGCTCAAGATATGAGAAAAACTATGTGTCGTGTATGAGTTGTAAAACAGGTTGCGAACAGTAACTATAGTATATGAAAAAGTAGAATTACTATATATAATAATAGTGAAAAGTGAATAATATTTCATTTGTACCGAGAACGATTGAGATTTAGAGCTCTGAGTTGTAAGGACGTCACATGTTAGAGCAGCGAGATTGACTAAGTTTGAGAGAGTACAGATGGTCGTGGCTTAATAGATGATCGATAAGTTAGTAAGTGTGATTATTTTTGGAAAAAAAATTCAAAAATGTTTATTTTCATCAATTTTAGTAAAAAAAAAATTGATATTTCTCGATGTTTCTAACATGGAAAAAAGTGGCCAAGGAGTTTCTATCTCTAGGTACACTAGCACCTTGTTTCAGGTGTTAGTTAATTGATTCTTAGCACTCATGAAATTCTTCTTAGCGCTAGCATCCCAAAGAAGGGTTTGGTAACTATGCTGGCTATGATGAGATGTGTGTTTTATGATATAAGGTTTTCTTTTTTATGTTGTGTTGTGCAGAGGGATATAGACTCGAGACAGTTTTCGGCGGGTTGTTGCTTGAGTACAATGCTTACGTTTGATTTTTTAGACGCAGATTTAGATATATTGGATTGTGTCAACCTATGTGACATTTCTATATTGGGGGAGGTACCCCATAATATCCCTATGCTAGGTGCTTTGTGTGATAGATGGTGCACATATACATGTAAATTCTGGTTTCCTATTGGTGAGATGATAGTGACCCTGGAGGATTTATACAAGATATGATGGTTTCCTATTGTTGGAGAGAGAATACGTGTGATTAATATAGTGGATTCCTAGGGGAATATGAGGGCATAATGGTAATATTTCATAGGCACCTGAGTATAGGAAGACAATCAAATTTTTTTAGATGTGATATTGAGATCCACATTTACTCCTAGATTCTTCTTCTTTTGTGCACTCTAATTCCCTAACACAAGCCCATACTGGAGAAAAAATGTAATGTCATTGAGATAATCTAGCATGCTCTAAATTTATAGTATTTTCACATCCTACATCCCATATTTAATAGTACAATATTCCTCTCAAATTTTTATGTGCAAGAGGTGGTCTAGAAAGAATTTTTTTCTAGGATTCACCATAACTGAGAAATAAAATCCTTGAAATAGTATCACCCATCTGCATATGCACCCATGTCAGACTACTATATTTACTAAATTATTTAGTGCCATGTGATTTGTGTAGAATACAAATATATTTTTCGATAAATAATGAAAAAACATTAGTAGCACATAGACCATGGAGATCCCTTCTCTCTCAATGGTTATATAATTTAAATTTGTGTGCATAAAATTTGTACTTACAAAGAAAATTATGTGCTCCATATTTTCTTGTGTTGGTTGCACAATAGTTTCCCCATCTATCATTCTATATGTGTCTACATGCACATGAAATGCGGATTTCTCATCCAGAAATTGTATGATTGGTGAACTCAAATATTTTTCCTTTAGTTCATTAGATTCCTTTTGTTTTCCATCTTCCCACATGAACTCTTCTTGTTTATTTAGCAATTTAGAAAGTTCTATTATAATTTTTACACATCCCTTAATGAACTTCTTGTAATGTCCATAGTGGCCAACAAAAACATGTACATCTCTTTCCATCTAGGGTGCATCCAACTACATGTTTACTTTTATTTTCTAGGAATCTAAAAGGAAACCATATTTTTAAATGTTATTCCCTAATAAATTTCCAAATGCAGCCGTGATGAAACACTTCTTAAATTTTAAACAAATTTGTAGTTGTCTGTAGTGCTCAAACACAAGGCATAACTTGTAACATTGATCTTTCAAAATGCTATAAATTTTTGAATCATCTAATAGACTTACAAGAAATTGATAATGAATTATTCATAGGAAACTAATACAATATACATGAAACCTGTTGGTATGTTTTTAAGCCCAAAAAAATTACTATATATGTAAATGAATCTCATTTTATTACAAAATCATATTTTATAGGGTATTCCTCTACGATATGAAGTTTAGGATATCCTAAAAATCCATTGGTAAAGGGTTATATTTACCGCCCCACGATGCCTTTTAGAATCTCTTCTGTGAAGGGTGTTAGGAAAATATCTACATCACATGTTGAGTTTCATTATTAATAGTCCATGAAAATTATGATGTTCCCATCCTTTTTAATTCTTATCACCATCAAACTGACCCACTCATATTCTTATATTGGTATTATAACTCCCACAACCAACATATTATCAACCTCCTCTTCTAACTTGGTGCACAAGTTGGGGTTCATCTTGTAAAATATTTTTCACTCATTGTTTTTCATCAATAAACTTCATATGCATATTTCCCCATGAATGATGCAATTTATTCATTTATTTTTAGTTTCATAAAAACAAATACTCATATTGATGAAAAATTTCAAATAATATTAGTGACCTCTTCTTTGTTCGAGTAGTCTATGATTATCCTAAATTTTTACAGCTCATATATACCTATGTTCACTTTGATGGATTTTAATGGTTCATTATGGGTTTTGTTCCCAAATCATTTTTATCAAATACTTCCCTTGACCCATAAAAAGTTCTATGTTAAAGTTTTTTTCATTGGTTTCTTTATCAATCTACCACACCATCTTTTATTTTCCCTTTCTTTTCTAATTACCAACTATCCACACTATTTAGTCTTCTTCTCTTGAGTCATTGTTAGTATTGCATTGCTAGTATTTGGAAGCACCAAAAATTTCTCCTTGCAAAGTTTGAGCATGCACTCCTCCATTAAAAAATCATCCCCAAAAAAAGAAAAAATTATACATTGGAGTGATTGATCCAATTTAGGTTTTTCTTAGGTGAAGGATAATTTATTTACAAATTCAAATTGTATTACTTCCCACTGAATTTACCCTTTGCACCTCACTCCTCATATAATGTGCATGCACTAAAACACACATGGTACAGATAAAATACATTATTCCACAAACCTAGTTTGACTGAATGTGTGCCTTATTTCTAAACATCTTCACACATCCTTAGATATTCTTCCAACTTTGTGACTCCACTATAAATAGGTATCTTGCATGCAAGGTTGTTCTTATCAAATCTAGTGTGCATGGCCTAACTAACTTAATCCCATGTTTTAAGATATGAGTTGTGAGTTTTCCACCATTTATTTTCAGTTCCTATGACTATGTAGACCATAATATTGATATGCACATTCCCTAGCAATATCTGAATTCCCACATCTCGCATAAAATCTTGGACATCCTCTCCACCTTGGTATTGTGGCATAAGAACAATATTTTAAATGCCTAGCTACCTGACATTCTTTCCAAAAATATTTGGCATCTTGTTGAGAATATATATTTTGTGTGAGTTAATGGAACCATTTTTTTTTTCAATCAACTCATATGATTCATGTGCCCAATTTTCACAAATCACATGTCATTCCATTATAATCGTACTTCTTGATTTGGATCAAATTTCCTAAAACCTTTAGGTTTTATCTTATAGATATATTACAAATATTATCATTTTTATAAATTTTCTTTGAAGTGGACACCTTGGTGGGAACCCATAGGTATGATTACACACTAAGTTCAATTCTCAAACTATTGCAACATTTTTTAAAGTGCAAGTTTCCATTAATAACATAACACAAAGGCCTTCTAAGTAGCACTAGGAATTCATTTGTTTTCCCAACCCAATGACATTGAATCCACCATAAATTTTAACCACCATGATGGTTTGATAGCATTCCTTAATACACATATTGGCCTGAGGTGTGTCTTGTTAATATGTTCATATATCCCGATGGTTTGATAGCATTCAAAAGGGGGATGAAGAGTAGGGAATCCCATTTTATTCCATGCATCAGTTGTTAATATGTTAAATTCCATTCTAGTATCTACCAATATATCATTTATTTTCCATCTATGTACACATGCATCAACAAGGATATATAATGCCCCAATTTTATAGCACAAGAATTCAACCTAGAACTACTAAAAGTTGAGTATACTTTTTTTTGATGTATTTAAATTATTCTACAATATTCTCCTAATGTTGATAGATTACATCCACCAGTAGTCCATACTAATTTTATTTAACTAATTTATTATATCCCGAAACAATATTAAGCAAAACCCCTACATGGATAATATTTATGTATTCCTTAAAAAAAAAAGGGAACCTTATTTTAAAAACTTCTCTCAGGCACCCAAATAAATAAATTTACACCCTGTAGAAATTAATTTTCCCCACACCCACTTTTTTATTTTACCCCGCCCCTTATGAAAACCCATAACTTAAAAAGTGTAGGGTTCATTGTGGGCCATTCAATTAAACAAATCTTATCCCTACATTCTAGGGATTCAGAAAAAACCTTAATCTTCTTGTCCTTACGGTTTTCTTTCCTCTCTATTTTTCATTGTTTTGTTTTCCTTTTCATTGTTTTGTGCAGGTTTATGGAGGCCATGGAAGCTATGAAATCCATGAATATAAATTTTGTCTTCTCTTTTGTTTAATGCATGTTTTTTATAATAAATTTGTGGATCTTTCCTCTCTTTTTTTACAGGTCTATATGCAGGAAAGAAGACGAGTGAAGAAGGAAGCCATAGGACCACTTAGAGCTCCATGGAATTTTAATGAAGGGATCTACAAACCCTCTTTTTATTTTAATTTTTTTTAAACAATAATTCCAGTATATATGTATGTGTGTGTGTGTGTGTGTGTGTGTGTGTGTGTGTGTGTGTGTGTGTGTACATATATATATATATATATATATATATATATATATATATATATATATTTCCATGTATATGTATTTATGAAACATAAGGACAATATTTGTTTTCTTGTTATAATATAATCATCAGATTTACAAAATAATTATAATGATTTATAAATTGGAAAACAAAGGATTGTATGAATTTACCTTTTCAAGCTTTATGAACTTGCTAGTTATAAATATCAACATCTAAGCTAAATGAGGTTATTTTGAAGTTTTATTAGTTCTCATAACTACATTTAACAAAAGAACTTCATTTTCATACTAATAAGCTTAGATAAATCTAAGTTGAATCTAGATTCCTTTAAGAAAATATTAATTCCCATTACACTATTCTAATCCCTTTTCATTGTATGGTTTACAAGGAACTTAGAAATAGGTTTATATAACTTATTTCAAAACAACTATTAAAACTATATCCCCACCATTTCCTTATTAAAACTATCTCTAAATTGAGAAAATCTCCAAAATGAGGAAGACATACCAACTAAACCAAAGGTTTAAAGTCCACAGAAAATCCATTCATCCAAATTAAACAAAAAGTCCTTATTAAATTTGGAAACCTTTCAATACACAAGACTTAGACATTGTTTTAACAATATTTCTAATAATAATAGCTCTATTTGAAATTTTCCTTCATAATACATAATGAATGTAAGAATACAACTTTACAATATGGGTAAGTGCACAAAGATGGGTGACAAAAAAGTGGACAAAAATTCATTTTTTGGCCATTTTTACCACAACGTACTTGTGTGTGTTATGTCTTGGGCACGCTATAGTGCACTCACATTCCAATGTGTTATGTGGTGTATGTGCTTGTGGTATGCTTCTATTTACAAAAAAAAAATTATTATTATTTATATTTTATTGTTTCTTATACTTTAAATTTATTTTAGTAAATATAAGATGCTACAGTCACTCTGCAACTTATGGAACTAGTCTCACAACTCCATTTGTCACGGTTTATAAGATAATTTTTCATATTCTAATCTGGTCAGTACATAGGTATTTTTCAGAATTTTAGCACTCAGCCTTCAAGGTTTTAGGATTTAAATTATATAATCGATATTTGTTTTGTGACAGAATATAGTCATTGTTTAGGTTTTGGGGCCTTTTGGATTGTTTATTGACGTTGGTAGGAGTGTCAAATGTGTCAAAACTATATATTTTAAGCTTTACAACTCTTAAAGGTAACAAAAATTGCTCAAATATATGGACGTGTGAAATTCCTTATAACACATGATAAATCAAAACATATATGCGAGTTTTCATTGATTCAACTAATCAAGGGAATGGTAATCATGAGGTCTATGAAGGATCTTAAAAATCATGAGGTGATGCAAATCTCCAACACATTTGCATGCATTCATCAACTCATAATAACCAATTCCAATTATTTTGATTACTACCTTGTTTTTACAAGTCTTTCCAACAATATCTATAGCTCGAATATGCAAAAATGACATAATTAACCTAAAACATACCCTTCTAAAAACAATATCCTACTCTCACATCTTTTACACAAGCCCAATAAACTATTAAAAGTAATTGTAAGCCCTAAACTATAAAATCTTACACCCTTAACCTTGAACTCTAAACCCTAAACCCTAAACCTTAAGCCCAAAGCCCTAAAGTCTCTTAACTTTCAAGGCCTCCACAATTAACCCTAGTGACCATGAAACACATTCATGATGATTAAATTTTTTTTTGAGTATCTATCAGTTACTGAAATAGGTATTCACCATGTAGATTGAAGGATTTATCATGGAATGAGATTCTTGTCATGTGGCCACCTGTTAAACTGAAATGAGGTAGTTATAATGTCCTTCCTACTTTGAAGTGTGATCGCACTAAAAGGTCAAAATGAGTGTTTAAGAACACTAAAAAATGGGTGATAAATAAAGTGTAACTCAGATGATTTCTCATTCTTACATATATGGTGCTCTACAGGGAAAATTTTAGTGGTGAATTTCCGTAAACTCATGAATATTAGGGATTTTGGAAATTAGAAATGGAAAATTTTTAGGAGTCAGCTTCTACCCAATTCACCTAAAGTTTCTGAAGATAATTCATTTATATGGGTAATTTTTCCTACTATTTATATGTAAAATTAACTTATGCATGTATTCTCAAAGGTATAATACATAGTTTGTGGGGCAGGGTACTCGTTTGATATAGACATCTGAAAAAGAGTGGTTGTCCATCCAAACTAGGTTAGATGGAAAACCATTGTCTTCTGTCTAACCCAGGTTAGATGGAAAATGATGGATGGTCATCCAATCTGGGTGCCCTTGTACTCTTTGTACTTTACTCACACATTTTGGGTCCTTTCTATCCTTTTGAGCATCTTATATTTTTGGTATTTTGCCTTTTTAGGGTTAATTACAAAATTCAAGCAAATGAATCATATAAATTTAAAGTTATGTGATGATAATAAAGGACCAATCACTAAAAATATATTATCTCCACCTAAGGTTTCATCCATTAAGGCATCAAATATCTCCATTGCATCCATATAGCTCCATCACAAGGGACAAAAGGGTTGGTTTTCTACATACACGTCATAGGAGGGAATTGCATTCTATTCCATATACATATTTATTGCATTTTTTTTACATCTAGCTACTCGCTCTTTATCCAAGTGCAACTAGCACAATAAAAACCTCGAGCACAATTCCACACACACATAATTAAATTAAGTCTAAGATGTAATGCAACACTTAGTTATAAGTCCACCTTTGTGGTGGCTAAGGAAATTATGACCCCTCATTCTGCATCTTTCTATTTTAGGATTTGATATCTATTTTAGTGTTTTGTAGGTCTATAATTCCTTGCAAATTTATTGTGAGCTCAATGATCATTGTGTGATTCCATAGTGCCAAGATATGAGCATCGGGGAACATCTTGCGACCCTGATAATTTAGTTGTTTAAGCATTTTCACATATCTAAGCACCCAAAATCTGTACTCGGGCACCCTTGGGCACCCTTTTCCTCTCCAGACACCCATGTCTAGAGAGTTCCTCCATTTCTAAATTTTTTTGAGCTCATGTGTGATGTTCATTGCTTCATCTCACCTTCGACAACAATGAGAATCAGCCAAGGCATTTTACCCTTCTTTGTAAATTTGGGTTTCATTATTTATTTCTTAGCTTTCTTTGGTTTACTTTTTTATTTCATTATTACATTTATTTATTGCTACTATAACATCATAGTATTCTTGTGTATTTACAATTTATATTAATCAGTAATATGTTTGTTGTTTATTTGATCTATCCCTTCTTTGGTTATTGTTATGATTCCTCCTTTATAAGAGATTTCGTCGCTATTAGTGCTTGTAGGTCGTTATTTCCTGAGTAGGACACGTCATTTGGCTATTTGACTATGTTTTTTTGTATAGTTTTGTGTATGGCCGCTTAATTGGTGTAACTTGGATGTACTTTGGATAGGATTTCTCTGGAGGTTTACTCAGCTTGTCGAGCTCAGTGACACATAATACATGAGATATTCTCACAACTCGTGATAGGGCTTAAAGGACTCGACTAATGATAGCGGCTCATTGTGGCCACTTTAACGCAAATCATAGCTATAGGGAGAGTGACTTGTATAGATGTTGGACCTTGGAATACACATCTTTATTTGGCTCTACATAGGGGATGTTTGTAATTCAACCACACTTCAGGGACTCGACTTGGCCCAAATTGGATTGATCTTGAATGTTGGATCTAGCTTGATTGTTGTAGATGTTTGGATCAGTCGCTATGGCTCAGTCTTGGCCATTTGGAAAAAAAATCAGCTAATTTTTACTCTAAAGCAACTCATACCTACAAAAAACCTTCTCCAATGCAACATATTGGCAGGATGATAACCTATCTTTCTTGGCTTCGTGGGATTTCAACTAGCTTGGTGGAATCAATGTCCAACTCGACAATGGAATGGTCCAAAATCATCGAATAGCTTGATGTTTTTTATAGACAAATCGATTCCCAACATCCTCTAACTTTAGTAGTAACCAAATACACCTCAAACTTTAGAGGGAAAACCCCTAATAGGGAAATATGAAGCTTTCTTTTAATTTCTAATATATTATTTTTTTAACAAGATTTCTTCCAGCAGCCAAACATGGAGTACAAGGCAACACATGTGTAGCACCTCCTTGCCCAGTGCTAAAAAAAATTGACTTCTATTTACCTGAAATATTGAACTGGAGGTTTTTTGGATGTAGGGTGGTTTTGCAAAGCTATTAGAGGCAACTCAAGCTCTCCAAGAGTAGCTTTATTCTCTCAAAACCTTTCAACCTATCAGAAACCACCCTATACAAAGTGAAGAAGAATAATATCCCTAGACTGACAAGGTGTTGTTCTAATCCAAGAAACAATGATCCATATGTGAAGTCGAAGTGTCAACTACTCCATGAAGGGATTGTGTATCTGAAGTATCGGTGAATAAGGTGGAATATATTGTAACTTTATATGCAAGTAGAGCTCTCGGCGTTTGATGGGACCTGAATCAAATTATATGCTCCTTGAAAAATTTGTAGTGGACCTGAATTATGTGCATAAAGAAATTACTCCTCCATACGTGGTAGGTTATAATTTGATGGTGGAAGTGGGCCCCCATCACTATGGAAATCAATTATCCTAGAAGGGAAGTCATCATTAGGGAAAAATTTACTGGTGAATATTCGTTAATTCACGAATATTACAGTTTTTAAAATTTGAAATTGGAAAAATTTTTAGGGTAGAAATTAGGACTGGGTTGCTAAAAATTTTCTAGGTATAAGTTAATTTTAGGGGTCAATTCATTTCCATGAAATAGAAATTTGTGATATTGGCGTTTATGTTGTCGTTCGGTAGCATTTTTTATGCTACTTGCTGACAGTATAAGATATGTCATTGATCGGTAACATTTTTTATGCTACTGACCAACAACATAATAATGCTACCATAAAAAAACATATATTATTTTTTCGGTCAATATCATAAAATATCCTACTAGCCAATAGCATATTTTATGCTACATATTGGTAGCATACAAAAAAGCTACTGCGAAGTAACATTTTATAGGATGTCATTAAAAAAAGAGTACGGGATTTTTTTCTTGCGATATATTTTGGGAGGAAATATTTCTCATTAAGACAATCATTTAAAATACTAACATCAAAAAATTTCGAAAAAAAAAATCGATACAAATTAGCGAAATCTTTCTTTTTTTCAAAAAATTCACTTTTAAAAAAAAAATTGTTTACACCATATGTTGTGAGGAAACATTTCTCATCGAGCCAATCATTTTAACTCCTTTTGTCAAAAAAATATTTTTTCAAAAAAATACATATGTTTTTAGTCGACATCATATACTATCAATCGAGAACACAATATATGCTATCGACCAATAGCATAAAAAATGCTACCAGCCGACAACATATTTGCATTTTCCTCGTATTCTCCATTAGTGCAAAATTAAATTTTCACATATTCGCCGACGAATTTCTATGAATTTTTTTTGGGGGAGGTCTTAAAATTTTCCCTGGTCATCATCATAAGATGTGTGCTCTAGATCGTAAATATCATCAAGTCTAGGTGAGTTAGATGAGGAATATGGAGGAACAAAATGAGAAAAATATTAAAGCTGAGGTGTGATGATCAACTATACCAACTGCAATGATAATGTCATTGTGTAGTTCTCTAACATATATGGAATCTGGAGTGAACTCAACCTACATTCCCTAACTAAGGTGAGTAATCTAATAAACTGATAGGAGATTAGTTGTAAGAGAGAGAATACTAAGCACATTATTGAATGATCCACCATTCACTGCAACAGATCCTCTCCCAAAACCCAGAGTAGAAGTTTCATCATCTAGTCAAATAGAAGTCATGTCACATGGCTCTAATGAAGAAAATGTTATATGTGAAGAGGCCATGTGATGAGATGAACCTGAATCAATAACCCATGTAGGAGTAGGTGAAACAACTGTAACTAAAGGTCTTCCCCTTAAGGTTTTCTCCTTAGTTGAATCTTTATATTTTTCTTTATATTTCCCTTTCCCCTTTCCATTGTCTTTTTCCTTAGAACATTCGTGAGTTTATGAAGATGATTTGAGAGACTCAAGAAATCCTATGTTATTCTTCTCAAGAAGACTCATGAGGAGGTTAATTTTCTTCTTCAAATATTTTTCTTCATCATGCCTACCAGTGCAGTACCCACATTTAATCTATTGTTTTGGAGGTTTAGAATTAGAAAAGGAAGTGTAAGATTTAGATTTGGTGGATTTTTCTTTTTTGTTCTCATGATCCTTTTTGTTATGTTTCTTCTCTTTTAAATCCTTCAGTTTTTCATGACCCGCAATGAGAGCATGAGATTTTGTGGATTTTAGAGTACCCCATTTTAATCACCTTATCTTATTCCCTAGTAAAATCACCAATCAAGAATAAGCGAAGGAGGGCATAGTCTAACTTGCACCAAGTTCCCTTTTTTTAACATGGAAGGCAGAGACGAGAATAGAGTAGTCGGGACCAAGTTTGGTGAGGATGGAAAAATGAGATGTGAGTAATTTTTTTCAATTCCACAATATTTTAGTTGTAATCTTAGAGATTTAAGTGTTATTATTTATCCTACAACAAATCACTATTTCCAAATAGCAAATACTTCCAATTTCTGTCTCTTCCATTTAATACAAATTATGGATTCAAAATACTACAATAACTTTATTTTCCATTCAAGTTTATTATGCATACAAGTTCAACTTCTTAAAACTTCTATATTTTCTTCTTTTTTATTTACAATAATACAAATTCACAATACAAATAAAATTTCCTTCACAAGATCAATGCAATTTCCTCCACTTGAAGTGGGAAAACATACAATAATACTAGCTAAAAAGGAATACAATAGTACAAGTTCTTCCACTCTAAGTGGGAATAACACCAAAGAAGTTTACATTACAAGAAGGATATTCTTAGGGACTCCACCAAAATCTCCAAGCTTCACAACACCAACAAGAGCTCCACCAAGCTTCATTTGATCACAACAAAAAGGGGGGAGAAGCAACACTCTCCACCCAACCAATAATTCCAATGAGAACAAGAAGCCATCCTCCTCATTGGGCCCCGAGCCCCAACCACATTGCAATGAAAAATGGATTCAACTCATGGCAACAAAAATATTCCACAACACAACAATTGTTTCATAACCATTCCAACCACATTTCAATCATCTACAACACAAGAATTAAAAACAAGTAAACAACAAGTAAACAAGGCTTAAAATGAAAGCCACAAGAGTAATACCTATGTGGAGGCCACTTATGCCTCCCAATGGGAATGGGTGCCCACCTTAAGGCCTCCAATGCATATCTCAAATCCTCTACATACTCTTATGCCTCCCTCAAGTACCCCTATTTCCTCCCTCACATACTCTTATGCCTCCCTCAATCTCTTATACCTCCCTCATAAAAGAAAACAATTAAGAAATGCAAGCATTCCTTATCTAAGGTGGGGCACCCAACCCAAACTCCCTCCAAAAAATAAATTAAACTCTTATGGCTCCCTAAAAGAAATATAAACTCTTGTGCCTCCCACATTAAATCTCCCCATAGTCCCCTCCTACACCACACTTAGGCAATCTACCCAAGCACCCAAAAAGTATAACAAAAAAATCAAAACAAGTACATATGCATCCAAAATGAAAGAAAGCATTTGACAAGAGTTTAGCTCCTACCTTTCCATGGTAGAGCTTGATCCAAGATGCATACCCCAAGCTTAGTCAAGCCCAAAAAAACACCAAGAAGCTCCAAAAAATCCACAAACACTTCCCAAAATCCTCTAACCCCAAAATGCAAGAGCACACAAGAAAGAAGTAACCCCCAATCAAGCAAATGAACTTGATTAAATAGAAAAGGGAGAGAGGAGGGTGAGGTGGCTCCATGTGGGATGCCACATCACTCATCCTCAACTCCACCTCAAAAGTCAAATTTCAAACTCCAAAGCACAATTAATAAGTGGGTGAAGAAATGACATATTACTTGCACACACAAACCAAGCCCACACCTCTTAAGGACAAAATTAATTACAAGAAATAAAGTGCACTCAACATTTACCTTTCTGTCTTCCCAAAACACCTTATGGGGTCTAATTTTGACCCCCCAACCCATAGGTAGGGTTGGCATAGCAATTTAAGAGGTTTGGGACAAGTTTGACTTGTCCCACAAGCTTCCAAAATTGGCCTCTAAGGCCAATTTCGAATTTGCATGAAGGGGTAGAGTGTACAACACTCAAGATCCCCAAGCACTCAACTATCAACACAAAATCCAAGAGAAATATAGCTTAATAAATGAATTCCTTTGGTCACATCTATAATTAGTTTAGGACAAGATTAATTTAGCTCTAATTAAGACACTACAACCCATTAATAATAAAGGGTAAAATAATAACCCAAACTCCAAATAAATAATAAAATGAATTAAATCACTATAATCACATACTAACATCAAGAAAGGAAAAAAATAAATAAAAAGGCAAAGCATAACCCCTTAGTCACAATTTCCTCCTAACAAAAAGTCCAACACACGCACAATTACATGTTGCCATGGTGACCCTTGTTGAATTCACCTAGAATTCTAATGTGGTTGGTCTCCAATCCCCCTGTAGTTTATCATTATATTTTTTCATGCAAAACACACAATACCCCTTTGGCCTCATGGCCATATTAACGATATCGAAGTAATAAAACACTTACATCTAACTACCAATTTTTAAACATCAAAAATCACAACTACTATTGCTAAGACCAAGTAAATTAACAATTATTCCCATTTTCAACATTTCAATTCTAATCATACATCAGTTTGCAACTAAGATCAAAGACCAACTAGATCATTAGATTGAAGCAATACTTTCACTCAATACTTTCACTCATTCACAATTTCACCAATCTCCAATGTCAATTAAATTCCAAAATAACTTTGAACATCATAATAACAACCAATTACAAAAATGATTCGAAAAATCAACATATATTTATCTAACAACACATCATTTTCTTCCATACTGAATGTCTATTAAAAGTTAATTAGTTCGGTTCCAATAATATCTATCCTTCAATTCCCCTAACACAATGTGTCAATGTCATTTTTCTAATAACATCTGCTAGTAATAAAACACAGTAGTGTCTATGTATCCAGACACAGAGATAAACCAATTACAACAAAACAATCTCAAAGAGTAATGCTATCACAATCAAATTATGACAATGCAAACATTCTAACTAATTTTTTTATCCTTAAATGCCCGTCATGGTCCACAGTACGACATATAGTTAAAATACTAATAATCAAAACGCAATGGAGTCATGATACCCCGCACATCACATTAGTATGCTAATAAGAATAAAGCAGCAAGGTTTACGATTATAACAATTTAGAAAAGATAATTATGTTTCATTTAGTGTTGAAGAGAAGTGGGCATTACAACATATCAATTTCCTTCATGTTTTATAGCTCATCATGGTAAAAACCTCATTATGAACCTACATACTTTCAATTAGGTCATGTTTCATACATTAATTGTCATAATCAGCTTCTTTATGATATGCTAGATGAGATAAAACATAAAATTACTTTGTCATACCTATCTTCCTCAAGTTGATACATTATAACTTATCCCTTGAATTTCTATGGACCAAGAATACTTACCTCTTCATATTTTGATGAGTAAATTTTCACCTGATTTCTCATGATTCTACTGAGCATTTCCAAATTTCAAACTTAGAGAAATTTTCCTAGGTAATTTATGCATATAGATTATTAAATACTTAATGATGATACCACAACTCAGCAATAATGAACCATTCATGCAACTTACAAGATTTGTGAAATATCTTACATGCCTAGATTGGTCCTGATTTCACTGGTCATACCCAGATTTGACCTTAAAACTCAAAATATTATTCTTCTAGCTACCTAATCATGACCTCACATGTACATCAATGGATCCATTAGGATCTTCAAGTCCTTTATAACATTATAGGCTATAACCACAAGAATATATTGGTCTTTATAGACCAATCATCATACCTTCAAGTGTCAATACACACTCTAGGCCTCAAAACACAAACTTGAGCATAAACAAGCATACCTTTTCCTTCATAGTTGTCTTCCTACCTTCTAATTCTTCTTGAAACATATAGAGCATTCACCTCTACATGAAAATTCCTTTTGCAAGAATCTCATACCTTCTCAAAGCTACTTCAATACTTCAACATCCTTGCAATACAACTCAATGATATTTCAAGTACTTCTTCAAACTATATATCTCCCTATAAATCCTTCATAAACATTCTAGATGTGCATCATGAATGTAGCTATAAATACAAAACAACACATAGATACATACCTTGTGATCATCTTCACATTTTCTTTCTCAAATGCCACAAGTGTTCATTCACCTTCTTAAAACTTTTAACTACATCATATCTTCATGAATGCAACTATATTGATCAAACAAGCATGCCTTAAAATACATCTCCATCCACAGATCCCTGTCTTAAACATGACCTCAAGACTCCAATGGATTCATTTGTCCTTCATACACTTTCTTGACTATACCCTCAGCACTTCTCACAATTGTACATAGTCTACTACATGTTTTCATAAAATAACAACACCCCCTAAATGGCCATCATGTGAATGGGGCATTCGATGTAATTTGTGTAACATTGAGCTATCCTAAAGTGTGGGTTTTTGACAATGGGATAACTCTCTAGAGAAAGATTGTTTTTACTTCTAAACCTACCCGCCAAAAACTACTCCTAGTGCAGGTAAGAAAACTATCTAATTCAATCCTAACCTTCCAAGGAGACAGGGAGAGAGATGCATGAAAATAAACCTACACTAAGAGTGGCGATAGCACCAGAAAAAGGGGTTTCTTGTTAATCACTATCCAAAGTGGAGAGAGTTGAGAAATGGAGAGGGTAGACAAGATGCACCATAGAACAAAGATGGATTCACATAGAAAACCCTTTTTCCCATTAAACACAACTCCAACAAACCTGTAATAAACATAGGAAACATGCACAATATACCTTGCAATGATGAGAGGCAAGTAAGAGACAAAAATGAAGGATGGACAAAATGCATCACAAAACAGATTTTATTACTCCATGAGTTCACACAGTACATCAATCAGTGGGAAAGAGGCAAGAAAATGCCATTACAAAGCCAAGAGAGGAGGCTTAGACTCCACATTTATGCCCTAAGGAAGAAAGAGAGAGGGTGGGAGGAGAGAAAAGATGACCAACTCTTAGAAATATGCCCCTCCTTTACAATATATAGAAGAATAAGAGAAGGAGAGAGGGAAAATTCAAATCCTACTTCAACCACCCCTGTAATGCATTAAATCCACCTACTCCAACCACTCCAGAAAACATTGAAATCTACCTGTAACAATGATGGGATTCACTACAAGACTCATGCCTCCATGTGTTGTTCCTTGCTGGGAAAGAAAGGACCAGATTCCTCATCATGGAGATAGGTGAGAGACTTGATATCCTTGAAAATGGTGAACCAGATCATTAATGGTTGCAAGTGAGTAGCACATGATGAAAGCTCTCAAAACATTTCTTTCCCACTCAATTCTGAGCTCTTGGATGAAATATATGGCCGCCTAAAGGTGCTTCAAATTAAAAGTCTACTAGCCCATACCCTCATGGTCGCCCCACGCGTTTTGAGGTTTTTTCATCCCTCCTCTTACAGTCTTGAAGTTGTGCCGAAATGACATGTGGCATTCCTATGGGCTTCTCTATTTCCTTTTTATTCTTTACCTAAGCCCCCTATTTGCGGAGACACTTTGCCTGACCTGAGACATGTGGAGAGATGGCATGCATGTTTGGGGACCACCTTTTGGATTCGCCTCTTGAAAGATACCCCGAAGGGACACATGGCTCCTTCTGGGCTTAGGTTCACCTTATGCTTTGGCCAATTCAACATTCGATTCTACCCCCTTTTTCCTTCTGGCCACATGGTGTGCCTACGCTTGTTTGGGGACTGCCTCCGGATTTTAACCTTGAAGATGCACTGAGATGATGCATGGAGGATTCCTTTTGGCCTGTCCTGAGCTTGGAATTTTCAATGACGGTGTCCCCTTTTCAGACCTGGACATGTGGAGGGACTGGCACTATCTTTGGGACTTTCTTTGGGATTTGCACCTTTTAAAGATGTGCCGATGAGGCATGTGGAGGCTTCTGCTGACCCTGCTATACTTAGCTGATTTTGAATAACTGCTTGTTGCCCCCTTTTTTGGTCCTAGGACTCACATGGCGAGTTGGTGCTTGTTTGGGGACTGCCTTTGAATTTTAATTCATAACCTTTTGTGCTCAAGACACTTGTGGAGGCTTTTCCTATCGGTCCTTTTAATTTTCAGCCAATTCAATGGCTGGTTCTAATTTTTGGGAATCATACCACATGAAGGGCCTAAGCTTGTTTGGGAACTCCTCCTCGTATTGCACCTTTCAAGGGTCTGTTCAGACATTTGGAGGCTACCCTGGCCCTTTTATACTTAGATTCAATGGCCAATTGATTTCCCTTTTAGGAGACTGGACCATGTGGCGATCCTGCCCGCTCATTTGGGAACCCACTCTTGATTCACGTCCTTTGAAGTTGTATCGAGTCTGATAATGGAGGCTTCCTCCGATGCTTAGAATTTTCAATAGCTAACTTTTCTCTAGAATTTGGACATGTGGAGGGCCTAATGCACATTTGGGGTCTCTATTTTGATGCACCTTTTGGAATTGCACTAAGCTGACACATGACACCTTCCATGATTCCTGTTGCTTTTCCCCCGAGTTGACTCATACGTGAAGTCTAAAAACTTCGAGCCCTTTCTTCAATTTTCTCTTATTGAGCCTCTTGACCTCCTTTATTGTTATCTGACCCTCCTCCATTATCAAGCCCACATACCCCTAAGATTCAGGATCGATTGTA
Organism: Taxus chinensis; assembly: GCA_019776745.2. Taxonomy (NCBI): domain Eukaryota; kingdom Viridiplantae; phylum Streptophyta; class Pinopsida; order Cupressales; family Taxaceae; genus Taxus; species Taxus chinensis. The sequence goes on from CM034157.1 coordinate 218,554,703, forward strand.
AGATTTGAAATGTGGGCTCACATGACTGAACTGACCCTTCTGATTTTCTTCTGTGTGGGGTTGTGTTTGATCAATTTTTCTAGGGGGAAAAATTGGGATAACAGTTTGGCGACTCACGGGGACATCTTCCTACTAGATGAAGAGACGAGTAGCCTTGGAAGTATCCATTGGGCATGGAGTCATGAATGATAGCTTCGTACTGATCCTTGTCCCTGAAACCATGAGCCTGACTACTTGCGCTTGGTGACCCTGAGCTTTCCCCACTATCTGCACTCTCAATTTTCATAAGAAAATATTGAAAATGAGGTTCTAAGAGTAGAAAATTTTATTAACCTGGGGTTTTCACCTATCTCTGAAATGGACTGCCTTAAATATTTTAATCTCTGTATTTGGTACATTTTGAAACCTGCAATCGATAGGTAACTATGGGTAGCCAAAATACTAAAGGGCCACAACACCTACAAAGTAATATGTATAAAATCTTATATACAAATGATTAAATCATACATATCTCAAATGGGATATGTAGAGTGTGCAAAGGCACTTGTTCTGCTCAAATAAAATATACTCCTACTCCTACACTAACCCTATCAAAGAAAAGCTAAACAAATCCTTCCACAGGCAGGGAGAAATAACTTCCCTTCTTTAAAAAATGCGGCCATGTATATGATTTGGCGCTGAACATGGCTCTTATTATGAGTGAGAAACCTACAAGAGGATGATCTTCCACCCAAATCATCAAGTTATCAACATAAATGAAAAATAACCCCTCAAGATGATTGGCATTGGACTCCTGGAGGTGTTGATGGTGACCCTTGGTGCTTTGATACTCATCCTCATGCCCTGAAGTGGGCATGACTAGTTTTTTCTTCTCCCTTGGCTCCAATGAAGCCAAGTACCTGATTGGGCATGGTCTGGTCCTTTGATGTGCCCATTGTTCTAAATTTCAACTCCAAGAATGGAGTCTTCCTACGAACCTTCCTGGGTGAATGGTGTGGAAGAGATGGGATCCTCGTGCTCTTTTCCCTCCTCCGTTGTTTCATGAAGAATGACTTGCTCTTGGATAGCCTCTTCCTCTAGCATGAAATTTTTCAAATCAAAATCTTCAATTCAATGTTCTAGAGGACTATTTGGGCACCAAGGTCTTCTTGATATCTCTCCTCCATCATGGATTCATCAATCAAATCAGGTCATTCAAATGAAAGCAAAAAATCATCAATAATTCTTTCTTCATCAAGTGGCCTCAACTATGATTTGATCTCTTCCAGTTGCTCCTCTTCAATGGGACTTGGAGCTAGTTGTTCTTCCTCTCTCTTAACTGGTTGTGCAGCTTGGATTAGATCAACATCCTCTTCAGAAAAAGTGCCATTATGGACACTGCATTAAGAGCATACAGACTACTGATCTTCTTCCTCTTGTTCTTGTTCTTCTTCTACTGCAAACTCAGCCAAAGCTTCCGCTACTTGTTGCTCTTACCCGGCATCCTCTGAAGGTTTAACTATAAGGGGATTTTTGTAATCCCAAACCTGGGAGCCAAGCTTACTAAGTTCTTGATCATTTTTTCTCTTGTTTGGCTCTCCTTCCTGCTGCTCTCCTTGATTGGTTTTTGGAGTCTCTCCCTGACATGGACTTGGGAGAGTAGGAGGAGTGGTGGGTGGGGTATCCACTAGTTTTTTTTTATCTATGGTGGAGGGGAAGGTATTGCCTTTGGCTCTTGTGGAGGGGACTTGGATTTGGAAGGAAAAAGGGAAGAGGAAATGAGATGAGATGGAAGATTAGAAGATGGAGAAGGGGAATCAACACTTGGGGCAGCAGATGGGAAGCTTGGAGATTAAAGCTCTAATTGAGATGGTGCTAATTGAGAAAGAGAAAATTAAAGCTATGAGATGGTGGACTTACCCATTGACAAGGTTGTCTAGCACCAAGCTCGTAGGCCTCTATTTCCTTGAGTCCACTGTGCAAGTTGGGGCAACATCTCAACCATGAAGTCAATATTCTCCTAAGGTCTGTAATGTATTGGAAAAGGGCCGAACCATGAACAAGGTTCCGTGAAACCAATCCTAAATGCCTTCATTTGTGATGTAGCCCTGGAATGCACCATGTTATCCTCCATTCTTTGAATCTTCTTAAGCAGATCAACATTCTCCACATAACTATCACAATTGTATGTGTACCCTTACTCTTGATAAGCTCTATGGACAAAATGGTTTTGACACTTCTCATATGGGTAAGCATAATGGTTTTGGATCTTATTATGATGTAGATCTAGAGGAGTTGGGAAATACATTGGATGTTGAATGAATCATGGTTGCTACAAGTGTGAGTAACAAGATGAAAATGAAGTCATGATTGCACAAATTCATGGATGGAAGAAGATGAAATATGTGGAAATAAAAATCGGATGAAAATGGATGGGAGAAGGTCTAAAACTTATAGGATGGGTTGTTGACTAGATGGAGTCACCAGATGTGCTTGAAACTGTATCCAAAGGGGCATCTCACTAAGAGCACATTGAACATGATGAAGTGAAGTGGTAAAGGTCTTATCTCCCACCCGGCATGCCAAAATTGTTGATGTTGATCTAGTGTTAGTGCATAATGGACAATTTCTCAAGATAAATATAGACCTTGACTTCTTCTTCTTGATCCTAATGCTAAACTAATTCTAAGAAAGGAAATGTGACTATCTACTCCTAATCTAACAACTCGAGAGAGACAAGGAGAGAGAGAGAATGAAAGTAAAGATATCCTACACTACAAAGGTGATAACAACAAGAAAAGCGGGGTTGTTGGTCACAATATCAGCTTCCTGAAGTGGAGAGAGATAAGAAATGGAGAGGATGGATAGATGCATCAAAGAAAAATGATAGAGTTCACAAGCAACAGACTTTAAATAAAGATTACAATACAAATTACTAAGATGACAAATGGATATTCTACAGTAGACATTAGAGATATGCACAGTATACCCTGTAAAATGAGAGGAAAGAAGAGACAATAAAATAAGCAAAGGATGGAAAAAATTCATGACAAAACAAAATTTATTAATCCAGGAGTTCACACAGTACATCAACAATGGGAAAGAGGCAAGAAAACACCATTATAGAGCTAAGAGACGAGGCTTAGACTCCACATTCTACCCTATGGAAGAAAGAGAGGGGGGGAAGGAAAGAAAATATGACCACCTCTTAGAAATATGCACCTCCTTTATAATATATAGAAGAATAAGAGAAGGAGAGAGGGAAAATTCAAATCCTACTTCAACCACCCTTGTAATGCATTGAATCTACCTAATATAACCACTCTAGAAAGCATTGAAATCTACGTGTAACAATGATGGGCTTCACTACAAGACCCATGCCTCTATGTGTTGTTCATTGCTAGGAAATAAAGGAGTCTATTCTTCATCATGGCGATAGTTAAGAGACTTGACAACCTTGAAAATGGCGTACCAGATTATTAATGGTGGCACGTGAGTAGCAAGCACTGGGATCTCTCCAAAAAGTCCTTTCCCACTCAATTCTGAGCTCCTTGTTGAAATATATGGCTGATTGAAGGTGATTCAGATTTAGAGTCTACTCACCCATATCGACGTGGTGGCCCCACTCATCTTAAGGTTTCACCCCCTCCTTTAAACTCTTTAATTTTCTCGACCTGAGACACGAGGAGAGCTGGCGCATGTTTGGGGACCATTTTTGGATTTTCCTCTTGAAAGAGCACCGAAGGGACACGTGGATCATTCCTATAGTTTGCCTTCTACTTAGGCAATTCAATGGCTAGTTCTTCCCCCCTTTTGACTTCTGAGCCCATGTCGCGAGCCTGCACTTGTTTGGGGACATGCCTTCGGATTTTGCACAACCTTGAAGATGCACCGAGTTGATGCATGAAATATTCCTTCGGCCTGTTCCAAGCTTGTTTCAAACCATACTTTTAAATGACCGTGTCCCCTTTTCATAAAATGGACACGTGGAAGATGCACTAGTTTAGGGTATCTCTTTAGGCTATGCCTTTGAACCATTGCATTGATGAGGTGTGTGGAGGCTTCCTGACCTATCCTTATACTTAGTTGATTCAATGGCCCTTGCTACCCATTTTATTGGGTTCCTAAACTACGTGGGGGTTTGGTGCTCATTTAGAGACCACCTTTGGATGTTAATTCTAAAGTTACATTGAAGAGACACGTGGAGGCCTCTATTGGTCCTTAGAATTTTCAATGGCCGGTTCAAATTTTTTGGATTCAGACCATGTAGAGAAAACCTGGCTCTTGTTTCAAAACTACTCCTCTATCATACCTTTTGCATTGCACTATTTAGACATGTGGAGGATTCAGTTGGCCCTTTTATACTTATTCGATTCTATGGATAGCTCTATCACTTTTTTGACTCGAACCACATGGCAAGTCCACACTACTTTAGGAACCCACTCTTGATTGTTCCTTTAAAGGTGTGCCGAGATGACACATGCAGGCTTCCACTGGTGGTTGGAATTTTCAATGGCCAGCTCTGTCTCTGATATTTTGGACATGTGGAGGGCCTACATACATTTTGGGTCCTTGTTTTTATGTTCCTTTTGGAATTACATCGAGATGACACATGATGCAATTGACGAGTCCATTTGCTTTTGCCCCTGATTCGACTCACATTAAAAGAAGTCCTAAAAAATTCGAGCCATTTATTCAATATTCTCCTGTAAATCTCTAGCCTCCTTTACCATTATCAGCCTCCTTTATTATCGAGCCCTCCTACCCCTAAAATTTGGGATCGATTATCAGATTTGAAATGTGGGCTCGCAGGATGAACCGACCCTTCTAATTTTGTTCTGTGCAGGGTTGTGTTTGATCAATTTTAATAAACACAAAAACAAAATCAATTACAAGAAAGTGATTTGTCAGGGGTCAAATGGGAGGGAAAATCCCAATTTTCCTTGGAAACTAACCCCCCTACCCATAGCTAGGGTCTAAGGTGTATTTTTCCATGATAGGGAAGTTCCCGACATGAAAACTAAACCCCAAAATTGCTACTTTTAGCCCAAATCTCAGTTTGGGATGAATGGCACAAGAGTCAAGGTGGTGGGGTCCACAAAATCTTCACTTAGGTGGTCCCATATCTCTAACAACCCACTTAATTAACACTAAACACAATTTAGCACAAGTAGGGACCACTCAGTCCCTAAACAAGCTCAATACAACTAAATAAATTACAAATAATAATATTTTACAATTTGGGATTGCCCATCATGCTCAAATACAACACAAAACAATGAATAAAGTTTCACACAGTAAACATGGTGAGGACTCAGCCCAATCAACCACTTGTGCAAACCCAAAGTGTAGCCCTAACACCCACGTTCTCCTGTGCCCTATAATCTACACACTGAATGCAAACATTAAATATATCTTCCAAACAAAAATATATAAATTAAACTATCTAAATAATCATACATGGATAAATCACGCTAACTTTACCAAACCATGTTCGTATGATCTGACTAATGCTAACATATACATCTATACTAATCCGAAATATATTAACCATCTAAGAAACACATTTTGACATCCTATTACCCATTTCAATTCACATGATAACTAAGTAGATGACGAAACCATAAATAAATGCATCATACGAGAAATGAAATCCACTATAACATAATACGATGATATCAAATATTATAACATTCAAGAGATAAGAATCAACTAAAATAATAGCTTGGCGCCATGCACCAAAATCACATAAGTGTCGTCAAATGAACCATAATAAAACACATAGAAATATAATGGTTCTAAATTCCATGTCCATCATCAATATGAGTAATGAGTCAGCAAAAAATATGATAAGAAAAAGGTGGGCACTACATCCCCCTCTCCTAAAATTAGACTTACTCTCGGAAGTTACTGGAAGAGATAGGGATATGACCCCACGAGGTATTGTGTCGTATCATGTGGTTGATAGTTAAAATAAGCATGACCCACGTATTCATTCTTGGTCCTGTACGAAGAATTTTTCTCATTTAGAGTAATTTAATTAAAGAAAGTTGTAGCTTACAATGAAAATGTTATTAACATCATTGTCTAAAATCTATAAATGGTCATGCGTAGTGTAGGTTCAACCATACAGCTTGTGTAAGGAAACTATTTTTTTAATTTTGTTTTATTTTTTTCTCGACTAATTTTCCTCACCAAATATATCATGGTTCAAGGTCAAGTGTATTTCAAATAGGAGAATATTAATCAAGGGAATTTGTAGCTTCCAAACAAATCCATTTTTCTCATCATCTAAATTTCCTACATGGGTCCACATAAGTGGATGCACAACATAATTTCCACATTTTAAGGAACTATTGATAGTTGAGCTAATGAAACCTAATTGTTGTTCTAAAAGATTATTCAATTTTGGCAAACTAGATGTGTACGAGCCCACTGATGGAAACCATCCAAGGTGCCACAAGTACCACACATGGAGAGAGAAAAAGTTTCCAAGTTAACATGTGGTTCCACCTCTTATCTCACCATTACTTTAAATTTTGGAAAAAGGTTCACCAACCTCTCATATCTGGTCCTAACATCTGCATTATTCATTAAAGGGTCAAGGATGAATATTTACTTGATACCAAGTATAATTAAGGGTGGTGACTTGATTTGACAATTATTATTACATTCAGTTAATGATAGTACCATTAAATTTTGGGTGATATATATATATAGCCATTCATCGATTTAATATTGATTCTCGAGTTTGGTTTCGAGGTTCTATAACATGTACCTTTTTTACGACATCTAAATTTTGGTTAAATATTTTATTCAGAAAAATCATAAGGGATAGTATAATTTATTATTGTTTATAATTTTTACAAAAAAAATCACCATAACAAAACTATTTTTTCATTTTCTATATCTTTCAAAGCCACATTTACTTAATTAAATCAACAAAATAATAATAATTTTCCATCCAATAATACGTATTAAAATTTTTACTTAAATTTTTATCTTTATCTTAAGTACTCTAAGCCAAGGAGAAAACATGTATGAGCTAGGAAGGAATATAGATCATTAAAAGAAAAAATGTTTCCTGAACTTATCAAGTTACTATGTATATTACCAAATTATAACTTGTATGGGATACAACAACTTATACAATCATGCCCTACCCCAATAAGTACAAGAGGATCAATGCATGTTTTCCCTTGAGGCAAAGGTGTATCATATCTGCTTTTCGAAAACTGAAATCTATATTAACTTTAACTCAACAGTTATCATAATCACCAATGACCCATTTAGTCAATAGTTATGAATATATATATATATATATATATATATATAGGTATATATATATATATATATATATACAATTCTTAAATTAGACGGGTGAAGTCTATTTCACTTAAAAAACATAAATTTCACCAGCCTAATGAAGTCATAAAAACAATGGGGGCATAATGTTTTCGAGAGGATACCCCAGAAGAGACATAAGCTCTCTGAAACAATTTCTAAATTTACATTTCTTAAGTAGTGTTTATACCAATATAAGAGGATTTCATCTTCACCCAAGGTAGGTGGAATGGATGAATATATCGTTTATTATTCTTATTCTTTGCACTAAGGGATTAAATCATTTATCTAATAATGAGTGAATGAGATTCCTCCAAGTGTGAAGGAAACCTTATACTAAACACTCTCGTAAGAGTCAAGTAACTAAAAAAATATCCATACTTTGTGAAACAATTGCAACCATACATTATTCACATTAGTCTCTCACCTGGAACATAGCAATGACAACACGTAATGCATAATTTAATTACATAAAATCAAGTACATTTAGTGTTTAACCTAAGATTAGGTGAACATTGCATAACCAAGAATAGTAAACATCACTTCATTTAATTTTGAACTTATTACTTCTGATTAACTCAATTTTAGATTTTTAGGAGGTAATATAATGATACCAATGTTTGACACCCAAGGTTGTTTCAAAAAAATATTCTACGAGTTTTCCCGTCTATATATATTTTAATGATTTTATTGCTTTTTATAAGGTAATAAGTACATAATTATGCACATGTAGATTTATATTTATCAAAATTTTGTGGGTTACGATTTATTATATTCATCATTATTAGATAACATTCATTGTAATTCAATTGTCCAAAACTAACGTTAGTATACCAATACTCACCCAATCACTAATAGCAATTGATCACTAAGTAATTCAATTGTATTCTACCAAGAGAGAGAGGATGAGAGATATTGTTGTTGTATATATATTTGCATAATCATTGTTATTCTAGATCCACAAGATAAGGTTAGAAAGTGAGAGGGTCAATTCAATGCTTTCCACACCCATAAGTCTTCAGTGTCCATAAACATGAACATTTACATGAAAATTCCAATCAAATTATAGTAGGGTTAATAATCATGTGTATACCTTACTATGGAAAAAATGTTTTAACCAGAGTTCCATAGCATTGTCTCACGCAGCAAAACTTAATAAGTGGTGCCATAATATGAAAAATAGGCTTTTCAATCCCAAAAATTTTTATAATAGACTAGAACGTTGCTAAAATATAATCCAAAATGTTATAGATGAGGGATATTTGATAACATTTTAAGTTATGGAACCCAGTATATTTCAGTTTCCAAAATCTCACAGGGCTTTCATGGTTTACTTAGATGAAGGTAGGGTAGCTATGAAATATCATTTGGTGTAACAATTTCCATTATACGTAATAGGATAAAAAAAATGATTATCTCTCCTATCATTTATTGATTAGATACAATTTATAGTAGTTTAAAATATCAAAACTTTTCACCCAAGTATGAAAAAATTTAGACATACACTGTTGAAAGGAAAAGCAAGGTCATAAGGATTTCCTGGAAACTTTTATTATCAAGAGGGTTACAAAATTGAGATTAGGTAATATATAGACTACGAGTAGAAAATTATTATGATTCACAATAATTGAAATTTTAAGATGCATGGAGGGACCATTTTAGTCTTGGTAGGTTGATTTACAACAAGGTGCAGTTAATTATTTCATACGCCCATACCTGAATGGGTTTTGCTAGATTTAAAAGAGATGCCCCTAACATTACTGCAAGTTGAGTGTTTAAATAAGATAATAAATCACTGAAAGGGGAATATAAAACTCAAAAAATACCTTAAGAATAAAAAACTTATACCTAGGGAAACTATTCTAAACTCCCTATATCCGAACTACAAATTATTTTAGAAAACCACTACCAAGATTATTTATAGTGTTGAGACTGATAAATCTATACCCAAAATAGTTAGCATTAAAAATTCCTCGTAGTATAAATTTGTATGGGTTCATAAATTAAACCACGTAACACATCATGATAATCATATTATAAAATCTTGCACCCTCCAAGGGTGTCCAAAGAAGTCGAATGGTTTATTAAAGACCAAGTTCTCTTGTTTTACGATCTAGCAAAAATGGATATAAAAGGGGCCTAACCAAACAAGTACCAAATACTCAAATGTAAAACAAAACACTTTAAGCCAAATAGTCCTATGTTATATAGTGGAGTCAAACCAATACATTACAGACACAAAAAACTGGAAAATAAATCTCAAACTAGAAGCACCTTCTTCGGGGCCAACTATTAAAGTTTTGCTATTGCATTTCAGCAATTGTTTTTTTAGAAAAATTGGCTATGAAAATGAGGTTTTGAAAATAAGTATTGATACCCAACAAAAACACGTCTTCTATTAACTATCATATATTCTCGTATATATAGAATAATCCAATGTAATTTACAGATAGAATTTGATAACCAGGGCCCTAGTTATGACCTCATTTTCTAGAGAAAATTATTTTGATTGACTAGTTTTGCTTTGTGACAGAACCACTAGAGGCCTCTTAAACACGCTTGAAAAACTAAGATCCCCATTCTTTTTTCTCAAAACAATTACTGCAACCAATTGACATGAAAGAAATACTAAAGGTTACGAAGTTGTAGATTTAATTTTCTACTAAAGCTCCCTAAATTACATGCCCAAAGCGAGCTTCAAATTTTCCTTAAATTTTAGACTCACTGCCCCAAACAACACTGTGATCAACTGAGCTTGTAAAGTTCCTTCAAACTAATTATCAAATGATCTTATAATTTGTGTTTAAATGTTGTTGTGACTTCCCATGTTAACTAGAGAAATACATGATCATCTTAAACGGTCTCCACTATGGGAGCCACAAAGTCCATTTTATACACTGCTATTTTGAACGATTTTTTTCCTAACATTCAACAATTGTTTAAAAAAAAAAATAAAGTGATCAAATTTTTAGTTCCAATCACCACCGGTGGATCTATTGTCATTATTTTACTCATCTAAGTTGGTAATCATTCACCACACATCATGTTAGCAGAGGTATTGCTACAACACGACTATTTGAGGGGTGTTTTCACCTATGCCTTATTGCATCGTTTGACTGACGTAGGAGAAAATGAAATGGTTTAGTGGAAATGTTATTGTTAGATGGGAAATATAATATTTAAACACTCAAACTATCGTAGTACACTCGGTGTTGTAATCTGAGCTCTAATACCAAATGTAATGCCCTAATTTTATGGCACAAGAAGTCAACCCAGAACTACTAAAAGTTTGGTCTAATTTTTTTTATGTATTTAAATTATTCTACCATATTCTCCTAAATTTGATAGATTACATCCACAATTAGTCCATAATAATTTTATTTAAGTAATTTATTATAGCCCAAAACAATATTAAACCAAACCCCTATATGGATAATATTTTTTTATTCCCTAAAAAAATAAAAGGGCACTTTATTTTAAAAACTTTTCTAAGGCACCCCACTAATAAATTTACACCCCATAAGAATTGATTTCCCCCACACCCACTCTTTTATTTTACCCCACCCCCTTTTGAAAGACCATAACTTAAAAAAGTGTAGGGTTCATAATGGGCCATTGAATTAAACAAATCATATCCCTAGATTCTATGGATTTAGAAAAAACCCTAATCTTCTTATCCTTAAGAGTTTTTTTCCTCTTTCATTTTCATTGTTTTTTTTCCTTTTAATTCTTTTGTGCAGGTTAATGGAGGAGGCCAGTGAGGCTATGAAAACTATTAATACAAATTTTTTCTTATCTTTTTCTTTGTGCAATTTTTTCATAATAAAGGTGTGGATCTTTCATCTTTTTTTATAGGTCTATATGCAGGAAAGAAGATAAGTGAAGAAGGAAGCCATGGGACCATATATATATATATGAAACATAAGGTCAATATTTGTTTTCTGGTTATAATATAATCATCAGATTTACCAAATAATTATAATGATTTATAAATTGGAAAACAAAGGATTGTATGAATATACCTATTCAATCTTTATGAACTTGTTGGTTATAAATATCCATATCTAAGATAAATGAGATTATTTTCAATATGTATTAGTTATCATAACTACATTTAACAAAAGAACTTCATTTGCATACTAATAAGCTTAGATAAATCTAAGTTGAATATGAATTCCTTTAAGAAAAGATCAATTTCCATTACACTATTATAATCTCTTTTCATTTAATGGTTTACAAGGAACTTAGAGATAGGTTTATATAACATATTTCAAAACAACTTTTAAAACTATATCCACACCATTTCCTTATTAAAACTATCTCTAAATTGATGAAATCTCCAAAATGACGAAGACATACAAACTAAGCCAAAGGTTTAAAGTCCATAGAACTTCCTTACATCCAAATTAAAAAAAAAAAATCGTTATGAAATTTAGCAACCTTTTAGTACACAAGACTTAGAAATTATTTCAAAAATATTTCTAATAATAATATCTCTATTTGAACTTTTCCTTCATAATACATAATGAATGTAAGAATGCAAGTTTACAATATACAATAAACCTAATAATGTGAGTAGAGAATCCTTTGATAAATAAAATGAGCCATACATGAAAACCTCTCTTTTACTTAACATAATAATGAAAGTAAATAATACAAGGGTGACCATTTTATAGTGCTCAACATTCATTCACTTCTTCAAATCCTCATTTCAATACATTATTATACAACAATTCCATTTAGAACATTAATCCTTTCAATAGGCTTTCAAGACTATAAGGCAGCCACCAATATTTCATTATGAAATGTTTATAAAACATAAACAAGGCAGCCAAATTAATTTCCTTCCTCATAGAAATACAAGCTACAATGCAGCTATATTTCTAAACCAAGATAGGAAGGATCATAGAAACAAGATAAGAGGAACTCAACCTCCCATATAACTTCCCAAATTATTTTTTTCTACATAAGAGATACATACAAACAGCCCTTCTATTTGATATTGTTACACCCCATTCACAAATGTAAAAATAAGGAGACTCTTGCAAAAGGATGGAGTAAAAATACTGTTATCTAATTTTTCCCCTCAGGAAAAGTTTGATCAAACATGAAATTCCACACCAGAGAAATGAAGAAAGCTAACTCAGTAAGTCAAAATCGAGCCCAGAGAGAGTCGACTCAGAGAAATTAGAGTAGGATTGTGGATGATTCCAAGTGTCCAACCATCACAACTTCAAGAGTGAAAGGATGGGGTAAAATCTCTAAATACCACAGGGTTTCCATGTGGAGATAACTACAAAGGTCCCACCCGAAAAGGGGTTATGACATTATATATAGTGGGGCCCTTTACTCACCCAAAGGAGAAAAGTAGTAGGCTTGTAGACGATGCCAAGTGTCTGCACGTCGCATTCCCAAGACCCTAAAAGGCAAACAGAATCCTCCACGTGTCTCTTCGGCACACCTTTGGTATGATGCTTAAAAGAAAGGTCCCCAAATGAGCACAAGCTCTCCACGTGGTCAGAGCTTGAGAAAGTTGCACCGGCCTTTGAAAATTCTAAGCATGGGAAGAGCCATCGAAAGCCTCCACATTCCTCATCAGCGCAAATTTAAAGGTAAAATCCAAAGGCAGGTCCCCAAACGTGTGTTGGCCCTCCACACGTCTAGGGTCCAACATAGCTGCTCCTAGAACAGTTAGGGACTTAGCCAAAACATAAATAATGTAGAGCATGCTCGTGTACAGATGCCAACGAAAGTCGGCACTACACATGTTCCTCATCAGTGAACCCTAAAAGGTTGCAAAATCTTAAGAATGTACAGGGCTTCCACATGGATCTTGCACGGATAGACTCCAAACCCAAAGCAGTTTGGAAAATATTGGCAGAAGGTCAATTCAATGAAAGATGAATCATGAATCCCACCAAGAATTTTAAATGCTTAGATCTTTTAAAATATTGTGAGAGCTCGCGTGGAACGCCTGACCCTGACCTTCAGATGATCATAACTTTCGACTGGAGGCTTAGATTTGAGCAAGAGAGGACTTTTTTGGAAAACTATCGATGTCTGCTACTCAACTACATGTTCTTCAGGCTGAAAAACCTAGTCCAACCATAATGAAGCTTATCAGGCTTCCTTTCTTTCCCAACAAGGAATAGCAGTATGGAGGCTTGGGTTTCTTGCCCATAGTAAGGAACAACATCATTGTTGTAGGTGAATTCAATGCTCTTTTAGGGTAATTGAGGTAGGTGAATTCAATGCTATTTTGGGGTGGTTGAGGCAGGCAAATTTAATGCTCTTTTGGGGTAGTTAAGGTAGGTTTTGAATTTCTTCTCTCCTTTCCCTCTCATATCCTGGATATATATTGTAAGGAGGGAAAATTTTTCTAAGAGGTTTGGTCATTTTTTTCTCTCCTACCCTCCTCTTCGTCCTTCTTCCCTACAAGTTGAATTTCTGGAGTTTTCAAGCCTCCTCTCTTTGCAAGTTGTAATGGCATGTTTCTTGCCTCTTGCCCATTAATGATGTACTGTGTGAACTCATGGAGCAATAAAATCTAGTTTCGTGTGCATGATTATCCATCCTTTTCTTATGTTTATTGTATCTTCTTACCTCTCATCATTGCAGGGTATATTGTGCATATCTCTGATGTCTATTACAGGTTTCTGGGAGTTTGTGTTTAATGGGTTTGCAAAGTAGGTGTTCAACATTCCTGTGCTGCATCACCTTTATCTAGTTAGGTTTGTGATGCATCTTGCCCATCTTCTCCATTGCTCACCTCTCTCCATTTCAAGCAGTTAGTGTATTTTTTATCAGTAGATCTCCTTTTCAAATTGTATGTATCGCCACCTGAATAGAGGAATAGGAATTTTTTTTCATACAGAGAGCTCTCCTGATTCCCTGGTCCCACACTTTGGGAAAAGCTCCATATTATGCAATTAGACTAGTATATATCAACTGCATTAGAGTAGATTGTAGACCAGGTAGTTTAGGAGTAGTTGAACCAGCCTTCTTTAGAGGACCATACTCATATGTTCAAAAGTCCCACAGCTTAAGAGATCGGTACATACACATGTTATGTAGGTTACACCAGATGCCCCATTAAATATCAAGCCATCTACAGGGGTGTTGTGATATTGCATCAACACAACACCTTCAAGTGAAAAATTACAAGTTTATCACAATAATTAGGAACATTGGGAAATGGATCATTAAATCATTTACAAAATTAAATTAAAAATTTAATTGAAGTAGCCTCCAAATTGTATATTGGATACATTTTTCCATAGTTTTGTATACTTTATAACCTTATTTGATTCTTCCATTAGTTATAAGTAACATCTTGTGGCCACTACATATTATCCTTCTCCTCCTTCGCCTTAGCTGTATAGTTGGCATGGTTCATCCTACCAGGGTCTTTTATGTGTGGTTTTTACATGCCTTAACCAAAGTATGGTGGATATGCATATCCTCCCTCTAATCCCATGGGAGAGAGATGACTACATGCCTCAGTTTTGCATAAGTGAATTGTGTATGTTACATGAGAACATAGACGCTCGTATTCATGCACAAATTCTAGTTATTTTATCAACCTTTACTTCATCAGGGAGTAATCTCCATGATTGTCCACTATTTTTGGCACCTCATTTGTACCTATGGTCATTGTGATGGATTTCGATGGCTCATGATGGAGATTTTTTCTTTAGGATACTTAATAGTCAATTAATTATCTTGAAACCTCCTAAGAGGTCTCTGCAATCATTCAAAGTGGTTTTCATTGATTTCTTGATACACATGCTACCACGCCATCCTCCTTGGAAGGCTTTTCAAAACCTTGCTTCGCTAATTTCAATCCAGCCAGGATGGAGTTTTATCTTCTTCACTTGAATCATATGTTTGAAATGTGTTCCTCACATCAAATCCATATGAGGGCAGGATAGAGAAAACCATCATGGCTTCCCCTTCAAGCTATGAGGTCTTAGAATGTGCTCTTCCTCTTACTACATCATTTCCCATAATGGTGCATTTTATACATGATGGATGGTGAAGACATGATCAAAAATCACAGGTATGGCTGAGGCAAATCAGGATACAAGTAACACAATAAATTCAACATTTTATCACTTCAATCACATGAAGATATTATCCTTGCTATAAGAAATCACATACCTGACATGACCAAGCATGTGCACAAACACATAAGGTAATCTCTACAACAACTCTATGGAAATACACAATCCCAAGGTCATTGATCCAAAAGCACACCTAAAATCTTTCCCAAACTTCCAAAATCGCAGTATTTTTAGATTTGTTTGGCTTTGTGACCCCATATGTAACTAGGTAGACCAATACACGTAATTCCCCAAAATGACCATTGTGTACATGGCTGTCATAGACTTGGTCCTATGCTTTTAGAAGTGGGCTATGAGTTTCCAAAACATTATGTTGTTTTTCATCTAACTATATAAACTCATAAAATTGATGGAAGTAAACTCCAAATTACATATAGCATGTTAGTTAAAACCATATCTCTCAGAAAGGTTTTGACATACTTCTCACAAAAACCAACTGAAATTACAAGCATAGTGCTGTATTAGGGGTCAAATGTCTAGGGAAAATCCTATCTGAAAATATACTTTCCTACCTATACATTTTGGAGTCATGATGACCATGCAAATGTTTCCATGATGAGGTGAAATTACCAGCATGACAAGTGATATTCTAATAATTCTCACTAGGAGCCCATGTTCCCAAGTTTGGGCTCACATTGCACAAGCAGTTGAGGTGGTGGGGCTGACCCAAGTGGGTGATTAGGTGGTGTCATACCTCTATTATAATTATCACTTAATTAGCATTTGGGTACAATTAATGCCCCAAACTTTCAACCATTATATCCCTATATATGCTCCAAATACAACTAAATAAATTACAGATAATCCACATTTTATATGAAGTTGGGATCACCCTTAGTTTGCCCAATCAAAATATGTATGATAATGCATTGAGGCTTGTCACTATGGAAACTAATTTAGTTCTTCTCAAATCCGCAATTCTGTGTTATTGACATGTGCAAGAGGACCTACCAAGTAGTGATCCCTGGAACCCTTGTTCTACATGTGCCTTCTAATCTGCACAATGACTTTGCAATTTTTTTTGAAACTTGACCTGCCCAATAATGTTAATGATAGCATTAAATATCATAACACCTATTGGCATACATGTGCATAAATCATGTTAACTCTATCAACATCATATCAGTATGGAGAGTGACTAATGGAGTAACAGAGCACATCCATTTTGTTTCATGCATCATATTAACCATCTAAGAAACATATGATTACCTCCAATTAGCCAGTATCTATTCAATATGATAACCATTTATGATGACGAAGCCATCTAGCACATGTATCATACAAGGATCTCATGAAGTCCACTATAACCTCATCCTTATGATTTCCTTAATATTATAGCTTTTTTCAAGTGACATAAGAATCTTTCCAAAAGAGTGTCGCTAGTTTCTAATTTGATACTCGTCCAACCTTCTTCTTGACCTAAGCAATGAGATAACTCCTTTACAACGTAACATTTCTGGACCCCGGCTTAGCAAGGGAATTCATTGTTGTCTATTGCCTCTTCAACCAAATCATAATGGATTCCTAGTGCCTCATTCAAATAAATTCATTGATATCAATTCCCTAGGAAAATATTCTTTTGGACCCTAGAGTTCGTATCTTTATCAAACTGCATGCTCCTCAGCCTCTTGAAGTCACTTATTGGTGGCATTATACCATAGGATCGTCAAGCAACACTATTTCAGCCTATATGGGTTCACATGTGTGTCTTAATATTCTCCAAAAGAGACATGGAATCTTGTAATTGTGTTGCCCCCCATTATCCTCTATGAAGGAGAGAGTGATTTTCAATTTAGGTGATGGATTGGATCCTTGGTGCTCTAACCTTTGTTTAAATAATGTAGAAAGTTTCACTGACAATATTTATCATCATCTTATCCAGTTATCTCTCTTTTCCTTCATGAGCACATATATGGAAATGGAGTCAATCCTCAACCTTCATTGGCTCCTTTTAGTCAATGCACCTGCCAAAATAGAAACATCCGATAAATCATGCTTGGTATCCCAGATCAACTAGTGAACTCACTGACTTGCTAACAAGTTCTTAGTTGGGAAGATTCCACCTCCATGTCAGCACGGGGTTCCACTTTACCACCTCATCCATGTTTGTATCTTCATTCTGCAATCGAATTCTTGGCATTATTTCCCAGTTGGACATGGTTTTACTTTACATTCGTAGACCTCAAGGGATCAGGCTATCATGTATTTACCATAGAAAACTGGTGAATCTTCATAGATAAAGTTTTTCTGTCCATATGTGCATGTTCTAGCTACCAGATTTAAATCCTCCACGGGATAAGAACCACCTTTACGCATTAACAAATGTATCTTCATTAATGCAATAGGGATGAAGAACAAGGGGTAAGTTCCTCACATCATAACTCCCATCACAAATTATAAATTTCACATGCAAACAACGTGGATTTCATGTTGTGATGAGTGTCCATGTTGTCTTTGTGTGTGAATTCCACTTCACAATATGTACACCATATTCTATTATACATTTCCCTGGCAGTTATTATTTGAAATTAGTCTCTCTAATTGGGTTACCATAGACATGGAATATGAGTCCTCCATTAATGGGATGAACTTTTATTTATACTTCCAACTAATTCTACATGTAGATATTCCACCTCCAAGTGCTTCTCTTGGATTTGTGGTGTTCTTAGATATGTGGTGTTCTTTTAGGACAAGGGTATTTTCTGAATAGGCATAAGCAATACCTCCAACAAACCATTTGATCATGTTGTGTCAAATGTCGATCTCATAAGACAGGTTAGAGATCAATAGTTTTTGAAACACATTTCATATGAATGCACAAACTTTTATTCAACTCTTGTTTGATCTCTTTAAGCTGTGGAAATACTCTATTAATAAAATTATAGAATTATCAGAACTCTTTTATAAATGTCCTCTTTTATTTGATCATATTCCACCATGAAATCCTAGTACATATCATACTTCTTGTACCACATATGTGCGTAATCCTTGCAAGGTAGTAGAAAATTGGCTTTCCTTGTGCTTAAGGATAAGTGACCCCCTTCAGCATGCCATATAAGCTTGCACATTTGTGTACCTACTTAGAAGACATTCTCCACATGCCATAATACTTTGGAAGGAGCAAAGACATCTCATAAAATGATGTTGAGGTTCTAATCATTTTTGGCGTAGATAATCGCAACTCTTCCTTGGGATGTTTTTGTGTTGTCGATTAGTGCTCCTAGAAAACCTCCATTGCTTCCACTCACACTGCAACTTGGTGAAATTGTTTCATTAGTACCATGCACACAATTATTCCACTTGGTTAGTTTATTTCTACCTATTGAAATGATGTGCCAAGCAACTCCTAGTTCCTCCTCCCTGTGCACTTACCTCCATCCACTTGATTTTTTTTACTACTTGTTCATCATCCCAGAATATGTATGCTTTAGGAGTATTTAATTTATTTTTTACAAGTGTATATCATATTTAGTGTTGGTGAAATCTGATTGTAATATGAATGGGAAACTATTATTTAGTGTCATATTTTCCTTTTTCCTTATCTAACTCTTATTCACTATCAATCTTATATAAGCACTTGAGTCTTCAATATCACAGAGATCCTTATCACACAAGCATGCATAGTAGGTTAGGAAAGGATGTCATCCACATTATATTATGCCTTATCACCCTCATGAGTCATTTGTATTGTCGTGATGGTCTCATTTAGTACATGGTCCTCTTCATCGCTTCTTCCTCCCTCCGTCAATAACCAATACTTCTAGTTTCTACCCAGTAGTTCCAGAGGTCGATTCATCTCCACAAAGTAGTTCCTTCTCATCTATATCTTTGTGTCGATCTCCTTCATAACACAAACTTCTCACAATTCACTCTTCTTTATATGGTCTGTTTCATAGCCATTTTTTCCTTCCTTTCCCCAAGCTATTGTGTCATTCATGTGTGTAGAAAATTTATCCGTCCATATAGAATGTTTTGATTCCCAAGTCCACCATTGGCTTATTAATCTCTATGGGAAATTTCTTTAGATAGGATCCATGCGGCTCATTAAAGAAGTTGAATTCATATTCATATATGAAGGGAAATTTTGATATTTCATATTGAATGGCATATCTGCATAGTGTACCTTTTGTACCTAAAATCAACAACAAGCATGTAAGTTGTGTTAGGATTCACAAGTATTTTAGTGCACTCAGGAGTCTAGTTTTAATTACTTCCTACAACATTTGTATCATCTTTCCCCTATTGGTTTTGTAGCTCAAAATTTGTCACTCAAGAATCCACAATTCCTAATTAGCCTATTCCATTATCTTATACATATAGATCATCCATGATTTGTCATAAACAACTAATATTATCTCTCGTACTTTATTTTTGAGAAAGTACATATTATTTATCAACAATTGTTACATGTGTCTAAATGTATTATTTTACCCATTATAATTGTTGGAAGTTAATTAGATCAAAATAGTTTACCCATTATAAACCCCTACATTCTCTCTATTGTTGTGCATTCCCATAACATGTACATTTAATTAGGATGTAAATAGAGGCCAATTGTGAGAGTAAGGAACATACATAAAGGCCAACAATTGAATGAGCTCTTTTTTATTTTTTGGTATCATGAAGTGAAAAGGGAGAGGAAAGACCAAACAAATAAATAGTCTAATCCCACACCGAATCAACCATTAAGTTAGTAAGAGGGTCATTTGTAATGTGGTGTTACCCTTATTGACGTAAGGATCATGGTATATATGAAGGTTTTTATGTTACCATGGACCATGTGAACCAACTAATGTGAGATCTTTTTTTAATTGAATGATGATTTTTAGAGTCATACCATCAATTTCAAAATGCACTAAAGAGCATGTCTAACTTTGGATAACAAGGCATGGACTTAGAGACCAAGTATTGAATGGAATTTTTATTTGGTATTATGAAGTAACTTAGGAGGAGAGGGAAGACCAAGCAAGTAAAAATACTTATCCAAAACTAATCAACAAAGTCAATAAGATGTCCCATTTCCATTGTGACATCATCCTTATTAGCATAAGGATCATGATATATTATATATATATATATATATTATATATATAGACACACACACACACACACACACACAACACCACACACACACACACTTCCAAGTTGTATTGAAGACTAGGTATATTTGTTTGGGTAATAAGACATGTAGAGCAAGTGAACGTACTTATCCCACAACCAATGAATCAATATAGTATTAAAACGACTACTTCTATTCTGGTGTTAGCCCTATTAGCATAAAGAGCATGATATATTGGGGTTTATGTATTGCTGCAGAGCAAGCCAACTAGTTAACCAATGTGGGATTATTATTATTTTTTGATTCAATGAGGATTTTCAGAGTCATAGAGACAATTACAAAAATGCATCAAAGAAGCATATCTACTGAAACCAACCAATCATTATGTTACTAGGAGGATCACTTCCACTATAACGTTACTTCTATTAACATCAAGATCATAACATATAGGATTTATATATTATCAAGGACCAACCCAACTAATTATTATAAAATTAATAAAAAAAAAAATTTAAAACATTAATTTATTACATCAAAGTAAAATGCGTCCACCTATAAACGCGACAATAATTTTGTTAAATATATAGAAGTGAAGTGATGAATCATACAAACTATCGACATACACATGTATATTTATTGGATTTCGCATCTTGTTAATATCAATCAAACCCACTATTGCCAGAGATTTTACTTGGTTCCTCCACCTGACGCAGGAACGATAACCTTATAATTTTAATCGGTATTCCGCTTATCTCTTTCTCAAAACAAGAAACGTAAGTTGTCAATCGTTGAACGATAATTTCGAAGAGTTATTTGTCCACGAATTAGTGGAAGGATGGAGAAGTTTTTGTCTGGGAAACATAGCAGTTCTGTCGACATACTGCATAGATTTGCTCATTTCCTCTCAATTTCATGGACGGAATCTGCACATGGCAACCATTAGAGATTATTACAGTGTAATAAAAACAAGCAGATAGTCCAAATCGAACTATTTTATCAGCCCTATCACTTTTGGTTAAATATTGATTCTCAAAAATTTTGAGAAACCATTTCGGAAGTACATCAAGATGGTGATCTGTAAGCAATTTTACATTGTCTGTGCTTTGACTATCTTGACATGTTCAGATTTTGGTGTTGCAGAGTATAATGCAACTGAGAGGGACACATTGATTAAAGTGCGAGATTATTTCATGGCCGAATTGCACAGTAACTGGACTGGACCTCCCTGCATTGATGGCGATATCCGCAGCCACTGGAAAGGAATACACTGTTCTCAATTTGGGCATGTTACAGAAATCTGCTTAGAAAATATGGGGCTAAATGGATCCATTCCAACAGATGCATTTATAAACATGACAAAACTGACGGGGATCAGTTTCAGGAACAATAGCCTTGCTGGAAAGCTTCCGGAACTCTCACAGCTAGGTGTTCCTGAAGAAAATTGACTTCTCAGACAACAAATACAATGGCGTCATTCCCTTTTCACTGCTCATATTGAATCAATTTGGAAGAACTGTCTCTGGAGAATAATGATAATCAGCGGAGTCATCCCTCCTTTTAATCAGCAGAGTTTGAAGAGGTTTAATGTCTCCAATAATCACTTAACAGGACGGATTCCAGATACTGCTGTGTTAGATTCTTTTGATAAATCTTCTTACTTGGGAAACGATTTACTTTGCGGCATTCCTCTGAATGTTTCATGCAGGAATCCAAGTGCGCCAAGTAGCCCAAATGGATTGCCATCACCAGCTTCGTCACTGCCACCTGCGCCAACCACAAATTCAGTTGGATATCAGAAATCTTCACCGATTTTAGGTTTCATTCTTCTTATTTTTACTATGAGTATATTTTAAATGATAAGGAGATTTGAGGCTTCAACTTTTCTGAATAAACCTGTGTATAAGAGATATGCTTCTACGTGTGGGATGACACTCTTCAATCCATCATCTTTCGTAATGTGGATCACAATTTATTGGTTGCATCTGAACATCATTAAATTGTATTATTGTAAAGTCATTAACCAATCTTGCAAATATATATGATAGATAGATTGTTCCATTCCGAATAAAAGTGTGTAAGAAATAGGAACTTCCTTATCGATCCCTATATTAATAGTTGATAATCTAGATGTAATCCTTCATTATCATAATTTTATGCAAACTAAATGGCGTAGCATTACATTCGATATTGATTACAAAAGAGATAGACTAAAATAGAATTATGATGGGGGTATTGCTACCATTTAGTTGTCATAATTAATGGTCTGACAATCTTGAGCCACATGCAAATAATCAAATCTGCCTTCCCTCTGTTTCAACCTCCCCACTGATGAGCATTTAATTTTGTGGCCGTTTTCTTTTTTGCCATTGTATTTTGAATTGCCTGCAAAAGCCGTGAGATAAAGGAGTGGCAAAAACCCGAGGAACAAAGGTAAAGGAGAAACCACTGCTATATAGTAAAGATTCGATGGTCAAGGAGTAGACAAGTGTCAGCTTTCCGACACCTCTCCTCATAGATCTCCCTGGCGGACGTGAAGTCTGCGGAATTAGCTATAGCTAATATTTCGTCAGGTTCGGTTTTAAGTCAAGACAAGTTTGTAGTCATGTATTGACCAACTAAGACAAGGACACATGGTTTCATTTCTATGGAGCCAATAGTTAAGTTAAGCAAAGAAAAGAGTTGTGATGTGAAGCCGCAACCAATTAAATTAAAGCACGAAGCTAAGAATACTAACAAGTGTGAAGGGCATGGAGATGTCCCATTGGACGGGATTTCACATTCTGACAATGTCTATGGATGAAGACTGACAGCTGCAAGGAGCGTGGAACCTCCTCATTGGTTTGGGCTTCGCAACTCTACAGAAAACACTAACAATTGCGAGAACGTGGGGTTATTTTATTGGCTAATGTTTCGGGGTTTGTCGTTCATGGATCGAATGGGTCTAACAACACCGAAGGGCGTGAAATGCTTCTATTGGTTCACAATCTGATAGGATCAATAGAAAAAGCAAAACGCAAAGGGTACATGGAGCTATATCATTGGGCTTAGCTTTACGTCACAGAATGGAGGATATATAAAGCCCGACACCGCAACCAATGTAAGACAAACATGTGGAGGCATTTAAGTCAAACAAAAGGCAAGGATCTAAGTGGATTAAAATATGTGTAGAGGTGGAGCTCATTGATTTTTTAGGTACATGTCTAAGTCAACGAAGTTTTAGAGACACAGGGAGCTATATAATTGGCTTGACAAAAAGAATGAACAAAGAGAGAAAAAAATGAGAAAAAAAATATGAAGCATACAGAGCAGAAGCTCGAAGGATAATCTTATAGAGACAGAGAGTTGTAGCTCGAGGTATTTTGCAGTAGCAAGAGGCAACAAATAATTTTGTAAGAAAAAGAAACTGAAGAAAAGACACAAGAAGAGAAAAAAAAGAAAAGAATATTTGAGATCCATAGCTCTGAGTTTGTAAAAGCTTTCTAAATCGCATATATAGTTATATTTTGTGTGTTTTTTTGTTTTGGCCTTGTTCTTATACCATGTTGGTTGTAGTTGGCACCAAATTACGCCAATAAATTGGTATCAAAGAAAACAAAATCTCAATAGCTCGTTGGTTTGAGTTTGTATTTTCTGGGTTGAGTCTAATGGCTTCTATAAGTAGTAACTCGTGGAAACAACCCCCAAAATTTGATGGGAAGAGCTATGACATATGGTGTATTAAAATGACGAATTTGTTCTCTTCTCAATAGTTATGGGAACTGGTTGAAGGAGGCTACTTAGAGGTAGCAAACCATGCTACATTTAATGCATTGACACAAGCATAGAAGAATGCATTGAAAGCAAAATTAAGAAAAAATGCTAAGGATTTGAGTTATGTACAAAACGCAGTCACAAATTCAATATTTCGAAGGGTAGCAGTAGCTACAAACTCCAAGCAACCATGGGATACCTTAAAAAATTCTTATCAAGGAAGTGATAAGGTATAACTAGTATGGAGATGTGATTGAATAACATAGGATCATAGAGAAGGTATTGAGAAGCCTTCCAGTCATATTTGATCTAGTTATGGTAGACATAAAAGAGTTTAAGGACTTAAAACCAATGAGTGTTGATGAGCTGATTGGTTTTTTGTAAGCCTATGAACAAAGGATGAGTAGATCAACCATCTCCTCCCATGAACAAACCTTCAAGACAAACACAAATTTCATAGTTAAGGGGAGAGGAGCATACAATAGAGGAAGAGGAAGATTTAGCAACCAATAAGAACATGGAAGAAAAAGTCATCAAGAGCCAAAAACAAGAGGAAGAGGAAGAGAAAGGAGCACCAACTGTAAAGACCCAAAAATTTCACAAACACGAACAATACAGCAAAAGACGGGATATTTTTTTTTTTACTGAATAACATAGAATCCCAACCACATGACACTCTCACAGCTAGGGCAAGCCACAGTAAGAAATGATTGGAGGTTATTTATTTTGATAAGACACCCTTTAACTCATGACTTAATTTTTTAGAAGGATTCAATATATGATTCGCACAAATTCATCTTACCAACTAAGTTATGTTCTTATACACTGTAGAGTATTTCGCTTAAAGTCTTCTCCTTTATAACCATTATTTTTTATATATATTTATTTGATAAAGATGGTAATTTAATTCCATAAGGCCATCTATTCACACTTACATTACTAGAACTCGTTCATGCCCTTATGACAACATCGGTTCACGTTCAACAAACTTAAGAGAAAATTACAAGGTACCCTGGATAAAGTTAAAGGAAGAAGGTAAAATGAGTTCACCCTTAAGACGTCATTAGTTCTTACTATGGTTTAATTGAAGCTTGAGGTTTTATACGTAGTTAAATAACGCTCTTACTTAGGATTCACCGAAAGAGCTTATCAAGAGGAAGCTACTTACTTTTAAATAGGCTGAGAGATAAATTGAGTGGTTTCAAAATTTTCTTCTCTTACTTGTTAAATCTTATTAGAAACTAACCATTGTTTTCCTTTAAGCTTGTCTTTAGCGATCACCAAAAGAGTAGTGTTTACTAGTTCAGTTAGGGATAACATGTTATATAAAATCACTTTGCAAGGATGGTCTCACTCTTGATTACTTAAGGTATTGTTTGTTTATAAGGGGATCTAAACCACAACATATTTCTTTGAATAAAACTTTTAGGTAACTTCTGTAAGGAAAAGCCACCCCATTAAAGCTTAAATATAACCCATCAATACAAAGTCTTAGAAAGATTTAAATTAACACTTAATTCTCAAGATCAAAGTTTTACAATGCTTATGCCAGTGAAGAGATTGAATATTATTTCTCACTAAGAAGAGTTACCAGCCAAAATACAAAAAAGGACAAAACTACTACTTCACGTAATTCTCCAAACAATTCCAGGAAAGAGGTCATATAAACTCTCTTTACAAGCAATGTTACACAATTTACAACACATTGGACATTTTTACAAGGAACTTCATAAATTGTATAGATGAACCTTTAACACTCTTTTCCTCTAGTCTACTCGCATAATCCATCTGCACAAATATTAACTAGAGTCAGTTCACTAGAACTGAGCATGTTAAGACTACCCATTGCAACAGTAAGCTAACATTCTATAATATCATGAAAGTAAAATTCTAAACTCAAGAATGGATCAAATCACAAACCAATAATCAATATGTTTCACAAGATGAAGAGATTTATACCAGCCAACAAGGAGGAATCCCAATATTCAAGTGAGAGAGATATTCCAAAGACAAACAAGGTGAGACCTTATTGGTGAAGACAACAAGGCTGAGAGTATTGAGATTTCAGTCATGTAATCCTATGGATTACGTGATTGAAATCTAACACCCAAACATCATTCTATTATTATTAACCAAAAGGATAAAGATCAGTCAGATGACTTAACATATTCAAAATCGCTTGGTAAGAAGACTGCATTGACACACATCCTTGTTTTAGGAAGAATATAGGCCCGAACCATATATGAACACAAATCAGTCAAAGATTAAAGTTAACTTCACTCAACTGAATAAACCAACATACATATAATACTCACAACAAAATAACTGAATCTGAGGATTCAATATACCAAGTAATTCTCACCGAACCTAATTATTTTTCTTCAAGAAGTTAAATAAATTAGATTCTATCCAACTAAATTACATTCAACAACTATAGTTGGATTACACAAGAAAGAATCAAGAAGAAGTCTTTTCACCAAAGGTTGTTATTATCTTACATCACATAATCAGTAATAAACCCGTAATCCACCACTCGTATGATCATTGTAAGAGTTAAGGACTTAGCTCACTAAAATATGTAACTGAGTCGATTCCTACCTTTTCCATTTTCATACAAGTCTAACCCAATTCGAAGCAAGGTAACCATTCTATTTTCATACATGCCTAGTCAACACTTACTCAGAAAGTCCCTACCTAAATTATTGAAGGTTTTCTAAGCTACATAATGGATTTAATAGAAACCCATTTCATTTCATGATACTTGAATTTAAACAAGCAAGGGATAGTCTGTTGAAAATAGAAGTGGATCGACACAAGATCCTCTACCGTGACCCAACTCGAGTCACCAATCACAAGGTTAACAGTCAGCGAAGGAGGAATACAAAGCAAAATACTCTTCCTACAAATTATGCCTTCTCTTCCGTCTCTAAAACAACATATGAATAGTTTGGGCATACCCATCTATTTCATGACAGTCTACTCGACCTATCCTCATAGTCGCTCCAAAGAAAACATCTGCTACTACAGATTTTGATTGAACTCTTTTATCTTATGATACAGTGACTCACGTCACAGGATCTATATTGAGCAGTCAATATTTCACTCACGTAGGCCTCTAAGAAAACATCATGCTCACTATGTGAGGTCTACACACAGATTCAGCCCAAGAAAAGCTTTTACCAAGACAAAAACAAACATTTACCCTAAAACTGGCCATGAGTCGACAAATCTACAAATATCCACTAATGTTATTCATGGCTCAAGTTTATATCTGCTACTGCTAGTTTAGAAATCAAACTCAACGGCCATTGTTCACTATCGTCTCTAAATGTCACCCGAATTTTAAGAATTAAGTAGGAAAGCACCCCGGTTAAAGATCTAACACCCACGGTATAAACTTCAACCATTATTTTGCTATCACATAGTAGTTACTCTTTTATTTCGAAAAGAAAAAAAAACGAGGCAGAAAAGAAATGTATACATGCTATCACAGTTGCTATCAGGGTATGAAAAACAAACAACTCCCAACAGTCCTTCCTTTCCTTCAATCTGGGTCGATTCACAAGGAAAAGCAGAAGCCCATTCTAAATGACATAACAGATAAAAAACAAAAAGAAGGACATTCAATTCATGACATAATAAAAGGGTAGCAGAAGATTGCAAGGGCAGGTTTAACATGCCTGGTTTAAAACGCCATCTCCATATGCATATGATTGTTTCAATGCCGCTGCTTGCCCTTAACCCAAAGTGCTTTGCGAGCTTATGCTAGTGCCACATTCACGCAGTGAAAAACAGCTACAACCCAACCCCATGATTTGAAGCTCGGACACAAGACATAATGATTACATCACGCTCCTGGCTTTGGAAGGCATCTACCGTAATGATAAATAAACCTTTTCCTTCATCAGATTGGGGACAACATCAAACTCTCGGTGCAAACATTACAGCTATAGTTTGTAAGGTGTGATAATTCCAACAAAAAACTTTATGCCTGCCAACTTGGTGACTCGTTGAAGAAGCTCATATAATAGCAAAGCAAATTGTGTTTCATGAATATTCTGATATGAAATAGATCAGCCTCTATGAGGTTCTCTTCCATGGGTTACATCGAAAACAAGCAGAAAGGTTTCAATAGAGGATCTTTGCAATAAACTTCATCAGGTCTCCTGGTAACACTCTCACTGTCACATAGTCGATTTTGAAAAAAAAAATACCTTGAAGGAGAATCCCGAATTTGAGGATGCATTCAATACTGAACAGATAACAACATAGTTGGACAACCTGCTTGTTGGAAGCACTCAGAAATGCTTCATTTTCTAAAGGTATTGGATGTGAATCAGAATCAAGATTTGCATTCTCTTCAGGTATCTGGGAATCAGTACTCACCTTTAGTACTGGTGGCTGTAAATCATGATTTTCACTCCATCCTGACATTACTTTTTCACTCAATGAAGCCTCATTTAACTGTTTTTCCTTTTCGGTTGGATTTTCTTCTAAAATGAATCCACCTTGGTGACTAGAAAGTCCATCTTGAGATACACTCTTCACATTACCTTCCTCTATGTTAGTAGATATTTCTATGGCAGTATGGGAGCCTTGAAAGTCCTGCCCAGACTCTCTGTATTCTCTATTCTTTTCATCACCAGTCAAGTTGCTAATATTTTCAGAAGGGATCTCATGATGGATAAACCTACACGATGCTCCTCGGAAACAGCTGCCATCTCTCTTAAAATAAAAGCATTCTGGAACAATGCCCCTCCTCTTTCTTCCCTCCACATGTTCATCGCCACACCTGAAATCAAGTGGAGGTGTCCTGCTTCTGCTCCTTTTTCTCCTCGGTGACCAAATGTGAGATCTGCTCCTCCTTCGACTCCTGCCAACAGGAGACCGACTGATGCTCCGACTTCGAGATGTTTTATGTGCTTTCCCACCATATAGAACACCATCTGATTCACTGTCACTAGCCCCTTCCCTCATTAGTCTTCCAAATTCATCAACAATCTACACAGCACTCAAGAAGGTGGAGGTAACACGCCTACTTCCCTAGCTTGTAGCTTCATCTATAACCACCATATCAAACCCATGGGCTAGGTGCTGGAATAACTTCCGGTCAGTACTAGAAACAGTAGTGAACGCAATCTCAGCCTCACTTGCAAAACTTGCCTCAAGATTTGATCGAGCTTCTTCCATGTTAAATTCACCACCTGGATGAAAGCGAATTTCCAAAATGAAAAGGCAAGACAGTTCAACTAAAACTTTATCTCGTTCTTCAACTACAGCTACAAGATTTTGCAACAACTGATCATGACTGTGGTCGCGTGCAACCAGAACATCAGGATCAACACCAACGGTTCCTTGGGATCGCCCTACGGCAGTTGTCACACTTAACTCTCTCTGGAGGCCACTGATTTTCTGATATAAGTTTACTTCTCTACCCTGTAGCTACTACAAAATAGCCAAATACTTCCTCACAACACTTTCCTAGGAGAATTTCAGTTCTACGCTCCACTGATACTGCCTGTGCAGCACGATTTTGAGAACCCACACCCACCCTCGCAACATCAGGGTGATAGACCTTCATTTCACCATCAATGAATCCACTATCCAGAACACACTGTAGCAATTCATCTGTTGCAGCATTTGATGGAGTGCAAACAAGCATTCATGGTTTAGGGCAGAAAACAACAGGTAGACCATGTGAGACAGCAGATTGCAAGTCAACATTTTAATAAATGGGCATGTGCGGCCACCAACCAGGAAGTTGAACACACCAAGAAGGTGCAGGGGGGTTTTAATGCAATGGCAGGTGGCCATTAAAGCCACCCACCGCCAGCCGACCAAGGAAACAAGGTCAAAAAAATCATTAACCTTTCCTTCCCCACGCCAAACGTGGTACATAAGGAGATCAAAAGGGAGAGACAAGGTAGGTTGGGGACATAAAAAATATATATTTAAAATTAGTAATTTAAAACAATTCTAAGATTGCGGGATCGGTCGACCCAGGAGGGGAACGGGGTTGAGTAATTAAATGAAACATTTACGTGAACGCCACTCCCAAACCATGGCACCACCACAAAACATACTCTTCCTCATTTGCGCAACGAGGCTCGATCAGCGGGAGGGACAAACAAATCAAAAGGATAGTTTAACGATAACAGAGGATGATATCGATAACAATCGATAACAAATCAAGTGTGCAATGTTATTACTGCAAAAAATTTGGGCATTATGCTAGTGAATGCAGGAAGAATGAATATGATTTGAGAAATCATAATTATAATGCAAGCTTCTCTAATGCAAAATAAGTTGAACCAGAGAAGAAAGAAAAGAGTGGAACCTTCCTTCTAACTTGCAATGTAGTTGAGCAAGGAAATAAGTAAGTATGGTATTTGGATAGTGTCTTTAGTAAACATATGTGTGGAAATAAGGAAATGTTCAGTAATATAGATGAAGCAATCAGATCTGAAGTGAATATGGGAACAAACAATAAGGTTCTTGTGATGGGTAAAGGCATTGTATCCATTCTCACCAAGAAAGGAGACAAGAAAGCATATACATAATGTTTTCTTTGTTCTAGGATTGAAGTATAATCTTCTCAGTATTGGGAAGCTTGTCCAAAATGGATATAAGGTGAGGTTTGAAAATGGAGAATGCATGTTATATGATAAAGGTGGAAGCAACAAGTTGATTGCAATAGTGCAGATGACACAAAATAGAATGTTTCCATTGAAGATGCAAAGTGTAGCACAACAAAATTCAAGACAATAATCATTGATCAATCTACTCTTTAGCATCTCTTGTATTGCCATTTGAGTTTTGGTGGATTGAATGTTCTTTATATTAAGAAAATGGTTAAAGGAAAGCCTCCTATTGAGCAACCAAATAAGGTTTTTAAGACATGTATATTAGGAAAGCAACATAGAAATCATTTTCTCTCAGGTAAATCTTGGAGAGCAAGCTCACCTCTTGAACTTATACATTCATATTTTTGTGGTCCCATAAAATCTCCCAAATTTTACGAAAAGGATTATTTTATGAATTTTATTGATGACTTCAGAAGAAGGACATGGGTTTATTTCTTGAAAAATAAATCAGAGGCATTTGAAGTATTCAAACAATTTAAGGCCATGGTTGAGAAGCATAGTGGCCATTATATAAAGACATTGAGAACTGATAGAGGGGGAGAATATATATCAAATGAGTTTTTAAACTTTTGTAAGGAGCATGAGATCAAGAAGCAATTCACATCAAGGTATACACCTTAGCATAATGGTGTAGCAGAAAGGAAGAACAAAACCATTCAAGAAATGGCAAGAAGTCATGATGAAAGCTAGAGGATTGTCTAATGAATTTATGGGAAGAAGCAGTTGGGACAACAATAATTTATATCTGCTAAATAGATGTCCTACAAAGAGTTTGAGGAATAAAATACCTCAAGAAGCATGGAGTGGAAGAAAACCAAGTGTTGAGCACTTGAGAGTTTTTGGATGTGTGGCATATGCACATGTGCCAAAGAAAAGAAGAACAAAATGGGATAATAAAGGAGAGAAGTGCATTTTTATTGGGTATAGTGAGCAATCAAAAGCTTACAGATTGTATAATCTAGTTACAAAGGAGGTTATAATCAACAAAGATGTTCAATTCATTGAGGAAGCATCTTGGGGAGATGCACAAGAAGTGGAGCAGCCACAAGCAAAAACAAATGCACCTATTATTGTTACTGAAGAAGCAGATGGAAGAACAAACTATGCACCTAGTTGGACACCCATTTCACAAAGGGGTGAATCTCATAATGGAAATAGCCAACAAAGCATGCAAGGACCATAAAATTAAGCATCTTCATCATCATCAGACTCATTCTAACAACAAGGAAGAATGAGGAGTGTTCAAGAGATCTATGAGCAGTCAAGGTATGAAGAAAATGAAGATGAAATGATTAATTTTTCTTTATTTTCATAAGTTGATCCTATTTATTATGAAGAAGCAATTAAGGATCATAAATGGTGTGAAGAAATGGATGAAGAAATGCATGCAATTGAAAAGAATCAAACATGGGAGTTAGTAGATCTTCCTGAAGGAAAGGAAGTCATTGGAGTCAAGTGGGTTTATAAAACCAAGACTACTCCCAAAGGAAAAATTGAAAGACACAAGGCAAGATTAGTTGTCAAAGGCTAAAAAAAAATCCTGGACATGATTATAATGAGACATTTTCTCCAGTAGCAAGGCTAGAGACTGTGAGAACAATTATTGCCATAACTTCTCATCACAAATGGAAGGTCCATCAAATGGATGTTAAATCATCTTTTCTGAATGGAGTGCTAGAAGAAGAAGTGTATGTGGGACAACCACCTGGTTATGAAATCCCAAGGCATGAAAGAAAGGTATACAAGCTCAAGAGATATTTGTATGGACTTAAACAAGCACCAAGAGCTTGGTACAGTAGGATAGATTCCTATCTGATTAGTAATGGCTTTAGCAAAAGCAGTAGTGAGCCCACACTCTACATCAAAGAAAACAATGGTGAGATTTTAATTGTTGTTTTGTATGTAGATGATTTAATTTTCTCTAGAAATGCAAGCAAAATAATAGATGAATTTAAATCAGCCATGAAGAAGGAATTTGAGATGACTGATTTGGGATTGTTGAAGTATTTTCTTGGCATTGAAGTCAAACAAATGGAGCAGGGAATTTTTGTGTCTCAAGAAAAGTATGCAAAAGAAATCTTGCAAAGATTCAAAATGTTGGATAGTAAACCAACATCTACACCAACAGAGATAAGTCTAAAATTGACAAAAGATGATTGTAGCAACAATGTAGATCCTACTAGATATAAGAACATGGTAGGAAGCTTGATGTACTTAACTGCAACAAGACCAGATATAATGTATGCAGTTAGTATTATTTCTAGATTCATGGAGACACCAAAAGAGTCTCATTGGAAAGCAGGAAAATGATATTTTGAGGTATGTAAATGGAACAAGGAATTTTGGAATTCTATATGCTGCTAATAATGATTTTCAATTAGTTGGCTATACAGATAGTGATTGGGTAGGTAGCCTAGATGATAGAAAGAGCACATCTGGATATGTGTTTAATGTTGGATCAGGAGCCATTTCATGGGCTTTGAAGAAACAATCAGTTGTTTCATTTGTCTACTGTTGAAGCAGAGTATATTGCAGAAAACTCAGCCACTTGTCAAATGATATGGTTAAAAAGAATCCTCTCATATTTGCATGAAGAGAAACAAGGAGGTTCTGTTATTTTTTTGATAATATGTTTTCAATTGCATTGTCAAAGAATCTAGTTTTTCATGGCAGAAGCAAGCATATAGCAATCAGATATCACTTCATTCATGAACTGGTTGAGAAAGGTGAAATTGAGCTTAAATTTTGCAAGTCAGAGTAGCAACTAGCTAACATTTTTACCAAACCTTTGTCAAAAGAAAGGTTTGAGAATTTAAGAGCAAGTCTGGGCATAATAGATGTCCAGGACTTTAAAATCATTTGTTGAAAATATTTTTTTTGGCTCAAGATTAAGGGGGAGTATCAAAATTAATGGTCTAATAATCTTGAGCCACACACAAATATTCAAATCTTCCTTCCATATATTTCAACCTCCCCTGACATGAGCATTTAATTTTTGGCCATTTTCTTTTTGGTCGTTGTATTTTGAATTCCCCACAAATCCACAAGATAAAGGAGTGACATCTTTTTAATTCTGCAAGGACAAAGGAAAAGGAGAAACCCATGTTTTATATAGTAAAGATTCATGACGGTTGAGGAGAAACACGTGTCAGCTTTTTGGCACCTCCCCTCAGATCTCCCTGGGACATGAAGTCCACGGAATAAGCTGCAACTTATTTCGTTGGGTCCGATTTTTTAAGTCAAGACATAGTCATGGTCATATATTGACCAACTAAGTTAGGGACACGTGGTTTCATTTCTATGGAGCCAACAGTTAAATTAAACAAAGCTCAAAGAGTTGCGATGTGAATGCAACCAATTAAATACAAGCACGAATCATGAAAAGTGCGAAGGGCGTGGAGCTTTCCCATTAGATGGGGACTTTCACGTTCTAACAAGGAATATAAGATGAAGACTAACAACTATAAGGAGCGTGGAGCCTCCTCATTGGTTCAGGCTTCACAATCTGAGAAAAGTCTATGGATGAAGACTGATAATTGTGAGAACCATGGAGTTATCTTATTGGCTAATGTTTCACGTGTGTCAGTCAGGGATCAAAGGTTCTGATAACACCAAAGGGCATGGAACGTTTCTATTGGTTCACATTCTGATAGGATCGATAGCAAAAGGAAAAATGTGAAGGGTACGTGGAGCTATATCATTGGGCTTAGCTTCACATCACAGAATGGAGGATATATAAATCCTGACACCACAACCAATGCAAGATAGACATGTGGAGGCATTTAAGTCAAAAAAAAGGCCTTAAGGATTTGAGTGGATTTAAAATCTATGAAGAGATAGAGCTCATTGATTTTTTTGGTCTATGTCGAAGTCAATGAAGTTTGAGAGACATGTGGGGCTATATAATTGGCTCGACAAAAAGAATGAACAAAGAGAGAAAAGAAGGAGAAAAAAATATGGAGCAACATACATAGCAAAAGATCAAAGGAGAATATTAGTAGAGATAAAGAGTTGTAGCTCAAGGTCTTTTGTAGAAGAAGAAAGACATGTGCAGTAACACAAAGTCAACAAAGAATTTTATAAGAAAAAGAAACTGAGAAAAAGACTTTTTGTAGAAGAGAAACCAAAAGAAAAGAAAAGAAAATTTGCAGATTCATAACTTTGATTTTGTAAAAGCTTTCTAAATTGAATATATAATTATATTTAGTGTGTTTTTGTGTCTTAGCCTTGTCTCTTCTGTACTATTCTTAGCTTGTCAGGCATGGAAAAACCAAATTATGCCAACAACTTTCTTATCTCATATAATTTTATAGAATCAAAGTTACAGTGACAATCTTAATTTTAAGATTCATTTTGAATTTCTTTGATATTTTGTGAGTAAATTCCATATGAGCTAGTTGGATTTATAGAAATATCAAGATAAAAAAGCTAACAGTAAAATTAGGTGATGGTAAAATATTATGTAAATAAAAACAAAATTTAATACGCGTCAAAAAACTGTTATGTTAATTTAATGAAGT
Source organism: Taxus chinensis (assembly GCA_019776745.2). Classification (NCBI taxonomy): domain Eukaryota; kingdom Viridiplantae; phylum Streptophyta; class Pinopsida; order Cupressales; family Taxaceae; genus Taxus; species Taxus chinensis. Next base: position 218,590,122 of record CM034157.1, read on the forward strand.
AACTCCTTACTTCTGCAAAATAATTTAACTTCTGTTAATCTACCGAGATTAAAATAAATACAATCTATGTATGCAAATCTCTAAATGTCTACTGACGATCCATATGTAGGATTTTGATATTCATTACATGTCCACGAGAAAAAATTCCATTGTTACAGTCCAAAAAATTATATGTATGTCATTTGGGGCTCACTCTCCTTTAAATGCAGTCAACAATAGATACATAACAAAATACATAGAAAAATGAAATAAATATTTTAAAATGCACCAATTTTGTTTATATTTATACTATTATCCCATAATTATGTGACTTTTACTTAATTCTGGATAATATTTTGGAGAAATCAATTTGATAGTTTTTCATAGATTTATCTTAAATTTTCATTATTTAATGATTGAATCTAAAAATAATTTAAATATCCTTATAAAATCATTATAAATTTATGGGTCTTTATTAAAATAGAATTTAAACAAATCATAATTTGCTAACATTTTTTAGAGCATTAACTTAACTCTATTTCCAATTATGTAGATAAATAATTTGTAAAACTTGAAAATCACAAATTTTAAACAGTAGTATCAAGCTTGTAAATTTCATAAATTGCAAAATCCCAACTTCCAATGCATCTAGTCCACTCAATAGTTTAACCTTTGTTTAAACAAATATGAAATCCCATGTTTACAGTCAAAATCATATAAATAAGAAACCAAACAATAGAATCATATTAAACTAAAATTGAATTCAAATAAAACTAATTAAAAATCAAAATTAATAGATGTTTCATATTTTAGAGAATGAATATGTTCATATTTTAGCTTTTTTTTTTAATAATAAATCCAGAGATTAATATGGAAGAAAATATAATATTACTCCAACATGCTTCTATTTCCATTACATGTTATATTTGTCATGGGAGACTCACAAATTCTAAACACGTGGATCTGTATGAGTCAAACATTTAATTAAGATATTTTCTTAAACTATATACCTCTGATAATTATAATATATATATCTCTATCTCTAAATGTATGAAATGGTAAGAAGTCTTAAACAGTGAACTTATCAATTTTTTAAAAAAGAAAACATAAATAAAAACATAGTATTCACTTGTTGATCATGCATTGCTGTGCATAAATTTCAAAAGTGGTAATTCTTCTTCCTATCTAAAGCTTCGGCTTATTACAGTCTAGATATGTGCCTGTGTATAATCCAACTCTGTTTTGCATCTGTTATGCATATACATTCATCTACAACAATTATATAAGAGATAGCTTCTCCTAAAAATAGAACTTCAAACTGCTCTCAAACTAGAGCTTCACTTAGAAAATAGAACCGCAGTTTATAAAATCCAACGCATGCTATGCCTGGTTACAAACAAGAGTTCTTTTGTTTTATTGATTTTATCCTAAAAGATATGGTCATATAAATAAATATATACTGTGCATGTAAAGCTAAAATATGAACGTTTTTTTTTGCTAAGATAAACTCAACTTTCCTAAATATGCTATGGGAGAATGACTTACATGCACATATTCCAACACTCCCGCTTGATTTCGACATTCCAAGCTTTCATTATTCTGGATTTGAATTCACATTTCTAGATCTGATCCATGTTCCTGATCACAAAACTCTCTAAATAACCTCTGTAAATATTCAAAAACTTCCTTTGCCAAAGCCTTTGGTAAAAATATCATGCAAAATGATCTTTGGATCTGCAGAATTCAAGACAATATTTCTTTGTTTTTTATCCAACTCCCTCATAAAATGTTACCTTGCATGTATATATGCTTTCTCCTCTTGTTGTGAAAAAAATGATTTTTGGACAATCCTATTGCTGGATTGCTGTCACAAAAAATATTGTGTAGCGTCCTCTTGATTCTGTCCTCAAATCTTTCAACACTATTCTCATCCACACAACTCAAGATGTTGGTCTTGTTGCTGCTACATACGTTCCATTACTGTAGTGAAGATAGATGTGTACAACGGGCTGCTTATTTTATGCCCACAAAAACCACTCATGTTCCAAAGTGAAAAGTATAGATGGATGTACTTTTTATGTCATCTATACTACTGTTATTGTCACTGTCTATATAACCTCTGAGTTTAAACTAATATAAAGTTGAATATATAATTCCATGATTCCTTGTTCCACATACATACCTCAAAATCCTTTTTCCAACTTGTCAATGTGAATATTTTTGAGATACCATAAACCTTGATGTGAGGCTCATTGCATACATAATATCAAGCCTTGTGGTTGTCAAATAGATGAGACTTCCAACTAATTTTTTAAACAATGTTTGATTTATAAATGATCTATTATCCTCTTTGCTTAACTTCGAACCTATTGTAGCTGGCGTTGGCGCTAGATTACAATTCAATATGTTAAATATCTTCAACACAATCATAAGCATTTTTTTTTTTTAAATAAAAAACTCCACCTTCTTATTGTTGAACTTTAATTACCAAAAAGTAATGCATAAGACTTAGATTTTTCATCTCAAATTCTTTATTCATGGCTGATTTGAATGATTATGTAGATATATTTCCAGTAATAATTAAATCATCCACATATAAACAAACAATCATAATCTTACCTTTCTTGTTTATCTTCGTATATAAGGTAGGCTCACTATTACTCCTATTGAATCCATTATGAATCAAATACGAATCAATTCTATTGTACCATGCTCTAGGTACTTTCTTGATACCATAGAGTGATTTTCTCAACTTGTATATCTTTCCTTCATGACCTTCAATCTCATAACCTTCTGGCCGATTCACATTAACTTCTTCTTCAAGAAAAACATTCAAGAAATTTAATTTTACATCTATCTAATAAATAAGCCATTTGTTTTAAGTTGCAATTACTAAAACCATTCTTACTATGTCCAAACGTTCTAATGGTGTAAACATTTTGTTATACTCAACTCCATATTGTTGTGTTAACCCTCTTGTAACCAGCCTTGTTTTATGTTTCTGTACTTTTCCATCAGTATTTTACTTGGTCTTGTAGACCTACTTCACTCCTATCACGTCCCTTCCATTTGAAATATCCACTAACTCCCATGTCTGATTCTTCTCTATAACATCTATCTCATCATCCGTGGATTGAGCCCAAACTTCATATTTTATAGCCTCTTCAAAGAATAATAGATCTGTAACTTGAAAAAACAATATAAAAATTGAATAAGAGTTAGTTGTATCAACATTATAAATATAACTAAAATCTTTGTTTTCTGCTGTAAAGGGATATCAGATGATGGACTATTTTGTAGTGAAGGATTTTCTTCTAGTGTTATTTTTTGTGATACCCTTGCAGGCATGAAGATGAATAAAAGCCTTGTTTAAGGAAAGATATCCATAAGATGTAGATAATGAGGTCCCACTTTGAGGGGGACACTTCCAAAATATTTCTACAAATTGTGAAGACTCTGCCCAATATTTGTAATATATGCAATATTATATTCATCTCCTTAGTATAAACATATATTCATCTCTTATTGGGTAAGTAACATCATGCCAATGTAAGAAAAATAGTTTTTGCACATGCTACCTACTTGATTCTAATATACTTCCATAACCATGATAGCTAAGGGGATGTATACCGCACATCAAAATATCCATCAACATCTATACGTTATCAAATTATATCTCTAGGTACATAACTAGGGCTATTATACAACTTGTATGCATTTGTATTCTCTGAATACCAACAAATATGCACTTTCATCCTTTGTTATTCATACTTCTTGGGGATGTTAGTTTCATCCAATAGTACATGTGTAATATGCCACAACCAAAAATTCTAAACTGAGAAACATTGTGTTTCTTGTTAGTCCAAGCTTGTTGAGTACCCTATGTTCTGTTTTTGGGACACATGTTTAAAATGTAAACAACAGTTGTTACTGATTCTTCTCAATAATCATTTGTGATATGTTTTTCCTTTTACATGCTTTTTTTCATTTCCATAATGGTTCTATTCTTCCTCTCTTCCACACCATTCTATTGTGGTGTATACCTGGTAGTAAACTCCTTGTGTATACCATGATATTTGCAAAAAATTAGAAAAACATTGGAAACATGCTCACATCCTTTGTTTGTTCATAGAAATTTGATACAGTATCCATTTTTCTTCTCCACTAAAGCATTCAACTACTGAAATATATAAAAATCATCTTATTTTTGTCTCAAAAATTACACCCATGTCTTCTTTTTATATTCATCAATGGATTTCATAAAATATGAAAAGCCTCAAATAGAATTTGTTTTCGTAGGTCCACATAAATCTAATTGAACAATATAAAGAGTTGCACTTGCTCTTGTTGTTTTTCCAACTGGGAAATATTCTCTATGTTGCTTCCCAAAAATACACCCTTCACATTTCTTTCTAGTTTCTGAATCAAGGTATAAACACTTTTTTCCATATTCCTTACCTTGTGTTATAGGCATTCAACCATCCAACATTTAGTATGTTCCAACCTTGGATAGCTCAATTCTCATGATTTTGTGTAGTAAGTGATCTCAACAAGATGATTATATTCCTTGAGCATATGAATCAATCATATTAGTGCAGGACTAGCTTGCAGAAGCATAGGATCAACTTTTCTTAGGTGCTAATAGCATCATTATAAAAACATCATCAAGGTTTACCTTAGCTCAATATCCCATTGATTAACACAAAAGAAATTGTATGGAGTCTGCAAGACTCATATTCATTATCCTAGGTACTTATCTATGGCTTAGCAAGGTACTACCCTATTTAAAGGTACCTGAGTGGCTAATTTATTGACCAAACAAATATGATTTTCTCTTTGCTAGAGCTTCATCCTCAATCACAATTTTTTCCTCTTAAGGGACAAAATTCTATTTCTCTCTAATTTTCTACTAGGTATTTAGCAATCAACTGATTACATAGGGGATTTGTCCTCTAATCAAATTAGGATGTCTTGATTTCATATGTCAAACTCCATGATCCAAATAATCTAGCTATCTCTTTTTATACATGTTATCATTATCCTGCCCATAATACAAGTCATGGAACATTTAAAAATACTACATTTTTCAGCTTCACATTTGATTGTTAGAAAGACTAGCATGACCTGAATTTGGGAAGAATGAGTTCCTAGCAATGTACTTAAGCTTGTTTTTCAATGAAACTGAGGATCTAGTTTCATAGTCCTTCAAAGGTTTACCTCATGGAAAGCAATCGAGGTTGCATCCACATCCTGAATTACATTTTTGACATCTAACATAATTACAATGTTGACTTAACTATTCCTCCAAAAGAACATAAGATGTTCAAAGCTTTGTCATCAAATTCTGGGGTTTACAAAAGAATCCTCAACAATTAATTATTTGACCTGATTTTCAAATATAGCCTCTTCAATGTATGGATTCCTAGGTTTATTCTTTATCGTATGACTTATGAATCCATTAGGGTAATCGTGAGAGATTCCTTTTTTCTTAGAGGAACTACCTAAAATGGAACACAAGACCATCTTTCTAAATAAAAGTTCAAACAATATATGCAGTGGACTGCCTAGCATGTGCTAGATCCGGGAAGTGTGATACTTCCTAGACGGCTATCAATCCACTGTTTAAAGAAAATTAATGTGAGAAATAAAGGAAATCATACTGTAGTTAAAATTATTTAAGTATCTCATTCGTCTATAATAAGAGAATTCATTCACAACATGCTAGGATATGATTGAATCTAAAGGTCGCGGTCACTATCAAGGTACTGATGCTACTAGGGTGAGATTCTGTATGGATTTTGGGTATCTGGTGCAACATTGTCAGCTCTGATTCTTGGTTTCTAGTAAAAGAAATAGAGACCGATGTCAGTCTGGTATGATCGGTATTAGTTTAGGCTAACTGGAAATGGTTGTGGGTAATCGGCATTGGTATGGTCAAGGTACAGGAAAACTCAATAAAAAATTGGTTGGGTGACAGATATGAGGTTAGATGAAGATAGAAAGGAAATGGCAAGATGTGTATGGATCTGAGGTATGCACAGGAATGATTAAGGTCTAGGTATACCCGAATGTAACATGTGGATAGAAATATGGTCAATTTTTCCATGGAGGTAAATGATCGGGGGAATGGAAATGAAATGAATAAACTAGTTCAAATGTAAAAGGATCTACCAAATGATAAATGGATAATTGTTGGTTAACAAAACTTACTATTTTTAGTGAGCTTGATGCCTGGTTGGTAATGGTGGGTGATCAAATGGAATGAACTTGATGTGGTCATTTCTCACTTCCCTAAGATGCTCCATTGAAAGTAGTTGGTTGTGAGTTTCTTAGGTATTGGAATATGGACTGTTATGATGTCGTATACTAGCCAACAAGTTCTACTTGCATTGAGCTTAAGTTTCATCACTTGTTGAGGGTTAAAAGATGTCCATTATCTCTCAGAAATGTGTCAACCCTGAAATAACGATATTTTTGGGATTAAATGGTAACCAATGATGGTTTCGTCTTAACCAGTGGTGGTTAAGGGTAACCGACGTCAGTTAGGGTGGGATTTCTGAGGTTTACTAAACTAGGTAGATCCCCTTGATTTTCTGGGATCTCATTTCATTTTACTCATCAATGATTAGCATGGAATCTTATTCCTAAAGTAACATCCGGGAATATGGTTAGAGGGAATGTACATTTGATTTTAGGGTTTGGGTAAGTCTTAGTTAGTTATGGAAACTTACTAAGAATAGGTCTTTTGGTGAGGTGGCTTGATGAGGTTCTATGTGGGATTTGTTTCCCAATTAGGATATTTAAATAATAAATATGGTGAGGATGATGAATTAATTTAATTAAATTAATATTATAGTGGGGTGAAGGGGGCCATGGCTAGGTGGATGTGTTCAAGGTGTTTATCTGATGGGGGACCAAGGGGAGTGTGACCTAATTTTAGTGTCTACATTTTTCCCCTTTTTGTCATGTATCTTGTATTGGTAAGCGACATTGACAAAAATAAGATGTGGTTACCCCAGGTGTGGGTGAAGGTGATCCTCCTCAAACTAGAACTGACAAGGCACAAGGTAGAATTAGTGAGTGGTTTGATAAAAGGTGAATGTGATGAAGAGGAGGGTAGGGAACGGGGGAAAAAGTAAAAATATCCACTCAGGTAATCTAAGTAATGGGTCAAGGTCAAAGGTAATAACAGTTAAATACACAAACACGTATAAACTATAGCATGGTGCCAAGATGAAGAGCAGGAAAACTCTACATTATCTAATGTTGGTAGGTTTATTCAAAAAAGGTTGAGGTGATTATGGTATCCAAGGTATAGGATATGTTGAGGAAACATGACATAGGTTAGGTGTAGGAACATTTAGGTATGTTCTGGTACACCGAGGGTTAGGTTAGGATAAACGGTCATGGCAAGAGGCAAGGTAAGGTCATCATGTCAATCAACATAGGTAACAGTGTGTTGGTCCGAAAATCTGTCGCCTGGACAGATCTATGGATAGACGAGCCAACAGTGTGTAGGGCTTAGCCCCTCTTTGAGTCAGCAAAGCGAAACTGGTTTATTGCTATTTCTACTAGCAAGAATCTATGCAAGTCTCACAGATTCTGCCTTCGGGGGTTGGGATCTCATCCCAGTAGAGTATTCCAGGCTGCGAAAAGAAAGGAATGAAAGAGGGAGAAGAGAAAGAACAGATCCGAAGGGAGAAAAGAAATGAATTCCAAAGCAGAAAGGTCAGAAGATTTATGTTTTTAGTTTGGTAGTAAACAGAGCCAAACCTACTTGCATAAATAAACAAAGCAATACTGATGAACAAATGATGGAAAAGTAGATATGAATCTAACAGATTAAACACATATAGATCTAACGTAAGAAAGATCTAATGTATAACACAGCTATTGAGCACAAAGTCTGAATAATTGTATTACTGTTCTTCTTCTGTTACAAGAAAGTTCAAAGTCTTTCTCTCCTCACTTCTATTTTCATCTAAAAAATGTTCACACCAAATACAACAAGTATTCCCGTATTTATAGAAGAGAGGAGGAGGAAAGAAGGCAAAAAAGGAGCCAACCACCTATTTACAAAGATATTTACAAAATATCTAAAAGTCATGTTGACTTTTGACAACTTGATTAGATGACATCATCCCATGATGCAACATGGATGATGTCATCATTTGTGCCAACATATTTTAGACATTTCAACAAGAAATGTCGGAGAATAGAGAGAAGAAGAAGATTGAGAAGAAGAAGAAGAAGAAGAAACAGCTACTCATCATCGTCATCCTGCGGCCGAAAGGGGGTAGCCTGCTTCTGATGCTGCTCAGGTGATGATATGGAACTGAGAGCGGTATTCTGACCCTCTGATACTTATATTTCACCTCTTCATCTGTGAGCTTGGCCTTGCCTTTGGATTCGATAGGCTTCCTGCTTGATGTTGACATATATTCTTCTGTGCTTAATTGCTGATCTGCAAGAATAAGGCGTGAAACCCAATCGAAGAAAGTCATGTCAGCTGCTTGATTTTCCATTGAAGTGCTAACAGAAGAAAGAGTTAGTTATTTTTAGGCTCAGGGCGCAGGGCGCATGAAAACTGCAGCTTACAGGACTAAAATAGGTAAGGCACACAGGAAGAGGGTGTTGCAAGGGTAAAACTGGCGCCAAAGGTAGCATGGCGCATAGATGGGTCATGTAACAGTGACTTTTCATGCACCACAGGGATATGGCATGGCGCACGAAGGGTTTACACAACATAATGTTATTGCAATCAGGGATGCGCCTGCGCCTTTATAGCTTCAATACTTAGCGTGGAAAAACTTTTGTTGCATGGAAGCTGGGTGCGCCAGTGGCGCATAGAAAAGGGATGCAACATGGACGGATGGTGCGCCATGGGGGCGTAGGTTTAGCACTTGTAGCACGTCGGAAGAGGCGCGCCTTGAGGGCGCATGAGCTCATGATGCAGCAGGCATAAAGGGTGCGCCATTGGCACGGATTTTGCTCATGTAACAGGGCGGGTAGATGCGCCATGGGGGCGCAACTATTCTTAGTGTTGCAGGATGCGCCGATGCGCCAAAGGGATAAGACAGTGACCAAACCTTCTTTACAAAGGGGCTTCTTTATGGTTCAAATTCCTCCTGCTCCTCATTTCCTTTTTTACAGGCTCAGTGGTGTAAAATAAAAATGATCTAGCTTAGGAGGGCCACAACCACTGTTTCAAGAAAATGTCCTTCTCCAGCAGATCTGGAAAGAGGAAGGATAGTATAGGGGGAGGGCAGCCAACTCAAAACATATATTTCAAAGACCAATCAGCAAGCTAAGACCAGACCTCGAACACACCAAGAACTGAAAACATAAAACGCACAAGAGGGAGAAGAACCTCTTACCTGGATAAATAGCAAAAGTTTTGAGAACTAGGGTCCACAATACGTTGAAAATGACGGAGCAGAGGCTGACAAGCTCAGAAAAATCACGTGCTCAACAAAAGTGAAAATGACATTTGGGCGCGCAAAACACATATATATAGAAAAACCAGCCAACAATGTGCCACCCACTTTTGAAAGGGCGCACCAAAGTTGTGTTGCAATGAGATTATGTGCACCCTTTGGCACACCAAAAAGTGGCGCAACAAAAGTTGTACCAACACAAGCACATGCGCCTTGGTGCACGCAAGGAAGGTTCAACACACTTTGGCGCACCGAAAGTCATGTTAACATTGAAAATTACGCGCCAAAGGTTTTAAAGGGGGCGCACCAAAAGTTGGTGTTACAATGATATTTCATGCGCCCAGCCAAAAGAGGCTCAGAGAGACTAAGTTCGAAAACTAGATTTCCCGGGAAGGGATTTACAACGTTTCGAACACGAGGGATCCCTAACGAGGGATCGAAACAAAATTTTCGGTATGGTTATCGGTAAAATTGCCCTTGTAAATTTTACGGGATAACACAGTGCCGTAAAGTATAGCAAACACATGAGGTCAAAGGTCACTGGTGATGGTCTAGGTCCAAGAATCTAGGTCATGGCATGGGTAAGGCCAAGGTATGGGTAAAATAACGAGTCCCCAAATGAGGACGAGGTTAGGTAGTAAATGATGAGGTCCAGAGGGTGAGGTGAATGGTTAGGATAAGTGTTGGGTGAGGGAAAAAAGAGTGATAGGTAGGGTAATAGGGTGAAAGTGTGGGCAATGTGGAAGAGAGGGTGAGCGATGACGGTCAAAGGTAACTGATGCCAGTATAGGGTAACTGACCATGGTAAGGTAGGGCATGTGACTGATGCCGGTGAAGGTAAAACTGGTGTCAGTTAGGTCGTGGATTTTATAAAAATAAAAATTTACATTTTTTCAAATCATTTGTCTTTTTGCAAATTGGGAAAATGACAAGTGAAAAAGAGAAAAGGTTCAAAGTGAGAGAGAGATACTGGGGACTGAGTGGACGAGCCACGTAGCAGGTGATTGGTAGTGAAGAGGTGGGTCCACGAGTTTAGATTGGTTGATTTTATTTTTTAGAGGGGAGGTGAAAGATTGGTGATGGCAGAGGAAGGAGAGGGATCGAGTGGGTCACCGGTGCAGCGGCCAGACGTGCCACCATGGTGATGGAAGCATGATGAGGTAAGTGTCAGACCCTTTTTGTGTTTTGTGAGATAGAGTAGGTGATAGGTCAGGTGGTTAAAAATTAGATTTTGGGGGGGGGGGGTAAAATGAAATTTGAAATGTGGGAGGGTGAATTGGGTAGAATAGGAGTATGGAAAGAGGTAAGTGGGTGAATAGGGGGTGGGATGTGGTTATGGGGAAGTGTAGGTGAGAATGGGTGGGTATAAGGGTCAGGAGAGGTAGTTTTTTGAGAGGGGAGGGTTTGGGGTTCACAGTTTTCTCTGCGAAATTGACCAGCATTGATCAGAGTTAGCTGGTGTTGGTAGAGTCAAACCGGTATCGATCAAAAAATAGGTGACTGATGCCAATTTAGGGGTGACCGGGGTCGGTTAGAGATAACCGGAACCGGTCAAGTTTTGTAGAAAAATATGTCAAAAGGGCCCTAGGTCGAGTGGATTAGATAGGAAAGGGTAGAATATGGTGTGTTGGTGAAAAACCTACTATAGGCGGGGTGTAAAATGGGTATGGGGAAATGATAGTGGGTGAGGGTGGGGGGTGGAGAGAGAAAATGTGATAGGAAGGTAGTTTGGGAAGATAGAAAGAGGTGAGACAGTGGGTATAGGTGAGGTGTCATGGGTGAGCATGGGTATGATGAAGGTAGATTAATTTGGTGTTTGTATTGGATGTAGGGAAAATATCAGCTATGGATGAGAGACAGGGTGCCACCCCTACTCTTGAGAGTGTGAGGCGCAAAAATAGTTGAGGAGTGGTGGAATGTGGAGGAGGTGGTCCTAATTGGGGTTTGACACTATTAGCATGTAGTCTGACAGCTGAGTCTAATGGTCACTCTCATCGACAGATGGGATTCAGTGACCAACACATTCCACCTACCGATGAGTGAGATGACAGTCACCTTGAAGGATGTGTTTATGATCCTATGGTTACCGACATGGGGACGCAGGTGTACTCGATCTCCTCTAAGGCCTAGGAGGAGTTGATGCTAACAATTTTTGGGGAGGGACTTGAAGACATGACATTCCATAGTGCCAGTCTGAGTTACGAAGGGATGTACCTAGCCCGTCTAGAGGAGACGAGGCTAGTAGTGCTACTGATGGAGGTAGTGTGCTTCTTCGCACTGCCAGATCTAAAGGGTGGGAGGCTTGCCCACTCCTTGATGGGGGTGTTACATGACATGGTGATGGATCGGACCTACTTTTCATGGGTGCCAACATTCTTGGTGCAGTTATACAGAGAGTTGTGGGCATATGGGCATCTGCGTAGGTTCATCTTATGTTACATGTTTTTACTACACTGTTGGGCCTATGAGCACATAGTTTGTGTGTGCCCAGTGGGTATGCCTCAAGCAGATGCATTTCCACTGAGATTAGTGTGGTTGGGGTACAAGCGATGAGTAGCCATGATTGGAGAGTATCGATCAGACCGGGCTACACATGATGTAGCATACTACAAGTGCCTTTTGGAGGGCTTGTCTGGAGTGGACATCATATGGAGACTGTATGTGGGTTATCCCTCATACAGGTAGATGCATGATGAGCTAGATGGCCTTCACCTGCTAAGATGGATAGAGGGGCATCATGTCAGGGAGCATGAGATGATCCCAGTTGATAGGGTTAGATGTAAATTTGGGCTGCTACATGACATACCTCCACCCTTCCTGCAATATAGGAGAGATGACGTGGAGAGGCCATTGCCTCTACCATAGCTGACAGTGCCCATAGGGCAGGAGGAGCAGGTGGTAGACTGGTGGATTGATGATGCCAAAGTGACAGACTGATATAGATAGTGGTGGGTGGCTCATTTACGAGCAATACCACCCAAGCTCGGGTAGTCAGATTTATCCATGATCATGGTGTAGAGAGACGCCCTACAGGGGTAGGTGGAGACCCTGATTACCCAATTGGGTATGGTACATGGACAATTAGCAAGTTCAAAGGTGGAGGTGGCCGAGTTACATGCACAGGTGGCCAGTCTTCGGGCTCAGATGGCCCAGGGTGGGGATGTAGATGGAGATGGTGATGATGGTCGGGTGGCCTCCCTAAAGGCGTAGGTTATAGGGTTGTAAGGCTAGTTAGCCATGGCATAGGCACAGATTGAGGCTTTACAGGTCTAGATACAGGCATAGGGGTAGGGGCCAATGACACTACCACAGGGTCCTAGTTCACAGGAAGGGGTGGGATAGGGTCCCACAGGATAGGTATAGGGTCAGAGGCTGATGGGGCCACCACAGATAGTACATGTATCTAGATTGCAGGAGGTGAGAGATGAGGCCCGTTATTACCAGGACCAGCTGATGGTGGTAGGGATAGATTGTCTATCATATTCCAAGTACAGTGCATAGCAGGCCTCTAGTGAGAGGACCAGATCACATACCCATTGCATGGAGAGCATATGGGGCCATCAAGCCCTGAGACATGGTCAGGGTGAGGCCACCAGTTCACGGAGGCCAATTCCAGTTGATTTACCAGCAGGGACCCAACCACCACCTATGATGGGTGGGGAGATGTTAGCAAGTCACCAGACAGGGGCCGAGGAGGCAGAGGGGACAAGTGAGACAGATATGGAGGATGTCCGCCGTGATGATGTCTGATATATGGCCCTTGATTTTGATGTAGTTTTGATTTTTGATATATACTGGCCTTCGTGCAAGTTGTTATACTTTTGATCATATACCGGCCTACATGCCAAAGATGGTGAGGCTATACGAGATTTTTATATTTTTGAGCATATACCAGCTTGTGTGCCGAAGACATTTGATAATTATGTATATGGATATTGTATTTATATAGATGATGATGATTATGGGAATTATGTGTTTGTGTTGATAACATTTTATTATTATGCATAGATGGACTTATGGTAGGTGTGTTAGGCATGGATTGAGTCAAGTTTGTTTTAGGCATGCATGAAGGTAGGTTTTAGGCATGATGCAGTCAGGTCGTAGGCATGGTTGAGTCAAGTCATGGTTTTAGGCATGGTTGAGTCAGGTTGTAGGAATGGTTGAGTCAAGTCATGGTTTTAGGCATGGTTGAGTCAGGTCATGGATTTAGGCGTGATGGAGTCAGGTCATGGCTTAGGCATGGTTGAGTTAGGTTTATTTTAGGCATAGATGAAGTTAAGTTTTAGGCATGATGAAGTCAAGTCGTAGGCATGGTTGAGTTAGGTTTTTTATATACTGCATTAATATTGAATGATGATATAGGTAATTTTTAAGATGTTTTATAATACATGCATGATGTTGGTAAAGAAATGGTAATCAAAATAAATTTATGTTTTGATGATGATACAAATGTGAAGCAATTTGTTGTTTGTTTGGTTTAATTTCCAATTTTTGATATAAAAAGGAAACTAAGTAGGGTAGAATGTGATTTAGGAAAATGAAAGATGAATTGGTTAGGGTAGAGAGTGGCCAAGCTAACCTCCAAGGGCCCCATGCCCTCGGAGTGCTGCCTACATAGTCCCAATGAAAAGGGACCTCAGGCCGATGTAGTTCTCCCATAAGCTAGGGAAGAATATGAGGAGATATGAGAATGAGATGGTAGGTCGTAGGCATGATTTGATTTTAGGTCTATTAGGTGTGGGTGAGTTGTGGGAAAATTGGTATAGGTGATTTTGATGGTGGTAGAAGAAGAAGATTACCCCAAAGGTAAGCGTCGAGGACCAAGTCCTGTATAAGGTAATCAATATGTAATAAAGAAGGTTAAAAGATAAGAGGGGGAAAGAAATCCTCCTGATTGGTTAGGATCATACCGAGTAGGTCATACCTTGGAGGAGGTGATGAATGTAAGACCCTAAAAGACATTGCATGATTGATTGTTCTAAGGGTGAAAAGTAGTCACATGATCACCAAATGTCATGGTTTCCAAGAGGTCCCTTGAGGCGGTAGGAAATGGGAGTGCGAATGGTGAGAGGGGTGAAAGGTGGTTAATTTTTATATGGTATGAGGTAGCATGCTCTTTGGGCAAGAGATCCAAGGTCACAATGGGCAAGTCCATGACTAAAAGGATTTCTACATTGACTGATATTTGAGATAGACTTGATCGATGTGGGAAGTCTATATGGGATGAGGAAATTAACTCCTTGAGGTCTTCGTGAAGCTGATCGATGCGGGAAGCTTCATATTCTCTTGCTTTTTTTTAAAGAGATTTACATAGCTTGTCCTTCGAGGGAGTAGTCTATTTATAGCAGCGATTGTAGAGAGGAAGATGTCCTTTTGAGGGAGTCATATTTTTATTGGAAGTTTGACTCAAGGAGTTGGATCCCATGTGAGGGCTTCGAAGTCATGGACAAGACCAAGGTGAAGAATAGGATTCTTGTTCAGAAAGCAGGGTGAAATGACCATGGGATCTCATCTAAAGGTAGACAAAAAGTATCCATGAGAATCATGCTATGTGCAGCACCGTGGTACACATATTCAAGAGAAGATAACAAGTGATAGGTACACATGACTCTTATTTAATCATTGGTGATGACGTAGGAAGTGGATAGCGCTCAAGGGATGAGCATGGAAAGAGGAAAAAGGTGAGGTAGGACTAAAATTCAATAGTAGAATGGTCGAAGATGCAAGGCATTAAGGGGCTCAGGTTTGGGTTTACCATCGAGTGAAGATAAATGATAAGCACCTGATCCGTAAGTATGGGTCATGATGTATGGTCCAAGCCAATTAGGAGAAAATTTTCCCCATTTACTTTTTTCTGCTTTAGTTACATGTTGATTTTCTTTCAGGACAAGGTCACCAACTTGAAAGGTTCATTTATGGACACATTTATCATAGGCACGTTTGATACATTTTTGGTAAACTTGAAGATGATCAAGAGCATTAAGACAACATTCATCTAATAACTCAAGTTGTGCTAAACGGTCCTGACGAAAGTCATCATCATTGAGCATGTCATGAAGAGAAATGCAGAGTGAGGGGATCTGGACTTCGAGAGGCAGAACAACCTCTGTACCATAGACCAGAGAAAAAGGTGTAGCGGCAGTGGAAGTGCGAATACTAGTGCGGTATGCCCATAGGGAAAAAGGAATGTGCGTATGCCAGTCCTTCCCAGTATCGTTAACCACTTTCATGAGAATTTTGTTCAAGGTTTTGTTAGTGGATTTGGCTTGGCCGTTGGTTTGTGGGTAATAAGGTGATGAGAAACTTAGCTGAATGCCGA
Source organism: Taxus chinensis (assembly GCA_019776745.2). NCBI lineage: Eukaryota > Viridiplantae > Streptophyta > Pinopsida > Cupressales > Taxaceae > Taxus > Taxus chinensis. Next base: position 218,605,857 of record CM034157.1, read on the forward strand.
AGGCGTCACAAAGTTTTCACAATGTTTTATTTTTGAATTGTTTTCCATTATCAGTGATGAGGTGATGAGGAACACCAAAGTGAAAAATGATGTGATGATTGATGAACTCACATATTTTCTCAGCTTTCATGGAGATGAGTGGTATGGCTTCAACCCATTTTGTGTAGTATTCAGTAGCGGTGATGATCCATTGATGTCATTGGGAAGAATGGGGATTGATCTCTTCGACAAGATCTAAACCCCATTGAGAAAAGGGCCAAAGGTCACAGGTGACCTGTAAGGCATGACTGGGTGTATGATGAAGGTTGGCATGTTGTTGGCATTTTACACAATGCTTGACATAGTCACAACAATCATGGTTAAGGGTCGGCCAGTAATAGCCTAGGCAAAGAATACGCTTAGCAACAGCAAGGCCACTGAAGTGACCTCCACATATGCCATCATGAACTTCCTTAATGGTATAAGGAATTTCAGAACTCGTGAGGCATCGTAAGAGAATACCATCAAAGCCAGTGCTTATAGAGGAGGCCCCCCATGATGATGTAACGAGAGACCTTTTTAAGGAAGGTGCGTTGTCCATTACGGGTGAGATCAGGAGGTAAGATGGAGAGAGAAAGATAGTCGGAGTATTGTTTATACCAAAGGTCACTCGGGTCCGGGGTGATGGTTCTGATGGAGTAAACATCGCGAGGTAAATAAGAGGGTGATTGGAGTCATTGTATGGTGACAAATATTTTAGAATTGGTAGGTGAAGTGGGTATTTGAGAAGCCAAGCAGGCCATGGTATTTGCAAATTTGTTGGTTGAACGTGGGATGGTTTGAAGGGCGTAACGGTCAAAGGTGGTCAAAAGTATGTCTACATGATGTTTATACTTTTGAATTATCTCATTACAACATTGGTATATACCATTGACTTGGTTTATGACCAATTGAGAATCACCAAAGATGTTGATTGATTTGACATCTAGGGCGTAGGCAGCTTAGAGACCTAATACAAGTGCTTCGTATTTGGCAATATTGTTTGTAAAATAAAAATAGAGTTTGAAACACAAAGACATGGGTTCACCATCAAGTGGAATGAGGATAACACCAGCCCCACCCCCACGCTAACACTTGGAACCATCAAAGAAAAGTTTCATTTGGTAAGTAGGTTCGTCCAGGGAAAGGGTAGCAATTGACTCATCTAGAAAGTCAAAATTAGAGGGTTGATCCCCAGAAATAGGTGCGTCAGCCAATTGGTCGGTGATAGCTTGGCCCTTAATGGACTTTTGATGGATGAATTTGAGGTCGAGGTCAGCCAAAAGCATAAGCCAACGTGCGGCACACTGATTTTGATAAGGTTTGGCATACATGAAGTGTAAGGGGTCGGTGTTGGTCACAACATAGGTTTTGTGGTTGAGTAAGTAATGGTGGAGTTTTGTTATGATGAAAGCTAAGGATAAGAAAAAAAATTTGATATGGGTGTATCAGGTTTCATAGTCCAAAAGAGTATGGCTTATGTAATAAACCACCTGCTCCCTGTGTTGTTCATCATGATGAGTGAGCATGGCCCCCAAAGAGTGATCAGTAGCTGAGATGTATAGGTAGAAAGGTTGATCGTCTTTAGGTGGAATGAGTATGGGGGGTTGAAGAAGGTATTGTTTTAAGGCCTCAAAATCTTTGTGGCAATCATCATCCCATTTAAAGGAGACATCCTTCTTGAGAAGGTGATGAAATGGTTGACACTGATCAGACAATTGTGAAATGAAATGGTGAATAGACTGCAACTTACCTTGCAGGCTACGGAGTTGCCTAAGGTTAGTGGGTGGAGGCATTTCCAGAATGGCCTTGAATTTAATAGGGTCAACTTCTATACCACGTAGGGAAATGATAAATCCCAAGAGTTTTCCTGAGAGGACCGCAAAGACACACTTCTTGGGCTGAAGGAAAATGCAATATTTAATAAGGTGGTCAAATATGGTTTTGAGGATGGCGAGGTGATAGGAGTGGCATTTAGATTTGGCAAGGAGGTCTTCCACGTAATCTTCCAATATACGATGCATGATGTCATGGAAGATGTAAGTCATAGCCCACTGATATGTGGCACTAGCATTTTTAAGGCCAAAAGGCATGACTCGATAACAGAAGGTCCCCCAAGGGGTGATGAATGTGGTTTTGTGTTGATCCTCTGGGGCAAGTAAGATTTGGTTATAACCTGAGAAGCCATCCATGAGTGATAGCATCTCGTGACCAGTGGTAAGGTCAACCAGCTGGTCAATACCAGGTAGAGGAAAGTCATCTTTTGGGCAAGCTAGATTGAGGTCACAAAAATCCATGCAAATGTAGAGTCCCCCTGTCACCTTAGTGACAGGGACAATGTTAGAAATCCAACGAGGATAATCAATGGGTAATATCAAGGAAATGGAAAGAAGGCACTGAAGTTCTTCTTTGACAAGAAGGGCAATGCGAGGGTGCATTTTCCTCAGCTTTTGTTTGACGGGCTTGGCATCGGGAACGGTTATGATATTGTGGACCACTATGGTGGGGTCAATACCAGGCATGTCTGTGTAAGACCAAGCAAAAGCATGGTTATGGTTTTTGAGAAAAGAGGTGATGGCTTCTTGTTCAACAACATCTAAAGATTGACTGATCTTTAGGATGTGTGGGTCATCCTGAGTATGAATGTTGATCTCGATAGTCGATTCATTCAACATGGTTTACGTCTCAGAGGGTAATGACTGATGAATATATGAGTCTTCTGCACCAAGGTAGGTGAGTATAGATTCATCATCCTGACATTGAATGATGTTAATCGAAGGTGTATCATCATCGACCATTTCAGGATACAGGAAGGGAAGAGAGGAGGGAGCCTCACCCTTACGTTGATAAGTCAGAGGCCCCAAGGAGATGGTGTTTATGAAAAAAAAATTTAGGAGGAATGGATTCTTGGATCCATCGACTCCATCAGTGAAGGTGGTGATGGTGGTGAAGAAGGTGGAGAAGGGTTGATGTCCTCGATGAGTTCAATGTGAGCCTTCTTGGTAGGTGGTTCAACAAAGCTGATACCACTACAGTCATTATGTTTGTGGGTAGTACATGGAATAATAGTATGGTGGCCTTGCTCGTAAAATCCAAAACCAAAACCCTTCCACGCACATCGGTGTAGGAAGGTGTGGGCAAAATGGTGATTGGTGAGTGACTGGAAGTCAGCGGAAAATGGGTGGGTTTGTGATGGTGGTTTGGGTGTGTAAGTGGTAGTATCAAGTCCCCCATAGGTGAGACTAGTATGAAGGTGGGGAGGACCATAAAGGAGATGCTCTCCTATATGGTGATCATAACGAGGGTGTTGGTGAAGACTTCCATACTCTTGTGGAGTAAGGAATGTGTTGACACTATATAGGTGATACTCCCCCAGAGTGAGGCGTTGAAAAATGCCTTCCAAGGGATCGGTGGTTGGTATGTGGGTAGCTGGAATAGATGATGTGTCAGAGGTGACGCAGAGGTGGAGCTAATGGATTGGGAGGCTGATGGTTTGGCCATGGAGGTTGTGGCAGCAGTAGGAATGGAGGGCATGTGCGGTTGAGGTAGCGGCTGTACTGGTAAGTGGAGGTGTAGGTGAAGTGGTAGTGGTCATGGAGGTAGATGCCTTAATGGGTATAAGCATGTCATTGGGTTGGTAAAGCATGTTGCATGTTTTAAAAGGTGATGGATCAGCTGGAATAGTATAGGTGTGTCCTTCATGCTCAAACTTTACACAACGATGCAAAGTGGAAGGAACACAACCCATGACATGAATCCAGGGTCTACCAAGCAACAGGTTATATTGGAATTCCCCCTCCAAGATGTAAAATAACTCTGGAATAGTGTGGGGGCCCACGTGAACATGGAGGATGACAGTGCCTAGTGTAGAGGTGATAGCATCATTGAATGAATGCAACATGACAGGATGTTTATGCATGTAATTGTCAGGTATGTGCATTTGAGTGAATGCATGGGATGAAATGATATTAATGCTAGCACCCCCATCAATCATGACACATCGTACATGTATATCATCGATGTGGACAGAGATGAAGAGAGCTAGGTCTGGATCATATATTTGGTGTGGTGTGATCTCTTCCTTTGAGAATCTAAGGGAGGATACTTGGAAAGTAGGTGGAGGTGTGGATAAAGGTGGTAATTTGGTGAGAGAAGCTACATGATGGGGTGTGGTAATGGAGGCTACGGATGTAGGGTCATTGGGTAAAACCTCAATAGATTGTAGGACCTCCATGAGAGCTTGACGATGGGATTCTGAGGTTTGGATGAGGTCATATAAGGATATTTTGAGGGGGATTGGTGTAGTTGTTTGAGCATCGTGATGTGTGACCGCATTAGAAATAGGATATGTGGGGCCATGGATAGTGATTTTAGGTGTGGGTGCAGATGATATGTTGGGTATAGGATTGGTTGGTGAGTCAGTTGCCTTTTCCTTTCCTTTGTCCTTCTGAGCACGGGTAGCAACGTGGATCATGTTGATCTGAGGTGGGGAGGTAGGAGAGCCATGAAAGGTATGGTGACATGAAGGGAAAAATCCCAATGGTGGGAAGGAGCCTTGTGAGATGAGCTGGGCACATCGACATTTGGGTGGAGGTTTGGTGAGGTCATTGATGCAAACCATGTTAATTTCAAATCTCAGAGGTGGTTCTAGGAGCTGTGGGGGCAAAGGTCAGGTCGTTGAGTAGGCAGTGAGGGAAGAGTTGTGGGAATGGGTGTTGGTGAAATGGGGTCCTCATTAAGAAGGTCATCATCATCAAAGTTTTCTTCAGGAGGACACAACTGGATAAGGATGGTTTTCAAAGCCTTGTAGTTCTCCACATCATGTCCTGGCACACGATGGTAGGCACAAATTTTAGTGTCATCAAACCCTTTTGGCTTGGGTTTGAGAGGGTCATAAGGTCTGAGTGGTGGTAATGTGATGATAGAAGTTTCAAGGAGGTTGGTTAAGATTTTGGCATAGGACCCTGCTAGTGGGTCGCAATGGGAAGTGAAAGTGGGTTTGGGTGTAGGTGTGGCTGATTGTTGAGGAATGGTCTTTGCAGGAGGGGGAGTGGGTCGAGCTATGGTTTTGGGTGTTGGTGTGGTCTTAGGTGTTGTTCATGTTTGTTTGGGTAGGGGTATGGTAGATGAAATAGTAGGAGAGTGTATGGTTGTTTGGACTACCTTATTGGAGGGTAGCAGATTTTTGTCTTTAGGTTGCACCTTCTTGGGTAAAGGTGATACGAGGCACATGAGATCTAGAGGGAAAGGTGGATGGGGGAAGAGGGTGAGTTACCCATGGGGATAACGGAGGTGCTGTGAAGGTAAATGGTGTAGGTCGTGCTGGAGGTGTGAGGGAAAGAGATTGAAGTATCAGTAGGTAGTGAAGGGGTGATCGATGGTATTAGAGGTATGGGTGGTAAAGATGTTGCAGATGTGGGTAGAAGTCATGGTGGGCACTTGGGTATGTTTGAGGTTTGCAATGGTGGAATGGGCTGTTGTGTTTTTAGTTTACCGGTGGGTGGAGGTTTCTTAACCCGTGTTAGAAGGATGAGGTCCTAAGATAGACGAAGAGGGTGAAGGTGAAGAAGGTGTGATTGGTGAGGTTGGAGTATGATATTTATGGAGTTGGCTCTTTTGTTTGGGTGTCAGAGTAGGTTTGGTATTGACTTTGGAGGATGTAGCTAAATCTAGTTTGATAGGTGGATGAATAAGGCTGGTGGTTGGGGTGACCCCTAAGGTAGTAATAGGTTTAGTCGAGGAAGATGATGTAGGTGTGGGTTTGGATTTAGGTGTATGTTGGGTTATGGGTAAGGGTGTGTGTTGAGCTATGATGGGTGTCATGGAAGAAGTTGTGATAGAGGAGGTTGTGTTTGGTTCAATTGGCTGAAATATCTTTGGGTAGATAGTGGAAGTGTCAGCAAGTGACATCTACATTTACGTTGAGACAGGAAGCAGAAGGTGCCCCCAAAGTAAGGCTCTATCCACATAATCTAAGTGATTGGCTAAGCATGAGAATGACATGTCTGTAGGTGAGGTTGATGAGGACCTAATGGAAATTCCCGTAAAATTTGTCTTAGAGACGGGGAATTTTCTAGCTTCGGCTTTCATGGGTAAGAGAGCCGAAAGTAAGTCTGTAGGATCTTGGGTAGCTGATGGAGAATGATCACCTAGAGGAAAAGGTATCTCTACTGGGTCTTTGATAGGTGGAGGAGATGATGGGTGCTCCTCTATGGGTGGAGGAGATGATGGGTGCTCCTCTATGGGTGGAGGAGATGGTGGGTACTCTTCTGTGGGCTGGAGAGGTACTGCGGGTGATGACTCTCTAGGTGGAGAAGCCAAGGGTGAAATAGTCTTGATATTAATGGAAGGCTCCTCCATGGGTGATGAAGGAGGTGAAAGGTGTTCCTCTGTGGGTGGAGGAATAGGTGAGGTGGGTTCCAATGTAGAAGGAGGACTTCGGGCTAGAATTTCCTCTATGGAAGGAATATGAGGTAATTGGGCAGCATCAGGTGTATCGCTGAAAATAGCATGGACCTCGTGGGTATGGCTATCATGAGTTGAAGTCTCTCCAGTTTGATCAGAAGAAGGGGCATGATTAGGAAAGGGTTTCTTGAAGATATGTAGGTTCTGATTGGCAGGTGCATTAGGATTATCCAAGGTTAGCTCACCTTTCTCGAGCATTTCTTGGACAATGTTTTTGAAGGTGATGCAATTGCCATCACTATGACCCTTTACTCGATGGTAGTTGCAGAAGTCGTGCTCTTTATACCACGTGGGTGTGGGGTGAGCAGGGTCAAAACCAGTGTGTGGTTTCACGGGAGGAAGGGTGATGGCCCCAACTTTGATGAGCTTCTCCAAGACAGAAGAATAAGGTTCCCTAATTGGGGTATATTTCCATTGTTCCCATCTGAATTGAAAAGTCTGAATGGGTGAGAGATTAGATGAGGGGCTAGCCTGATTTGATGGATGAGCTGGGCCAGCTTTGAGTACCACTGCGTTAGCGGTCCCCTTGGCTTTTGAATAATTGTTCTATGGTTTTGAAGAAGAAGAGGTATCATTCGACTTGAATGTCAAGTTCTTATTACGTAATTGGATTTTCTTCTCTTCAATAGCCTGAATATCTAGCTTTCGTGCCATGGTGAATGCTTTGTCGAAGGTTTGGAAGGTTTGAACCTGCAGGGTTGGTGAGATATGCCTAGCACAAGCCGTGTGAAGAGTTCGATGAGTTCGTTTTGTGGTAGTTGGAATGTGAGTTGATTGATCAGGCTACGCCAACGAGCAACAAAATCTATGATAGATTCATCATCATACTGATGCGTAGAGTATAGGTCAGTCATGGTAACCTTCTTAATGATATTAATGGAGAAGTGATCCAAGAAGGCTTGGGCTACCTGATTAAATGAGAATATAGAGTGTCTAGGAAACCCACTATACCAATCTAACGCGGGTCCAGTCAGAGACATGGGAAAGGTCCTCAAGAGCAAAGCATCATCATGGGTGATCAGATAACACCCATGTTTGAAAGACCACAAATGTTGTTGCGGGTCTTCTTTGCTATTGAAATGGTTGAATTTAGGCATTTCCCAATGCATGGGATATGGATGGATAGGAATGGATGGATGTATAGGCTCATTACAAATCTCATCGTAGGTGAGAGTGTTGTGGGAGCCAGAAACCGATGCCTCCAATGTCTGCATCTTGTCCATCATTAACTTAATTAGGTCATTGGTAGGTTGTGATGGATGGGTGACTCCTGTAGCATAAGAGGGTTGGTGTTGGGCATATAACAGGGGTGGCATTCCAGTATATGGTGCTGTCGTATAGGTAGATTGAGAAGAAGGTAGTGAAATAGGGGGTACGTACCCAGAGTGAATAATAGATGAAACAAGAGGCTGCTGATAGTACGTATATGGAGGTGGAAGGGTCATGGTGACCCTAGTGGAAATGGGGGCTAAAGATTGTAGAATAGAAAGGATGACATTTTGAAAAGGGGTAGGGGTCACCGACACTGGGGGTGGTTGTGTAGCTACGGTATATGCAAGACAATAGGCATGGATGAGGTTGTGTTCTGGGTGGTTGGCGAAGGTATAGTGGATGTGGCGGGTGCAACAGAGGTAGCAGACGTAGTAGTCATAGCAAGTATAGGGCCTAGCTGTGAAACAACTGGGGGTAAGGTAGATTATGGTAGTGCGGAGCTAGATGGGGCTGGTGCAGAAGTAGGAACGAGAGTCGGGGGGATAGATACGGGCATGTCATATATCAACTGACCTGAGGCATCTCGAGTGGATGAGTGGGAAAGGTAAAACTGCAAGGTGGTGGGATTTTGGTCAAGGAGTCATGTGAACTCCTCATCTCTGGTAGTGATAGAGATAGGTTGGATAGGTTCCATGGCTGGTGATAAAATGGAAGGTGGTGAAGGACTAGGTGGGAGTGGTTGACAACTGACATGGAATATGAGGGCATTCTTGGCTTGCCAACGCGTCAGTACCATGTGAACAGGTACTAACACGAAATACAGTAGTAAGACTACTTTCTATAAATGACATAGAAATACAATACAAATATAGGTGGTGGTAGGTGAATTGGGGTTAAAATGTCAACTGGAAAATGACACAGGCTAACTGATGCCAGTTAGGTTAAACCAACGCCAGTCATAGGTAACTGCTGCCGTCACTGTGGAAAGTGGACAGTTGGTCAAAAACAAGGTATAAGGCCAAATTTTCTAGGTATGCAAAATGCTAATGAGACTTACCAGGTCAATGGATATGATAAGAGTGACAGAGACTCCAAAAAACAAACGAAGGGGAATAGGTGTCCTTTTTTGGCTGGTTAACAAAAAGAACAGTGGACTAGCATCATGGTTGGGTAAAACTGATGACGGTCAGAGGGTAACCAACGATGGTCACTGGACCGACACTGGTTACTGTGAAATTGAAACAATGATGAAGAAAATGTGGTTGTGAGTTAAAATTAATGTGGAATCAAACCTAGAATCCTGAGAATGATGAGAATATGGTCCAGGCACACTCAGATGAAGCTAGAATACACCAACTATGATGAGGAGCGTGCAAATAGAAATAAGAAAAATTAAGAGCATGACCTCTCACCTCAAAATGCAAGCCAAGCAGAAACACTAAGAAAAATATGATCCTAAGAGTGCCTTTTCTATTATGTTTGTTTAGCTTATGTTATTTTAAGGACTGACTCATGAACTGTAGAATAGAGTTTTTTGGTGAGGATGGCTTCCTACAAAGAAGGATATCTACAAGGAGAGGTTTCAGGTATGTTATGGTGGGGGTGGGCCATCCTCTGATGGGGTACTGGATAGAGATAACCAGTGGGGTGCCCACTGTGTTGTGATCGTGTGATCACCTACAGCTTCTTCCGGGTGAGATGTTGTTTAAGAATGTGTATATATTTTGAATTTGTGATGTTTGGGTAAGACTCAGAGAGAGAAAAAGAAAGGAAAGTGCTTTTCTATGATTCGTTTGTCAACCATCAGCTGGGAATGACTTCCAGCGTATAGGTTGCCCTCAATTAATGTGAGCTAATGCAGAAAAGTAGAATGAAATGCAATGATTTTTAAAACCCAAATTGAAATGTAGAATTCAGATGCCACAAATAGATGAACAAGAGAAGGGATGCTCTTTCACTAATGTGATACTAATGAAAGGGAAGAAATGTTTGTTTTAAGCACCAAAATATGATTTCTTTTAGACAATAGAAGAGAAGAAGATTCCAGGGGAGAAATTTTAATGTAAGAACTTTTTAGAAAAGAAACAAACATACAACGTTTTCACCTAGAAATGAAAGAATGCAAAGAACCCCGAATGGGTCCCACCAGGCGTGCCAAAATGTTTCACCTGATTCTAGAGCATTTCTTTGAATGTTGACAAAACAAATAAGGGTAATGGGTTAGGAGGAATACCTGTTGAAATGTTGGTTGTAGGTTGTTGCACGTGTATGACTTCTGAATCCACAACTGATCATGAGAGCTTCCTTTTTGCTTGGAGGAACTACCTGAAATGGAACACAAGACCACCAAATAAAAGTTAAACAATATATGCAGTGGACTTCCTAGTGTGTGCTAGATCCTGGGAAGTGTGATACTTCCTAGATGGTTGTCAATCCACTATTTAAATAAAATTAATGCGAGAAATAAAGGAAATCCTACTGTAGTAAAAATGATTTAGGTATCTCATTCACCTACAATAAGAAAATTCGTTCACAACAGGCTAGGCTATGATTGAATCTGAAGGTCAAGGTCACTGTCAAGGTACTGATGTTGCTCAGGGTGAGATTATAGGTGGTTTTGGGTATTTGGTGGAAGTTTAGGAGCTCTGTTCTTGGTTTCTGGTAAAAGACAGAGATTGACATTTGTATGGTATGATCGGTATTAGTTTAGGCTAACCAGAGACGGTTATGGGTAATCGGCATCGATATGGTTGGGGTATAGGAAAAATCAATAAAAAAATTGGTTGGGTGATAGATCTGAGGTTAGATGAAGATGGAAGGGCAATGGAAAGATTTGTATGGATCTGAGGTATGCATAGGAATGATTAAGGTCTAGGTATGGGCAATGTAAGGGTGTGGATAAAAATATGGTCAATTTTTCATGGAGGTAAATGATGGGGGAATGGAAATGAGAGTAGAAACTAGTAACAGATGTAAAAGGATCTACCAAATGATAAATGGATAAGTGTTGGTTAACAAAACTTACTGTTTGTATGAGCTTGATGCCTGGTTGGTAATGGTGGGTGATCAAATGGAATGAACTTGATGTAGTGTTGGCACTTCCCCGGATGCTCCCGTGAAGGTAGATGGTTGTGTGATTGCTTCAAGTATTGGCTATGGATGCTCTGATGTGTATACTAACACTGGTTCTACTTGCATGTAGCTCTGGTTTCATCACTTGTTCTCAAAAGATGTGATTATCTCTCAGAAATGTGCCAACCTCAAAATAAGGTTGTTTTGGGGGTTAAATGGTAACCGAAAATGGTTCTAGGTTAACCAGTGGTGGTTAAGGGTAACCAGACATCAGTTAGGGTAGGATTTCCTAGGTTTACTAAACTAGGCAGATCCCCTTGATTTTCTGGGATCTCGTTTCGTTTACTCCATGGATTAGCATGGAAGCTTCCTTCTAACGGGTGGGAATGTGGTTAGAGGGAATGTAGGCATTTGATTTTTAGGGTTTGGGTAGGTCTTAGTTAGTTATGGCAACTTACTAAGAATAGGTCTTAGGGTGAGGTGCTCTGAGGTGATGAGGTGGATATGTGGGCATTATCCCAATTAGGATATTTAAATAATAAATATTGTGAGGATAATGAATTAATTTAATTAAATTAATATTATAGTGGGATGAAGGGGGCCATGGCTAGGTGGATGTGTTCAAGGTGTTTATTTGATCGAGGGACCAAAGGGGAGTGTGACCTAATTTTAGTGTCTACATTTAGCATTCAAAAAATACACGTGGATAAAACATTGGTAGGTTTTTTAAAAGTTGGGTGATGTTCAAATGTTCGTCAATTTTAACAGGAAAAATAGGGGCTACGTGTCCATGGATCAACAGCCCAGGTAGGGCTACGTGGCACCATTTCAGGTCTCTCTTATTTTTCTCTCTCTGACAGACTTAAGCCCATGCAATGAGCTCTGATTTACAAGTTTTCAGGTTAGCAAAGTCAAAGCTACGTGGCAACACCCTATTGATCCAATGATCAAAGAACAGACTGACACCATAAGGTTCATGGAACCTTTTTATTGGTTCACATTTTACAGAACCTCATTGCAGATTTAAAAGTTGAAGGAACCGTGAAGCTTTTCTATTAGCTCACATTTCACAGTATGACAAGGTCTCTTAACTAAGGCTAACACCGAGGATTTATGGGATGTTTTGATTCATTCGCATTTCGTAAGTTTCAGTTAAGGAAATAATTTATGAAGGAAATGGATCTATTTTTTGTTTGGAGCTTCGTAGTTGACAGTTAAAGATATAGTTTGTGAAAGGTGTGGTGTATTCCTATTTGTTCACATTTCAAAGAATTCAGTCGAGCTAATTAGCAAATGCATGGAGCTTTCTGATTCATTCATAGTTTACAATGAAGTTAGTAAAACTAAAAGGCTAAGAACATAGTCAAACCTGTCAAAATACCGGTGACACAGAGGTATGTGGAGTGCTCTGAATGGTTTGTACTTCATAGTTAAGATTTTATAAGCTCAACACTACGCATATGTGGCATGTTTTTATTGGCTTGCGTTTTAAGGTAAAAAAATCCCGATTTTCTGAGAAAATCAAAGAAGGACACTTGGAAGTTGAGTCAAGGCCGTATGAGAAAACTTATCCCAAAGCCAATTAAAAGATGAAACATGTCATTTTCATATGCATTATGACAAACATAACTTTGGAAGGCCATAACTTTTGATCTACAACTCCAAATTTAGGAAAATTGGTCTCGTTGGAAAGATCTCGCCAAGACCTACAATTTGATATCATTTATTTCAAGAATTTGTGACTTTGGAGGAAAATCCATGTAACAAAAAGTGCAGAGAGCTTAAAAATAGATCAAAGCTATAGGAAAACTCGAAGTTAAATAAATCAGATAAAAGCATGCAAAGAAAAGGAAAATATATTTTGAGCCATACAGAACTTATCTTTGAGAAAAATATTAAAATAAATGCATGATTTCACATAGAAGGAGTTGCTTTTGGGGAAATAAATCAAACAAACTACTTTTATTCTATTTTTAAGTCAGACTTGCATGTCTAGGATTTTTGGATCATTCTTTCTCTCTCATACTTCTATAAAAAGTTCAAAAACATTGTAAAAGGGATCTCTCTACTTATTCATTCATATTTCTTGGAGCAATTCAGTCTTTTGAGTGAGAAAGCAAGGGTCATGAGTGACTATCTGTGCTTATTCCACCTCTTGGAGCAATAAAGGAGTTGTGTTTTACCTTCTACAATCTGTATTTAGTGCATACTCTGTTTTAACTGATTTTATTTTGTGATACTTGTTTATCCTTGTTTTATCAGTTAAATCTCTCATGCCTTTATGCAATCTTGTGTCAATTTTTAGGTCATAGATTGTGTTTGATAGGTTGTTTGCAGGATTTTGTTGTGGAGCCATCTGTTGCCCCTTCTTATCTTGTGACAATTCATTCCAAACCCTTTTGTGAATCACCTTCAATTTGAATCAATTACTTGTAGTTTTTGTATGGTGTGTGTGGCTTCTTTGCTTCATCTGTGTGATCCAAATAAGTCTAAAGTTCTCAAAACATTCTGGTGTATCACCTCCCTTTTTAGTTTTTTTTTTTCTTTCCTTTCCTTCCCTTTTGGTAGAGTAGAGTTTTAGGAGGTAGAATTAGTTTAGGTGTTGCACTAGGGGAACCAACCCTCTCTAGAGATTCACTCCAACATACAGGTCACCCACAACCTAGGAGTGTTTCCATTTTTTCAATTGAAAGGAGAGTTATCACACCATTCTCCAAAGGGTGCATTTCAAAGTGACAACAGTTTTTGGCATGCCCGGTGGGACCAGAACAAAGATTTTGTCAATAATTTGATGTTATTTTTGACAAAAATCAGTGTTTCAGACATTTTCATCCAACATCTAGTGACTCCATTAGTGTAAAAGCACATCCTGGTAGCAGATCAACAAATATTTCATGCCAAAGGTTACAATAAGATCATCTACAAAAGGTATTCCTTTTGATTTCATTGAATTACCTTTGAATTCAGCTAAGAGGGGAAGATTTTCAAGTTCCAAACCATATTTTAAACCTCCTCCCACTCCACAAAATCCAGTATTATCTCCCAAAGCTTCCATAACCAGTTCTATTCTGAACATGGCCAATCCAAGAAATAAGGTTTTTGTTCCCTTCAATGTTGGTAGCCCATTGTTGCTAGCTCAACATAATGATATTCCAGCTAATTCCCTTAAGAGAATTCCATTTTTTACTGGAGAAAATCATATCACACCCATAGAACATGTAAAGGATGTTGCCAATATATGCTCTATTTATCACATAACTCAAGATAATGTTGCAATCAGATTGTTAGCAACTTCTTTCAAGGGAAAAGCATTGCAGTGGTACAGAGGAATGCACTAAATTCTATTACTACTTGGGATCAGCTGGGAGAAGTATTTTGCAAGCACTTTGAAGATAAATCAGATCATCTTTCATTGGTTGAACAATTGACTACTATCAAGAGAGCACCACAAGAGTTCATGACTGATTTCAACTATAGATTCCAAAGGACTTGGGACCTAATTCCATAAGTGGTAAGGCCTACTCCTCAAAATGATTTCTTGTATTATCTAAGGGCTTTGAATTCTGATATTTCAGTAATGATACAATCAATGGGTGGAGAGACACTCCCTGATGCTTATGATATAGCAGTTAAAGCTGAAAATAGTCTTATACAAGCAGGGAAGATATCTCCAAGGCCTCCTATGCCCATCTTTATAGATATTTCCTCTCCCACTTCTCAACAAGTACCTACAATAGCCCCAATTCCAGCATCTAATTCTCATCCTTTGATCCAAACCAATGTTACCCAAGTCCAATCAAGTGATTTGCAAGAGATAAAAGGACTTTTAAAAGATTATGGGAATGAGATAGTTGCTCTCAAAAGGAAACAAAATCATAGTTTCAGACCTTACTATCCTCCCAATCAATAGAATAGACCTTCTTTCCAACCAAATTCACAAGGCTCAAATCAGATTGCTAATCCAAAGCCTATTCAAACAATTAATCCCAATGCTGCTAGCACATCCAAAACACTTGTCCCAATTAAGAATAATATGATCCAAGAATATGAGTTGTGTTATCCATGTAGTCAACCTCATAATCATAAATTATGTGTTAATGGTACTCAGAATCAGGCATTTATGGTACAACCAACTGCTATGTCACAAGGTCCAACAGTTAAGGCTACACTACAACATGAAGTTTCAAAAGAGTTAGTGCCAATTGATGCTACATTCCTTAATTGGAAAGAGGATGACTTCTGTGGAATAAATCAACTTGATAATCAGAATTCTACTTCTGTGGTAGCCAACACAAGGTCTAAGAAAATGGCATTAGAAGTGGAGCAACCTACTGGTAAGATAAGTTCTCAGTCTTCTCCATTTTTGCATGCTGATTTTTCAGTCTCAAATCAGCAAGGCAATCAACAAAATTAGCCTACAAAGTCTTCAAATCAGCAAGAGATTCCAATTCCCATTCTTCCAACACAAGAAGGTGTTGTTGTTAACAAGTCATAGAGAAGGTTAGTACCCCATCTTTTAATATCCTTGAGCATATGAAGAAAACTAAAGTTAGTATGTCATTATGGGATACATTGTCACTTCCTAGACAAAAGGACCTTTTGCAAGAAGCCTTGTCAAATCTTAATCTTTCTAGCCAACCATCCAAAGAACCATCTAAGGTTGTGCTCACAAATACATCTGATCCAAAGGAAGCTCAAGAAAATAAGAGTGTCAAGCCACCTCCCTTCTATGTATCATTGATCATAGGTCAGAATCTAGTTCACAACTGCATGATTGATTCTGGAGCCTCTAGCTCAGTTATGCCCAAACAAGTTGTTGACGAACTTGGTTTAGATTATGAGCCTCTTTCTAAGGGAGTAGTTCAGCTTGATGGAACACCAGTAACCACTATTGGAGTCATTATAAATATGAGCTTAACCTTGCATGCATGCCCCACCTTCTCCATTCCTCAAGATGTCTTCATTATTGATCTTCCTCCTCTTTTTGCCTTATGCCTTTCTAGATATTTCATGGCCAAAATTGGAGGTTATTTATCATCAGACTGGTCTCATATGTTATTCAGAACAAGATATGACACTAAGGTTACCATAAAATCTGAACCAATATCAGAACACCACCTTGAGCCTTATGTTCCTAGTGATAGTAACTCAAATTGCATGATCATTGTTGAAGAAGACTAGTCAATTGATCATCATCCAACCACACTTATAAAGAAAATTCTTGATTTATTACTAGATGAGTGGGATTTTAAGAAATATGCACATGATCCATACCACCAAATGGAAGAAGCTGAGTTTGGGATATATTGTTTGCATGAAGAATATTTTATGGTTCCTAACCTTGTCAAAATAGATCATCAAGAAGAAGGTTTGTGGGAATTATACTTTGATGGATCAAGGAGAAAAAATGGAGCAGGTGGAGGAATCATGTTGATTTCCCCAACAAAGACAAAGTATTTTTCAGCTCTGAGATTTCATTTTTCTTGCACAAACAATACAACAGAGTATGAAGCTCTTGTGCATGGTCTTCAGTGGGAAAGAAAGAGAGGAGAAAAACAATTGCAAGTTTTTGGTGATAGTGAGTTGGTGGTCAACCAAATTAGAGAACAAGTTGCCACTAAGAACAATTTATTGAGATCTTACAAAAACAGGGTATGGGATTTAATTGAGGACTTTGATGCTTTTAATATTCAGTCTATTCCCAGAGTGAAGAAAAAACATGCAGATAGGTTGGTTGCCATTGGTGCTCAAGTTGATATTCCAGATCAGAAAAAGAAGGAAAAAGATCATAAGTATGTCAAAATAGTGGTAAGGCCTTCTATTCTAGATAACAACATTAATTGGCAGGTATTTGAATCAAATGAGAAAATTGTTAATTTCTTGCAAGATGAAGCTAAGTTTTCAGTCAAAAATTAGGAAAGGTTGCAACAAATATGATAATCAAATTATTCAGCTAAAATCTAATAAAATTCCTCAAGGATTGATTACTCTCAAGTCTATTTTCAACATAGATGATCAGGTCAGAAAAGAAAAATCCAATATGATGATCAAACAAGAGGATTATGAAGCAATCAATATTGGAAATGAAAAAGCACTCAAAGTGGGAAAGGTATGTAATGATGATGAAAGGCTTGCTTTTGTTCAACTTGCTCAAGAATTTGATGATGTTTTTGCATGGAACTATGGTGATTTAAAAGTTTTTAATCCAAATATAGCTCAACACACCATAGAATTGGATCAAAAAGCCAAACCAGTTAGACAAAAGTAAAGACCAGTCAATCCCAAGATTGAACCATTGATGAAACAAGAGTTGGAAAAATTAATCAAGGCTAATATCATTTTTCCTGTTAAACACTCATCATGGGTCACCAATTTGGTTCCTGTAAGGAAAAAGAGTGGAGAAATATGGTTGTGTGTAGATTTCAGAGATCTGAACAGAGCTTCTTTAAAAGATCATTACCCTCTACCATCTATGGAGAAAATTTTGCAAAGGGTAAGTGGCTCATATCGTTTCTCCTTGCTTGATGGTTATTCAGGTACAATCAAATCTTGGTACAAGATTCAGATCATTTTAAGACAACAATCACCACAAAATGGGGCACCTACACATATAGGAATATGCCATTTTGACTGTCAAATGTAGGATCCATTTTTCAACATGCAATGGACTTAGACTTTGAAGGATTAATCAATACTTGTGTTCTTGTTTACCTAGATGATATACCTATTTTTTCAAAACATGTTGCAGATCATATCATACATCTTAGACATGTTTTTGAGAGATGCATGGAATATGGTGTTTCACTTAATCCAAAGAAGTGTGTATTTTCAGTCCATGAGGGTAAGTTTCTTGGTCACATTGTTTCCAAGAAAGGTCTCACAATTGATCCAAAATGAGTAAGTGTAATTTTGTCCTTATCTTTTCCAAATCATAAGAAGGCATTACAAAGTTTTCTAGGTAGGATTAATTTTATCAGAAGATTCATTCCATATTTTGCAAATCTTGTAAAGCCACTAACCTCAATGCTCAAGAAGAACAATATTTTCAATTGGGGAACAAAGGGAAAGAAAGCATTTGAAGAAATAAAGCATGCCATCTCACAAGCTCCAACTCTCACTAATCCATATTTTAGTAAAGACTTCATTCTTTATGCTTTTGGGTCAATTGATACAGTCTCAACTATGTTGGTGCAACAGAATGATGAGGGAATGGAGCAACCAATTTCCTTTTTCAGTCAAGGGCTACATGATTATGAGGTGAAGTATTCCTTTGTTGAGAACAAGTTCTTTCAGTAATTAGGAGCCTTAAGAAATTTAGACACTCTCTTTCTAATAACAAGATTCATTTGATGGTTTCTCATCCAAGTGTCAAGGAATTTATTTTGAGAAAATATTTGAATGAGAAGGGAGTAGGGTGGATCACAAAGGTAATGGAATATGATGTTGATATTAAAGTTACTAAGTTGATCAGAGGAAGAGGACTGTGTGAGCAGTTAGCTTCATATTTTCATGATGATAAAGATCAAGTTTTAGCCATTCAAGATGGTTCAAATCTAGTATTTTCTGCATTGCCTCAAAGTTGGATCCAAGGAGATGATTCATTTTCTTAGGACTGGAAAATTCCCACATGGATTGGACAAAGAAAAAAGGAGGTATTTTAAGGTCACAATCCATTCCTTATGTTCCTTTTCAGAAAAGATGTGAATGGAGTTATTTTAAGATTGCATTTACAAATCTTATACAAAGAAGAATGCCTAATGTTAAGGATTGGAAAAATTGAAAAAGGAGGTATTTCAGGCTATAATCCATTTCCTTATGTTCTTGTTGATAATATACTATTTTGCAAAAGATGCTAAATTATTTTAAGATGCATTGAAATGAGATCAAATTGAGCATGTTTAAACAAGAGGAATTTCATCTCATGCTTCAAGGAATCTATTTTGTGGCCAATTTTTCACCAAAGATCTAAGCTAATAACCTTGATTGTGTGAAAGATCATGAGAGCTGGTTATTAATGGGGATTAGTAAAGATTTATTTTCCTTGGGTAAGAAATGTGCAAATTGTTAATTTGTTTATAAAAAACAAAAGCTAGCAGCTCTCCCTCTTCAATCCGTTTTCAAAAAGAGTAAGATCATGAGAGAATTACTAGCCAATATTTTCATGCTCAACATGGGGGGAAGTTGAAAGTGTTTAATTTTTTATTAGCAGCTGATCAACCCATTCAAGTAAATCAACCTTTCATAAATGGGGATTGGATTTTATTGGTATGATTAAACCACCTTCTAGTGTCATAAATGGATTCTCACAGACTACTTCACAAGATGGACATAAGCAGTGGCTTTAAAGGAAGCAAATGAGACATCAGTTTTATATTTTTATGAAGATCTTGTCACAAGGTTCGATGTTCCAGGAACAATCATCTCTGATAATGTATTAGCTTTCCTTGGAGAAAGAATCAGTGCATGGGTATTCAAGCTTGGTATTCATCTATCAACCTCTTCCAATTATTATCCTCAAGGGAATGGCTTGGCTGAATCAACAAACAAGAATCTTCTCAAAATCATCAAGCGTACTATGGAAGAAAACCAGAGAACATGGCACACAAAACTGAAATCAGCCTTATGGGCTGATAAAATTACTCCTAAAAGGTCAATTGGTAATTCTCCTTTCATGTTTTTCTATGGAAGAGAAGCAAGGTTACCTATTTCTAATGAATTACCAGCCCTAGACCTCATTAAAAAAATGGAGATGATGGAGGTAGATTCAATGGAAATCAGATTTATAGAATTGATGGAGTTGGAAGAAACAAGGAACAAGGAAATGACAATGATGGAAATTCATCAAGCACAAGTCAAGAGTCATTTTGATAAGAAATCATCTACTAGAACATTCAAAGAGGGAGACATTGTGCTTAAGTGGGATGAAGACAGAACAAAATCTGGAAGACATACAAAGTTTGATGATTTTTGGAGTGGACCATACTTGATTATAGGTTGCAAGCAACACAATGCTTTCCAGATCTCTAGAATGAATGGTGATGAACTTCCCATCCCAGTTAATGGGATGTATCTCAAGCCTTGTTACTAGGGGTGTTCTTCCTTTGTAGTAGATTGTTGTGTTTACTTTTCAATAAGTGCTTCATGCACATTGTTGTTTGTAGGTTTCTTTTCCTTGTGTGCCTCATGCACTTTGCTTCTATGTTGTCTAATAAGTGCTTGCAGGCACATGTTTTCCCTTTTGTTAGAAGGTATTTTCAGTGTCCTTACAGCTCCAAGTAGGTTCTAAAAATTTGAATGCTCGACTCCATGCCTAATGGATACATCAAAGCACTAGATCATTTCAGCTGGCAGGTAGCTGAACACACATAATCACCAGAATTGTTACCATTTATTACACATCTACAAGAAGGCAACTCAGAACATTGTTTCTCAGCTTGACATAGATTTTGGAAAAGGCTTGCATAAATTTGAATGAAGAACAAGTTCCTGGGAATGACTTATGAATGTTTTGCACGAGCTAAGGACTATAATTGCTAAGGTTTAGTTGGAAAACATCAAGAAAGAAACATCAGAATGACAGAGTACAGATCAGTCTTTAAAAAATGGACTTAACAATTTTAAAGAGAAAAATACGTTCAAATGGCCGTCAATTTTCCTTCTCAAAAGAACCAACCATTAGAATTCAAAAAATCCACATGGAGAAGGTTTAAAATCATTGAAAGGTTTTATAAAAATGTGTGACATTCAAATGCCCGTCAATTTTAACAAGCAAGACAGGGGCTATGTGTCGGTGGATCAATCAACGGTCAAAGCTACATGGAACCATTTTGGGTTTCTCATTCATTTTTTAACTCTGATGGACCTAAGCCCATGGAATGAGCTCTAATTTACAAGTTTTTTCAAGTTTTCAGGTCAGTGAGGTCAAAGCTATGTGTTGACATCTTATAGAGCAACGATCAAAACTAGATGAACACCATAAGGTTCATGGAACCTTTTTATTGGTTTGTGTTTCATTTAACCAGTTCACAATCTAAAGGATGAAGGAAACATGGGATCTTTTTATTAGTTCACGTTTTGTAGTCTGACAAGGTCTCTTAGATTAAGGTTGGACACCGAGGATTCATGGGACATTTTGAAGAATCATTGCTAATTTTGCAAGTTTCAGTCAAGGAAATGATTTATGAAAGGTGTGGAGCTATTTTATTGGATCTTGGGATATTTTTGCAGTTGATAGTCAAATTGGCATAGTTTGTGGGTTTGTGGCTTTTCCTATTGGTTCACATTTTCAAAATTCAGTGGAGATAATTAGCAAATGCGTGGAAGCTTTTTATTCATTGGCAGTTCATAATGGTCAGTTAAGAAAAAGGTGAAAGGATACATGGTGATGTTTTATTGGTCTCACATTTCAAAAGTTAAACTAGAATGACATTTTAGAGGTACATAGAGTGCTTGAATGGTTTGTACTTCACAGCAATCTTTTATAAGCCCGACACTATGCATATGTGGTGTATTTTTATTGGTTCGCATTTTAAAGGAAAGAAAAACCCAAATTTTGCAAGAAAATAAAAGAAGGACACTTGGCAACTAGTTAGGGTTGTAGACACATGAGAAAACTCAATTTTTGAGCCAATTAGGAGTTGGAACGTGTCAAGTTCCTATACATCATGGCAGGAAAAAATTTATAAGGCCATAACTTTTGATCTACAACTCCAAATTTAGAAAAATTGGTCTCATTGGAAAGATCTCACCAAGATCTACAATTTGGCATCATTTATTTCAGGAATTGAGGAATTTAGAGGAAAATCCATGCAACAAAAAGGGAAAAATCCATAGAGAGGTTTAAAAATAGATCAAAGCATGCAAGAAAAACTTGTTTTGTCATCTAGAAGCTAAATAAAGGTAGATAAAAGCATGCAAAGCAAAGGAAATTTTATTTTGAGCCATGCAGAACTTATTTTTGAGCAAAATATTAAAATAAATGCAAGCTTTCACATTGAAGGAGTTACGGTCGGGGCAAGAAATCAAATTGCATTGTTTTTATCATATTTTTAAGTCAGACTTGCATGTCTAGGATTTTTCTATCATCCTTCTCTCTCATATTTCTATAAAAGACTTCAGAAAACATTGTAAAAGGATCTATCTTCTTATTCATTCATATTTCTGGAGAAATTCAGTCTTTTGAGTGAGAAAGAAAGGGTCATGAGTGACTATCTGTGCATATTCCACCTCTTGGAGAAATAAAGGAGTTGTGTTTTACCTTCTACAATCTGTATTTAGTGCATAATCTGTTTTGACTGATTTTATTTTGTGATACTTGTTTATCCTTGTCTTATCAGTTAAATATTTCATGCCTTTTTGCAGTCTTGTGTTAATTTTTAGGTCATAGATTGTGTTTGACAGGTTGTTTGTAGGATTTTGTTGTGGAGCCATCTATTGCCCCTTCTTATCTTGTGACAATTCATTCCAAACCCTTTTGTGAATCAACTTCAATTTGAATCAATTACTTGTAGTTTTTGTATGGTGTGTGTGGCTTCTTTCTTCATCTGTGTGATCCAAATAAGTTCTGAAGTTCTCAAAACATTCTGGTGTATCACCTCCCTTTTTAGCTATTTTTTTTCTTTTCATTCTCCCTTTTCCAAGTCAGTTTTAGGAGGATAAAATTAGTTTAGGTGTTGCACTAGGGGAACCAACCCTCTCTAGAGATTCAATCCAACATAGACATCACCCATAACATAAGATTTTTTCCATTTTGTCAATTGAAAAGAGAGTCATCACACCATTCTCCAAAGGGTGCATTTGAAAGTGACAACAGTACCAACTATTCAATACTCATAAGATTGTGCTTCAAGCCTACAATATAGTAAACATCATTCATAATCTCCCCCCCCCCTTTAGTTAGAATACTAACTATTCCTTTTCCTTTTACAGACATTGTATTATTATTCCCAAGAGTAATTTTTGTTAGAAATTAGTTGTTCATGATAATCAACAGTTCTAGGGGACAAAAATCCCTCCTCTTTAATGGTGAGGTTACTTTATTTAATCAAAATTCATAACCCTAAGTATTTACAAATATACAAACTAATTAATATCTAATGAGGATATTGGTGGTCATGAATGAATTTATATTTCTCAATATAGAATAAAAATAGGGAAAGGGCATGGAGGAATTACAGCAACATGACTAGGGTAAGAAAAGTTGATTAAGGAAAACACAGTTGCAATTAACCAACAAATCAAGGATAAAAAAATCCTCCTTTGGTATCCAAGATTACCAACCAAATGTAAAATGGAGAAAATATGAAGAAGAACTTTCAAATAAGGAGAGTGAATAAATGTATTTTACTAATGCACACAAATAGAACTTTAAAGAGCATGTGTGTTTTCATAAATGAAATCCCACAACACATAAAATATAGATTGAAACAAATTTCAAAACATCTTTCTTAATGGATTTGAACACAAAGTCTCATATTTCAGATAGAAAAAAAAATCACATTAATCAGATTGAAGGAGGGAAAGGAAATGGAAAGAACTTGAATGGAAGAAATAAGGTTTATTTTGTATTGATCAAAATCTATATATTTACATTCAAATGCACCAATATCCAACCCCTTTACAAATGAAAATGAGGCCTTATATAGGTTGAGAGGAGGATGTAACTACCTTTTTGAATAATTTTCCTTAATTAAGTGTTATGAACTTAGTTAATTACATAAGTTGGCTTTAGTTTACAATTTTTTTCTTTTTAAAATAATAAATCCAACTCTAAAATAGAACAATTAGAAGGCCTTATGATTCAGATAAGAGGGGGTAATAGTAAAAACCAAGGTTTGAACCTTTAGCTTGAGCACTTGCATTCTAAACTTTGTCATAGTAGTTGAAATCTCCATACTTTTAGGAACAATTGTGTTTGCTAGAGTAGTTAACCACCTCCATAGAGCATACTCAATTTCCTTAGTAATTCCACCATTCTATATAAGTCCCTTTGTTTTCTCTACAATAACAATGTGAAGTTTATAGATTTCTTCCATCTTATCCTTGTTGACCAAGTCTTCTTTTAATAATTCCTCTTTGATAATTGATTTAAATTTGTCCTTGATTTGATCTAATGGATTTCTCTTTGTTGAAGTGTCTTTAAATATCTAGCAATGAAGAGATTTTATATCAGAAAATATCTCAAATTTCATTGATTCTCTCTTCTAGACCACCATCTTCATCTCATTTTCAACCTCTTCTAGAAACTTAATCCTCAATTCCACGCTGTAGGTATAGGTTTTTGAAAAATTATTCTTTGAATCATAAAAAATATTATGAGAAAGAAGGATTTTTTCATCATTTGAACTTATGATCCAAATATCCTACATACATTCTGCCAAAATTTTGAGTTCCTTGTCAACAATGTCAACTCCTGAATTGATTTGCTCTAGGGTTGAGGAGATATTTTCAGATATATTGTATTCTTCATCAATAATTTACAAACCAGAAACTAGAATGCCTTCAACCCAAGCCTCAGATTCTTTACCAAATGAAACATGCTTTAGAATCTTTGTGATATATTTGACATCTATCCAGGTAGTGGAAAGAGTGGATGGAAGCATAGAGAGAGGAGTATGATGAGGAGGGGTCTTATATGATGAGAGGAAAATTTTGATGAATTTAGCAAGAGTTTGTACTTTCTCCTCAAGTTGTTCTTAAGAAAGGTTTCCCCTTCTTAACTCTTTCAATGACCTTAAATATAGTCTCCCTAAGGTTTTACAATTCTACTTCTAGATTGTATTCTCCAAAAGTGGATCCTAGTTAGCTCTAAATCAAAAATAGATCTTTCTTTGTCATTTTTATCCCCTTTGTTTTAGAAATTTCAAAGAATTGTTGTCCTTTTGAATTTGAAACCAAAAGATACACTTTCATGGATTTCTTTTGAGGAGGAGGAGATGTACCAAGAAGGGAAGCCACTATATCAAATTTTGAAGCTTGAATATAAGATTGTGCCTTTCTTTTCCTACAATCAATCATGGGTTGGACCCATTTCAAAGAATCTCTAGAAGAATTATATGGGGGAGGTAATGTAAGAATAGTTTGGGAACTTGGAGTTTCAGAAGTAGAAACCTCGATAGTGTAAGTCATAATGGAAGAAGAGGTGACCTTCTAACCTCCAACTTAGGCCTAGAAACATCATTTTTCCCTGTATCTAGCTCAATTATTTCACTTCATCTTTCTTATTCACTCTCTTCATCATTTTTTTATTCTTCATCTTGTTTTTCCTTAAGTATTTTTTATTTCTCCTCAAAAGGCTATGATTTTTTTCAAGAGTAAATGTAGTTTCATAGGCCATTTCTTGATTTTTCTCGTTGTTCAAACCTCTTTGATCAGTGCATTTCTTATTTCTTATCAACATCTTTTGATTTTCTTTTTCATATACACCTAGGTTCCTGAGTTAAAGGGTGAGGAGGAAGTGGTTTGTTAAGTTGGAACATCCTTTTGTGAGGTAGAGGATTTTTGAGAGCTAGATGTCTTCATTGATTCCCTGAATCATTTTGTTTTCTTATTGTACTAATTCCTCATTCTCAGGAGCACAAGATTATTTAGATCATTAGGGATGTCCTTATCCTTCTGAGACTAATAAATTGTGAGTAGAGGAGTGTATTGAATACACCTTATATATTCTATAGAATACATATCATAATTGTCATCTTCCAACCCTTTTAGAACACTATATAGATTGATGTCCTTGATTTATTTCAATGACAACCTACCAAATAATCTTGTCTACACTTTGTATTCATCAGAAAAATTCTCCTAGTAGTCATGAAATGTTGGCACATGATAGTATGTCATCCTTAGATTCTTAGAAATGAAAATTTTATCGTCAAAGGAAGACATCTTTTGATATATGTGAAACTTAAACTCTAATATAGTCCTCTCAACATTTTTAGCATTGGGAGCTGACCTGCAAGTGTAGTTTCCTAGTGAGATGGGGAATTGAATACCTGATATTTTCTTATCTCTGCAGGTTCTATGAAGTACATCTATTTGTCTACATAGTTCAACTAGGATTAATTTTTCATTTCAATAAATTGGTAATTTGTTTTTTGATCCCTCAAATCTACTTGTCTAGATATATGAGAATTTTCTTAATTGAATGAAGAGACTGCCATATGTTGAAATCAGTTTCTTGACCTCTTAAGAAACACTCTCAGTCACATTTCCCTCAATTATTCAGACTAGGAACATGGTAAAATAATCATTTACTTTCCTATGAGGAGTTTTATTTTTATCATAAGTGAGTTGAGTGTAGAATTCGTATACTAGTACATTTTTTTATTCTCTTATCCTGATAATCCCACCCATATCCTATATGCTGCTATGGTGTACATCAAGTATGAAGTCATGCAAAAAATTTTACTTTGATGCACATTAACCAGTTGTTGAGTCATATTTTCACAGATGATTTCTCCCTAGTTTAAGCATTGTATTTCCTTACATATCACATTAACATATATACACATCCAATTTTGGAACTCATTAGTGGATGACATGCCCATTATTATGGCTAGTAGACGTGTGATCATGTCTTAAATTTCTTCTATAAAATTGATTATAAAGGGAATCTTGGGAAACTTGGAAGGCCCTTTCTTTTTGGTTTTCATCCAAGATTTAGCAATCATGGTTTTATATTTATTTTAATTTAGGTCAAAAAGTCTCTGGGATTCAGTCCTTGGTTAAGATTTTTGAACCTTCAAAGGTTGGGATTCTGAAGGCCACATTAATATAATGAGCATCTAATTTGGAAATAATTTTTCCTTGGGGATCTTTCAATTCTTTAGTTTGTGGGTCAAAATTTGAGGCACGAGCCAAGACTGTGTCAGTGCATTGCACTGAGGTGGGGAAGCCAACAACATAAGCAATTCCACTATTTTTAATACATTGGGAAATTACACTGGGACTATCATATGAGATTCAGGCCCAAAAGTCGTTCAGGTTCATGTGCCTGACATCACTATCCCCTATGTCAGGCACAAAGGTTTTTAAAGAGGAAATATGCTCATATCCTGCATATTGAAGCTTCATGGTGGATAGATTGAGGGGAATTTAGAGAAAAATAAGGCTAAACAATGGATTTTTATAATGTATTTAAAAGAGAGGGTTGGGAATTCAAATAAATTTCAAAATGCACAAATTAAGGATAAAACAACTCACCTTTAGCATGAAAATAAAGGCACCTTCACAACGGTCCCAATGCACTTGAATTTTTGAATTTGGGTGAAAAATGAAAAGTTATGATAAAAATACCTCTTTGGTGTGTGGGAGAAAGAAAGTGGACAAGGGGAAAAATGAACTTGATAAAGTGGTAAAAATGACTAAGTATTGTTTATATAGTCATATTAGGGGCAAAGATTTATGGGAATGAAAGTTTGTACATGTGGCTATAAGCCCTATGAGAAATAATTTACCCCTTTTTTATTTGTAAATCAGATATGACGAGGGTTTTGGGAACAGACCAATAACATTTAATGTGGAATAATTGGAGATGTGTTGAAATCAAGGAATGATGGAACGATCTCCATGTGTTCATCAAATACCCACAATTTCAGTATTGAGTGTTGAAAGGAAGGTTTGGAAAAATAGGCTTGCGGGGAACCAACCAAGAGAAAATGGTTCCTCTCTATTCCAAAAACCTCTACAAAATATGTAATAGAAACAAGTTCCTAGAGAACATGGTCTTGCTAGAAAAAAAGGGAAGGATGGAACAAGTTCCACGAATGTCCCAAAATTTTGATAAAGTTGGAAATGAAGGAAATTTGCAAAAATGTGGTGAACCGGGGAACAAATAGAAAAAAGGAACTTGTTCTGACTAACCATTAAAAATTTGACTTACACTTTAATATTATACAATGCGGAAAATGCAATAATACGAGGAATAGGATGAATGGAGGAACTATTCCTCGTATTTCTCCAAAGTCCGCATTGACAAATCTAAGACAAATTTTTCTCTAATTTGATTAACTATTACGATTTTTTGCATTTTTTGACATCAAAAATATAGATAGAACCAAGAAAAATGGGTCACCTAACCAAAAACTCAAAAAAATCAAAAATTCCACATTTTTGGGGTTAGTGACAACAGTTGGCTCTTTCTAGGGCTTGACTTGACTTGACACAGAATGTAGAAAAGAAAAAGAAAATAACTCTAAATTATCTTGGTTATCAAGATCAGTGCATATCCATTGGGAAAATACAAATAGAAGAAGACCAAACCAGGGAGGCGAGGAACAAATACACATACAAACAAAGACCAAAACAAATACTATATATATACAAGACTATGTACAAGGGACTGTCATCCATCAAGACTTGAACAATTTCAGATATTTTCCACTATATGGTAATGGAAGAGAAGTTCCATCCATATAGTCCAAGTAGTATGAATTCTCTCTAGAAAAGTGTTGAATCTTAAAAGGACCAAGCCAAAGTGAGTCAAACTTACCGTGGCTCCCACGAGGTTATCTCCTTTTTTCAGAGTAGGAACAATGTCTCAAACTTAAAAATCATGGGACTTGGTCTTTTTATCAAAAAATTTCTTGACCCTTTTCTGATGGGTTGAGATATGATCAATAACTTGAGTCCTTTCTTCATCCAAATTCTGCAAATACATGATCCTCTTCTCCATGGCATCCTTGAACTTCTCATCCTCGATTGCTTTGGCTAGGTGCAAGGCTGGTAACTCCAAGTGTAACTAGAAGTTAATATTCCATTCCATAAACCAACTGAAATGGTGACATTCCAATGGCTCTTTTTGGTGTTATCCGGTCAGCCCAAAGAGCATCATACAATTTCTTGTGCCAATTTCTCTTTGATTCATCAACCAGTTTCCTGATTATGGTCACCAGATTCTTGTTGGTTGATTTATCTTGCCCATTCTCCTATGGATAGTAGTCTAAAGAGTGTGCAAGGGAAATTCCATAACCATAACAGAAATCAACAAGTTCATAGGAAGAGAAATTTGGAGCATTATCTGTTACGATCTTGTTAGGGACCCCAAATCGAACCAAAATATTTCCTCTTTGATGAAATTGCAGACAACTTTGGAAGTGGTTTTCTTGACTGGAATGGCTTCTACCCACTTCATGAAGTAATTTGTGGTAATTAAAACATGATTATGGCCTACATTAGAATTAGGATTGAGAGTTCCAATAAAATCTAGCCCCCATTGCTAAAAAGGCTCTTCAATTACCACAGGCTTTAATGGAAGAGTGGCCAACTTAGGTCTCCCAACAAAAGTTTGGAAAGCTTCACACTTTGAGACCCATTTGGTTGCATCCTTGAACAAGGTTGGCCAGTAGTATCCTCCTCGGAGAATCTTATGGGTTGTTACTGAAGAAGAAAAATGATCTCCATAGGCCTGATCATGGTAAGATCTTAGAAATGTTTTTTTCTTTAACCACACATCTTAGAAAGTGACCATCAATACCTTTCTTAAAAAGAGAGTTATCCCAAAGGACATACTTGACAACTCTGAGTTTGATAGCCCTCTTTTCTTTATCACTGAGATGTGTGAGACATTCCCCATATGTGATAAAATGGGAAATGTTAGAGTACCATTCATCCATAGAACTCAAGAAGAGAACACAATAGGCATTTCAGCAATCTCCTTATCACTCGAATCACATTTTTTACTTTCTTAAATCAATTGGCACAAACCCTAACCTCATACCAGCTTGGTTGGCTTGATATCAAGATCATATTCCTAAACCTTAGCCACCCAATTCCCTCTTTTTGAACCAAACTCTTGCTGAGTCAAGATGGATTTCACGGCTGTATCAGGAACATAAACAATAGAATGAGAATTAAGAATGTAAAATTTGAACTGTTTAACAACCTTAACAACAACAAAAGCATGTTTCTCAAGTTGGGAATACTTCAATTCATGAGCTTTCAAAACATAACTCATAAAGGTAAATTAGTACTTCACATCCTTGAAAATTATTTTGAACTAAAATAGCAGATAAGGTGTGTTACGAGGCATAACAATAGATGATGAAATCTTTTTCAAAATCAGGACAAACCTAAACCTATGTTCTTGCAATAGATTTCTTTATTTCTTCAAAGGCCTTCTTCCCTTCTACACTCCAATGAAAATATTGTTTCTCTTTCATCATTTGTGTTATGCTTCGAGTTAACTCAGTAAAATATAGAATGAATCTCCTGAGGAAGTTGATTTTTCCAAAGAAAGAGTGAACACCTTTCTTGCTTGTGGGAAGAGAAATTTTCTGAATAGCTTGAACTCATTCTGGGTCTATTTTGATTCCATCATTTGACACAATATGTCCAAGTAATTTCCCCTTGGTCACTCCAAAATTATAGTTTATAGGATTAAGTGAAACACCATGATCCCTGCACCATTGAAAATCCATCTTCAAGTGTTGAAAATGATCTTCCCTATTCTTAGAGAAGACAGTGAGATCATCCAAGTAGACTACAATGCACTTATTCTCAAATCTCCAAAATCTAAGTCCATGGCCCTTTGAAATGTTGCACCAAGCATTTATCAATATGAATGGCATCCTCTGGTAAGCAAAAGTGCCCCATGGAGTTGTGAAAGAAGTCTTATGTTGATCCTGTACATCCACTTTGATCTGATTGTATCCTAAAAACCCATCAAGCATTGATAGAATTTCAGAACCAGTCACAACTTGTAGGATCTGATCCATCATGGGAAGAGGATAATTATCCTTCAAAGAAGCTTGATTTAGATTTTGGAAGTCAACAAAAATCCTTATCTCTCCATTCTTCTTCCATACAGGTACTATATTAGCAATCCAGTCTGAATGATGAATAGGAAATATTATTTTGCACTTAGTAACTTTTGAATTTCTTGATAAATAGTACCTGTAATCTTTGGATTGTATTGCCTTTGTTTCTGTCAAAAAGGTTGAATTCCTAGTTTTAAAGGAATATAGTGTTGCATTTCTCTAGGTTTGAAAGTATTTTGATCATCATACAAGTAAGCAAGCACATCAATATATTTCTTCAATAACTCAACCAATTTTCTCTTTTCTTCATTAGAACAACACTTTCCTATGTTAACAAACTTAGGCTCCTCATCACTTCCCAAGTTAACTTTCTCATACTCAGATGACTGATTTGTGTCTTGTGACATCTTTCCTTTTATGTATCTATCATGCTTGTCAAATAGATCTTCTAAACTCACAAGACCCCCTGGGTATTTTGTTACCTTTTAGCTTGATGCATCCATCTTGATCTGATTATAGTTTCAACTCCTTCAGATGTAGAGGTAGTTGATTCATGATAACCAGCTTCACTTCCCTCA
The DNA here is from genome assembly GCA_019776745.2 of Taxus chinensis. Classification (NCBI taxonomy): domain Eukaryota; kingdom Viridiplantae; phylum Streptophyta; class Pinopsida; order Cupressales; family Taxaceae; genus Taxus; species Taxus chinensis. The sequence goes on from CM034157.1 coordinate 218,636,956, forward strand.
AAATACAATTGGCTAAAGTTATCATTCAATTCACAGGAAAGAGATAAGATGTTGATCATCATTGAACACTTTCCAGTTATCTACATTATCTGGAACATTGGGCCTGAAGATCATCTCAATAGTAAACTTGTCTTGATTGAAGTCTGGATGAGGGATGAGTAAAGAACCAGAAACTACTAAAACATCTTCTCTAGAATTATTATCTCTTGTGACAACATCAAATTAAAAAATCATCAAAGAATTCAATTGAATCCCATACCTTGTTTCGGTAATGCTTTAGCCTTTCATTCTTTACTTGAAATGAGCCCCAAACCTGCTTGACTATGAGCTCAACATCTCCTTGTGCATGAAGGTTATTTATTCCCATCTCCTTTACTTCCGCTAGGCCAAGAAGGAGGGCCTCATACTCAACAGTGTTGTTAGTATTGGAAAATTACAATTTGTATGAGAATGGGTGGAGTTCACCAGTAGGTGACACAAGTACTACTCTTGCTCCAGAACCTATTGTAGAATAAATTCCATCAAAATCAAGGGTCCAAACATCATTTCGGTCTTCTTGAATAACCTTAGGAACATTCAATTCAGATCCAGACATTACCATATAATTCCCATGTCCAATGTCTTCATATAAGATATGTGCTTTAGGATCATCAGTCTTCTAGACAATATATTTAGCTTGCCTCTTCTGAAACAATTTTTTCATCTCTCCTTTGACTGGGATCAATGCATGAGACCAGTCCATTTGAATCTCACCTCCTACATCTCTACAAAATTTGCTCTTAAAATCATCCCATAGGATGAAGGTATATCAGCAACAAGGATGGTGGCTTTGACTCATTTTTCAGGAAAGGAAGAAAAATCCACTTGAGAATATTTAATTATTCCAACTAAAGGCACCTCCTTAGTCTCCATTGAATAAAAAGAACCAAATTTTTGAGTTAAGTTGAGACCTAGTACATGGGAAACTTGTGTAGGCATTACATTATCTAATGCTCCAGAATCAATGACACAATTTCTTAGCTTATGCCCAACTATTAGCAAGTTACATAAAAGGTTAAATATTTCTAGATGTATAGGGTGTGGAAGCCATTAGATTTTGTGGAGAGGGATATTTGGGAGTAGGAAAGAGACCTTTAGAAGAAGGGGAATCTTGGTTAGGCTTAGCATTTACAAACTTTACAACTTGGGAAAAGGCCTCAGGGTGGGTTTGATAGAACTCAGCTTCAGAGATATGAATTTTAGTCTTCTTGATATGATCTATAATATCAAAAGATCCTGAAGATGATGGGGTTTCTTGACTAGAAACAATAGGGGTTTTAGGTTTATCAACTTTTGGAGTTGAACTTGTTTTAGGCACAATAGGTGAAGAGGAAGGGGAACTTGAAGGTTTAGTGGTACTTACGTTTTTAGTAGTAGAAGGAATAGGTGATCCTCTCTTGGAAACAATGGGATAACAGTTGGGGCTTCTTTAGATTTCTCCTTCTTATCTTGTTGAAAATGTCCTTCTCTTTGTTAAGTTTTTCCCTAGTCATCTCAACATAGGATTCACTATTCATTTCAGCCACTACTTCCTCATAATCTTCTTCATCAGATTCATATACAACATATCTGATTTGGGAGTCTTTAACTTCGTCATTGGACTTCTTCAGGTTCTTCTTCTTCAACTTCTTCAATCACAACCTCATCATCCTCTTACTTCTTCACTTCACATGTTACATTAACTGGAACCTTCACAGGAGGAGCTTCAATGGTAAGCTTAGATTGAGCAGAACGGGAATATAGTTTCTTGGCTAAAAATTATTTCTAGGAATATCCTTATATGGAATATTATGAGAAATTGATTTTTGATAGAAATCAGATCATAAGCCAAATTTTAAAATAAATGATCAGAATTTGATGGACCTGAAGTGGAAGCCTTGGATTTAGGTGGTTCTTTCTTCAATTTACCATACATGATCAGATCATCCTCATGACACTTATGTCCAAAACTTAGTCTTGTTCCAAATTGGGCAATCGTGCTCTTCTCAATGTAAAGCTTACCTTAAGGAGTTGAGTATTGATGAAAGAATCATTTCAAATTTTTAGGAGTAGGTGGGACAACAACTGGGATTTTATAAACTGGTCTATTAAATTTTGCTACAAAATCTCGCATTGGCTTATAAGGATCCTTATTCATTTGAGATAGTTGTGCCAAAAGTGTATGTGAATCTTCTGCTGGTTTAAATTAGGCTTCAAATTTAGTTTTCATAGTGTCCTAGTTAGTAATATTACTAGGTGGAAGATGATAGAACCATTCAGCAACATTGTCTTGCAGGATTTCCACAAATAACCTAACAGACATGTCCTCATGTGCAACTCCAAGGACCCCACATGCAACGAAGAAAGCTACAAGATGTTCATCTGGATGAACTTTTCCATCTCCTCTAAATTTTTGGAATTTCTTCTGAATTTCTTTGGGTAGGTCATGGAGAGGTTGTGCAAGAGCTAAGGGCCCAATATTCTAACCCCAAGGCACATGTGCATCCATTCTGGGAAAAAAAATTTGTAGAGGAAGAGTAACACTTGCTAGAATTAAAGCTTGAGTAGTAGTACTTACTTGTGAAGATGAACCAGGTCTCCTCTATGTTGGAGGTGTGCTTGTTGAGCTCTTGTTTCTACCCTTATTTTTTGGAGATAGAAGAAAAATCACATTGTTGCTGCAACTGAAAAAAGTAGGATCTTCAATACCTTGAGCTTTCATACCTAGAGTGTATCTCGCTCAGCCAGTGTGAAAAGATATCTGAATTTTTCATGGTGAAATATATTTTGTGGGTATTACAATATGTGCCCCATGGTGGGTGCCAAAAAATTGTTGGTTGGAAAATTGGTTGTTGAGAACAATCAACAATTTTAGGGGACAACAATCCCTCCTCTTTAATGGGGAGGTTCCCTTATTCAAAATCCAAAACCCTAAGTATTTACAAATATAAAAACTAATTAATTTTAGATGAGGATATTGGTGTTCACGAATGGATTCATTATTCTCAATACAGAAGATAAACGAAGAAAGGGCATGGAGGAATTACAACAACATGACTAGGGTAAGACAAGTTGATTAGGGAAACACAGTTACAACTAACCAATTGATCAAGGATAAATAAATCCTCCCCGGTTCTCCAAGATTACCAACTGACTGTAAAAGAGAGGAAGAGAAGAATCATCACTTTCAAACAAAGAGATTGTAGAATCTTATTCTACTCATGCATGCAAATGAAACTAAAGAACACGTGTGTTTGCATAAATGAAAACCCACAACACATAGAATGTAAATTGAAACAAAGTTCAACACATTTTACTCCATGGATTTGAACACAAAGTTCAGATTTAGATAAAAAAACATCACATTAATCAGATTGAAGGAAAGAAATGGAAAGAACTTGAAATGGGAAAAGGAAGGATTTTCTTCTGTATTGATTAAAATATGTATATTTACATCCAGATGCACCAATATCCAACCCCTTTACAAATGAAAATGAGGCCTTATATAGGCTAGGGGAGGATGTAACTACCTTTTCTAACTAATTGTCCTTAATTAAGTGTTAAACACTTAATTAATTAATTACATAAGTTGGCTTTATTTTACAATTTTACTTTTTAGAATAATAAATCCAACTCCAAAATAGAACAATTAGAAGTATTTTATGATCAGAAGAGGAAGGAACAGTAGGAACAACTGAGGCTGACACTTTTATCTTGAGCACTTATATTTTGAAACTTTGTCACAACAGTTGAAATCTCCATGCTCTTAGGGACAATGGTGTTTGCTAGAGTAGCTAACCAGCTTCCAAGAGCATACTCCATTTCTTTAGCAATTCCACCATTCTGCACAAGTCCCTTTGTTTCCTCTACAATGACATTGTGAAGTTCTGAGAGTTCCTCCATCTTGTCCTTGTTGACCAAGTCTTCTTTGAATAACTCCTCTTTGATGAGTGATTTAAACTTTGCCTTGATTTGATCAAGTTGGATTTATTTTTCTGTTGAATTATCCTTGAGAAGTTGACAATGAAGAGCTTGTAAATAAGTGAAGATATCAGCTTTCAATGATTCACCTTTTTGAACAATAGTCTTCAGCTCAATTACAGCCTTTTCTAGAACCTTAATTCTCCACTCCACATTGTAGGTCTAAGTTTTAGATAATTTGTTCTTTGAATCATCAAAAACCTTATGAGAGAGAAGGATTTTTTCATTTTTTGAGCTCATGATCCAAAGATCCTGCATGCAATCTACCCAAATATTGAGTTCATTATCAATGGTGTCAATTCCTGAATTGATTTTCTCTTGGGCTGAGGTGATATTATCATACACTTTGTATGCCTCATAAATGAATTATAGACTAGAAACTAGAATACCTTCAACCCAAGCCTCAAATGCCTTACCAAATTCAACATGCTTATGAATATTTTTGATGGATTTGAAATCAATACCGACAATAGCAACAGTGGGTGGAAGTGAGGAGAGGGGAGTATGATCAAGAGGAGTCTTCTTCTGATGAAAGGAAAGACTTGATAAAATTTGAATAGAATTTAACTTGTTCCTCAAGCCACTCTTGAGTTTGTTTTCCATTCTCGACTCTCTCAATGACCTTGGAGACAATCTCTCTAAGGTTATGCACTTCTCCTTCTGGAGTTGATTCTCCAAGTGAAATCCTGGTGAGCTCCAAGTTAGAAAAGGATATTTCTTTATCACTTTTTTCCCCTTTTGGTGTAGAAATCTCTAAGAATTGTTTGTCCTTTAGAATCTGAAACCAGATGAGAAGTTTTCTTGGCTTTCTTAGGAGGAGGAGAGTTGTACCAAGAAGGGAAGCCACTGCATCAAATTCTGGAACTTCAAATCTGAGACGTTTCCTTTCTTTTCTTGTTATTAATCATGGGTTTGACCCATGTGAAGGAATCACTAGAAGAAGGGCTAGAGGAGGAAATGCAAGGGAAATTTGGGAACTTGGAAGTTGAGAAGTAGAAACCTCGAGAGTGGAAGTCACAATGGAAGAAGAGGTTGGCATTCTAACCTCCAACTTAGGTCTAGAAACATCTGTTTTCCCTGTATCTAGCTCAATTATCTCAACTTCATCCTCTTATTCTTCAATCTCTTCACCTTCTTTTTCTTCTTCTTCATCATCTTATTTTCTTCAACTAATTTTTCTTTTTCTTTAGAAGGTTGTGATGTTTGTTCAGGGGCAGCGGCAGCTTCATCAGTCAATTCTTGAGTATTCTTTTGTTCTACTCCTTGCTCAGGCATTTATACTTTCTTATCAGCTTCTTTTAATTTATCTTTTTTCATATACACCTTGGTTCCTAAGTCCAAGGGTGAGGAGGAAGGAGTTTGTTGAGTTGGAACATCCTTTTGTGAGGTAGAAGCTTCTTGAGAGGAAGATGTCTTCATTGACTATTTGAATTCTTTCATTTTCCTATTATACCAATACCTCATTCTCACAAACATTAGGTTGTTTATATCATCATGGTTGTCCTTTTCCTTCTAGGACCAATCAATGGTAGGTAGAGGAGTGTACTAAATATAACTTATATATTCCACATAATACAAATCAGAATCATCATCTTCCATCCTTCTGGAATATTGTATAAATTGATGTCCTTGACTTGTTACAATGACAACCTACCAAATAATGTTTTTCTCACTTCATATTCATCACCATAATATTCTCAGTAGTCTTCAAATGTTTGCACATGGTAGTAGGTCATCGTCAGATTCTTTAAAATGAAACCTTTGTTGTCAAAGGAAGCCCTTTTCTGATATGTATGAAACTTGAACTCTAAGATAGTCCACTTAACATTTTGAGCATCAAGGGCTGACCTACAAGTGTAGTTTCCCAGTGAGATGGGGAATTGAATACCCGATATCTTTTTGTCCCTATATGTTCTATGAAGCACATCTAACTATTTATAGAGTTCAACCAGAATCAACTTGTCATTGCAATAAATTGGTAGCTTGTTTGGTAATCCTTCGAACCTAGTTGTCCAGATATATGAGAATTTATTGAATTGAATGAATAGGCTGCCATATGTTGAAATTAGTTACCTTGGCCTCTGAGGAAACCCTCTCAGTCACATTTCCTTGAGCAACCTGACTAAGAACATGGTGAAAGCATCATTCACTCTCCTATGATGAGTTTTGTTGTTTTCATAGGTGAGTTGAGTGTAGAACTCATACAATGGTGCATTTTACTTGTTCTCTTTCCTTGATAATCCTACCCATACCCTATAAGTTGTTATAGTGTACATCAAGTATGAATTCATGTGAAATGTTTTTCTTTGATGTACATTAACTAGATGTTGAGTCAAATTTTCAAAATAATTTCCCCCAGTTCAAATGCTGCTTGTCTTCACAGATTACATTAATGTATACACACATCCAATTCTGAAACTCATTAGTGGATGACATACCCATTACTTTGGCCAGTAGGGTGATCATGTCTGAAAGTTCTTCAATGAAATCAATCTTGATGAGAGTTTTAGGAAATTTGGAGGGAACTTTCTTTTTGACCTTTAGCTAGGATTTGGCAATAATTGTTTTGTATTTGTCTTGAATCGGGTCAAACAGTCTCTAGGCTTCAATCTAGGTTAAGATTTTGGAAGTTTTCAAAGGTCAGGATTCCTAGGGCCACATTAATATAATAGGCATATAATTTAACAAATATTTTCCCTTAGGGATATTTTCAGCTCTTTATTTTGTGGATCAAAATTAGAATACACAGGCTAGGAATGTGTCAGTGCATTACACTGAGATGAGGAAGCCAGAAACATAAGTTAATCCACTATTTTTACACATTGGGCAAGTATGGTGGGACTATCATATGTGATTTTGGCCCATAAGTCATTTAGGTTTGTGTGTATGACATCACTATCACCTATATTAGGCACAGAGGTTTCAAGGAAAGAACTGTGTTCATACCCCGCATATTGAAATTTCATGGTTAAAAGATTGAGGAGAAACCAAGGAAAACATGGCTAGATAGTGGATTTTATAGAGTATTTAAAGGAGAGGGATGGGAAATTAAATAACTACCAAAATGGAAAAATGTAAATAAAACCACTTAACAAAGGTTCCCTCATAAAGTCCCAACATACTTTGAATTTTTGAAATTGGATAAGTTGTGTATGAAAAACCTCTTTAGCGCAAGGGAGTGGGAAGTTGGCAGAGAAAAATGAACTCAAATTTGTAAAATGAGAATCAATAAGTGTGGGGATTTAAAATGATAAATGAATCAATTTAGCGCGCAATACAATATTGGATATCGTAAAGCTCATGGGAACACTTTTTTATTCATTTCGCTTACAAATCGGATATGACAAGGGTTTTGGGAACAGATGGAACAACCTTTGATGTGGGGGAAGCAGAGATGTGGAGAACTCAAGAAATAATGGAATGAGTTCCATGTGTTCCTCAAATATTCACAATTTCTGCATTGAGCATTGAAAGGAAGGTTTGTGGGAAAAACAATCTTGCCTGGAATAAGCATCGAGATGGAACAAGTTCCCCTAGTTCCCAAAATCACTGAAAAATCCAACACAAATGGTTCATTATAGAAATGCATTTAATGTGGGGAACCGGGGAAGGAATGTAATGAAGGAACTTGTTGTGGTGGACCATCAAATACCCGATTTACACTGCAGAACCATTCAATGCGGAAAATCTAGAAATGCAGGGAACAAGAGGAATGGAGGAACTATTGCTCCTATTCCACCAAAGTCCACATAGACTGATCCAACCCCAATTTTTCTCAAATTTGGCTAACCGTTGGGTATTTTTTGCATTCTTGGGCATCAACAAGGTAGATACAACCAAGAAAAATGGACACTTGACCAAAAACTCAAAAAAATCAAAAATTCCACATTTTTGGGGTTAGTGACAACAAGTAACAATAGTCTTCACTAACTCATCAAAAATAGAAACTAAATATAAGTTACCTAGCATGTGATTAATGAAACTAGAATCCAAATACCATACATCACAAGGAATCTCTTATGATAAATTACTTGTGTATTGCTTCAACAATCCTTGTGTATTTAATAAACATGGAGATATAAGTAGAGATTTTTTGGCAAGAAAATATGTTAGGGGAAAAAATTAATGGGAATCCTCTAGTGCTTTTGGAATATAAGTCTCTCTACTTGATTGGTGTAGCTACATGTTATTATGCATAAATGAAATAAAAAAAAAGTGTGGTGGTGTTGTCTTGCAAATGTGTAAAGGGGAAAATTACAAATTTTCAAGTAAGACAACTTTCTCCTATCTCAAAGTTTCCATGTTTTGATCATACTTAGGTAACTCCAAGCCAAATTTAGAAGTTTGATCACTTCTTACAGGGTGTGGATATGTGATTTAGGAGAGTCTTTTCATCCCCCTAGGTGATTTGTAGGATTTTCTCAAGGATAACATCTTTTGGCCAAATCAGGGAAGGCTATCAAGAACATGTGAAGCCTCAAAGCACATTTCGGGATTTTTTCAAGGATCAAATGGCAGAATCAAGTCTTGACACCCCCACCTATTAGATTCAGAGCATCATTTCCAATCAAAGTCATATAATTTTTCACAGGGAAATTCCACTTGAAGCTCAAGATATTCACTTTGCAACTTTTTCTCTCCCAAAGGCCATTTTTGGGACTTAGCCAATTTCGAAGTCAAGTCATTTGAACGCATTGCGGGCTTTTGTAGAAGTTTTTGTCCTGCGCATGTCCCAGTTCATTTGGGACACTTGGGACCCGAAATACTGATCTCCCCACAGCCAGTCAAATGCTGTCACATGTCCTCACCAGACCCGGAGCAGCGGGCCCGCGGAAGAAATCAAGATTTCGAGCCTTTTTGGTGAAAATGGTCACAATGTTCAAAGGTTAGCCGCTTCCTTGTAGCCCGCAGTTAATCAAAACATGCCATGTGTCCTCGAGGCAGCGGATCATTGGAATAAATTTAACTTTTGAGTTTTTTCCCAAAAAGGATTGAAATGTTCAAAAAAGAGTCGCGACCCCATAGCCAATCAAATCATGCCACGTGTCCTCACTAGACCGGAGCAACGGGCTTGCGGAAGGAATTTAATATTTCAAGCACTTTTTCCAAAAATAGTCAGAATGTTTAGAATTACACGGTGACCTCGTATCCAGTCAAAGCGCGACACGTGTCCTTGTCTAGATTGAAATTGCGGGCCTGCGCAGAGGAATTTAATATTTTGAGCCCTTTTTCAAAAAAGGGTTAGAATGCTCAGAATCGAGTTGCGACTCTTTTTCCAATAAAATTATGCCACGTGTCCATCTCTAAAAGCCAAGGCGGGGCTACGGACCAAATCGTGCCAAAGTGCCAAATCTCCCAAAATCGCGAATACATAAAAAAGTTTCCCCTCGACTCCGCTGCAATGTTCTCCTGCCACGTGGACGGTCCGATTTCAAAGAAATTAGGGCAAAGGATTGAATGGTTCATATGCGAACTGGAAAATTGAAATATAAAACGCATTTTTACACGTAGAAACTCTTTTTGGGCTCGTTAGAAGCATTTTCTTTGCGGCAGAGGAATATGGAAGAAGGGAAATGATCAAATTTGTTTGTAACGTCTTTGGGTCGAACGATTTAATGGTTTTTCGAAGTCTTTGTGGGGGGCAATTGAATTTGGAAACTGGAAGCACGTTTCTGTGAACATAGGACAAAAAACGATTGTTAGTCTTCTTCTATTCTCCTCCTCTGCATTTTTTCTTCTACTCCCACTTGGTGTACAAGTTTCAACTCTAAGATCAATAAAAGGGAAGGAATTTTATGCCCCCTTGATGGAAAAAATCGATTGGTGCTTTGTGACCAACATGTTTTATTTTCTCTTGTGCTCAAAAATTACAAATTTGTCTTTCTTCTATTAATTAATGCATGTAATGAAACTTCTAGTTGATGTGTGAGGGCATCTAACACTCTACTGACACTCTACCCACAACATTGAATTTCCCATCCTTCATTCTTACTCCCTACCCTTTCTCAGATCAATTTTTGCTACACGCAAGATGAGTTACTATTATTGCCATAGGGGCAAGTGGAGTGTTTATGTGGATATCTGGTTGAAAAACCACCATAAATCCATTTTGGTTTTACATGTTAAACAATGGGATCTGCACCATTCAAATATAGAGGGACATAGATTCCCATAGCATTGGCCTGAAATCCACAAATTTGTCCACAAGACATATTTTCTTGCCAATAGTTTTTGGCGCCCACCGTGGGGTAGAGTTGCATCATCTGCACCAAAAAATGACCACAAGGTTTATAAAAAATCATTAAGTTTGCCTTTGAAGTCTGAAATTCCATGTGATCCAAAAATACTAAAAGATTCAAATAGAAGAGTTCTGCAAATTGAGAAGCCATATGAACTGCATGGATGTAACTCAAAATTCTTACAAATCCTTCTAGAAAATCTTCTTTGCTTTGTCATATCCAAATGAAATCATTTCAGACCTGAAAGAGGTTACTTGGCATATTTGGTAGAGTGTAAATCATCTCACCATTGCTACAAAATTCTGGGTTGTGAAAAATAAGGCAAAGACAAATTCCAGTACCTCCAGAGAAGACAATAAACTTTTAAGCTGGCTCATAGAAGGTATACTCACCAGCCGAGGCAAGGAGTGATTGACCCTACTTTTGAGGAGTTGGAGATAGAAGAAGCAGAGGTTATAGCTTGGTATGACAAAGAGGAAGAGGTTAGAGTTCAACTTGAAGAAACTGCAAGACTCCAAGCTACAGTAGAGGAGAGAGAGGTAGTCTTAGCTGACCAAGAAACTAGAAATATAAATAGAATGGGTGACCGTGAATGTGAAGCACGTAGGCCTATTGTGCCATGAGGAAGAAACACAAGCCCGCTTTCCCTCTAATAACCTCTTCATGATCTGTTAAGAGGATTTAGAAATAATTTTCCCAAATTCAGGGGAGATGTTTCTCAACTCCCTCAAGAACATGTAGCAGCATTCATCACTGCTTGTGGTGTAGTATGAGTTGAGAATGAAGATGTGTCAGTCAGACAATTTGTGGAATCACTTTAGGAAAAGGATGCTGAATGGTTTTACATGCTTCCTGTAAGATCTATTACTGGTTGGGAAGATATTAGAAGAGCATTTGAAAATATATTCTGCTATGCCCTTAACCTATTTCTTGTATTAGGATATGAGTAGCCGACTTGTGGCTTACCATATCATTTTATTATATCATTTATGCTACGCCCTTAACCTATTGCTTGTATTAGGATATGAGTAGCCAAATTGTGGCTTACCATATCATTTTATTATATCATTTATACTTTCTCATGCTTAATAGGTCGGCCTTGGTGATGGCCATAGCATATGAATAGTATATATAGGGGATTGTAGGTAGTATTTTATCATCATTCAAGCATTTGAGTCTTATTGTATGGTTTGAAGGTTTCCCCCTCAAAATGGTGAAGTTATTTTAATTACATATTGAGATAATTTATTCTGCAATATTGTGTTCTTTAGTGTTTTATTGTTTCTATTCATAATCTGAATTATATAATTAATTTCATTGCAAGTGGTATCAGAGCTACGATCTGAGGCCAAAATTAAGGTAAAAAACCCTAATTTTTTGTTTCTACGCTATATCTTGCGAACCGGAGCTGATTTTGTCTAGATATTTTTTTACTAGAGTTGTGAATAGCATTTCAAGTAAGATTCCCTAAAAATCGAAGACTTTTTTTATTTATGTTGTAAACGTTATTGAAAATTTAAGGTTTTTCCTAAAATCGCTCCCTAGGTTACAATTTGTGGAAATTTTTCTAAGTTCTTTACATTTTCGGAAAGCTCTCAAAAAAATAGTATTAGTATTTTCTCTATGTTTTTTGTTGTTCGGCCAAAATTGTATCGAAACCCTAAACCCTAAGGTTTGACGTCATGGTGGGGCCTTCCACAAGAGAAAAAAATAATCCAGTTACTCCGGGTAAAACCCTAGATAAAGATGGGGTAGTGATTGAAGAGATGGAGTCAGAAGGGGTATATATAAATTCATCATTACTAGATTTTTCCTCAGTTGATCATAAGGTGAGCCAACTTGAGTATGAGTTGCGAAATCTCCAATCTGAGATGGCCTGTAAAGGATACATAGGCCAAATCAATCAGCAGTTGGATGATATCATGCAACATATAAAGGGTAAATAGTCTATCCCAAATCATCCCCAACTCAACCAAGGAGGATCTTTAGTTCAAAATAATGGGAAAAATAACCATGTTGGATCACTTTTCTAGTCCCAATTAGAATCCAACTTATATCACAACCACGGAACATGATGTCAAAAGTGGAGATGTGTAAGTTTTATGGGAAGGATCCATTGAATTGGATAAATCAAATGGAGGAATTATTTGAGTTACATCAATCCCCATTAGGACAAAATGTGACCTTTGCATCCTTGTATCTTTAACCAGAGCAATTTGTCTAGTATCAATGGTTATGTGCTCAAAGGCAAAAGAGTGGTCTCAGTATCACTTGGATAGTTTTTACTGAGGAGTTACAATTGCACTATAGGTCTAGTGTTTCAAATAACTACTTTATTCAAATGGAAAAGTTATGACAAGCATGATCAGTCAAAGATTATGTGCATCAATTCCATAACCTATCCTTAAGGGTGGAGAATATTACAGAAGAGAACTTGAATGACCTATTTCTTGGGGATCTTAAGGACCGTATTGAGCATGAGGTATGTATGTTTAATCCACTCAAGCTTTTTTATTCTATTATCATGGCACATAGGGTAGAGGAAAAAATTATTTGCAGTAGGAGACATAATTTCATTAACATCAGAGACCGTAGTACCCCTTCCCCATCATTCACTAGGCTAATTAGAATGACTCCTCAACAAATGGAAGAAAAAAGAGCAAAAGGATTATGTTTTAACAGTGACACCAAATATGGACCGAGACACAAATGTGCTGAGAAGAAGTTCTATATTAAAGGAGGAAATGAAGATGAAGATGAAACTTAAATTATAAGAGAAGCTAAGGAACTAGTAGAAGATGAAGTCGAGGATCACCAACCTACAATTTCTTGCCATTTGTTTTCAGGTATTAGTACTCCTCGAACACTCAAGGTTATTGGATATCTCAAAAAATAGAAGGTGACGGTGTTGATTAACTCAGAGAGTACTCATAACTTCATAAATAGTAAGTTAGTTGCACGCCTCAATTGTTTTAATTACCTAGCTCCAAAAATGTAAGTTATGATTGTGGATGGTGGGACAGTAAATTACATAGAAAAGTGTTATAGTATCAAGTTCTCTATGGGAGACTACTTATTAGACTCACCTATGCTTGTTATTTCTATGGGAGGGGAAAATATTGTTGTAGGTGTCTAATGGCTCACAACCTTGGGTACTATAGAGACAAATTTCCAAGAATTGTTCATGTGATTTCATTTAGAAGGAAGGATTATAAAATTGAAAGGGATGGTACCTAAGTCTCCATCGATTATTAGCTCTCATCAAATGCAAAAGGTTCTCATAAAAGGAGTAGATGGATTTATAGCAAAGTTATTTTCCATAAAGGTACAAAATACAAAGTTTTCAATGCCACCCAATCTTCAAAATATTTTCAATGCTCACTCGTCTATTTTTTATGCAATCCCAAAGGGACTACCACCAACAAGGGATCATTATCATGCCATTTGGTTGATTCCATGGAGCCAACCACCTAACATTAGACCATACATATACCCATATTCTCATAAAAGTGAGATTGAAAAAATGGTGCAGGAAACGTTGAAGGCAGGTATCATCAAGCATAGCCAGAGTGCATATTCTTCACCACTGGTCATGATACGTAAGAAGGATGAAACATGGAGGATGTGTCTAGATTACCGAGAAATCAACAAGTACACTATCAAAGATAAGTTTCCTATTCTGGTAATTGATGATTTACTTGATGAATTTCATGGTGCTATTTATTTCACAAAATTAGATCTTAGTTCGGGGTACCATGAAATTAAAATAAGAGAGGAAGATCTTCATAAAATGGCTTTCAAGACTCCTAAGGGCCATTATAAGTTCTTGGTAATGCCCTTTTGTCTTACAAATGCTCCCTCAATATTTCAAAGCTTGATGAACACTATTTGTAGGCCATATTAAAGGAAATTTGTATTATTTTTCTTTGATGACATATTGATTTACAATAAGACATGGGAAGAACACTTGCAACATGTAGATAAAGTGTTGGAAGTTTTCGAGAAACATAAGATTTATGCAAAGCCATCCAAGTGTTCTTTTGGTGTATAAGAGGTAGAGTACTTGGGTCACATTGTATCCTATGAAGGTGTCAAATTTGATCCTCAGAAGATCAAAGCTATGGTGGAATGGCCAAGGCCCAAAACTCTAAAAAATCTCTGAGGCTTCCTTAGACTAATAGGGTACTACAAAATATTTTTGAGGGGATATGGTAGAATCGCAGCTCCACTTACTACATTTCTAAAGAAGGACGCCTTCCATTGGATAGATGTAGTCACTAAATCCTTTGAGCAGCTGAAGGAAGCCATGTGCACCACCCCAGTTTTGGCTACTCCCAGCTTCTCAAAAATCTTCATTGTTGAGTGTGAAGCTTCAAGATCAGGATTGGGAGCAATTCTAATGCAGGAAGGAAGACCAATTGCATTTGAGAGTCACCAATTCAAAGGAAAGGATATGCTCAAACCTGTCTGTGAGAAAGAAAGGATAGTTATTCTTCATGTCGTCAAGCAATAGAGGCCCTATCTAATGGGTAGACATTTTAAGGTGAAAATCAATCATGATAGTCTAAAATACTTTTAAGAGCAAAGGTTATCATCTAAGGAACAACAAAAGTGGGTAACAAAAATGTTGGGTTATGATTTTGAAATCATATACAAAAAGGGTAAAGAAAATGTAGTAGCCGATGCATTGTCCAGAAAGGATACATTCATAGACGTGTTACTATGTGCAATGTCCATGTTGAAGTTTGATTGGGTACATGAAGCAAGATGGGAATGGGAGAAGGACAAGGATACACAATCTCTAATACAGGATATCAAGCAAGGCTCTATAACATCTAATAAATTTGAGTAGAAAGCTAATACCCTTTGGTACAAGGACAAGTTATACTAGTGCAAAGATTCTGAGTTGAAGCATAAGATTCTTGTAGAACTACATGCATCACCTATTGGAGGAAACTTTGTATTTTTAAAGACATATCATAGAGTAAAAAGAGAATTCTTTTGGGAAGGAATCAAGGGAGATGTACAAAAGTTTGTATCAGAGTGTTTGGTGTGCCAACAGAATAAAGGTGAAACCATTAAGACACTAGATCTATTGCAACCATTACCAATTCCTAGCCAGAGATGGGAGGAGGTCTCCATGGATTTCATCATAGGATTTCCTTTTTTAGAGGGTAAGAATGTTATTTTGGTGGTTGTGGATAGGCTCACAAAATATGCCCATTTTTTTGCCCTGTCACACCCATTTGTAGCCAGTACAGTCGCAACTATTTTTTTGGAGACAATTCAAAAGCTACATGGAACCCCAAAGATAATTGTAAGTGATCATGATCCTATTTTCACAAGTAATTTTTGGATGGAATTATTTGCATGTTTAGGTACTTAGCTAGCTCATAGTTCATCTTACCATCCTCAAACTGATGGGAAAATATAAGTGGTTAACAAATTCTTAGAGGGTTATCTACGTTGTTTTATATCATATAAGCATGAACATTGGGTTAAATGGTTACCACTTGCAGAATGGTGGTATAACACATCTCAAATGACCCCATTTTTAGCATTATATGGTTACCATCCACCTTCTATCACTTCTTCCTTGAGGGTGCAAATGAAGGTCAGAGATGTTGAGGAACACATTCAACATCAACAACATGTTTTGGTTGGTTTAAAGGAGAATTCGACATTGGTACAAAATAGGATGAAACAACAAGTAGATCAACACCGTAGTGAAAGACATTTTGAAATTGGTGATTGGGTTTTTGTACGTCTCCATCCTTACAAACAGATGTCCCTAAAGCAACAGAAAAAGGAAAACAAACTTGCTCCTAAATATTATGGTCCTTATCAGGTTCTACAAAAAATTGGAAGTGTTGCTTATAAACTAGAGTTGCCTCAATCTTCACACATACACCCAGTATTCCATGTTTCCTTCCTGAAGAAGGTTATTGGAAAGAAACTTGAAGCCCAGACAGAG
This sequence comes from Taxus chinensis, assembly GCA_019776745.2. Lineage (NCBI taxonomy): Eukaryota > Viridiplantae > Streptophyta > Pinopsida > Cupressales > Taxaceae > Taxus > Taxus chinensis. The sequence continues at coordinate 218,653,168 of CM034157.1, forward strand.
CTACTAGAACTTTATGATGAAGGAAGAATAATTTTGGAGCCAGAGAAGATTCTGCAAACACATACTAAGAGGCTGAGAACTAGAGACATATAGGAATATCTAATCAAGTGGAAGAATCTGAGCATAGAAGATGCCACTTGGAAGGATGACGGTTTTCTGCAGCAACATCCAGGATTATTCAATGTTGAGGACAACGTTGGTTTGAAGGGGAAGGGCATGCTACACCCTTAACCTATTGTTTTTATTAGGATATGAGTAGCCGACTTGTGGCTTATCATATCATTTTATTATATCATTTATGTTATGCCCTTAACCTATTGCTTGTATTAGGATATGAGTAGCCAACTTGTGGATTACCATATCATTTTATTAAATCATTTATGCTTTCTCATGCTTAATAGATCAGCCTTGGTGATGGCCATAGCATATGAATAATATATATAGGGGATTATAGGTAGTATTTTATCATCATTCGAAGCATTTGAGTCTTATTATATGGTTTTGAGGTTTCCCCATCGAAGTGGCAAAGCTATTCTAATTGCATATTGAGATCATTATTATGAAATATTATGTTATTTAGTGTTCTATTGTTGCTCTTAATCTGAATTATACAAGTAATTTCATTAAATATTCAAGAGTACTGAAGATGGTCAAGAGCTACTGGTGCAATTAGTCCAAATAAAGAAAGAAATATCTGAATCCATGAGGGACTTTGTAGCAAGGTTTGACAGATTGACAAGAAGAATCCCTGAAGATGTGCTACCTCCTGAGAACAACCTGAGAATATTCTTCATCAATTCCTTGCTATTAGAAGTTGGTTTCTTACTCAAAAGAGCCCAACCAAACACACTGAGGGAAGCTCAAGACTTTGCCATTGAAACTAATGATCACTTAATCCTCTCTAAAAAGGTGAAAGGCCCAAATGGGAAGTAGAAGGGTAAGAGTTTGACTTCAATAACTACAGATCCTATGTTCCAGAAAATGGAAAATGATTTGGTTTCCTTGAAGAAATAGATGTCTCAAATGACAATGAGAAATGCTCTAAGGAGGCCAAAATTCCCTGATAGACAAATAATTACACCACATCCTTGCCAAATTTCCATTGAAGCACCTCCTGTCAATGCTATCTATGACACTAGAGAATCAAGAGAGGGTGCTGAAATTGATGAACTTGAAGGAGAAATGGTAGAGGATTATGAAGGCTACATCGAAATTGAAGAATTTGATATGCACAATGGCTTGTTCGAGTTTTTTGATGATGGGGAAGAAGAAGAGGAAGCCCCAAGCTTCTCATGTGCTATCTTCACTTGAGCTCAATCCAAGAAATATTCTCTACCCTCTGTGGCTCAAAAGGAAAAGAAAACTAAAGAATATCCCACTCCAGTAGCCACACAAAAGAAGATCATCAGTAGAGGCTCACCATTACCACCCTTAATGGATTCAGCCAAAATGAAACCAAGCCAAATGGCTACTAGAGATCAGGCTGTTATATCTAGTAAGTCACCTTTTCCTTCTTCTAGATCACAAGTTATTAAAAACAATCCTCCCTCCAATGAATTCTATTCTAAGTTAGCTAAAATTCAGACCATAGCTTCACCTTCAATTCCTTCTAAGTTGATGGCCTCACCCTCAGAAGACAATCCAATTTCCAAGTCAGCCAAAGTTCCTCAAATACCCTTGCCATGTAAACCTTCCCTCACTCTAGGAACTTTCCCCTCATCCAACATTATCCCATTTTATTTTTAGGAACATGTAAGTAAGACCAAAGTGCAGCTCTCAGAGATTGAATACTTGTAAACACACCCTACTTAGTTTGATAGACTAATCAATACTATTCGGACCAACAGTTCTATACCCTCAAGTTTAAATTATAAAGTTTTACTCCCGACACCATCTACACCACCCACCACCTACTCAAAACATGTTTTCCCTAAGTGCTTCCAAAATAGATAAGGTGGAACCCTTCTACTTGTCTCTTCTCATGAATGGTTTTGAGCTCAATAATTACATCATTGAATCACGGAGCTTCTGATAACGTAATGCCACACAAATTTTCCAATGTTCTCAGCCTGACACCAACTAGAGTTAATGGGCTTGTTACTCAATGGAATCTAAGCAAGTACCACTAGTAGGAAGGATAAAATATGTACAAGTGGCTTTGGCTGAATACCCTGATAAGAAAGTTCTTCTAACCATGTTAGTGGCAGACATTCCAAAATATTTTGGCATGCTCTTGAGTAGAAGTTTTTGTAGAGACCTTGATGGAGAGATAAAAATGGATTAGACCTCTGCAACTATTCCAGTAAAGGGTGAGATGAAGAAGCTACTTCCGGTGCGAAAAATGAAATTTACAGTAAGAAGTTATAGTGACCCAAGAGCTAATATCCTCTTTCAAGATTGTGGATTAGGAAACTATTTCCTTACTTCACAACGAGAAGAATACTTGCCACTTTCCTTGGAATCAAAGAAAGATCAAGTCTAGACTATGGAGTTTGATGGAAGCCATTCCAAAGTAGGCTTAGGGGCTGGTGTTGTGTTGTACTCTCCTTCTAATGTGATGCATCCTTTTGCATACAAATTGTAGTTTGACAACACCAACAATACAATAGAATATGAAGCTCTCCTCTTGGGCATAAGTGTAGCAGAAGACATGGGAATCAAAAAGATGAGATGCCTTGGTGATGCAGAAGTGATAGTGAAGAAAATCTGCCAGCAATACTAGGTGAAGAACCCAAGGCTCAGGAATTACAGGAATAGAGCATGGGATTGCATTGAATTCTTTGATGCATTCTCTATTAAAGCCATCCCAAGAAAACAAAATGAAAGAGTTGATTTTATTGTAGTATCAACATCCCTATTGAATCCTCATCCTTCTTTTGGAAATGAAAAAATAACCATTGAGATGGTTTTCAGACCAAGTGTACCTGATAACACAGATCACTGGAAAGTTTTCAATGACGACAATAAGATTTTAGCCTTCTTGGAGCAAAGAGACAACTTCAATAATCTCTTCTTTGAGGGAAGTGTTAATCCACATAGAGAAGTTGTGGCTGAAGATGCATAAGATGAAATTGAAAGAGTGGATGATGAAGGCATGATCAGATTGAAAGGTAACAAGATCCCCAAAGGTCTAGTCTCTCTGGAGGACCTGTTTGACAAGCATGACAGATTTATTTGTGAAAAAGAAAAGCTATCTTCTCGTTGTCCATTTGATTTTGACAAGGAAAACATTGGGACTTCTGAAGATCCAAGGATGGTCAACATTGGAAAATGCTGCTCACCTGAAGAGAAAAGGAAGTTCGTTGCTTTGCTTAAAAAGTACTCTGATGTTCTAGCCTACTCTTACGACGAGCTCAAATATTTTCAACCAAAGGAAATGCATCATTCCATTCCTCTGAAGCAGGATGCTAAGCCCTTTAGGAAGAAGCAAAGACCCTATAATCCAAAGATTTCTGATGTTATCAAGGAAGAAGTGAAAAAGATGCTGAATGCTAGAATCATTTTCCCCATTCACCACTCAACATGGGTGGCCAACATTGTACCAGTCAGAAAGAAAAATGGGGAGATCAGAATATGTGTAGATTTCAAAAATCTGAATCAGGCATCTCTCAAGGACAATTACCCTCTTCCAATCATGGATCATATCCTACAAGTAGTTACTGGATCTGAGATGCTCTCTTTGCTTGATGGCTTCTCAGGGTATAATCAAATTAAAGTGGCTGAAGAAGATTGTAGCAAGATGGATTTCACAACTCCTTGGGGCACTTTTGCTTACAGCAGGATGCCTTTTGGCCTAATCAATGTGGGAGCCACCTTCCAAAGAGCCATGGACCTATGGCTTTCAAAGATCTCAAGCATTGCATTTTCATATACCTTGATGACTTAACCATGTTTTCAAAGAAGAGAAGTGAGCATATCTTCCACTTGGAGAAGATTCTTGCAAGATGTAGAAAACATGGCATTTCTCTAAATCCCAAGAAGTGTATCTTTGGAGTCACAGAAGGAAAGTTGTTGGGACACATCGTGAATAAGCATGGAGCACATATTGACCCTGAGAGGGTAAGTGCTATTCAAGCACTATCTCTTCCCACCAGTAAGAAAGGAGTGCACTCATTCTTTGGGAAGGTAAATTTTCTTCGCCACTTTGTCCCTGAATTTTCTGAACTAACAAAGCATATCACCTCTATGATGAAGCCTCAAACAAGTTTCAAATGGAGTAGTGAAGGAAAATCAACATTTGAAGAAATCAAGAAGGCCATTGCCAAAGCTCCAATGCTGGTATCTCCAGATTTCAGCAAGGAATTCATCATGTACTGTTATGCCTCAGAGCACACTCTTTCTATTGTCCTTTTTCAGAAGAATGATGAAGGATTGGAAGCACCTATTGCTTTCATGAGCTTCCCTTTGAAGAAGCATGAACTAAATTACAGTCAATTGGAGAAGCATGCATACACAGTGGTCAAGGCCGTGAAGAATTTCAGATTTTACATACTCAACTCTCACACCGTGGTGATGGTCCCCGGAAGTGCAATCAAGTCCATTTTGACACAACAAGATCCCGGAGCCAAAAGAGGAAATTGGATTGCAAGGATCCAAGAGTATGACCTGGAGATTAAGCCCTCTAATCTGGTTAGAGGAAATGGTTTGTGCAAGTTGATTGCTGAAGATGAATCTCTCAAAGTTCAGCTTGGAGAAAGAGATGACACTTTCCCAACCTGCTCAGAAGATTTCCCACAAGTTCTCTTTGTGAACACTACAGAGGAATGGTATGCAGACATCACTTTCTTTCTTACCTATGGGGACTTCCCTCCTCATTTAGATTACAAAAAACGAAGAACTCTCAAGCTAAAAGTAACCAAATATGTGATTTGGAATCATGCACTCTACAAGAAAGGGATAGATGGCTGTTTTCTCAAGTGTGTTGACAAGGAACAACAAGAAAAACTCCTCAAATCCTATCATGATCAAGCTTGTGGTGGACACTTTTCAGCCATGGTGACTGCCCAAAGGTAGGTACTATTGGCCTTCTCTCTTTTCTAATGCACAGAAATGGGTTTCTAAATGTAAAGCATGCCATCAATTTATTGGAAAGTCTCAGCTAGCTGCCTTGCCACTCAGACCCGTGGTGATTGAAGAACCATTTCAACAATGGGGGCTGGACTTTATCGGTGTTCTGAACCCTCATTCAAGTGCAGGGCATTCCTACGTGCTCACCGCCACAGATTACTTCACTAAGTGGGTGGAGGCCATTCCAACCAAATAGGCTAGCTCTGAAGTTGTCTGAAATTTCATAAAAGAGAATATCATTGTTCGATTTGGAGTTCCTCAGAATATTGTAGTAGACAACGCTACTTATTTCTCTTCGAAGGAATTGAAAAAATTTTGTTATGGCTTCAGGATTTCTCTTGCTCATTCTTTTGACTACTATCCTCAAGGGAATGGTCAAGCTGAGTCAAGCAACAAAAATATTGTGACCATTATCCACAAGCTTGTTGATGAGAATCAGAAGAATTGGCACAAAAAATTATATGATGCATTGTGGGCTGATAGGATCACTCCTAAGAAGGCAATAAGCATGTCACCTTTTCAGCTGCTATATGGAGTTGAAGCAGAGATTCCTATTACAATTGAAATGCTAGCTCTCAAGCTACTTCAAACAGTGGAAGACAACCAATACAGAGATTCAATTGACAAGAGGATCCTTTTCCTTGAGAAGCTAGAAGAGAGCAGATCCCAGGTAGTGGACAGAATCAAAGAACATCAGCTGAAAGTGAAGAAGCTCTTTGACAGAAGAGCCAAAGCAAGGGAGTTCAGAGCTAGAGATTTGGTCCTACTTTGGGACAAGAGGAGAGAGCCAAAGGGCAGTCATGGTAAGTTAGATTCTTTGTGGTTGGGTCCATTTCAAATTCAGGAAGCTTGTGGTGAGAATGCCTTTCTCTTATCATACTTGGATGGAACTCCATTGGGATTGCCTAGAAGTGGGAAATATTTGAAGTTGTACCATCAGTGAAAGTGAGTTTTCCCTCACCCTGTACCATAGTTTTTTTTGTTTCCCCTTTTCTATTGTGTGTGTTTTGGTTTGTTTTATGTTTTGGTGTGGTTTTGGTTTGTTGTGTTTTCCCCTCCTTCCTTCTTCCTTCCTTCAGTATTGTACATGACTCTGCAAGGCCCAATGGATAAGGCACTGGTCAACGTTATATGTTTTGAAACCTGTGATTCTGGATCCTCATGTCATGTCTTCACCTTGCTCAATCCATGCCATGTCCCCAAGCTAGAGCCAGTTGTTGTCTTGCAAATGTGTAAAGGGGAAAATTGCAAGTTTTCAAGCAAGACAACTTTCTCCTATCTCAAAGTTTCCATGTTTTGATCATACTTAGGTACTCCAAGCCAAATTCAGAAGTCTGATCACTTCTTACAGGATGTGGATAGGTGATTTAGGAGATTCTTTTCATCCCCCTAGGTGATTTGTAGGATTTTCTCAAGGATAACATCTTCTGGCCAAATCAGGGAAGGCTATCAAGAACAGGTGAAGCCTCAAAGTACATTTCAGTATTTTTCAGGGATCAAATGGTAGAATCAAGTCCTGGCACCCCCACCATTAGATTTAGAGCATCATTTCCAATCAAATTCATACAAGGTCTCATAGGAAAATTCCACTTGAAGCTCAAGATATTCGCTCTGCAAGTTTTTCCCTCCCAAAGGCCATTTTTGGGACTTAGCCAATTTTGAAGTCGAGTCATTCCAATGCATTGCGGATTTTGTGGAAGTTTTTGTCTCACATGTCCCAGTTCATTTGGGACACTTGGGACCCAAAATACCAATCTCACTGACATCCAATCAAATGCTACCATGTGTCCTCGAAGCAATGGGCCGGCGGAGGAGAGTTAGACTTCGAGCCGTTTTGGCGAAAATGGTCACAATGTTCAAAGGTTAGCCGCTTCCCTGTAGCCCACAGTCAATCAGAACATGCCACATGTCCTCAGGGCAGTGGGTCATCAGAAGAAATTTAAATTTTGAGTTTTTTCCCAAAAAGGATTGAAATGTTCAGAAAAGAGCCGCGACCCCGTAGCCAATCAAATCACACCACGTGTCCTCGCCAGACTAGAGCAGCGTGCCCGTGGAAGAAATCAAGATTTCAAGCCATTTTCCAAAAATGGTCAGAATGTTCAGAATTACACGGTGACCCCGTATCCAGTCAAAGTGTGCCACGTGTCCTTGCCAGATCGGAGAGCTTGCGGGCCCGGAGGAATTTAATATTTTGAGCCCTTTTTCAAAAAAGGGTTAGAATGCTCAGAATTCAAGTCGATGACTCTGTTTCCAATGAAATTATGCCATGTGTCCATCTCTAAAATTCAAGGCGGGGTTGTAGACCAAATCGTGCCAAAGTGCCAAATCTCCCAAAATCGTGAAAACACAAAAAAGTTTCCCCCGACTCCGCTCCAATGTTCTCCTACCACGTGGATGGCCCGATTTCAAAGAAATTAGGGAAAAGGATCAAACGGTTAATATGAGAACTAGAAAATTGAAATATAAAACACATTTTTGCACAGACAAACTCTTTTTTAGGCTTGTCGGAAGCGTTTTATTTACGGCAGAGGAATCTGGAAGAGGGGAAATGATCAAATTTGTTTTTAATGACTTTGGGTCGAATGATTTAATGGTTTTTTGAAGTCTTTGTGAGGGGGGCAATCAAATTTGGAAAATGGAAGCAAATTTTTATGAAAAGAGGACAAAAACAATTGTTAATCTTCTTTTATTCTCCTCCTCTGCATTATTTCTTCTATTCCCACTCGTTGTACAAGTTTCAACTCTGAGATCAATAAAAAAGGAAGGAATTTTATGTCCCCTCGATGGAAAAATTGATTGGTGCTTTGTGACCAGCGTGTTTTATTCTGTCTTGTGCTCAGAAATTACAAATTTGTCTTTCTTCTATTAATTAATGCATGTAATGAAACTTCCAGTTGATGTGTGTGGGCATCTGACACTCTACCCACAACATTTATTTCCCCCTCCTTCATTCTCACTCCCTCCCCTTTCTCAGATCAATTTCTACTATAGCAAGGAGTTGCTATTATTGCCATAGGGACAGTGGAGTGTTCCTGTGGATCTCTGGTTGAAAAACCACCATAAATCCACTTTGGTTTTACATGCTAAACAATGGGAGCTGCACCATTCAAATGTAGAGGGACTTAGATTCCCATAGTGTTGGCCTAAAATCCACAAATTTTTCCATAAGACAAATTTTCTCACCAACAGGTGGCCTTAGAGGCTAAGGATCCAACAGTAACATTTCACTGTACCTACAACAAATCTTTTAATTTCTTACAAGGAAGGAATTTGTTAAGTGGTTAGGAAAGGGAGTGGGAAAAGGAGGAGGGAGATTAATATTGTAGGTATAAAATCATATTCCTACACCCATTAATCAGATTACTTAAACAATAATAGGTAGAAATAACACAACTTTGTTAACAACAAGACAAGACAAGATTAAGAACAAAAAGTTTCAGTAATCTCCTTATTAAAAAAGGCAAGAATCTCCTTTCTCTTTTATTGAAGTTATAACAAATTTTTAAATAGTGGGAGAGTGGAAGAACATAGAATTAGGGAATAGAAGAAATAAGTATCTCCTTTCCTTTACTTCAAGTGATAATATCCCTTGAGATTAAAAAATTGACAACCCTTTGTTATAAATTTCTATGGTTTAGTGTTTCCCATATGGTTTTATTTTTATGATTTGTACTTTGTAAAAGTTAGTGGTAAAAGTTAATAATGATAAATATGGGTGGTTAGTAAGTTTGAATAATAAAACAATAGTATTGTTTTATTATTAGTGTTATTGTTGGTTTTTTGAAACCATTTAGGAGTGTTGGAATATAATTTTTTTATGTAGATTGTTATTACTTCACTCCAATTTAATGGATTATTTGTAACAAGGATGGTAGTGTAACATAATACAGTAATATAATATTTTGTTGTAGATTATTGCAGCAATTTAAGTTTGTTGTGTGGGTTTTCTTTTATGTTGAATCTTTGTATATATCAATGTTCTTGTTTGATTTTATAGATCCATTAATGATGCCTTAATCTCATAAAAGAGAGCTTAGATTTCATTTGGTATTAGAGTAGTATTATTTTTGTGCTTGTAATGGAGTTTTGATATCAATGAAGGAGTAGAGATATATTATGTATTCCCTATGAATGAGAAATATTATTTTTTGGTGTGTGATCAGTCATTAGTTTGTAGATTAGAAAAATTCTCTACAAAAAATATGATGGTCTCTTCTTTGTCTAAGTGTGGTATGTGCATTTAGCATTTGCATTGATTTGCATGATCAAAGTGACCATTTGAGGAGCTAATGGAATAAATTTTTGTGCAAAGAAATCATTGAAGTTTGCTGTAATTATTCACACAGGAATTGCCAACAATTCTATACCTATAACAAAATCACCAACAATTAGGGAAAATAAATAAAGATTTTGCCGAGTCACCAAAAATTCCTTATAAATTTCTAGTGAGTCTCTACATCATTAGAAATATCTTGAAACCATCTTTCTGATGCATTTTATGGTTTGTAAAACGGAGCTATGGTTCTCAATTTATCATCAAGACAATGAGTACTTGTTTTATTTGGTTTTTTTATATCTCTACTGATCAATGGAGACATTAGTAGCACCAGTAGATAAATGTATAAAAATAAATAAATTTCTCTTCATGGGTACATTATCACTTGAAAACAACATCTTATATATGATATGTCAAGACAAAATAATTCGTGAGAATCTTGAAGTAGGATATGATGGAGATACTAAACATGAAATGACTCGACCATAATAATGTTGATGTTTGACAGCATGTGAATATATAAAGAGCCTCAAATCTAGATCAAGATGAGATAACATCATGAAATTTGAGATTGGAGGTAATGGAAGATGGATGAAAAATAACATCCTCTCATCAGTCACCTATGACATGGCCACCTCACTAGTTTGGTGACATGTGTGTGTTTCTTTATTTTTCTCAACATGGTGTGTTGATTTCCAATTTCTTTGTGATTTTCTATGGGAACCTAATTTTTTGGGTGAAAAATATGCACTATCATGGATTTTTATAAGTAATATCCCAAAGAGAAACAATGATGTGATTTAAGCAATTTATTTTAGCATCATGATATTTTGGTTTTTGGATCCACTAGAAAACCATCTGTAGTTGTGGTTATTAGTAATCCATTGGGAAACCTATCTATAATTGTGGTTGTTATTAATCCAATAGGAAAAATATCGTTGGTGTGGTTATTGGAAAACCACTTGGAAAACCATCCTGAGGTTATTGGTATTGTCCTAGAAACCATCCCGATCATGAGAAAGCTATGAAACGGCACATTGTAGTATACATGCATGTTTTCCCCTTGTTTTCACTAAGGGGGGGAATGTTAGGAATTCTATGGTTTAGTGCTTCTCATGTGGTTTTATGTTTATGCTTTGTAATTTGTAAAAATTAGGAGTAAAAGTTAATAAGGATAAATATGGGTGGTTCGTAAGTTAGAATAATAAACTATAGTATTGTTTTATTATTAGTGTTATTGTTGGTTTTTTGAATCCATTCAAGACTGTTGGAATAGAATTTTTTATGTAGATTTTTATTACTCCACTCCTATTTAATGGAGTCTTTGTAATAAGGATGACAATGTAACATATTGCAGTAATATAATATTTTTTTATATTAATCAAGGGAAACTTATTACATTTCAGACTATAGTCACATGAATGAAAAAAAATAACGTCATGAATTCTCATTAACAACAATTAGAAAGGGGGTAGAGAAGAGGAGAAAGAATGGGGAAGGAAGGGAAATAAGAAATGCTCCCAAGAATGAAGATACCTCTATCGTTGATGAAGACCTCATTGATGATGATCATGCATGAGACATCCTGGACCATTAAATGAGTGTTTAGAAACACTATTTCAAGACCTCCCAATGTGAGCTCGGGATGAACACATGCAATGCTCATGATGATCCTCCTTGACACTTGATTGATGAAACCTCCTTAGCTCATGAGATCTCACCCTGACTGACTCACTTTGACTCACGCAACTCCTTGAGTGATGAAGATGGATCCACCTGTTGCACCTTGCGATGTTCTGCTTTGCTTTTAAACACAATTGAACTCAGGATGATGCTTCCAGGACCCTTGTGAAGTTATCATTCCTCTGTTTGAGCCATGAGGTCATCTTACCATCCCATGGAGAGTCCAAAAAGTGGAAAGATGAGTGAAAATAGGCCATCTGCAACTTTCTGCACTCAAAACTGAAACTTTCTATTTTTAGAATGTGAGACCATGACCTGCTATTTTGGGACATATCACTTGTTTTGCTCCAATTTCACCTTATGAACCTTCTGGAATATTCCAACCTCTTCTATTGTTGATGCATTGCTATTTTTATTACATTTCTATTTTTAGCAAGTTACTTTTTGGGGACTAACTATTTTGGGAAAATTGTCATTTTTGCCCTGTCTTTCCATTTTGCATCTTTCTTGATTGTCCTGAGTGATCAAACTTGCAATTTGGGGGACTTACTATTTTTAGCATGAAGAAGAGCATGGAATATGCTATTTTTAGTAAGTGGAAAAAATGGCCTTGGTTTGTGATGGGAATGATATTTTTGGATTCATCTCTTTGTTACGATCTTGTGCTCCAAATTTCACTGTGTTTCACTCACTAGGAAAGCTCAGGAAATAAAAAAAAAAATTTTTTCCTGGTGAGAGCTTCAGGCATGAGAGCTACCATGGAAGCCATTAATGGATTCACCAAGATTTTTTAAAGGTTTTTTTCCCACCTTGATTTAATGAAATCAACTCCATGGGATAGGTTTTTCTCTTGGAGCTATGTGCTCACAATTTTAGCTTCACCCGCTCTCTAGATCAATGGGAAATTGAGGAAAGAGAGTTAGGGAACAAAATTTTTTTTTTGCCATTAATAATGTAGGGAAACATTCTAACTTTTGTGAATTTATTCTTGATGGCCTCTGAAAATGAGGAAGTATGTGTAAAAAATATCACCTCAATCTGTGCACCAGATTATGAGATATGAGCATTTCATGTTTTTGGTCATGGAAGTCATTCTGGAAAAATTTTTGGCATGGTGATAGAATTTTCAAGGTTTTGGTGTTTTACCAATGAATGGAGGAATGGAGTGTAATGAATGCAATGGAAATGGAGGGAGGAAGCAATGGAAATGGGAAAATATTTTGGCAGTGAGTTTTTGTGTGCACACAGCAGAAGAAAGAACAGAAGCAAACAAGGGAAATGAAAAAACTTAGTTTTTTATTCATCCTTGGCATGGGAAATTTTTTTGTCCCAAATTTCCCAAAATTTTTGGGATGGGTTGGTGAAAAAAAGTTCTCCCCTCTCCCATTGGTCCAAGTGCATTCAGTGATTGTTATTGAGAAATTGAAAAATCACTTAAAAGCACCTAGGGGCCAAAAACTGGGTCATATGGGTGACCTAGGGAAGGGGATAGGCATGGGTGGAGATTTTTTTGTCCTTACCATCCCAAACATTTGGGATGGTTGGTGCAAAAAATAATTTCACCCCCTCATCCCATTGGTCCACTTGACAAGTGGCGCTCTAATGGTTTGATGGAGGAGGGTGCTAGAAAATGGTGCACGGGGGCTTAACTAGGCTATTTGGGATCAAAGGAGGTCACATCATGGTCCAGGGGGCTACATGGGGGATTGGAAATTTTTTTTGTCCCAACCATCCCAAAAATTTGGGAACAGTTGGTGTAAAAAAGTGTGCCACCACCTGGGCTTGACATGTGTCCACCCAAAAAATTGACTAACTCCTTGATCTTACCTTGGGGAACAACTTGATGGAAGCATAACTTGAGCATCTGGAGGTATTTTCATGCACTTATTTATATGAAATTTACTAGAAATTTCATTTTGAAAAAAATGGGAGGGGTATCATACCTTTATTCTTCCTAAAACCTCCTAAAAATAGGATTTTTATTTCAGGCTCATAGGTTGTGCATGCTAAAATTAGCTGTGGGTAGAATTTCTTGTGTCTTGTGAAAAATGTGAAGACCACCATCCTCTAGATATCTATGAAATACCTTTCCAAAATATTTTTTTGACCTCCAAATCTTCACAGAGCTCCTTGGAATCACTTCCTGAAGCTCAGGGGGTGTTTTTGCATTATGAGTTTCTTTGCCCTCCAGGACCCACTTTTGCTGAAACTATCCCAAAACCTCTTAAACTTCCAAGAATCTTCCAAAACTAGTTTAAAATATTATCTCTCTGATACACCTCCTTGATGAATTTGATCCTTTCATTCTGATCAAAGGGGTGTGCACCATCCTTAGGAAGACCACAAAATAACCTTTCTTAAGCTTCTCAAAGAGCCTATCTTGAGGAATATTTTCTTGGAAGTGCTTGAATGGACTTGATATCCCTAAATCACCTATGGAAATGATGACACAACACATTATGACCACTTAGAAGGGTCGGATAGGACTGATACGGGGGTTAGGATGATCTGGAGGAGGGCTCAAGATGACTTTAAGGAAGAAATTTTCACAGTAGGGTATGGTTGTCATGCTTTCAAGTTTGAATTTTTCCCTTGCAAAAACTCATGACAACAACTAGCTCTGACTTGGGGACATGTTGTGGATTGAGAACAAGTGAGGACATGACATGAGGAACTCCAGAATCTCAATTCATTAACATAGACCAGTGCCTTATCCATTGGGATTTAGAGAGTCACACAACTTGCAAGAGATAGACAAAAAGGAGAACACACACACACACACAATGAAAGGAAACACACCACACTGAAAAGGGAAAAAACACACACAAAAGGGAAAGGAAAACAAACCTAAATCACCTATAGTACAATGTGGGGGATAACCCACTTTCACTTAGCATTTTTTCTCTTCTTCAGAGGTTACCTCTGAATGGGTAACACCGAGTGATGATGTTCTGTGAAGCCATTGAATGGTTCAAGAAAGTAGCCTCCTTTCCTCAATTACTTATGAAATCTAGGTGCTTTCATGACTTCCTGTATACTTGGGAGGAGTGAGCCTACATGATCTCTTTGATGTATCAGAGCTTCACTCAGAAATTACATTTCCTTTACTCTCTTTGAAATCAGTTTTAGCATGCCAATTACCATCTGTGTTCACCCACACTACTGATTTTTCATTGAGCATCTCATCATTCCCCAGGGATGATTTTTTAAATTTCTTGAATATCTTGAGTTTCCTTCTTTCCATATTCATTCATGCTTATTGACATATTTTCCACAAGAAACCTTGAACTCATCTTTTTGCTCCATTCCACTATGAGGGTCTTGGATATTGACTGGAGGATCAAAAGTAACCTCATACCTGTCTTGTATGGCCATAACATGAGCTAAGAGGTCAAGACTTAGCTCAAGATCTTCTGCACCTTCTACCACATTCAATATTTCTAGCATGGATTCCTTCTTTGAAGTTTCCAATAGTTCACCTTTACATTCATTTGAAGAACCTTCATCTTGAAAATCAAGGCAACCATTGGGAGGAATTGCTTCATTATCCCGAAGCTCATTGCATTTCACTATTTCTTTGTCATGAGGAATCTCAACTTGGGGACCTCAAAAATCCTTTCTTCAAATTTTTCATCATAGAAGGAATCTTCTTCTTCAAATGGGAAAGAGAAGGCTCCTATTTCATCATTGCATCCGATAGGAATTGGCTCAGGAGGGACATCATATTTCTCGTCTTGCTTTATTTCATCATGACCAATCTTGAAATTAGTTGAGGATTCCAAATTAGATTCAAACTTGTCTTTCAGATATATAGCTTTCATCAAGAGTTCAAGAATGATATGAGGTTCTTCTATTTCTTCTGAAACTCTTAGCAATTCTTGCATAGAGTATTCTTCTTTCAAACCTTTCGAGATCATCATCAAATTGGATTTGTATCTTCATAGATGTCATGATCAAGAGTATCTTAATCTCCAAATGGGAATGAGAATACCTCCTCATCATTGGTAAAAACATAGGCTGATTTCTCAGCTTGGAATTCATCTCAAGGAACACTCCATCTTCCCCACAACTTATATCATCAGGTGACTCGGGACTATCCTTTTACAATTCAATATTTCTCAATGCTTCTTCAATATCAATACCTCCTCAGAGAAAGGCGCTTGGTCCTATCAAGATGGGAATCTCATCCTCCTCTTTGGTTGTTACAAAATGGTTCATCCTCCCACTATTTTGGTATAAGATGTTGGCTCTTGGGTTTCCTACCTTTTGCACTGTATATCTCATTTTCTTCTCTGGGAGAAAATTTTCCATATCTCCCTTAACTATAATGGTTTTAGAAGACCAATTCATCTAGATTTTCCCTCCCAACTATTGGCAGAAGCTTCTACTCAGTAACATTCCAAATGAATCTGGAATGTCTACTACCAAGATAGTTATTGACACTTTCTTGTCTAGAAATTTAGTGAGAGCCACCTGTGCATCTTTGACCTTTCCTACAAGTGTGACTTCCTTTGATTCCATGGAGTAACAAGAGCCACTAGCCTGAGTCAAGGTGAGTTTGAGGGCATTGGAAACTTTCACAGGCATCACATTGTCAGAGGCACCTGAATCTATTATACAATTATTCAATCGGTATCCTCCAATGAGAAGGGAGACATAGAAAGGATCAACCTTATCAGTCTTTGATGCACTCAAAGAAAGCATGTTTTGTGATGAAGGTGTAGGTGGGGTTGGTAATAGTCCTTTAGAACTAGGAGTCATGGTATTGGGATTTGAACTACCACCTTGATATGATGAACAAAATTCTCAAATTATTTGGGAGGAGTCCGTAGATATTCAGATTTAGAAATCTGCACTTTAGTCTTGTTCATATGTTGTATGATGTCAAAAGGAGTAGATGTGGACAGGGGAGATGGAGACACTACTTTTGAAGTTAGGATAGGCTTGGAAGTAGGGGTAGATGCTTGGGGAATAGAGGCTGATTTGAAAGGTACATTAGAGGATTTTGAAGGGCTAGATTTTGTAGAAGCTAGATTTAGAATTTAGAAGATGCATTGGAAGACTTACTTGGAACATGAGGTGACCTCTTTCTTTTCTACGGGATAGGTTTCTCTAATGCAGAATTCCATGGAAGGTGGAAGTGGGGATCCTTGACTGATTATTTTAGTTGGTAGAATTTCCACTAGAGGATCTTCAATCTTCTTATTTCATAGCAAGTGGAGGAAGAAGCTCCTTTTTGAGACTGAGAATGGGTGAATACCACACATGAGAAACTAGGTGCATTTATGTCATCATCTTCATCACCTCCAAAATACTCACAGAATCTGATTTGTACATCATTCTCTACTTCTTCAACCTCTAGGAAATCATCATATCTTCACTTTCTTGTTTCAATCCTTTCTTCATCTTCATGAGTTATAAAAATTGCATTGAAAGGTGGAGCCTCCAAGGAAATCCTTTGGGGTGCCCCTAAAATTTGATTTCTATTGTGCTTTGATGGAATTCTCATTGGAAAAATTCCCTCTTCAATATCATTACCTCATTTACCAATTTTTGCAACAATGGATTTGTTCTCTCATCATTATGATGTTGAAATTTACCCTTTGAAAGGTTCTTGATATTTTCTAGATAGGATGAGATCATCTTCTAATTCAATGGCCATTATTTGTGCTTGTAAAATATTCCTTGGTTGAACCCTCCAAAGAAAGAATCCTACTTCAGGAGGTTGAGCATTGATGAAGAATCTCTTTACATTGTTTTCAGATGGTGACATCTTCAATAGGTATCCTTTGGAGTAACTAGTTGTAACGATATACAAAGTCTCTCATAGTCTCATTTTATCCCTTCTTCATTTGTACCAATTGCACCAAGAGATCTTGGTAGTATTTTTTGGTTTGAATATTTCTTTGAATCGGGCCTTGATATCATTCCAACAAGTGATGGACCTTGCTGGTAGGAGGATAGAACCATTAAACTACTTCATTTTCTTGTAGTGATTCCACAAACAATCTCACATAAACATCTTCATGTTCAATTCCAAGGATTCTACATGATGTGATGAAGGTTGAGATGTGTTCTTCAGGAAGTTGGTATCATCACCTTTGAACTTTGGAAGTTCTTAGGGAACTTGTTGTAGATTGTGAAGAAGAGGTGTAACATTGAGTGGACCTGTATTCCTTCCCCATGGATGAATGACTTAAAATAGATAGCGAATGTAAAGCTTAATGAGCTAAATCTTGAAAGTAAATAATTAACAAGAGCGGAGATGGATAACACCAAATTTATGTGGAAAAACCTGAAGGAAAAACTCCACTGGTAAAGAACTATCTTTATTAAGAATTCAACAAAAGTTTAACCCATCACTTCCACTTATTATTCACATTCATTCACAATTTCTACTGAGCTATTTTCTTGATTACATAATAAAATGATCATCGACTATTGTTATCCAATTTTTCCCCTCGAGAAAAATCAGACAAACAATAACTTGAACGCAGAGGAATTGACAGGGTTGATTCAGTCATGAAGGCTTGCATTTCAAGGTTGGTCAAGAAAGTAACAGGAAGAGAAATTTGTAGAGAAGTTCGGGAAAAGAAGAAGCTCCAAAGTCCAAAAATTTTAGAATTCAGAAGTGAAGCATATC
Organism: Taxus chinensis; assembly: GCA_019776745.2. NCBI lineage: Eukaryota > Viridiplantae > Streptophyta > Pinopsida > Cupressales > Taxaceae > Taxus > Taxus chinensis. The sequence continues at coordinate 218,670,837 of CM034157.1, forward strand.
AGCACTTCAGAGATTTTGGTGGGTAAAAAGGGATCAAAAAAGTCTAAAATATCGAAGTCTGAAACTCCAAAAGTTTGAAAATTTGAAATTTTAGGTTTTAGGGTTTCGGAGGCCAAATGGAAAAATGAAGAAAGAGTTCCAAAACCCAAAACTTTGAAAGTCTAAAATTTCAAACTTTTGGGTTTTGGGGTTTCAGAGATCTCAATGAGCGTGAAGGTGGAAAAAGAGAAAAAATCCCAGAGTCCAAAATTCTGAAAGTCTGAAATTTTGAACTTTTGGGTTTCAGAGTTTTCGAATCTTCAGTGACAAAATTGGAAAACTGACCAAAAATGTTTGAAATACTAAACGTCTGAATTCTAAAAGGGTTCAGATTTTGAAATTCAATGCAGGTTTCAGGGTCAATGTGGTGAATTTTAGGTTTCAATTTTTTTGAGGTTTTGGTTTTGAACTTTTGGAACTCTCGAGGTGATTTCGGTGATGAACAGTGAAAATTTCTGAAAACAAAAAAATGTCTGAAAGTCTAAAAGTCCAAAATTTTGGACTTTCGGGTTTTGGGTTTTGGAGGTTTGGGTTTCAGACTTTTGGAACTCTCAAGAAAATTTGGTGGATGAACAATGTTTCAATCTCCGAAATGGAAATGTCTGAAAGTATGAATTTCAGGATTTTGGAGGTTGCATGCATTTCAAACTCCAAAAAGTTACAAATCAAGAACCCGCCATTTTTTTGGAAAATGACACCTTGACCTTCAGATGGCCATAAATTTTGACTGGGATCTCGGATTTGCATAATAAAGGACTTTTTGGAAATCTCTCGGCACCTGCTACTCAATTACAATTGGATATCTTAAAATGATTGAGACTAAGTTATTAAAAATAAAGAAATACATTCCGCCATTTTTGAGGTTATCAAACTTCTCACCTACCAAAATAATGAGGTATGAGCTTCCTTTCTTTCCCAACAAGGAACAATAAATAGAGGAATGGGTTTTATAGTGGCACCCATTATTTTTGTAGGTGAATTCAATACATTCTTGGGTGGTTGAAGCAAGAATTTTAATTCTTCTCTTCTCCTTCTCTCATTTTCTTCCTGTATATTGTAAGGAAGGGCATTTTTCTAAAGGTTGGACATGTTGGATTTTCACCCTCCCTTATTTTCTTTCTTTAAGTGATATTTTGGATTTCAAACCTCCCATCAAAATGGTAAATGTAATCTTGTTTATTGGCCATTATAATGCACTGTATCAAATATTTGGATAAATAAAATATTTTGTGTAATGATTTCAACCCTCCCTTATGTTTATTGCATCTTCTTGATCTCTCATTGTAATCTTGGTTATCTATGCAAGGTGGGTGTATTACTTTTATATGGTTTGTGTTTGATTTCAAAGCAGGTGTTCAACATTCCTTTGGTGCATCACCTTTATTAGTTCAGGTTTATTTTCTTGCATCTTATTAACCCTGTATCCTTGGAAAGTTAGATTAGGTTTTGGAGTAGATCCTCTAAAATTTAAATGTGTGCACTAGAATAGAGGAATAGGAACCAACCTTCATCTAGAGAGTCTTTCCCAATACGCAAACTCCCACACTTTGAGAAAATATCCATGTTATGCAATCACAATGAGAGATTCAACCCATTGAGTTGCAAACATTCAGGGGTGACTGTGATTACACATCAACAGAGAAATTTGTACTATGTCACTCTTATTAATAATATCTCAGGTTTATGCACACTTGTAAGCTTAACATGCATATGCACATTATCAGAAAAATTATAGCCAATCGGGCCATAGGGAACCCACAATCAATGAAATGGACTTCCTTGGGTGATATACAGCTTCCTGATGCACCACACATTTACTAGAGAAAGAAATTCTCAATAACATTGAACAAAAAATTTTACATCTAATGTTGGGACAATCTATTGCAGTTGCTGAAAAACTGAAGAATTAACCACAACACTTCCCTTAATATTAATCCCTGTGAGATGGACCAAAAATACAAGCAGAATATAATTTATATGAAAGGATTTACAAAACCTTGCATAAAATTAATTCAAGTTAGCATGGACAACAAGGGAAATCCGTAGAATCTTCCCATACCAAAATTCATTAAGACCAATGCTTTACATTTGATCAGTAATTACATTAATTATGGAGCCTTTTATAACTAAATCACGTAACCTGATAATGGCATTTACAAGTTTAACTTCACCTTAATGTGACATATTTACTCCATACTTAGAAACAAATGAAGTATTTAGTTTTTCAACTAGCCGATAAGAGGTGCATTATTTGTTACAGGTCCCCCTCAAGGGAAACTTATTATTTCTAACAATGTTTGAACTTGATATTGATAGAACACAATGGTTTTGTAAAGATATATGCAACCATAATTTCAGTTGGATCAAAACTGGAGGATCAATAGACAACCATTACATAATTTAATTTCTCTGATGAAATATATAAAAATTCAAGTGTATTTTCCCATGAAAGGCCATGGGATTAATTTGACTAAGAAAATCTAATGTATTATCACATAAAAGAAAAAGAATATAGTTCTCCCATCATTTCCATTCGGGTATTCTCTTCATCTTCAACATCTAGTTCAGCCACATCCCTTCTTAATATTTTGGATCATCCAGCTACTATACTTTACCTTGAGAACCAAGAGATGGGAAACTGTTGGTTTCATAATTGAGTTCTAGTTCAATCTGTATGGCCCCTGCTATCAGCATGAAAATGAATAATCTAAAGTTTACTTTCATTTGTAAATCAAAAGGACTGGATAAAGAATCAAGAAAGTACTCCCCTCCCTTCTAGAAGTACATGTATTGTTCTTACACAAATAAAGGAGATAGACTAGTAAAAGGGAAACTATAGGGAAATCATTAAATGGACTAAGAAAGGCCACATGCTTTTTTTCCTAAGATATTTAGGTTCTTTAAGATGATTGTAGGTAGAACTGAATGATTTTATTAAAATTTAGACAACTTTTTTATCAAGGAAATGATTTAACACAGACTGATCCAATAGGAATTTGAACAGTGATGAAAAGACAGATGGGGGTTCCAAAATATCAGAAATTTGAACATTGCATTCTGGATGATTGAAAAATATACAATAATAACAGATTCACAAGAGTCAATCATTAAGAAAATAGATTTGGTAACCCTAAATCATTTCATCTTCCAAAGTAAAGTTTTTCAAAATTCATCACGAGCTTCAAGATTGTAGAGCTCATCCAAAGATCAAATTTTAGAATCTATTTAGATATCAAATAGCCTCGCAAGGGGAAGGATACCAATTTTAATTGTTTCTATTCTTTAAAAAATAAGATAATGGGTATTCAGTCAAAGATTGTTAATTATTTCAAACTTAGAAGGATCTTACAAGAAATACTAAATGACATCATGATCAATCTAAGAATAGATTACAACCATAAAAAATTATTTTAATAAATAAGTTTTGAATTATCTTATGCATCCTTTGCAGAGTCAGCCTAAAAGATTTACAAGGAATTATTTTGTCATCCAATTAAAAAGATTTATTACAATTTGGCTTAATTTTTCATCAATTGTAGGAGTTCGATGTAAGCAATCATGAGTTTATCACATACATGAGTGAAAAGGATCATCAAGTGAGTTGCAGCTCATGAGTTGAAGCATTAAATGATAAACTTCAGCAACAGGGACGGAATCTTGTAGAATTTTATTAAATCAAATAATCAACCATTACAATGGAGTGCAGGCTACAATATTTATAGATATTGGATAGCCTGAATACAAACAAAAATGGAGTTGCACATGTGCAACAATAAACCTGAATACATTAGCTTCCAAAATACATACTGGGAAGCATAACAAATTAAATACAAAACAAATAATAGTATTGTTAAAATAATGCACAAAAAATCCTGTAATATGCAGAATAAAACAATTAGATGGTTATGATGAAATATAACCATATAAACAATAAATAAATAAACCTATTAATATGAAATACATAATTAATAAAGGTAAATAATAATTAACCTAACATTCCCCCCCTTAATTTTGCATTGTCTCAAGGGATGAGGAGAGGAACTCTCTGAACAACTTGAACTTGTCACGTGCAAGTGACTTTGTGAAGATATTTTCCTATTGTTTAGTTGTTGGAAAAAATTGAAGCTGGATGTTGTGCTTCAACACATGCTCACATATGAAATGAACTTGTACCTCGATGTGCTTTGTTCTTTCATGAAAAACTAGATTGCGAACAAGTTTGAGAACACCTTCATTGTCAACATACATGGTGATCAGTTTTTCCTATGGTATTCCAAGTCCTTCTAGTATGCGACGTAGCCAAATCACTTCACAGACAGCTTCTCCTGCAGAATGATACTCAAATTCTGTGGAAGAACAAGAAACAAAGTGTTGTTTCTTGCTTCCCCATGATATTGGTCCAGATCCCATAAAGAATACAAACCTTGAAGTGGATTTTCTGTCATCAATGTTCCCTGCATGATCTGAATCCGAATATCCTAGACAAGAAGAAGTTGTTTGTTATTCTTGTATTCTAGACCAAGATCCACTGATCCTTTGACATATCTCAAGATGCACCTTGCTTCTTTCCAATGAAAAAATTTGGGTTCCTGCATGAACCTGGATAGATAGCTTACTACAAAGTTGATATCTGGTCTAGTGTAGGTCAGGTAAATGAGACTCCCAATCAACTGCCGATAGAGAGTGAAACTTACCTCAGGAGATGGATTTGAATGAGATAACTGTAATCTATTCTCCATAGGTGTAACAATTGGTGTGAAATCCATCATCCTAAATTTCTCAACTGTTGTCTTGGTATATTTCATCTTGAGAAACAAAGATGTGATTCTCTTTCTACCATACTTCCAATCCAAGACAATAGTACATTAGCCTGAGATATGTCATGTCGAACAATCGATTAAGATATTTCTTTGTTGCATCAATCATCCTCACTGAACTTCCAGTGATGACTAGATCATTGACATAGACAACAATAATCACAATCTCCCCCCCTTACTTTTTGAGGTAAATATTGGGATCGTATGGATTTATAACAAATCCATGTTGTATGAGATGCTCATCAATTTTGATGTACCATGCCCGGGGTGCCTATTTGAGGCCATACAAATATTTCCTAAGTCTGCATACCTTTGCTTCTTGACCAGGTACTACATATCCCTCAGGTTGAGTCATGTAAACTTCTTCTTGTAAATATTCATTTAGGAAGGCACTTTTTACATCCATCTGATGGACTTTCCAACCAAACTGTGCAGCTAGAGAAAAGATCATCCTGATTGTTTTGATCTTAGCTGTGGGAGAAAATGTCTCCTCATAGTCAATGCCTTCTTTTTTGCATACCCCTTTGCTACTAGTCTCTCTTTATACTTGTCCACTATCCCATCTAATTTATACTTTGTTTTTAATATCCATCTGCATCCAATGGGTTTATTCCCTGGAGGAAGATCGACAAGCTGCCAAGTGTTATTTTTCATCACTAATTGATATTCAGAGTCCATGGCATCTTTCCAAGCTTTTGACTGTAGGGCTTCCTGGACTGTAGAGGGCTCATCAGACTCAATAACTCTACTCATCAAAGAAAATTTAACTTCTTCTCTTGCTTTACTGTGAATTTGTGGTCCAGGGGTGGATGTATCTAGTGGAGCATCCATTCTTGCATCTCATAATGTGCTAGTACACCACTTGGGCATACGCTGAACTATTCCCATGGGTCGTGGTTCTATCTAATCAACACCATCATCCCCATCATCACTTTCATCATCTATGGGAACATCAGCTTCAATTTTTACAACTGGTGAAGAATATACATCAGGTGATTCTGGAGGAGGAGACTCTACTTCCTTCTTCTCAAAAAACTCAACATCTCTGCTGGTGTAGACTTTTCTGGTCTTTAGATCCATCAATCTGTACCCAAGAGTCTCTTCACTGTACCTAATGAAGATGATTTTTTCTGACTTCATGTCCAATTTATTTTTGTTCTACTTGGGTATGTGCATACTTGATTTTCACCTGAATACTCTAAGGTGTGCAATATATGGTTTCCACTTTGAACATGCTTCTTGTGGTGTTACTTCGTCAAGAGCAACTGTGGGCAATTTGTTCAAAAAATACACTGTTGTCTTTGCTGCTTCTTCCTAGAATGTCTTTGCAAGTCCAGAATCATCAATCATGCATCACACCATTTCCATGATAGTATGATTTCTTCTCTCAACAACACCATTCTGGTGTGGTGTGTGTGGAGGAGGCATTTGTTGACGAATCCCATGAGTTGTAGGTAGTCTTTGAACTCATTACTGGTGAATTCCCCCCCTTGATCTGAGTGGAGAGTTCTGATGTGATGACCAATTTCATTCTCAACTGCTACTTTGAACTTCTTGAAAGTTTCAAAAGCTTCACTTTTCTTGCAAAGACAAAAAATCCACATTTTCCTTGAATAGTCGTCAACACATAACATGAAGTACTAAAATCCAGAATGACTTGGTTACATTGGACCGCAAAGATTGGTATGAACCATATCAAGCTGACCATGAGCTCGATATGTACTCTTCTGGAATGAAGCTCTGTGTTGTTTTGCTGCTAGATAGTGAGGACACTTTTCTGTATCCTTCTGAAGAGATGGTAGCCCATATACCATATTGCGCTGGCGAAGTGTCTCGAGATACTTGAAAATTACATGACCAAGTCTCCGATGCCACAAATGTACTGAGGTAGAGTTCTTAGCCACAAGTTCCTGATCATCTCTGTGGACAAAAAATCAAGCTGGAACATGCATCCCACATTAGAGGCTTTCACAACTATTTTGGAGCCTCGTCATTTATCTCAAATCAAACACGTTTTCTTTCCGAAATGACTATCAAAGTCAATTTTTAGATTGTGATCAAGGATTTGATTGACTGAAAGTAGATTCTTTGTCAACCCAGGGACATATAAGACATCTAAAAGTCTACAGTTACATGAACCAAGGGGTAGAGAAATGTTCCCAATCCCTTGAACTGTATATGAAGAATCATCTCCCAACGAAACATGATTTTTTGATGGTGTGTCCCTCATTGAAATAAACTAGTCTCTGTGGCCAGTCATGTGTCGAGTGGGCCCTGAATCAACATACCAAACATCACTAGATGACGTGGATGGTTCACTTGATCGAGAAATGAACAAGTAGTATTCATTATCTGACTGTTCTTGTTGCTCAACAATATTTCCTTGTTGATGGGGTATTCTTTTCCAGTTCCCCTTTTTCTTCCCTTGATTGTGGTTAGAATGCCCCTTGTAAGATTGTTGTTGTTGAGGTCCAGAGTTTCCAGATGAACCTTTCTTTTAAGTATTATACCAACAATATTTTAGGTCATGTCCTCTTTTGTAGTAAATTTTACCTGGTGTTGGGTGCACCAGTGCAAAAAAAATTTGTGTTCCAAACACCTGGAATGAGCAGGAGGATGTGAGGAGGAAGGGATGGGGCTGGGAGGTTGCAGGAGGCTACACATGCTCTTTGATGCTACAAATGATTCTCCAAAACTCCTCTATCTTGCTCCTCTCTCTTTCCACACCTTCACATGCTCACAGGTCTAGATTCTCACTCTGGTACTAAATGTAAATTGAGCAACATGGACGAAATCCTTAATATATTTATTAAAATCAATCAACAAAGAATACAATGGAGTGCTGCAATTCTTATAGGAATTGAACAACCATGTGTAGATAAAAAAATAGGTTGCACATGTAAATCTAAACTCACAACTGCTTCTAATATTACATTCGGGAAGAAAATAATTGTTATAACAATTATAACAATTATACATGTGGAAATAAAAGACAAATATGGTTGATAAAACCATATAACAAAATACAACAACAATATGGTTTATAATATAACCATATAACAACATTATTTAATTAATAAAATTAATTAAATAATCAATTTATATTATGCATAATTAATTAACCTAACACATCCTTCATGGATCTCTATTGTTTTTTCTTTCTCTTTCATCTTCCTATATTTTGTATTTGTTGTTGTGTCTATAATGGAACATGTGCTATATCATCTTGGGAATTTTGTTTTTATCTCAAATATTTTTACATCATTTTCATTTACCTCTAGCCTTCCTTTTTATATATTTTCAATTTTTGATGACCTCTTATTGTTTTATTTTCTTCCTAAAAGTTTCATTTCATTATTTTCTCCACAATTCTTCATTTTTTAAACTCCACTTTTTATGCCTCCTCAAGTTATAGATTGGATTTATCATGGAGTTTTTGTAGTTCAGAAACTTGTTTTAATTATGCGACCTCAATGGCATCCCTCCTAATATCCCTAATTAAGTATTCCACTAAGGGTGGTAACAAATTCATGCTATCATCTATAAAGTATAGTGTTTCTTTGATGTAGTCCGTAATTGCTACAATTGTCTCCTTATTTCCTAAAGGTTGGGTAGAGTCATACATGTTTTTAAATTCAACTAGCTCACCTTTTTGTCTTCATTTCTCCAATAGTGTGATTTTCAGTGTTGTGACAATTTATTCCTCTTATTTTAGATGCCACCATCCTTTCACCCCTTCATCCTCTATAAACTCATTATCTTATTCTTCTAAAATATCTTGGATGACCTTCGACATCTTGTTAGGAATATTATATATTAGTTCTCCATGTGAGTATTTTTAAGTGAATAGTTATTATGGATTATTAGCTATATAGTTTATTTATAATAATCCTCATAAATAGGTTATTGTTGAGTTGGTTTCAAATATATCCTATAATAGTGGAGAGAATGAATGTATACATTACCAAATGAGTTCAACATTAAGTATTTTATTGTGAGTAGTAAAATAACTATTTGTAAACATTTATCTGACCAAATTCTCATTTGGTATTAGAGTAGGTTCTTTGTGGGTACATTATGATTTTTTGATTTCCAATGGGAATTTCCTATTTCTTGGTTATTTGTATGAATGTTGGGTATCACAGGTGAAGTATTATAAATATCTTCTTATCTCAGGTGACACACCCTCACACTTAACATTGCACAACTCCAACACATTTTCATTTTAGTCATCATTCAGTTGTAATTTATTTGGAACTTATTCTCATAGTATTTTGTGTAGAGATAATTGTTTAAATATTTGACTGTACACAAGAGGCACAATGAAAAATTGATATTCATAGGTAGTGTTTCATTGAATATAGCATAACGATGGTATTATTTACAGTTATAATCTTGGGACTCGAATCACATCTAATTTGGTTGAGAGTTGATTTTGTATAAAAAAGTGACGTGAGAGGAACACCTATAAATATACTAAAAAGAAACTTATTAATGGAACTGAAGCTTAGAAAATTTAAATAGATAAGGAATGTCATCCAGACGTATTTCCTCTAGGAGATTTATTCTAACTAGTCTTTTTGGTACCACATTGACATCTTCTCATGGATGGTGGATTTGTGATCTCTGGATGCATTGTATCATCTCAAACACACATAGTAAATAATTTTTTATAAAATAGTGACAAGAATAGTAAATTATTCACTTAAATTACTTGAATCTTAAGGCATTTTGTAGGATGATAGCTTATTTTATCCATATCTTGCAATTGGAAAAGTTTAGAAGACCATATTTAATATTTAAGGACAATTAAAAGACATTATTTTGTGCATCTATGGAGCCATTGTGGATATTTTCAAAGATATTTCCACCCAATGGTTCAAGCATTTGGAAATTCAAGCTATCTTACAAATTTTGGTCTAAAATTTCCTTGCTTGGAGATTCAGTAATGGACATTTCTTTTAAAGGTAAATTTTAGGTAGGGTTGGACCCTTCCATAAGATTGAGGGAATGATATTAGTCATTTTAAGAGTAGTGGGGTCCTTAGTATGAACATTATAGAAGATCAAAATTTTTAAGGAGACTGGGAATGGAGGGATCCATAGTATATTGAAGGAATAATCCAGCAAGAGGACCACTATCTTTAAATCCACCTTCAAATTTTAAATCTATCATGGCACAAGAAATAAAAATGTATCTAGAATGGGGATACGTCATAAAAGTATTAGTAATTTTAGGTTACACATTATCCTTATAGCCAAAGTAGGAAAGGAGTTGGTTGTCGACAATAGTTTGGAACATATTAAAGAACTATAAAAAATCATGAAAGTGAGATCCAATTTTATCATTGGAAATAATTTATTACTCCTTTAAATAAAGACATGAAAGGTATCAAGTAGAATGGAAACATAAATGTAATCCATGTTGAAAATGAAAGAATGCTATATGTTACATTATATTATATTAACTATAAAAACATAACCAATCTTTATGACGATACTAATTATTCTTATATTAAAATTAGTAGATATAATGTAAATATACCATGTTCTAATGTAGATACTAATAAAAACAATACTTATAATTATATGTTCTAATTAGATAAAAATGGCTTTACAAACATATGTCAATGACACATTTTTAATTAGTCTTCTCATTACATTCATTGGGAAAACCCATTTTGCTTTTGTGCATTTATTTCCAGTGTTTATGTTCCCGCTCATGAATGGTCATCATCTCTTATACCTTTTTCATGTCAATTTATGACATTTGTTTCCTATCCTCATTGAGGGTTTTCAAGGCATGTTTTCTGTGCCATCGCAGTTTTGAACTAACCACCTAGTTGTCCTACAATGCTTCTTTTAGAAGGAGGAGGGACTAGTTCCCAAGTGTCATTTTTTATTAAAGCATTGTATTCATCCTTCATAGCTTGAAGCCATATAACATCTTGAGATGATTCTTTAAAGGATTTTGGTTCTACCTCATAGAGGGTCATCAAGGCATGATAAGTATGTTGACTTCTAGTTAGTTTTCTAAGATTATCAAGCTGAGAGTTTTGAACAAGATTTTTGGCCCATTTAGGAATCTTAGGTTGCAAGACATTTTGGGATGACTCCCCCTCAATCTCCATCATATCTAGATCAGGATAATCATCCTCTTGAACTTCTATTTCCATACCATTCAGTAGGAGGATTATCAGGATCTATCTCTATAGCAGCAGAGGAGGGTTCATTAGGATCAAAAGAAAGTTCTTTCTAAGACTTGAACATTTATGTTTTCAACAATGTCATTCTTGAATGGATCATAGACTCTCAATCCTTTAGTTCTACAACCATAGCCAACAAAAATACAAGAGAAAGAGGTTGGATCAAGCTTCTTCCTTTTTTCTTTTGGAATGAAGATGGAAGTAGGAATACCAAATATTCTTAGGTGAGAGATATCTTGTTTTTACTTTTTCTATACTTCATGAAGAGTAACTTGATGAAGATTTTTTGTAGGTAGTCTATTTAAAATGTAATTTTCATAGCTTCAGCCCATAAGAACTTAGGCACATTGGAAGCATGAATCATAGTCCTAGCCATTTCTAAGACAATCATATTCTTTCTTTTTGCAATGCCATTTTGTTGAGGGGAATAGGGAGTGGTCAATTCTCTTTGAATTCCACATGACACACAAACTTAATCAAAGGATTTTTTGACATACTCACCTCCATTATTAGGCCTGATTCTTTTAATTTTCAGATTAGAAGAATTTTCAAATAGAGCTTTAAATTTCTAAAATTTAGATAGGACATCAACTTATTTTTAATGAAATAAGACCAAGTCATTCTAGAATAATCATCAATAAAGAAAACAACATACAAGGCACCACTGAGAGAAGGAACCTCAAGTGGACCTCTCACATCACTATGAATTAGTTCTAGTAATTGAGAAGAATTTGGATCATGATGTTTGTGAAATGGTTGAGCATGTTGCTTACCACGTAGGAAACTTTCACAAGTTTCATGATATGATTTTATCTTAGGAAGACCAACAACAAGGTTCAGTCTAGACATATCATACAAGCTTTTGAAATTTACATGACCAAGTCTTTCATGCCATAACTGAATGTCATTCTTAGAAGAGGAAGAAAAGCAAGAGATCAGACACAAAACCATCAAAGATATACAAGCCATTTTTCTGAATAGCAGAAGCAATAACATTACTGAATTTATCTTTTACATACCACTTATCTTGTAGAAAAATAACTTTATATTTTTCTTTGGTTAGCTGAGAGCAAGAAAAAATATTCTTTTTCAATTGAGGAACATACAAGAAATTCCTAATTAAACCATTAGACAACTTAACATTACCACAACCTTCAGAGCTCTAATGACAGATTTATCTCCTAGATAGATATTCTCTTCACATTTGATCATATCTGAAAGGATATTAGAAATGCAAGTCATGTTCCTGGAGGCACCACTGTCAAGAATCCATTCATTGTCATTTGAAGCTGAAAGGGCAGTATACAAAGCAATAGACTTCTCAGCCACATTTGCATGATTTTGCTTCTGATTTTTCTTAAAATTATTAGGCTTGTTGTTCTTAGCATTCTTGACTGATTTGTTAATCTTGACTCTACAATCAAACTCTTTATGTCCAAATTTTCCACACTTATTACAAGTTCCATTAAATTTGACTTTAAATTTTTGATTGCTCTTTGCAAAATTAGTCTTAGGAGTTGATTTAAATCTAGATATGATATTTGATTTATGATTTGGATTGACATTAATCTTATTATGAGCAGGATTATGATTATGAGAGAACATTTATGAGAGAACTAGACATGCTTGAGAAGCAACTAGTCTCTTTTGAATCAAAGTTCTCCATGACTCTTTCTTCTTGAATCAACAAAGAAGACAAGGTGTCCAGATCAGGAAGATCATTCTCATTCTGATATTTTGAATTAAGAATTGAGATGTAATGTCTATATTTTTCATGAATATTAATCTGTATAATAAAATATAGCAACTTATCTTGAAACAATTCACAGTTACAACCATCTAATTGAGATTTGATGTTCTTAATTTTAGCTAAATAATTCACAATTTTCTCATCCCCTTTCATGGGTGATGTAAACAACTCTAAAACTAGTTTAATTATTTTAGACAACCTACTGCCTTCATGCATGGTTCTCTAATTTCTTCCATGCATCTGCAGGTGAGTCCATATGACCTATATGCATCAAGAACTCATCTCTAATGCTTTGCAATAAGATGGAAAGAGCTTCCTGAGATCTTTGAGAAAATGAACTAAGGTTTTTAGGGGTAGCTTGTCTCCCTGTGGGACATTTTTCTACACCAGTCACAAGATCCCAGAGCTTCCTAGCCATAAAATAGGATTTTAAACACACTTTCCAAATGCTATAATTTGTTCCATTTAGTAGCTGAGACTTATCCATCAAAAAACTGGTAGAACTAGCCATTTTTAATGCTCAGACGGTAATGGAAACAAATTCAGCTAAAAAATGAGTCAAGGAAGTCAAACAGAGACAAATGACTAGCTACAAATCTTTTTAATAGCTATATAAAATCAAACAACTCAAAATTAGTTAAAAATTAGCTTGATTTGGTAGAAATTAAGATCAAATTTATAGAACAGAGTTGGGGTTGAGTTACAGGAGCTCGGCGAGTTCTTTTGCAACTCGGCTCGAGCTGAGCTACACAGAGGTAAAAAGGAAAGTGGAGATGAGGTCTAATTTGGAATCAAAGTACAAAGAAACTTTGGAAGCCTTGGTACAAAGAAAAATTAGCAAACCTGTGAATTTAAAGAAACTCGACGAGTTATTTTGCAACTTGATAGGGTGAGCTCAAAATGAGCTACTTTAACAAATAAAATAAGTTAATAAAAATACGGGGGTCGACATGTGGCACAGATCAACAATACCAAGAAAGGCACGTGTCAGCTTTAAAATAGATCCTCGGGCAGACGTGAAATTTTTTATAGATTAAATTCAAAGCCTTTTCGGGTCTGAAACTGATAAAAATCTGTGATAAAAGACAAACAAACACACGTCAATATGACAAGACTTTAAAATAAAGTAAATACATGTGTCACTTTTTAATTAGCTCACATTTCACAAATGCAACTAATAAGACAGACTGACAATTAATTAAAAAATAATTGTATACACGTGTCTTTAATTAATTAGATCACATTTCACACTCTGACACAATGCGAAAGCAAAGTCTAAGTCAAACAAGCCACTTGTCAAAAAATTAATGGCTTAAACAATTTATAAACCAAACTTGAAATAAAGTTTGGGTCTGGAAAAGGAATAAGACAGTTGTCACAATCTAAATGGTGAAGCCAAAGAAAAGACTGACACTCTGACACAATTAGAATATGTGTCAAAAAATAATTGGTTCACGTTTAGCAAGTCTGGTAAAGTCTGACAAGTGCAAAAAATAGAATACGTGTCGATTTTTAATTATCTTAGACTTCGTAGTTTACAGACTTAAGAAAACCCGTGGAATGAAGAAAGTTAGGGAACCTAAGGTACAAAGAAAAGTTAATAAACCCGTAAAATAAATAACTAAAGACTGACACCATGAAAATACTAAGACAGGTGTCTCTTTTCTATTAGCTCGCACTCTATAAAAAAATGACAGATATATACGTGTCCAAATGCTATTGGATCACACTTTGCAATGAAATAAAAAAAACTAAGTCAAATAAGATATGTGGAGCCTTTTCAATGGCTCACATTTCACAAATATGACAAATGCAATAAGGTGGCTAATTTTAATTGGATCGCATTTAACAATCTGCCACATGGAAAAAACGACTGAAAAATGTAAATACCCTTGAATGTCAAAATGTGGAGAAATTCTATTGGCTTGGATTTTAAAAAGTTTTGCAAAGTCAGAAATAGCTAGTTCAAGTTTGACAAAGAAAGACATGCGTAAAGCCTTTATTGGCACACAAATTTCAACTGACAATCAGATAAACAATATTCTGACACCTCAAAGCAAGATGGAGCAATTTTATTGGCTCGAGCTTCATAAAAACTGACAAATGCGATGCTAGATGGAGCAATATGATTAGCTCGGGATTTGCAGTCAAAGAAAGTCAAAACAATCTGTCAGGGTAAGCTAGATGGTACAAGATGATTGGCCCAAGCTTTAAAGACAGTAAGATGTCAGAATGAAGCCACTTGGCACTCTAAGAGTGGGTATGGCTTTGCAAAATGAAAAAGAAGAACAGGGAAGCTATGTGGAGCAATATTATTGGTCCAAGCTTCACAAAACTGAAAAAGACTAAAAAAATGAAATGGCACAAAATGATTGGCCTAGGATTCGTAAAGGTGAATCTTGTGAAAAAAGATAATAAACAATTGAAAATGTGAAGACATGTGGCACCAAATGATTGGTCCACAAAGACAAAATTAGCTAAAAAAGAATATTTTTACCACTAGAATGGACTTAAAGCCTCAAACAAACTAGATCTAAATAGATTTTTCAGATCCAAATTCAAAAAATGACCCAAACGGCTATAAACGGTGAAAACTTAAAACAAGCTCACAGACAATGGATTTAAACCACAAACTATTGAAACTAGATGCAGAAGCAAATATCTAAGCATACAAAAGCTTCAAATATGATTTAAACAACCATTTAGCCCATATTTTACCAATGTTTCAAATAGTATTGGGGTGGGAATTGGAATTTTAAACTTGGTTTGCTTGAAGATGACTGCGGGATATTTTAGAGTCTCGCAGATCCGTAAATACACTTCAAGCTTATTTACTTCTTCAAGTTAAACACTTCTAGATTGATCCTACACATGCACAATCACCAAGCTCTGATACCATGTTAGATTTAGTAGGGGATAAATAATCCACAGATTACAGATCCACCATTAAAGCTGAAGATTATAGATTATGATATGCAGTCGATTAGACACATGAATAACTTAAAATAGATAGTGAATGTAGAGCTTAATGAGCTAGAGCTTGAAAGTAAATAATGAACAAGAGCAGAGACAGATAACACCATATTTAAGTGGAGAAACCTGAAGGAAAAACTCCACTGGTAAAGCATTGTCTTTATTAAGAATTCAACACAAGTTTAACCCAACACTTCCACTTCCAGTTCACAGTCATTCACAATGTCTACTCAACTATTTTCTTGATTAGATCATACAATGATCATCGACTGTATCTTATAATAAGATCTTAGTCTTTAAGTCAGTCTGTACAACATGTATATGTTGTAGACAACTAGACAGCCAATCCCGAGAGGGATCACCCAAATCAATGTGGGTGGGTGAATCGGTCGAGCCGCTTCACTCTTTAATGTGAAAGACCTTCACAATAAAGTTTTCTTAACAAAATTTTACATTTAATGTCCTATTTAGATTGTATATCTCTTTTTAGCTAGTTTTGGGAAGATATTGCAATGGGAATATAAAAGGAATTTTTTGAATATGAAGGGTCATTCACTTAGATCAACAATGGGTTTTGTAGCAATGGATTTCAATCAAATTTTTTTTATTTTTTCAATTTTTATTTTTTTATTTTTTGGAATGTTTTTTTTTTGGATTTTATGGTCAAAATTTGGGTGTAGATTGCTTCCAAGTCTACCCTAGGGTGGGCACCAAATACTGTTGGCGAGAAATTTTTCAGGGGAAAAATTGATGGGTCTTCATCAATGCTCTAGGACTCTAAGTCCCTCTACTTGAATGGTGTATGTCCATTTTCTCATGGGTGAATGAAATAAAAATATATGGTGGCCTTAGAGGCCGGGGATCCAACATGAACACTTTAATGTACCTACAACAAATCTTGTAATTTATTACAAGGGAGAAATATTTGGAGAGATTAGGAAAGGGAGTGGAAAAAAGGGGGAGATTAATATTTTAAGTATAAAATCATATTCATATAACCATTAATTGGAGTACTTAAACACACATAGGTATAAATAGCACAACTGTGTTGTTAATAATAATACAAGACAAGATTAAGAACACAAAGTTTCAGTAATCTCCTTATCAAAAAAGGTAAGAAATTCCTCTCTATTGAATTTTTAACAAAGTTGTACATAGTGGAAGAGTGGAAGAACATAGAATGAGGGAATGGAAAAAATAGCTATCTCCTTTGCTTTACTTCAAGTGATAATCTCCTATGAGCTTTCAAAATTGAAAACCCTTAAGAATGAGGGTACCATTACATTATAGATAATGTTGGAAGGCTCTTCGCCTACCCCCCACATGACCTTTCATTTTTTTCTCACAACCTATGACTTTTGACATTCCTAGGGAAGGACATTATGTCCTTGTTTATTAATCAATGGAAAATTATTACATTTTATACTAGAGTCACATTAATGAATAGGATGAATGTTATGATTTTTCATGATGAAGAATTAGAAAGGGGGTAGAGAAGAGGAGAAATAATGAGGAAGGAAGGGAAAGAAGAAATGCTCATAAGGATGAAGATACCTCTGATATTAATGAAGACCTTGATAATGATGATCATGCATAGACATCCTTGACCATGAAATGAGTGTTTAGAAATGTTATCCCCATTTTGAGTTCACGACAAAACGATCGGATAACCCCTACGAAATTTTTGAAGTGATTTTACATTATGGCCTCTTTTAAAGAGAATCGGGTTTTCAGGTGTTACCAACAGTTTGACATAAGTTTTAATATGCTTTATGTCTTGTATCTTCCGAAACCCGAAACCTACCTCATATTGTGAAAATCAGGTTTTCGGACATCCAACGCATCGGAACATACCTAAGTTAAAACCTGCTTTGTGTCGTCTGACTTCCGAAACCTGAGACCCGCCTTGTATTGAAATAATCCTTTGTATTCAGGTTTTCAGAACCCCAAAGCATCGGAACATCCATGATCCAAAACATGTTTTATGCTCCATGCTTTCCAATTCCCGAAGTCCGCTCAATCCTTTGTATTCAGGTTTTCGGGGTTATGTAGCATCTAAGCACCTCATGCTTTATGCATCATGTTTTCCGAAACCCGAAACCCGAATTGCACTAAGTCTCCTTGTGTCGGGTTTTCGGACCCCTCCAACATGCTGACATGGCATTCATGCCGAGTGGTCGGTGAGTTGGCACGTGCCGAGCTGAAGTGTATTAATTGCCATTTTCTTATAAATACGCGGATTTCCACGTCATTCTTACCATTCATATTTTTTATTCATGGATTATTCGCGCGTGCTCTTCCGTTTTTAAAACCTGAAAACTCATCTTGCTTGATTGGATTGTCTGTTTTTGATCTTACATTTCTCGAATTGAAGGTATTGTTCTTTCCCTTCTTTATTCTGGGTTTTTATCGATCGATTGCGCGTATTTTCCTCCCAATTTCTTGCCGGGTGTTGAAGGTTTTCTTTCCTTCTTCTTTCTGAGTTTCTTTGGAAAGGGTTTTAGGTTTTTAGGGTTTTTCTCTTCTGAACTATCAATTGGTGCTGTTTCTTCCAAATTCTAATTATATGCATGATGCATGGGTAACAAAAAAGAAAAATGAAGTTGTATATTTGGAATTCAAGAAAGACTCTGTTTTTACTTCTCGAATTTTGAAGATTGTTTTGCAGAGTCAAAGGTCCGAAGTATATTGGAAGCAAGTGTCGGGGTTCCTCAAAGTTTCGACGTCAACAGTGGGTGCCGGGTTTCCTCCCGTTTCCGCCATTGACAGTGGGTGCCGGGTTTCCTCCCGTTTCCGCCATTGAAAGTGAGTGCCGGGTTTCTCCGAGTTTCCGTCACCAAAAGCAATTGTCGGGCTTTGCCAAAGTTCCGACATATCAAACTCGTCGGGTTCTCAGGATTTTCTGATATCCTCCTAAGCGTGTCGGACTTTCCTATTCTTCCGGCGTATTCGGTCAATCGGGATTTTCAGTGTGGACAGCATCTCCTGAGTTTCAAGCCTTTCTCCCTCCAACACTCTTCATGTCGGACCCTTGTCCATCTCACGAGAAGGCCGAGAAGTCTAGCAGAATGAAGTACAAATTTAAGAAGCCAGAATCCCCATCATATATTGATTGCAATTATGATATCAGGGATACTGAACTTGGCAATATAGATATGGATGACTTCTGGAATAGGGTGAAGAGTTCTTCTCAGACCCCATGGATGACAGCTTTAGCTAACAGTGGCTTGCCCCTTGCAGCAGGCTTTCCCATATCCGCCCAATGTCCAGAATTAGTTTTGGCTTGTGCATCTAGTTACGACTCGGCTTCTCGTTCCGTGAGGAATCAGGCTAGTGAGGTAGTCATCAAACTAGATGGATCTTATTTTGATGATCTCCTAAAACTACCTAATTTCGAGGAGTATGGGGACCTAAACATCAAGTTGGCTCAGAAGGCCTGGGACAGTAACAAGGAAAATTGCATTAAGGATGTCAACAAGAAGTTCCTGGTCAAGGCTAAACCAGTAGTATCTAGATTTCCAAGGACTATCCCTAGATGTGATTTCATACAAGAAATAAATGATATTATCACCCTGCTGAGCCGGGTTTTTGGCTTGCCGGAATCAAATTTATTTCATGGATGGATGTATCAGTTTATGGTCACCATCAAGAAGAACCAACAAGGGATTTACTGGGGAACCCTTATCAGCAATGAAATTGATTCTCAGATGATGACGGTCTTGTCGACTGGAAGGTTTTATATGTTTTCATATGTGGCTTATGCAGCAGCCGGGATGAGGAACTATCCCGGGCTGGATACTAAGGGAAGCATAACGACAAACCCAGTTTATAAATATTTCCCTCAATTGACCAAGAAGGGGTCCAAAGAGCATTTTAGAAGGGTAAATGATGCCTTCTTCTACGAGAATATCTACCGGCTGAACCCGGAACTAAGAAAGACAAGAGTCTCAAACGAGGCTTGGACTGAAGTATCTAAATGGGGGTGTATCTTCTTGCAATTCAAGAAGTTTACATATCTTCGAACAGTCATCTACTCGGGAGAGCCTTTCTGTCTACCTCGCTATCCAGGGGATAGATTGATATTGATAGAATTGGTCAGACAACTGTTGGATTTTCACAAGCTCCAACAAAGCAAGCATAAGGCAGCAGTATCCTTCCCAATTTCTATTGGGAGATATACTTGCTCGACAGTGGCAAAGGCCAAAAATGTTGAATGTGAACTTCAGGAGAAATTAAAGAAGCATATGAAGTCTTGGGATGGTTTTAACATCTGAGGAGTGCTTAGAGCCTATAGAGCCCAACATCTGCACAGGCCTGACATTGAGGATATATGGGTTGATCTACGTAACGAAGTTGCAGTTCGTAGAAAAGATAATAGCAGGTTGACTATTAATGAGATTCAGACGCTGGAGCTTTCTAATTTTCCAGATGGCACGACTGACAATGAAAGTGTGTTGGATATGTCCTATGATGGGCTTGATGAGGATCGATACGTTTTCCCACCTATTGATTGGTCGGCCAGCGAAAAAGCCTCTATCACAGATAGGTCGGCTCTCATTCTTGCTCGCACCAAAAAATGGCTCTCCTCTTGGGGCATGAATTTTAAAGATGAAAATTTTCCCAAGTTGGCTGCTTTGGAGGTGGGGCCCTCCCAAAAGAAAAAGGACAAAGAATCTCCTGGGGGGCCTATAAAAATCAGGATTCCCAAGAAGAGGAAAGAAAGACAAATCTCTTCAATTGTTTCTCCAGCTGAAATGGTGGTTGTGCCAGAATCACCAACACCACCAGAAATAGGGGAAATTAATTTAGAAGGAGGAAGCCAGCTCTTGACTTCATCATTTGTTGATTATCAAATTGAAGAAACTTTGTCTCTTGCATCCCAAGCTTTGGAGTCTGAATCTGTGCCTCCCCCTCAACAACCACTCCAACCTCCTCATTCCCCATCCACTTCTTCAAGCATGGCCGGTATTTTCTCTGGACTCTCACCCCTCTCTGCTGGAACCCAAGTGATCACTAGCACGCCCCAACCTGTACCTCTCTTTGTTGCATCTACTACCATGTTGGCTGCTGTTCCCCCTCCAATAGTAGAATCTTCTCCCCTTGAGAGTAGAATACCAGTTACTACAACATTGGAAATTTCCTCTGATATGCCACAATGGCTACTCGAGCAAACTCCGAGGAAGAGGAAAGTAATTGTACCCCTACCAGCCTTTGATTTCAGCTCACTCAAGGCTCCTACTGTAAAGTCGGCCAAGAAGCCCAGAACAGTTTCAAGGGTTTTGGTAGATGCTTCAGGAGATAAGTTCGCAGAGATTGCCACTCCCTCGGCTGAAAAAACTAGAGAGGATATAACCGCTTCTGATTATCAGATAACCAAGGTGGCTCTAGGGAAAGTGACAGCAGAAGGAGCGCAACAAGATGCATGGGCTTCCATAGACGTGCTATGCCAAAAATTGAAAGAAATAAAGGACAGCAGAAATGAGCTTAAGGAAAAAGTGGAGCAGTTGACAGAGGTTTTGATTAAACTCTCAACACCCCTGGAATCCATACCATCTTCTTTTGTATCTGTCGGATTCGATTTCTCATCGGTGCCTACGATTGAGAAGATTGCTAAAAAAGGAAGGGTGGTTGATGAATGGATCCAAAAGTTGCTCCAACAGGGGGAGGAAGTAATTCAAGACGTGGTGAAGGTTCATAAGTCTTTGGGAGAGATTCAGAAGGAAGGAGAGAAGATGGATGAGGAATTCACTGAAGAAATTGGACAGCTTGATTTGACTTGTGAAGCTCTCCAAGTGCTAAAGTAAATACCAGCACCTCTCTTGGTAGAAGAAGGCGTTCTTCCACATACAGATAAACACTTCCAGCTGACCAAGGCCATCAAGTTCAGAGTAAAGATCCTCAACGAAGCCTGCAACAAGTTGAGAGAATCAAGGGATAAATTGATCGATGGGAAAAGTGATCTGGAAGAAGAATTGCTGAAGATTTGTCCAAAGGTGTCAGTTGGGAACTCAGGTATCCTATCAGCAAATGATCTCTTCAAACAAGTCCAAGAATCTGTTCAGCATGAACCTGTACACGGATTTGACCTTGAAGTCATTAGTCAGTTTGTAAGGATAGAGCATACTTTGGAGGCCTTAAGAAAGCTCAGGAAAGGATTGAAGAAACTTCCCGGCACTGCCAGCGATGTTCATGAGACCTGCGAAATGTGGAATGATCATTCCACTGCACCTGATGAAAATGAAATGCAAGGCATTATTCGGAAATTCTAGGAGTTTCGGAACAAACAGTCTCAGCTGGAGGAAGAGAAAGAAGAAGAAGCAAAGGATGATGATTCGGATTAAGTCCCAACGTCCCATGTCATTTCTATTTTTAGATTGACATGTCTTTTTTATTTCCGTTTTGTCATATTTTTGATTCATACTTTGACTTGATCTCTTGCGTGAGAATCATGCAAAACTGAACTCCAGTTAACATGCTATTTTTTAGGATCTATCCTGTTTTATCTCTAGTTCCTTCTGTTATAAATAAGGGATGCCTGTGCATTCCAAAGGGTCAAGAATTTTTGGAGCATTAAGAGGCTATTGGAAAGGAGAAAAACTTTGTGTTTTCTTTCAATCATTTTGAAGAATAGGAGTTGATATTGTTTTACAGACTTTGTGTTGTGAAATATATCTTATTTAAGACAGTGTTCTTATGTTCATGATCTTAAGCTATTCTTTGCATAGAATCTCAGTATTTCTAATTATCTCGGACATTACATCTGTGATCTAAAACTCGTATGATTATTTCGTGCTCTGTGTTTACTCGAAAGAAAATACGTTTCTCCCATTTCCTTTCTATCGTGCTTCTTTCACTATAACAGTTTCTAACCTATTTCATTTACGAAAGCAATATTCTTGAATCGTGTGAATGTGGATTTCGGGATTTCATCCCAACCCCCAATGGTTAGATTAGTGTGAATATTGTATATATTATTTACTGTGTTTTAGATTAGCAATAAACAGGCAGCCTCACCTGTCTTTGAGGAGGGATTTAATCCCATGTATTGTGGTTGAACCTCATATTTTGATTTGACAAAATATCCAACCAACAGTTTTTGGCGACTGCGCTGGGGACTACGGATCAATAGTATAAAGCTTATCCTCTCGGTGTCTGGCGACTCCATATCTGCCTTATTTTTAATAAGATCTCCTTTCATTTCAAGCTGGCCAGGAAGATCTTCACTCGGTCTCGCTCAGCTCAAGGTGAAATTGATCCACTCTTCGAGTTACTGCAACAACACAATTTCAGCCTTTCTCCCAACAGCGTTGTTTCTAACCGAACCAGAAGTTCTTTGCCTGTTCGGACAAACCAGATCGCTGAAGAATGGGAAGCATCTACAACTTGTCGTGCACTACTCTTGTTTGATACTCGGATCCCTGTACGCACTCTTTTCAGAAGGATGGCGGTTCAACCTGTGCCTTGGGGTGCAGTTATTGGTCCTCTTTCCTTTACTCCTCCATTGAATGAGTTACCACGTGGATCTCATAAAAATATTCCCAAGTTCAATGGAGATGGGAAGCAGCATCCTGATGAGCATATTGCATCTTTCTTTGTTGCATGCGGTGTCCTCGGAGTGGCCCACGAAGATGTCTCCGTCTGACTCTTCATTGAAATGTTGCAGGGTGTAGTAGCCGAATGGTTTTATCACCTTCCAAATGCATGCATCCCAAACTGGGCTACCATGCGGACTATGTTCGAAGCACATTTCAAACCAGCTGAAGATTCCCATGCTTTGTTAGCTCAGCTCACGCATATGAAGAAGGAATTGCATGAACCTATGCGGGAATTCGTAGCAAAGTTCAACAAGCTGATCCGGAATATTCCAAAAATAGCTGTACCTACTCTGGAGAATCAAAAATGCTTCTTCATCAATGCCCAACCTCCTGATATAATCTTTTTATTAAGAAGGTCGGTTATCCCAGATTTGGCTACTGCTTAGTCAACAGCTACTGAAATAGAGGATGATCTCATCTTGGCCGGAAGGATCAAGAAAGACATACCCAAACTCAAAAATCAAGGTTCTTATCAAGGTAACACAGATCCTATGTTTCAAAAAATGGCTAATGATTTGATTGCTTTAAAGAAGCAAATGTCCCAACAGGTGAACAATGTTCCATATCGGGATATACCTAGGCGGAATTTCAATAATAACAATGGTGCACCTGTCAGAGATAGGCCACGGTTAACTCCTGCTTAACTGAGACTAGCAATTGAAGCTCCTCCCGTCAATGCAGCAGTGGAAATACTTGATGAAGAAGATGAACCAGAAGAACAAGAATCCCATGAGGCTTTCGAAGCTTTAGGATATGCTGATGAGTCTTATGATGAGTCAGCTGGCGACTCCAGCATTGGGTATTTGGAATATGATGAAGATGAATGTGCGCCAGATGGTCAGTCATTTGCTGTCTTCACTCGGTCCCAATCTCAGAACCCCAGAAAACCTCTTGAAAGCACTAAGGAGAAGAATAAGGAACCTCCTGTATCCATAGTTAAGAGGGGTACCCCTATTTCGGTGCAAACTGAAAGAGAGGTTACCAAAAAAGTAGCTACTCCTTTTTCTCCTTCTCCTAAGATCAGTGCCCCAGCACAAGCTCATGTAATTAGAACTGAACCTACCATCATTCCTTCTTATACTACTTTTGATATTGTTGATCATGCAAAGAGAACCAAAATTCAAATGTCAGAAGCAGAATACCTTCAGTCAAATCCTGAACAGTTTGAAAAGTTGGCCAAGTTCATTAGGAGTAAAGCGGCTGTTCCATCACCTTCAAAAGGTCTCCTTCCAAATCCTACTCAACGCACACCTCAGAATAATCTGACCTCTGCTTCTTCCTCAGGAAAGATTGAACCTTTTTATTTGTCTTTACTTATAAATGGGTTTAAACTCAGCAATTGCATCATCGACTCAGGGGCCTCTGATAATGTTATGCCCGCAAAAGTGGCCCATGCCCTTGGACTTACTTTGACTAAGTCATATGGATGGTGCTATTCTATGGAAACTAAACAAGTCCCTTTGATAGGTCAAATCAAAGATGCACAGTTTGCATTTGTTGCCTTTCCTGAGAAGAGAGTGAAAATGACTATTCTGGTTGTTGACATTCCTGCAGCTTACGGTATCCTCTTGGGTAGAGGATTTTGTAAAGATGTCGGAGGAGAAATTAGTATGGATTGGACCAAAGCCAAGATCCTAGTCAAGGGGGTTCAACAGGTTCTTCATCCTGAACCGCAGGCAAAGTATTTGGTGACCAAATCAGATGATCCTAAGGCTCAGATTCTTTTCAAAGATGCTAGCTTCGGGAATTATTTCCTGACTTCCGAGATACCAATTGTAGATGTTGAAGAGGAAGATCCCAATGCTATTTCGACGCTCGAATTTGATGGTAGTTGCTCAACCTCTGGATCAAGCGCTGGTGTTGTTCTCATATCTCCTAGCTCTGAGATTTTCCCATCAGCTTACAAGTTGCAATTTGATAATACTAATAACACGGCCGAATATGAAGCCTTGTTATTAGGATTAGAATTGGCCAGACAGAAGGGAATCAGGAATCTCAAGGTTTAGGGGGATGCGGAGCTGATTGTTAATCAGGTCAGGGGTATATATCAGGTAAAAAATGATCGGTTGAAACATTACCGTAATAAAGTGTGGGATAGTATAGAATGCTTTGATGCATTTTCTATTAAGGAAATTTTAAGAGATTATAATGACAAGGCTGATTCTTTGGCCGTATCTGCATCTCTTCTTCTTCCTCATCCTCAGTTCAAGAAAGATACATACTCTATTGAGATTGTATATCGTCCTAGTATCCCCGATAACGCAACTCATTGGCAAGTGTTCAATGATGATCGACAGGTGTTGGCTCTTCTAGAAAAGGCTGACAATTTCAGTGAGTTTTATTTTGAAGGTTCAGAATCAGCCTTCCGTGAAACTATTTCAGATCCATATCAGGAGGTTGATGGTGAACATATCCAGCTGAAAAGCAACAAGATACCCAAAGGTTTGGTTTCTTTGGAGGGCTTGTTTGATAAGCATGATCGCTTTATCCAAAACAAAAGGCAAGTCGAAGGAGCTTCTTCCTCTGAAGTAGATCAAATCAATCTAGGTTCATCTGATCAACCTCAGATGGTGAATATCGGTAAATGTTGTTCTCCTGAAGAGAAGGCGAGATTCACTTTTCTTTTGAAGAAATACATCGATGTGTTGGCCTGGTCTTATGCAGATTTGAAATCTTTTAAGCCCAAAGATGTTCAGCACAGTATTCCTCTGAAGCCTGATGTGAAACCGTATAGACAAAAGCAAAGGCATTACAATCCCAAGATCTCAGGAACTATTCTGGCAGAAATTCAGAAGATGTTAGATGCCAGAATTATTTTCCCAATCCATCACTCCACTTGGATTGCAAACATTGTTCCTGTCAGAAAGAAGAATGGCGAGATCCGGATTTGTGTTGACTTTCGGAACTTGAATCATTCCTCGCTGAAGGATAACTATCCCTTGCCTATCATGGACTAGGTACTACAAACTGTTACTGGATCAGAAATGTTATCCATGCTCGATGGGTTTTCGGGATATAATCAAGTCGAGGTAACCACAGAAGATCAACACAAGACAGCTTTCACGACCCCATGGGGTACCTTTGCTTACAGGAGGATGCCATTTGGCTTGATCAACGCCGGAGCTACTTTTCAAAGAGCTATGGACTTGGCATTCAGAGATTTGATGGGCAAGGTCATAGTTGTGTATTTGGATGACTTAACCGTTTTTTCTAAAAAACGGAGTGATCATTATGGTCATTTAGAACAAGTACTTTTGAGGTGTAGGTGTCATAGGATTTCATTGAATCCCAAGAAGTCTATGTTCGGGGTAACAGAAGGAAAGCTGCTGGGTCATATTGTGATGAAAGAAGGAACTAAAATTGACCCAGAGAGGGTAAAGGCCATTCAGAGTCTTACTTTACCAACAAGTAAAACCGGAGTTCATTCTTTCTTCAGAAAAGTTAATTTCTTGAGAAGATTTGTACCTGACTTCGCTGACAAAACCAAGGATATCCTTGGAATGATGAAAGGAAAAATCCCATTCAGATGGAGTGCAGAAGGGAAACTTTCATTTGAAGAAATCAAAAGGGAAGTTGCTTGCGCTCCTACCTTAGTATGTCCAGACTTCAAGAAAGATTTCATCATGTATAGCTATGCTTCTGCTCACATAGTGTCAGCTATCCTGATGCAAGAAAATGAAGAAGGCATCGAAGCTCCTATCGCGTTCATGAGTTGCCCATTGAAGGAGCATGAGTTGAAGATGTCACAGATTGAAAAACATGCTTACGCAGTGGTACGAGCAGTAAAACATTTCAGGTACTATGTGCTGAATTCCCATACTCTCGTTCTCGTTCCTGATACTGCTGTTAAATCCATTCTGACTCAACAAGAGTTGGGAATCCAACGAAGTACTTGGATAGCTAAAGTTCAGGAGTACGATTTAGACATCAGGCCTACCAAGTTGGTACGAGGAAGGGGCCTGTGCCAATTAATTGCAGAAAATCATGCCGAAGCAGAGTATGAAAAGACTCAAGACTCCTCTTCAGAGCTGCCCATGGTGATTTTTGTAAGTACGACCGATGAATGGTATACGGACATTGCTTTCTTCCTAACTTATGGTGAATGCCCTTCACATTTAAATCAGAAGGAGAAGAGGACCGTCAAGCTGAGATCTGCGAGATACCTTTTGTGGAACAATGCAATATACAAGAAAGGTATAGATGGGGTTTTCTTGCGTTGTGTTGATAAACCACAAAAGGAAAAGTTATTAGAATCCTTTCATAGCCTAGCATGTGGAGGACATTTTTCATCCTTTGTAACAGCGTATAAGATCTTACGGGCTAGGTATTATTGGCCTACTCTTTTCCGGCACTCAGCAAAATGGGTGTCTAAATGTGAAGCTTGTCAACATTTCGTTGGTCGTCCCAAGCTAGCAGCTCTTCCTCTGAAACCTGTAGTGATTGAAGAACCTTTTCGCCAATGGGGGATTGATTTTATCGGAACATTGAATCCTGCTTCCAGTGCCGGACACAACTATGTGCTTACTGCTACAGATTATTTTACCAAGTGGGTAGAAGCTGTACCAATCAAGCAAGTGACTTCTGAAGCTGTTTGCAAGTTCCTGAAAGAAAATATAATCGTCAGATTCGGTGTGCCTCATAAGATTGTAGCGGATAATGCCTCTAACTTCTCATCACATGAGTTGACAGAATTCTGCTATGGATTCGGCATTACTCTGGCTCATTCATCTGACTATTATCCCCAGGGCAATGGGCAAGCTGAGTCCAGCAATAAGAATCTGGTTACTATAATCAGGAAACTAGTAGAAGAAAATCAGAGGACATGGCACAAAGCATTGTATGATGCGTTGTGGGCTGATTGGATCACTCCAAAGCGAGCCATAGGGATGTCTCCTTTCCAATTGCTATACGGGATTGATGCTGAAATTCCTATCTCAGTAGAATTGCCGGCCTTGCAGTTGGCGAAAGCGGTTGAAGATGTAGCTTTTCAGAATTCTATCGAAAAGAGGGTTATGTACCTAACCAGGCTAGAAGAAGAGCGAATCAAGGTGGTTGATCGTATATCAGATCATCAGAGCAGGGTGAAGAAGATTTTTGATAAAAATTCAAAGCAGCGCAACTTCCAGATTGGAGACCTGGTGTTGCTTTGGGATAAAAGGAGAGAACAGAAAGGAATGCATGGAAAGTTTGATTCTTTATGGAAAGGACCTTTCAAGATCCACGAGTTGAATGGTGAAAATAGTTTCCTTCTATCATATCTGGATGGAGGGTTACTCCCTTTGCCTTTCAGTGGACAACATCTAAAGCTGTTCCACCATTAATGCAAGATGCTCTCTTGCATTGTACATATTTTGCTTTTTGTTGTGTGTTTGCTTTTAGTTTTCTTTCTTTCTTTCTTCGTTTTGTGTTGTTTTGGTTTTCTTCTTGACCCCGTAGCCTAATGAATAAGACCAGAGATTCTGAGTTCTCCTCCTTTGGTATTACAAAGAAAGTCCCCAACTGGAGCCAGCTGTTATCCCCGTTTTGAGTTCACGACAAAACGATCGGATAACCCCTACGAAATTTTCGAAGTGATTTTGCATTATGGCCTCTTTTAAAGAGAATCGGGTTTTCGGGTGTTACCAACAGTTTGACATAAGTTTTAACATGCTTTATGTCTTGTATCTTCCGAAACCCGAAACCTACCTCATATTGTGAAAATCGGGTTTTCGGACATCCAACGCATCGGAACATACCTAAGTTAAAACCTGTTTTGTGTCATCTGTCTTCCGAAACCCGAGACCCGCCTTGTATTGAGAAAATCCTTTGTATTCGGGTTTTCGGAACCCCAAAGCATCGGAACATCCATGATCCAAAACATGTTTTATGCTCCATGCTTTCCGATTCCCGAAGTCCGCTCAATCCTTTGTATTCAGGTTTTCGGGGTTATGTAGCATCTAAGCACCTCATGCTTTATGCATCATGTTTTCCGAAACCCGAAACCCGAATTGCACTAAATCTCCTCGTGTCGGGTTTTCGGACCCCTCCAACATGCTGACATGACATTCATGCCGAGTGGTCGGTGAGTTGGCACGTGCCGAGCTGAAGTGTATTAATTGCCATTTTCTTATAAATACGCGGATTTCCACGTCATTCTTACCATTCATATTTTTTATTCGTGGATTATTCGCGCGTGCTCTTCCATTTTCAAAACCCGAAAACTCATCTTGCTCGATTGGATCATCTGTTTTTGATCTTACATTTCTCGAATTGAAGGTATTGTTCTTTCCCTTCTTTATTCTGGGTTTTTATCGATCGATTGCGCGTATTTTCCTCCCAATTTCTTGCCGGGTGTTGAAGGTTTTTTTTCCTTCTTCTTTCTGAGTTGCTTTGGAAAGGGTTTTAGGTTTTTAGGGTTTTTCTCTTCTGAACTATCAATTGGTGTTGTTTCTTCCAAATTCTAATTATATGCATGATGCATTGGTAACAAAAAAGAAAAATGAAGTTGTATATTTGGAATTCAAGAAAGACTCTATTTTTGCTTCTCGAATTTTGAAGATTGTTTTGCAGAGTCAAAGGTCCGAAGTATATTGGAAGCAAGTGTCGGGGTTCCTCAAAGTTTCGACATCAACAGTTCCGGGTTTCCTCCGTTTCCGCCATTGACAGTGGGTGCCGGGTTTCCTCCCGTTTCCGCCATTGACAGTGAGTGCCGGGTTTCTCCGAGTTTCCGTCATCAAAAGCAAGTGTCGGGCTTTGCCAAAGTTCCGACATATCAAACTCGTCGGGTTCTCAGGGTTTTCCGATATCCTCCTAAGCGTGTCGGACTTTCCTATTCTTCCGGCGTATTCAGTCAATCGGGATTTTCAGTGTGGACAGCATCTCCTGAGTTTCAAGCCTTTCTCCCTCCAACATTCTTCATGTCGGACCCTGGTCCATCTCACGAGAAGGCCGAGAAGTCTAGCAGAATGAAGTACAAATTTAAGAAGCCAGAATCCCCATCATATATTGATTGCAATTATGATATCAGGGATACTGAACTTGGCAATATAGATATGGATGACTTCTGGAATAGGGTGAAGAGTTCTTCTCAGACCCCATGGATGACAGCTTTAGCTAACAGTGGCTTGCCCCTTGCAGCAGGCTTTCCCATATCCGCCCAATGTCCAGAATTGGTTTTGGCTTGTGCATCTAGTTACGACTCGGCTTCTCGTTCCGTGAGGAATCAGGCTGGTGAGGTAGTCATCAAACTAGATGGAGCTTATTTTGATGATCTCCTGAAACTACCTAATTTCGAAGAGTATGGGGACCTAAACATCAAGTCGGCTCAGAAGGCCTGGGACAGTAACCAGGAAAATTGCATTAAGGATGTCAACAAGAAGTTCCTGGTCAAGGCTAAACCAGTAGTATCTAGATTTCCAAGGACTATCCCTAGATGTGATTTCATACAAGAAATCAATGATATTATCACCCTGCTGAGCCGGGTTTTTGGCTTGCCGGAATCAAATTTATTTCATGGATGGATGTATCAGTTTATGGTCACCATCAAGAAGAACCAACAAGGGATTGACTGGGGAACCCTTATCAGCAATGAAATTGATTCTCAGATGACGACGGTCTTGTCGACTGGAAGGTTTTATATGTTTTCATATGTGGCTTATGCAGCAGCCGGGATGAGGAACTATCCCGGGCTGGATACTAAGGGAAGCAGAACGACAAACCCAGTTTATAAATATTTCCCTCAATTGACCAAGAAGGGGTCCAAAGAGCATTTTAGAAGGGTAAATGATGCCTTCTTCTACGAGAATATCTGCCGGCTGAACCCGGAACTAAGAAAGACAAGAGTCTCAGACGAGGCTTGGACTGAAGTATCTAAATGGGGGTGTATCTTCTTGCAATTCAAGAAGTTTACATATCTTCGAACAGTCATGTACTCGGGAGAGCCTTTCCGTCTGCCTCGCTATCCAGGGGATAGATTGATATTGATAGAATTGGTCAGACAGCTGTTGGATTTTCACAAATTCCAACAAAGCAAGCATAAGGCAGCAGTATCCTTCCCAATTTCTATTGGGAGATATACTTGCTCGACAGTGGCAAAGGCCAAAAATGTTGAATGTGAACTTCAGGAGAAATTAAAGAAGCATATGAAGTCTCGGGATGGTTTTGACATCCGAGGAGTGCTTAGAGCCTATGGAGCCCAACATCTGCACAGGCCTGACATTGAGGATATATGGGTTGATCTGCGTAACGAAGTTGCGGTTCGCAGAAAAGATAATAGTAGGTTGACTATTAATGAGATTCAGACGCTGGAGCTTTCTGATTTGCCAGATGGCACGACTGACAATGAAAGTGTGTTGGATATGTCCTATGATGGGCTTAATGAGGATCGATACGTTTTCCCACCTATTGATTGGTCGGCCAGCGAAAAAGCCTCTATCACAGATAGGTCGGCTCTCATTCTTGCTCGCACCAAAAAATGGCTCTCCTCTTGGGGCATGAATTTTAAAGATGACAAGTTTCCCAAGTTGGCTGCTTCAGAGGTGGGGCCCTCCCAAAAGAAAAAGGACAAAGAATCTCCTGGGGGGCCTATAAAAATCAGGATTCCCAAGAAGAGGAAAGAAAGACAAATCTCTTCAATTGTTTCTCCAGCTGAAACGGTGGTTGTGCCAGAATCACCAACACCACCAGAAATAGGAGAAATTAATTTAGAAGAAGGAGGAAGCCAGCTCTTGACTTCATCATTTGTTGATTATCAAACTGAAGAAACTTTGTCTCTTGCATCCCAGGCTTTGGAGTCTGAATCTGTGCCTCCCCCTCAACAACCACTCCAACCTCCTCATTCCCCATCCACTTCTTCAAGCATGGCCGGTATTTTCTCTGGACTCTCACCCCTCTCTGCTGGAACCCAAGTGATCACCAGCACGCCCCAACCTGTACCTCTCTTTGTTGCATCTACTACCACGTTGGCTGCTGTTCCCCCTCCAATAGTAGAATCTTCTCCCCTTGAGAGTAGAATACCAGTTACTACAACATTGGCAATTTCCTCTGATACGCCACAATGGCTACTCGAGCAAACTCCGAGGAAGAGGAAAGTAATTGTACCCCTACCAGCCTTTGATTTCAGCTCACTCAAGGCTCCTACTGCAAAGTCAGCCAAGAAGCCCAAAACAGTTTCAAGGGTTTTGGTAGATGCTTCAGGAGATAAGTTCGCAGAGATTGCCACTCCCTCGGCTGACAAAACTAGAGAGGATATAACAGCTTCTGATTATCAGATAACCAAGGTGGCTCTAGGGAAAGTGACAGCAGAAGGAGCGCAACAAGATGCACGGGCTTCCATAGACGTGCTGTGCCAAAAGTTGAAAGAAACAAAGGACAGCAGAAATGAGCTTAAGGAAAAAGTGGAGCAGTTGACAGAGGTTTTGATTAAACTCTCAACACCCCTGGAATCCATACCATCTTCTTCTGTATCTGTCGGATTCGATTTCTCATCGGTGCCTACGATTGAGAAGATTGCTAAAAAAGGAAGGGTGGTTGATGAATGGATCCAAAAGTTGCTCCAACAGGGGAAGGAAGTAATTCAAGACGTGGTGAAGGTTCATGAGTCTTTGGGGGAGATTCAGAAGGAAGGAGAGAAGATGGATGAGGAATTCACTGAAGAAATTGGACAGCTTGATTTGACTTGTGAAGCTCTCCAAGTGCTAAAGCAAATACCAGCACATCTCTTGGTAGAAGAAGGCGTTCTTCCACATACAGATAAACACTTCCAGCTGACCAAGGCCATCAGGTTCAGAGTAAAGATTCTCAACGAAGCCTGCAGCAAGTTGAGAGAATCAAGGGATAAATTGATCGATGGGAAAAGTGATCTGGAAGAAGAATTGCTGAAGATTTGTCCAAAGGTGTCAGTTGGGAACTCAGGTATCCTATCAGCAGATGATCTCTTCAAACAAGTCCAAGAATCTGTTCAGCATGAACCTGTACACGGATTTGACCTTGAAGTCATTAGTCAGTTTGTAAGGATAGAGCATACTTTGGAGGCCTTAAGAAAGCTCAGCAAAGGATTGAAGAAACTTCCCGGCACTGCCAGCGATGTTCATGAGACCTGCGAAATGTGGAATGATCATTCCACTGCACCTGATGAAAATGAAATGCAAGGCATTATTCGGAAATTCCAGGAGTTTCGGAACAAACAGTCTCAGCTGGAGGAAGAGAAAGAAGAAGAAGCAAAGGATGATGATTCGGATTAAGTCCCAACGTCCCATGTCACTTCTATTTTTAGATTGACATGTCTTTTTTATTTCCGTTTTGTCATATTTTTGATTCATACTTTGACTTGATCTCCTACGTGAGAATCATGCAAAACTGAACTCCAGTTAAAGTGCTACTTTTTAGGATCTGTCCTGTTTTATCTCTAGTTCCTTTTGTTATAAATAAGGGATGCCTGTGCATTCTAAAGGGTCGAGAATTTTTGGAGAATTGAAAGGAGAAAAACTTTGTGTTTTCTTTCAATCATTTTGAAGAATAGAAGTTGATATTGTTTTACAGACTTTGTGTTGTGAAATATATCTTATTTAAGACAGTGTTCTTATGTTCATGATCTTAAAGCTATTCTTTGCATAGAATCTCAGTGTTTCTAATTATCTCGGACATTATATCTGTGATCTAAAACTCGTATGATTATTTCGTGCTCTGTGTTTACTCGAAAGAAAATACGTTTCTCCCATTTCTTTTCTACCGTGCTTCTTTCACTGTAACAGTTTCTAACCTATTTCATTTACGAAAGCAATATCATTGAATCGTGTGAATGTGGATTTCGGGATTTCATCCCAACCCCCAATGGTTAGATTAGTGTGAATATTGTATATATTATTTACCGTGTTTTAGATTAGCAATAAACAGGCAGCCTCACCTGTCTTTGAGGAGGGATTTAATCCCATGTACTGTGGTTGAACCTCATATTTTGATTTGACAAAATATCCAACCAACACTATGAAAAATTAATTTAAATCTATAGAATTAATTTATAGTAAAAGTAAATTTGTACTTCTAAATCAAATGGAAATTGAAAGAACATAATTGAAACTACACACTCATAATCAGATATTGCATTAAAAGTAAAAGCACATGCTAACTAGAATTCACATAAGAGAAAACACACGTTCTGAGTGGAAATTTCAATAAGGAAAATAAACACACTTGAATAGGAATTGCATGAAATACACTAAAATAGAAATTATAGGGAAGGAATTGAGTGGTTATGACCTATCAGAAAATCATATGCATGTGTAAATGTAAACGACCTCTTGTCTCCTTGGTCAAGTGGGCCCTTTCTCTTCCGTGGGACAGAGGAAATCTTAACATCTCAAGATTCTCAAAATGATATCTCCTTATATTAATTGAAATAGGTTCCATGATATATTTAGTGCAGAAATTAAAAGGCTAAATGCAACAATCTATATCACATATTATAAATATTACTAGCCACTACATTGTTCTTCAAGGAGGTGTCTTTATATAGACATAGGTGGTTACATAATACACCAAAATTACCAGCACTAATGTCTTTCATAAAAATATTAATCAAGATTCATAATTCCTATGGGACTGCTAAAAACAAGACCCATACTTATAGGCTGATAGATGGAAAAAATCTTCCACTTATGCACTCTAACTCCAAGCTCGAGGCTCCTTAATTACATTGGCAATAAACATTCATTATATCCCTGCACACATGACCACATTTCTCTCACAAAGGTAATTAGTAGGCAGTTATATAGTTAATTAGGTTGCATGAGTAAAATCAAGGAAAATTCATTAAAATCACTAATATATACCTATACAAATAATCCCCATGCATTATCAAATCATGTTTAAATGACAAATTATCAATCATATGAATGATATAAACAAGCCAAATAATGTACTCATCAGGAAGATGCTTTCAGGACCATTTTGAAGTTATTATTCCTCTATTTGATCCATGCGGTCATCTTAAAATCCCTTGAAGAGTACAAAAATTTTAAATACAAGTGCAAACGAAGCCATTTGTAACTTTTTATGCCCAAAATCAATACTTTCTATTTTTAGTATGTGAGATCATGACCTACTATTTTGTGACATATCACCTATTTTTCTCCAATTTCACCTTCTAGTATATTACATCGTCTTCTATTGCTGCCATATTTCTATTTTTTACACATTTCTATTTTTAGCAGGTTGTTTTTCCTGTACTTGTTATTTTAGGAAAATTGTCGTTTTTGACGTGTTTACCATTTTACACCTTTTCTGATTGTCCTAAGTGATCCAATCTTGTATTCAACTGGACTTGCTATTATTTAGCATAAATAATAGCATGGAATATTTTATTTTTAGTAAGTGGAAAAAATGTCCTTTTTGTGATGGGAATGATATTTTGGATTCATCTCTTCATCACGATATCATGCTCCAAATTTTGTTATGTTTCACTCACTAAAAATCTTAGAAATAAAAATAGATTTTTTTACCTAGTGAGAGCTTCAAGAAAAGAGATACCATGGAATCCCTTAATGGAATTATTGAAATTTTTGATAAAGTCTTTTCCCACCTCATATTGTAGTGAAATCAACTCTAATGGGATAGGTTTTTTATTGGAGTATGTGCTCACATTTTTTACTTTACCCGATTGTTGGATTGATGAGAAATCAAAGGAGAAGATGCCAGGGGAAAAACTGGGGATTTTGTTTCCATTAATAATCTAGGGAATCATTCAAATAATTGTGAGTTTTATCTTAATGGCCTCTAAAAATGAGGAATTCTATAAAAAATCTCACCTCAATCAGTGCACCGGATTGTGAGATATGAGAATTTCATCTTTTCGGTCATCGAGTCATTCAACAAAAATTGGGCATGGTGTTTGTAGAATTTACAGGTTTCATCGTGTTTTGTAGAAGATAACTAGTTGGAATGGAGGGGAAAGGAATAAGTAGAGAAATGAAGTAATGGCAATGGGGTTTGAGGTGGTGGAAGTAATTAACAATGGAAACTAATGGAGATTTCCAATAGTGGGTTTCACAGGTGCGCGGGGAAGAAACAACATAAGCAACTAGAAATTGTAAAAAACTTATTTTTTATACAACTTGGGCATGAGCGTACTTTTTTCCAAACCATCCCAAATGGTTGGGATATTTGGCATGGGTAAAAAAAAAGTGTCCCAACTATCCCAAAAAAATTTGTACAGTTGGTGCAAAAAATTGCATCCATTTCCCATTGGTCCACGTGGCGTAGTGTGATTTGTTGAGGCAAAGAGGTGCTGGGGGGCTAGAAAAATAGTGCATAGGAGACTTAACTAGGGCCTATTTGGGCTCCAATGGATGATCGTATGATAGTCCGGGGGTAGCCTAATTTGAGAGGTTGGGGGGACTTATTCTGTCACAAACTATCCCAAAATTTTGGGATAAATGGTGCAAACAAAGTGCGCAATCAGCTGGGTTTGACACGTTCCACCCAGAACATTGACTAACTCCTTGACTCTTACCTTAGGGAGCAACATGTCAGAGGCCTAACTTGGGCATACATAGAAGTCTTTTCATTTTACTTTCCATCATATTATTTTTACTGTGGAAATAATTATTTTGAGAAGACAATGGGAGTTGTCTCATACCTCTGTTGTATGCTGGCAACACCTCATAAAACAATAGTATATTTCTCTATGGATTTCCTAAGTTAGGCATGTTTGAAATCAAACCTGTAGCAGGAAATGATGGTGCCTTAGGGAAAGATGTGAAACCACCATAATTTAGAGATATGAAATACACTTTCCGAAGATGTATTTTTTGGACCTTTATCTCTTCATATATCTCCCGATAATAAATTCCTAAATCTAAGTGGCTATTTATACATTGTACACTGCTTCACCCTCTAGGACCTAACTTTTTGCCTAAAAATTAATCCCAAAACCTCTAAAACCTTCCCAAGAATTCTTCTAAAACAAGTTGTACAATGTTTTCTGAGCTCTCCAATACACCAGCTTGATGAGTTTTTATCCTTTCATTCCACTCCGCTATGGTGTGCACACTAGCATTAGGAAGACCATAAAATAGCCTTTCCTTAAGCTTCCCAAAGAGCCCGTCTTGAATGGATCTTGACTTGGAACTTCAAAAATGTACCTGATATCCATAAATGACCTATGGACATGATGACAGAAACACTTTGGACTACTCAAAATGAGGTGGGATATGGACTAATATAGGGGTTGGGGTGATCTAGTGGAGGGATCAGGATGAACTTTCAAGCAAAATAATTTCATAGGTAGTGTATGGTTGTCATGCTTTCAAGTTTGAATTTTTCCCTTGAAAAAAATCATGAAAACAAGTTTCCAATTTGATTTTGATTCCACCTATTCTGATCATAGTAATTTTTCTTACAATTATAAGAATATTTTCCATACTTCTTCTAATAGTGACACTGAATATGAGACTTATTATGTCTCTAACCATGACTATGTTCTTGACTAAGTTCTCTTCCACTTAAGTTTGATGAACTAGTGTTGTGTCCTCTATATGGAATTCTTACTCTACCTCTAGGGCCAAACCTTCCTCTTCCTCTTCTATTAATTCATGATGTCTTAGATGTAAAAGCTTGATCTACAATTGTATGTGATCTATTCAACCTTTTTTCATGATTTATTAGTGATGCATGTAACTCATCAATTGAAAAATGACTTAGATCCTTAGTTTCTTCAATAGAAACAAATAAAGGATCAAATTTTGAAGGAAAATTCCTAAGAAATTTTTCAATAATCCTCCTGTTTTCAATAGTTTTTCCATAATATTTAATTGTATTGACTAGGCCGACTACAAAAGTAAAAAATGATTCTATGAAATATGAATATTCAGTAACATATTTTCAAAAATTCTATGAAGTAATTGTAGCTTAGAGGTTTCTACTTTCTCCTAACCTTGATATGTAACTAGGAGAGTGTCCCATATGGTGTTTTCCTTACTGAATGTTTCCACTCTAGGAAGGATGATTTCATGCATAACTTGATGAATATAGAAAAGTTATTTTCCATTTTTCTTTCTTAATTCCTTCAAAGTGTCTTTCTCTACCAGTGATAATGTGTTATACGTTGTTGCATCTCTGGGCTCTGTGTACCCATTTTCAACAATTTCCCACACGTCTTGGGATCTGAATAACACTTCATGGTTAAGGACTAATAGTCATGATTCTTTCTACTAAACTAAAATATCCTGAAACTTGATAAAGACACACAAGATGTAGAATCCATATCTAACTATCAATTTTATAACCTACTGGAAAAAAATGCTCTAATACAAATTTTTAGAAATATCGAGAAAATAAAACAATGAACAATAAAAATAGAATAAAATATTTGTAAATAAAATTAGAGATTTAAACCAAAACAACATTGTTGTGAATAATTTAATTACTCCTTGCTTCTGGAAAACTCCTTACTTATTTTTCTAAGCTACAACTCTTTACAATATGCATACCTCTGTGTGTGTACAAATCTTATAAAATGCCTAAATTATAATGAGGAAATTCCTAAAAATATAACCTGTTATCCCAATTTTGTCCCCCTCGGAGAAATTGATAAAACAAAACCCCACATAAAAGAAAATCAGAAGGGTCGGTTTAGTCATGTGAGCCCACATTCCAAATCCAACAATGAAGGGGCAGGGTCAGTAGATGGGGTCGAACAACGTTAAAGGAGATCAGAGATTGACGGGAAAAGATTGAAGAAAGGGCTCGAAGTTTTGGAATTTGTCAGAGATTTAAATAAAGAAAGTAGTAGGGTCAATGGAATCCTCTACATAGTCAGAACCTAACGAGGCAATGTTCACTCGAGGCCCTGAATCACCTAATTATAGATCAAAGCTGTGGAAGGTGCCATGTTCCTAAACAATGCAACTCCAAAGGTCAAGCCCAAAAGGCGGTCTCTAAATGTGCGTCAGCCCTCGATGTGTCTAGGTTCTAGAGAGGGTCTCATTGGTAGTTGAAAATTCATAGACCCTCAGAAGGTGCCACATGCCTCAATGGCACAACTTCAGGGGTAGGACCCAAGGGGAAGTCTCCAAACAAGTGCAAGCTCACCACATGGTCAAAATCAAAAGGGGGTAGAACCAGCCATTGAATTGGTTGAGTAAAGAAGGGCCGACGGGAGCCTCCACGCATCATCTCAGTGCATCTTCAAATGCAAAATATGGAGGTAGGTCCCAAACATGTGCCATCTCTCCACGTGTCCAATTGGCACACCTCTGAAGTTCAATTCCAAATAGAGTATCCAAATGAGAGGGAAGCCTTCACCAAATAGAGGGACTTAGTCAAAAAAAAAATATAGAAACAAGCCCACATAGAGTGCCATGTGCCTCATCGGCACAAATTCAAAGGTGTGGCCCAAACAAATACCCCAAACTAGCACCAGTACTTCATGTGTCCAAGGTTCAAAAAATGGGACACTAGCCATTGAAAATTCCAAGCCTATGACAAGACAAAGGAAGCCTCCACACGTCATCATGACACATCTTCAAGGTTAAAATCCAGAGGTGGTCCCCAAACAAGCACATGCTCACCAAGTAGCCAGAATTCAAAAGGGGAAAAACTTGCCATTGAATCAGCTAAGGAAAAGAGAACCAGCAAAAATCCCCACATGTCCCTTCAGCACTCTTTTAAGGGCTGAATCTCAAGGCAGGTCCCAAATGTGCATTGAGGCTCCACATGTCTTCGGTCAGGAAGAACGACTCCGCCAATGGGGGGCTCAGGAAAAGAACAAAAGAAATAGAATAGGCTTGTGGATGATGTTATGTGTTGGTCTGGCATAACTTCAAGAGTGTAGAGGAGGGTGCGAAACCTTGAGACGTATAGGGCAGCCACGTGGATATGGGTTAGTAGACTCTAAATCCAAAGCACCTTCAGACAGCCATATCTTTCAACTGGAAGCTCATATTTGGGAAAGAAATGACTTTTTAGAAAGATCTCGTCACCTCCTATTCACCTACCACCATTAATGATTTGGTTAGCCATTTTTGAGGCTTTCAAGTCTCCCACCTATCGCCATAATGAATAATGTACTCCTTTCTTGCCCAACAAGGAACAACACATGGAGTCATGGGTCTTTGAGTGAAGCCCATAATTGTTATAGGCAGATTTCAATTCTTTCTGGGTGGTTGGAGTAGGTGGATTCAATGCATTATAGGGGTAATTGAATCAAAGTTTGATTTTTCACCTCTCTCCTTCTCTCTTTCTTCTATATATTGTAAAGGAGGAGCATATTTCTAGAGGTTGGTCATTATATCTCTCATGCCCCCCCTCTCTTTCTTCCCTAGGGTCGAATGTGGATTTTAAGCCTCCTCTCATGGCTCTATAATGGAATTTTCTTACCTCTTGCCCACTTCTGATGTACTATGTGAACTCATAGAGCAATAAAATATGTTTTGTGATGCATTTTGTCCATCCTTCCTTATTTTACTGTCTCTTCTTTCCTCTCATTGTTGCAGGGTATAATTTTCATACTTCTAATGTCTATTGGAGGTTTTGAGAGATGTGTTTTATGGGTTCAAAGTGGTGTTCTATGTGAACTTTATCTTTAGTCTGTGATGCATCTGTCCATCCTCCTCCATTGCTCACCTCTCTCCACTTCAGGCAGCTGAAATTGTGACCAGCAAATTCCTTTTCTGGTGTATCACCACTTTAGTGTAGGCTCTATTTTTATGTATTTCTCTCTCTCTCTCTCCACATCTCCTTGGAAGGTTAGATTAGGATTAGATAGTTTACCTGCACTAGAGTAGCTTTTGGAAGGTAGTTTAGGAAGAAGAAGCCGGATTTCTCCAGAGGACCATCTCAAGTTTGCAAGTCCCACAACTTGAGAGATGGTCCCATGTTATGCAGTCACACCAGATGCCCCACTTCGATCTGAGGCCATTCTGGGGGTGCTATGATTTTGTACTAACATAACCCATAGCTCTAAAATAGAGCACTCAAAAATAGAACTGTTGTTTCTAAAAATAATGCATGTTGTGCATGTAAACAAAGTTGAATTGTTTTATTTTTTTAATCCTAAAATATACAATCATCTAAATAAATATATACTATGCATGCACAGATAATTTGTAGTTTTATTTTTCTAAGAAAAGCATCCGAGCATAAATTAAACAATATTCCAACAATTACTATGCTTCCAAATTCACCTACTGAGAAATTTCTTAAATCAATGAACTTACCTACACCATAAAAGCTCTTAAATATTAATAATAACAATTCCTTCTTTACAAGTTTGTTCCCACCATTTAAAAAATTGAATCCATGACATTAATAATGCAATGAAGAGGCCTCATTGATGGATTCAATCAAAAAATTCTAGCAATTAAACTTAAATAATGTGTGTTTTATGAAAAGCCTATTTTTATGTCAAAATGCAATCCACATATACCCATAAACATTGTGATTCAGATATATAGATACAAAAAACATAATGAATTGTATAAATTAATATCCTTAATGTAATTAT
Source organism: Taxus chinensis (assembly GCA_019776745.2). Taxonomy (NCBI): domain Eukaryota; kingdom Viridiplantae; phylum Streptophyta; class Pinopsida; order Cupressales; family Taxaceae; genus Taxus; species Taxus chinensis. The sequence continues at coordinate 218,712,694 of CM034157.1, forward strand.
AATTGATAATATGAGGTTTAAGAAGAATATCTATTATGTCACTAATATATAGACAAGTATACAAGTTTAAGAAGAATATATATTTTTTCATTAATATATAATATATAGAAAATCATATCAAATAGACATCATAAAGCATATTTAGATGGTAAGGTGAAGAAGGTCCAAAAAAAATTTGGAGCAGAGATTAGAGAATTGTAGTACTTGAAATTTGGACTTATGGCACTTGACAATTTAATCATTTAATATTTAGTTTAACATTTTCTCATTTATACTTCATTATTAACTTGATTCTAAAGGAATCACTCAATTATCATACTTTGAGTTCACAAAGTCAATACTTATCACTCATTTTAACACTTTTATTGAACTTGGAATATAAAATAAAATACGAGAAGGAAGAGGGTATAGTTCCTTTGTACTTATTTAATTTTCTAGGGTTACAAATGGGATGCATAAATTTATACTCCACATGTTCGTGAGAAAAACTGCTTATAGACCTGATGCGTCAAGGTGTTGTGAAAAATATGATTTCATAATCATGTAGGGATTGGAATTATATTTCCTAAGATGTTTTATTTTTATCCTAAATCCATTTAGAGATCCAAAATCACCTTCCGAATCTCAATGACTATTTTGGCATGTGAACTGACTAGGCCTCTGAACCCTAATTCTGGCAAAACTGCCCCAACTTCTCCGACCCCTTCCAAAATATTCATGAATTATTTCCATGATGTCCCAATACATTTGAATAACCTCCATGTTTTTCCTAGGAATTTTAATTTCTTCCACATTCATTTTTTCTTTTCTGATCCACTCCATGGAGTTGCTCTAGTCACTAGGAAGGCCAACGATAGCCCTTCCTGTCAGATCTTCTTTTCTAAGGCAAAGTCATTTGGTTTAATTTGCATAATATTGAGCTTTCACCTAGGGTAATGGGACCTTGAAATTTCCCAAATCACCTAGGGGGATGAGATAGGCATAGTTCTAGGGGGTCACTGGACTGACCTACCACGAGCTACTCTAGTGTGCCTGTGAGCTGATCCAGGATCCTAATTTAAAATTTCCAAGGGTATAGGGGTAGAGTTTTTGTGCTTGGAAATTGAAAATTTCCCTTTTCCACTATTCAGTGATGAAACTTAGAACCTTGAAGCGAGATATTCTGTTGAGTAGAGAATTTATTCTAAAGTAGTTGAAAATGGAGATGAGGGAAATTATGACAAAAGCCACTTCATCTAGATATCCCTACCTTCATGTACCATTAGATTCTATGAAGCACATGATCTTTCTCCTAACAGGCTACGTAGGAATACATGCAATAGAAAAAATTATAATTTAGAAGGGAGAGGTATAGAGAAATAGTATCACGATTCATATGTAAGTCTAAAGAATACCAAAAAAAAGGTATGTAATTTACCATATCCTCTGGGAATGTATTCAAATAATAATGTCATTGTTAGTGCGAAATCACAGCACCCCCAAATGAGTTATGGATATGCATTTTCTAAGTGTAGGAGTCATTTGGTTCGATTTGGCATCAACATTGGATCATTCCCCAAGCTATGGGACTTGACAAAGTTGGGAGTGATCCTCCAGAGAAGACTGGCTCTTTCTATCCTGAGAAGTCCTAGCAATATATAGAACTACTAAGGGAGAGAAGAGGGAAAAATGTGACTATCCTGTTTCTAATCTACCACGAGGTATCCAAGGGATCCTACATTGAGAGAGATTAACTGCTATCAATAAAGTATCCTACTTCTACAGAGGTGATAAGCACCTAGAAATCTGGGAACTATCTGATCACAAACCCAACTGCCTCGAAATGGAGAGAGGTGAGAAATGGTTGAGGATGGAAATTGGATGCATGTATTAAAGGCTCAAGGATAGGCATTTCACATAGAACACCATTTTCAAACCCACTTAAACAAAACTCTCCAAAACCTGAAAATGGACATTAGAGATATGCACTGTATACCCTGCAATGGTGTAGACAAGGCCGAGATAGAGACAACAAAATGAGAAAAGGATGGAAAAAAAAACGAGCCCCAATGTCGAATAGATTTTATTGCTCCAAGTGTTCACATTTGTATCAGGTTTGTAAATGGCAGAGAGGGCAAGAAAATTCCAGTTACAAAGCCAAGAGAGGAGACTTTTTGATACTCCACATGTGGAGGGCTGGCGCATGTCTAAAGGTGGCCTCTATATTTTGTTCTTAGAGTGGCGCGGGAAGAAGAATGACACATACCCTTCTACAATGAATCTTTGCTCCCTGTAGTCCTTATAGTTTTTGATCGAAGTCCTTTTCTCGAGAGAGGGAAATGGGAAAATCTGGATAGAAGCTCAACACACAGTGGCTTGGCACTTGCTCTGATAAAATTTTTCCCTTTCAATATTTCTCATCTTTACTAGTGCATCGATTCTTGGACACTTCAGAACTCTCTGAGGGAAGAGGAAACGACAGCAAAGACTATGAAATATGACTCTAGTCCCCTGTTCAGACAGATTGGACGCCTGCAGTCTCCAAAGCTCACTTAAATATGTTTCAATCAAGATTTTCCTTTCACGTAACCTCCTAGAAATTAACACTCTCAGAGCCTCCATGGAATAGGTGAGGCTTGGATCTTTCCAATGGTGTCAGATTCTGCAATATTTTGGGTCCTTCATGCTACGTCAAAAGATATGGCACTCACTTCGAATTTTTGTACTTCGGGACCGTATCCTAGGAGGCGCGCAGAGCTGGCACTTGGCTACCTAAAAATGGGTCCTCCTTTTGATAATGTGGGCCCCTTTTACATGGCAGCCAGATTAGGGAACAATTGGGTCTTGCGGGTTCAGAATTTATCTTTCCCCTCTTTTATGCGAGAATTGGGAAATCATAGAAAAATGGCGCATGTTCGAGCCTCCTTTTTGGACTCATCTTTAGAGAAGTGTCATGCTGGCACGTGGCTCTCTTTGTTGGCTCCTCCAGACTGCACTCCAATATTTTACTTTGTGTCATTTTTTCAAAAGGAAAAATTTCACCTTTTCCTCCGACTCCTCGATTTAGTTTGACTCGGGCTCAAATGTTGAATTTTTCTCTTGGCGGAGTCATGGCCGATTTTGCAACTTTTACACCCTTTGGGGTAAGTGAAAAAAAAAAACCTTTTCCTCGATGACCTGCTTTGACTTGGGACACGTGGTGACACTGCGCTTGTTTAAAAACCCTTTATCTATTCAATCCTTGAATCGGTGCCAATTTTTTCCCTTCTTTCTCCTAGCCTCTCTGCGGCACTACCCCTTCTTCTTTGACCCTGCAATTCCATTATTGAATTTACCTAAACTAACTAGAGAGAAAAGGGGATAAAAAAATCCTTCTATAGGTAGGGAGAAGTAACTTCCCTTTCTCAAGAGGGGAAGCCATGCAAATGATTTGACCTTAAATATAGCTTCCTATATGAGTGAAAAACTGGTTATGAGCCTATCCTCCACCCAAATCATCAAGGTATCAATATTAATGGAAAATACCTCCTCAAGTTGACTTGCATTGGACTCCTGAAGGTATTAATGGTGACCCTTGGTGCATTTATACTCATCCTCATGCCCTAAAGTAGGAATGACTGGTTTTGGCTTCTCCCTTGGATCCAATGAAGCCAAATATATGAGTGGGCAAGGTATGGTCCTTTGAACCTGCCCATGGTTCTGAACTCTAACTCCAAGAATGGAGCCTTCTTGCTGACTCTCATGGATGGATGGTGTGGGAGGAATGATAGCCTTATACTCTTTCTCTTCCTCTGTAGCAAGTGTGACTTTTGGAAGATCAAAATCTTCCAACTTCATTTCAACTGGCAGGGAGAAATAGCTTCCCTTCCTAAAAAATGGCAGCCATGCAACTGATTTGGCACTGAACATGGCTGGTTGGATGAGTGAAAAAATAACTACAAGATGATCTTCTACCCAAATCACTAAAGTATCGGTTGGAGATAAATCAAATACCTCTTTTAGTTGCTCTACATTTGGATTGAAGAGGTATGGCAGCTGATCTTTGGTGCTTTGCATATGATCCTCATGCCTTGAAATGGACATGGCTTGTTGTGGCTACTCCTTTGGCTCTAATGAAGCCAAGTACCTGATTAGGCATAGTCTGATCCTTTGAATGTGTCCTTTGTTATGAGTTTCAACTCCAAGAATGGAGTTTTCTTATGGACCTTCTTGGGTGAATGGCATGGGAGAAATGGTGACATACTCCTACCTTTTTCCTTCCTCCTCTTTTTAATAACATGGAAGACTAAATATCTTCTAATCTTGGTTCTAGAGGGCCATGTCATGAAGTGCAAGGTTGTTGCACTTAAATATTCTCCTTCATGGAAACAATAGGTTCATGCGCGTGGAAAGATGGAAGATGGAGGAGTGAATGATGTAATATCCATGGGCTCCTCTTGACCAAAGAAATCTCTCCAAGTTCTAACAAATAGTCTGCCTCCTTGTTGTCCTACTGCAAGTTCTCTACCTCCTTCATGGTGTCCTCTTGATGTGACAACTTGCTCACTATGGTTTATATCTTCTTCAAGACATGAAGTTTGACAGATCAAACTCTTCTTCAACATTAGAGTTTAAAGGGGATGAAGTGGGAGGAAGCACTGAAGGTTCTTCTGTAGCCTTCTCCACTCTTGGGGCCTCTAAAACTGTATGGTCCTCCTCATTTGTTGCAAATTCAAACCTAGCCACCACTGGCTCTTCGACTTTGACCTCCTCTTATTGGTTTGACCATTAAGGGGATCTTTGTAAACCCAAATTTAGCACCTCCCAACTCATCAGATTGTAAACCCAAATTTGTTATTTCTTTTCTGTTGGGATCCTCTTCTTCCTCTGCTTGAATGGATTCTTGAGTATCTTCCCAACATGGACTTGGAAAAGTAAGAGGAGTGGCAAGTTGGGGTTCAACTAGCTTTGTAATTGTTTATGGTGGGGAGGGAGGTGGAACTTCTTGTTTGTTTAAAGGGGATGACTGTTTGGGAAAGGAAAGGGGAGAAGAAATGAAATGGGGTGGAAGACTAGGGAATGGAGAAATGGAATCAATGCTTGGGGTATCAACTGGGAAGCTTGGAAATTGGATCTTGAGTTGAGAGGGTGCTACTTAAGAAAGAGAAAAAGAAAAGCTATGAGATGTTGGACTTACCCATTGACAAGGTTATCTTGAATCCAACTCATAAGCCTCAATCTCCTCAGTCCATTGTGCAAGTTGGGGTAACATTTCAACCATGAATTCTAGCTTCTCCTGAGGGTTGTAATGTCTTGGAAAAGGGCCTTCCCATGGATAAGGTTTCCCTGCAACCAATATTGAATGCCTTCATTTGTGCTATGGACCTGGACTACACCATGCTAACCTCCATTTTTTGAATCTTCTCCAGTAGACCAGCATCCTCTCCACATAACTATTGCCATTGTATGTGTCCCCTTATTCTTGAAAAGCTCCATGGCCAAACTGACTTTGAATCTGCTCATATGGGTAAGCATAATGGTTCTGGATCTGACCATAATGCTGATTTGGAGGAGTTGGGAAATGCATTAGAGGTGGATTACATTGCTGTAAGTGTGATTTCCATGAAGGGAATGAAGTCATGATTGCACAACCTCATGGAATGGGAGAAAATGAAAGAGATGGAAGAAGAAAATGGATGAAAATGAGTGAAAATGGATGAAAAGGTCTACAACTCAGAGAATGGGTTTTTGACTAGATGGATTTCACCAGATGTGCTTTGAATGTGCCTCAAAAGGATGAATCTCACCAAGAACACATCAACTTGATGAAATGAAAGTGAATACCTCTTTGGTCCCACTAGGCATGCCAAAATTGTTAGTGAAAAATAACAGCACCCCCAAATGAGTGCAATAAAAGATATACTTTTCTAAGGCAAGGTCATTTGGTGTGATTTGCATAACATTGGATCATTCCTCAAGCTGTGGGACTTGTAAAAGTGAGATGATCCTCCAGATAAATTGGTTCTTATTCCTAACTACCTGCCATGAGCTACTCCAGTGCAGGTAACTAAATCTAACCTAATATAACCATTCCAAGGGACAAGGAGAGAGAAAGAGGGAAAAAATAGAGCCTACACTAAAGCGGTGATACACCAGAAAGGAAGTGAGATATTCTGTTGAGGGAGAAAGAAACAGAAAAAATGGAGATGAGGGAGGTCAGACAGAAGTAACACGACCCAGATCTTCAAATTCACCATTAAACTCCATGAAACACAACATCCTGCACCTACAAATGTGAAATACATGCACAAAAAAACAAATCTGGAAGGGAGAGGCATAGAGAAACAACAAAATGATGCAAAGGGTTGAAGAACACCACAAAAACACATTTTTATTTCTCTAGAAGGTGCACAGACCATTAAATTTCTGGAATAGAGGCAAAAATACATTTTCCAGATGTGGGAGAAGGTTCATTGCTCAAAAATGGCATCGAGAAACAAATTTGACAGAGTTTCTCTATGCCCAGAATGTCTCTCCCTTTTCCAAAATGAGAAGTGTTACAATATATAGAAAGAAAAGAGAGAGAGAAGAGGGAAAAATTGAATCCTTGTTCCAACCACCATGAGATATGCATTGAATCCCACTTTGAAAGTTCAACCACTGAATATCAATGCCTTCTGCAAATCCACCCACAATATGTCGCTTCTGGTTCCCCAGCGGATCGAATTGAATCAGATCTAGTAGTTGAAGAGCAAGAAGATCCTACATTAAATTCTAGAAGACATTTTCTCCAATTTTCACCTACCAGGGCCCAAAAACGTGATTTTTATGGTAGCCATGGCATCTAGGGAGAAAATTCAGGATTTTCAAAAGTGTCCATAAGCCTTCAATCAAAAGATATGTCCCTTTGAAGGGGGTATTAGATATGTCTAGGGTCCGTACAAAACTCAGAAAACATAGGTTGAAAATGGGCCCGCTTTTTGACCTCTAGGACACATGGAGATAATTGGGGCTTGTCTTGTGGCCTCTACTTTATGGATTCATCTTTGGAGAAGTGCTGTTAGGACATGTGGCTTCTCTGCTAGCTCTTTGAATACTTAGTTTTTTCTAAGATTCTTTTCTGGGGGTTCATATTTGAGCCTGAAGACTTAGAAAGTCCTCACTCGCTTCTTTTCCTTCTTTCTCTTGAGATGAAGCTTGTTTTGTGACTTTCCTTCATTTCCTAAGCCCACATGTAACATGTTTGTCATCCTAGAGTGTGATATTTGAATCTTTTCTGAGTCGTTTATGAGGACTTCATAATTTCCTTATGTGCAAGCTATTTTGACCAAATTTTGGAAGAATATTTAGTTTCATTATGAACATTCAAGATCCATTGATTCAACCTATTTAAATTTTGGGAAGATCCCACTTGACCTTTCTAAACCATTATGCGGGGACCATAATGAGGGCTGACCACAATTGAAAATCTGAAATGATTGATAACAACTTCTTAAGTTGAAGAAAAAATATCCTTCAAAATGTTGCATAGATATTTATATGTGTATTTCTTGAGGCTCACCCTTGTATGATTCCACCCTAACCCCTATGGGGCCTGGAAATGGTCACTTGGCACATTTTTTCTACATCACTTGTTTCACTTTCAATGTTACTGAGTGATATAGATGAAACACTTGTCTCAGATAATTATTCATTTTATTGATCTTTGTAACTTTGTTTGGTGAGCCCAAATAACTATACGTGGTAGTTTGGTTTATTGTTATATAATAAGGATAAGTTTTGCCCTCATTAAAATACACTGTTATCATGAGCATCTTGGATTCCTATAAAGGATATCACATTTGATGGTTAATCCTTGCATGGACATTAGATCATTACCTATCACATTTGGTTCTATTACTACATCAAGCTTTCCCAAAGTAATCAAATCATTTTGAGTTTTAGCAACCTATCTTCTTCTGTGCATTATGTTCTAGGTCTCATTGATTATGTTGGGTCTTTGGGATATTATTGTTTCACAATGTGTCATAAATTCATGTAAAAGTTGGATTTCAATTTGAGATGTTATTTAAGGCTCCTTCTTAGTTTACCTAGTCATTGACAGATTTGGATCAATGTAAAATCCTACTGTAGTGCAGAGGAAGTAGATCAAAAGGTATTTGGTTTCACACAACCCTAGAAAGATTAACTCGTTTGGTTGACAAGTGATAGGCCTAATTGGTTGCAATTTACGTCAACTACTTGACATCCTAACAAGTAATTTTCATTCCAAGGAAATGTTCCTTAACTTTGTGTAAATAATAATTATGAATAGTTATAATCAATGACATTATTAGTGGTATGTTGGTACCTTACAGATCCAAGTTACTTTGGTAACTTATTATTATGTAAAGAGCTAAATTAGTAATTTTTTATTTAGTTTGGATAAAGCATTCAGAAACTAATAACAAATTGCATGGGTGAGATGAAATCACGTAGATTGAGGAATGGTTATTTATGCATCCTAAATTATAGGGGAGCATTTTTTTATATAAGGTATTAATTGCTAAAGGATTAATGAAAACTATGAAGTCTTATAATTTTGACTAATATTTATAATAATGTGATCTAGGTTATGATTTGTCCTCCAGATTGTGGTATTGCATTAAAAGACATTGACAATGGACCTTTAATTTGAAACATGGTACCAAGGTTTTCCAGGGGCAGTCACTATAAAATACACAATTTGACCAAATTGTATGGTTTGTAGATTGTAAAGAGCTAGTAAAGAAATGTTGAAAAGTTGATCAACTATCATTTGATAATTAAGTGTGAGAACTGAAATGTCACAATATTCAGACATTTGTGATCTAGATGTCTAAAAAATATTTAGGAATGAGATGGAAATTGAATTTGCCACTATGGGGTAAATATGGGTCAAAAATTACCCCAAAATCAAAGCCAATTATAGTGCTATGAAAATGAGGAAAAAGATGTCATACACAAATTTTTAGTGTCAATTGAGTTAGCTGGATTATTAATGGAATTTTTGCATATAAGTTGAATGTGATTTAATTAATTTGTAATTTTCAGATGTAATGGTTATGATCAACATAATGATAACTACCTACAATACAAATGACACAAGTAATAATCACTAAGATAAATATAAAACCCTAAGCTAATGAGAGAGGAAAGATGAGGACTTATTTGAATTTGATCCTAAAGTGATTGACTAGGAAAACTACTGGACTGGGAATAATGTAAAAATGGATGACTCAGTAAATTCAAAAGTTTTTAAAGTGGCCAAGATGTTAGACATTACTGTAGGAGGATAGGAGTGCCCCAAGCACTAGATGACTAATTGGGCCTACGTGACTTCAAATGATGCTTGAAATTTGGTATTTTTTGGTGTCACGAAAAGTCTTCACTCCAATATTCATTTTTATCACCTCCATTGAATTCACACTTGTTGATTATGATGGTACCTATAACCTACAAAATAAATGTCTACCTGTACAAAGCCCACAAACCACATCAAATATAAAAAAAAAGATGTAATATGGGGAGTCAGACATACTGACCCCGGCGCAGTCACCCGAAGAGTGAAATTATGACCCAAGCATTGCACTACATCTCAAAATCCATGTAGTTCTTGTGTGTGTGTGTAGAATGAGTCTACCCTAGGATCCCTTTGTTACAAGTTGCATTGATATCAGGTGTAATATGTAGATGTACAATGTAAATAGATGTGTGGATGGAAAAAATGAACTTCCCCTTCCTATGTTGTGTATGCTAAATAAATGTAGTCCTTGTCCCTTTTGTATAAATGATAATCTAGATGTATGTTTTCTAGTGATCTTATTATGCCTTTTTGCAAGCATTAGGTGATGATAATAATTGTATAGTGCTTGGTCCTTGATTTTGAAGTCACATAGCTTTGTATTATATATGATTCCCTTGTTGAATTTTGTAATTGACAACTAAAAGTTCAACCCATAAGTGTTAAAAGATTCCCAAAAGAAGTGAAAAGAGACCCAAAAGAGTAAGAAGTAAGGAGAAAGAGGGTCAAGGGCACCTGCAAGGGGACAAGGTTTTGGGTACTTTTGTACTAAGCTGAGCACTAATATCTGCAAAGTCATAAAAGATAAACAAGTAAAATTTTGACTAGGTTTGTAGGGTGTGTAAAGACCATAAAGTACAAGACAATAAAGGCAAATCAAATTCCAAAATAAGGAGTTGTCAATTACTAGTTTTCTTACTTAGGAATCATATATACATTAATATGCTTTTGGACCTAGAAATATACCCAAGTGCATGATTTTGTGTCTAAATTTCCCCCCACTTTATGTTGTTGAGGGAATACTCGATAACATAAAGTAGATAGAAGATGTGTACCTACTTTTCCATGTAGAGAAGTGTAGACTTGATAGTGTTCCATGGTCGAAGACAAGTGAAGTGTGAAGTGATAAAAATGTGAAGCATGGTAACTAATAAAGAGGACTAGACCCTAAGGGTGAAGTTATGTGTTGTAGTGTGTTGTTAGCCTATGTTATTTCTATGGACTTGTAAGGATGCTTCTTTCCAAAAAAAGAAGCAAGATAAAGTCAATGTTCAAAGTCTTGTATTATGAAAACTCCTATTAGAAACGCCCCATGCAAAGTATGTAAAAGTAGTGTAAAAGAAAGTGTGCACTTGATGTGTGAGAGTGTAAAAGGATAGAAAATGTCCTAAAAATTTGTTTTAGATGTTGTTGGATATGTTTGGGAGTGATAAATTCCCAACCAAAAAATTTGGTGATCCTCACGCCACCAAGGTGAGTTTTTTGGGTGATCTCATGGCAAAGTAATGATTTTTTTGGGAGATATCTCACGCCAAGTGTGAGTTTTTTGGGTGATCTCACACCAAAGAGAAGAGTGTTGGGGAGAGAGGTCTAGTTTACTCTCCTTGATGACTATCTGCATGAATAACACCAGATACAAATGGTACATCCTATCTGATTCATAAATTAAAAAATATCCTAAGTGAAATATGTCATACATTAAGTATTCTGATGCTGGAAATGTGACTAATAGAACTGTGAAAACTATGAAACTGAATTATGTGAAATATGTTGATACCTGAGAAAATTGTTATTACCCCCTCAAGGACATTAGCTCCACCGCTAGTCAGCACCCATGTCCCATATTCTAGTGTCCTAGATTCTGTGCTTATAAATGATGTCTGACCCAAGTTTGAGGAAGCAAAGGACACTCAAAAGGTACCTAAAACATAAATTCTATCATAAGTATTGTAGTTCAAAAGGATTGCTATTAGTAGCATATGATTGTTGCTAAGGGTGATTGGTTCATACAATGTATACCCCCCTGAAGTTTGGGTGCATATGTGGCTGAATACTGCATCCATCACAAAAACCAAAAACAATGACACTGGTTGATTAGATGATGTATCCCTGCAAGGGTGGAGGGGAATGTCATGGTAGAAACCAAGGCATGATGCAAAAAAACACTAAAACATTAATTCGATTTGAAAATCCTTACTGCAAATATGTTTTCCACGATCCAAGAACATTTGGTCTTAATCAAAGCAACAAAATAACTCAAAAAACACCATCATGTTTTCTTCAAGAAAAGCCAAGGAAATAAGGCCTTTGAAGGACACAAAAGTTCAATCTAGAAAGGATAACACCATCATCCTGGGGATAATTTACCTTAGCTCATGTTCACCTAGGTACTTTATTTACCTTTATTGTATTTATCCTCACCCACTTATGTGTGTGGATATTTCTTTTTATTTATTTAGATATTAGGGGATATTATCTAGTTGTTAGGTATAGTTCTTTCCTTGATCTATGGTATTGACTAGATCCTTGATGTCTAGTTCTCTCCTAAATCTATGGATTTAACTAGTTCTTTGATGACTAGTTCTTTCCATGATTTATGGCTTGATCTACGACCTTGACTGGTTCTTAGATTGTTATTCCTTGCCTATATAAGCAAGGCCCATTCTCATTGATTGAGTTCCATAATAATAATGCTATTGTTGCTCATTTGTTTGCAAAGGTTTTATGTAAAGTTATTCTGGTGAATTACTTTCATCTTATTGATCGTGGTGTTTGATTAGCATCTGTGTTCTTGGCTTGGTATGATCTGGTTATCGTTCCTTTTATGGTATCAGAGCAGGAGATTGCTATTGACATCCGTCTGTAAGTTTTATTTTGCAAATAATTTTTTTTATATATTCATATATTCAGGATTTGTGCTCGTATTTTTTTTGTGGCATGCATTTTTATGCAAAACAGAGGCTTCCATTGGATCCAGAAGGTGGCAAAACCCTAAGATCGACTGTAAACTCGACCATTTCTAGAGGTAGTCATTTTTTTGGTTTTTTTGTTGTGCAGAGAAATGCACTAGTTTGCCTGGGATTCATGCCAGCCGTAGGAAGAAAAACCCAAAAAATCATTTTTTTCTGGGTTTTTTTGGTTTTTTGAGATCTGATCTGGGTTTTTTTTCTTTGTGGTGTAGCAACCCATTGAAATCCTTAGCCCTTGGTCATATGGTATGGTCATATGAGGGCTTAAAGCTTGTGATTCCTACTAGTAGGTGCTTAACTCCAGCCCCCTTTCATTTTATTTGTGTGGTGAAGGCAAGAGCATTTTATTCTGTTTTAGTGGCAACTAAAATAAATAGTAGAGCATAATATTGAAAAGCTTGTATCTTTTGATCGGTAACTCGGTTTTGAGTGCCATTTTTTGCAAAAGTGCTTGTTTTTTCATGCTCTTTCCATTGGAAATATTTATTTTGAGAATCACACTATAATTATAAAGTGCCATATTGTAACACGCACTCATTATAAAGTGCCAAAATCTGGGGGGGCTCTTGTTGCATTGCTTGGGGGTCTTGTTGCATTGCTTGGTTCTTGCATTTCTTTTGGTGATTTTTTTTATGGGATTTATCTACTTCTACATTAGATCATGTTGAGCCATTAACAACACATAATTACCACACATGGAAACCAAGAATGGAAACAATAATTAAGTGGAAAGGATTATGGGCTTTAACTTCTTCAGAACAACCAGTGTTCACTAGAGAATATGAGAAATTTCAGTACCAGTGCAAATTTGATGAGTGTATGGGTTTGATAGGAACTTATGTAAGTGACAGTATTTTGTTTCATTTGGAAAAATGTGACTCTCCTTTCAAAATATGGGAGAAATTGGAGGATTTATTTGGTAAGGTGGATCATATGAGAGCCATGCAACTTGAAATTGAGATCACCTCTCTTAATCCTGAAGATTTTCCAACAATTATAGACTATCTTACCAAGTTCAAGCATTTGTTGACACAGTTGAAGGGGAGTGGAAGAGATAAGAAAGATGAAGAGTGTGTTTACTTGATTCTATCCAAGTTGAGAGGACCATTCCAAATTTTTCTTCTACCTTTTTCTCTAGCATGGATGCCTTAGGTGACACATTCAAAATGCCTAACTTAGAAACATTTTGTGAAAGACTTACTAGGGAAGAATCCAAATTGTCTCACCTTGAGTCTTCCACCTCTCAAAAGGCATTAGTTGCATCTAATCCTAAGGGCAAGGGAAAACCAAAAAGTAAAACCAAATCCACACCTTCTCCATCTCAAAATGCTCCTAAACCCAAAGAAAACAACTCAAAACCCAAGGAGTCTTCTAAATCCAAGAATAAGTCTAGCCTTTCATGCTCTTTTTGTGGGGGTAGTAATCATGAAGAACATAGGTGTTATAAGTGAATGCAAGCCTTAGAGGATGCAGTCAAGAAACAAAAAATTTCTATCTCCACTCCACCTCCTTCTAATCAGCATGGAAAAGCACTTAATGTTGTTGGGAGATCTCAGTCACCACTTGCAGACAGTTGGGTTATAGATTCTGGTGCTTCTCATCACATGACTTCTTCCAAGGAGTCTTTTGTTTCTCTAGGTTTGAGTTCTACTTCCAAAATTGAGGTTGGAGATTCTTCCTTTCTTTCTGTTGAGGGAAAAGGTGATATACAACTTGATGGTGGCAGTATCCAAGATGCACTATATGCTCCTAACATCACTACAAATTTGCTTTCTGTATATCAAATTTGTCATTCTGGTCAAGGGAAAACAGTGACTTTTACACCACATGGCCAGAAGTATGAACTTTGTTGGATCCTAATTCACTTGTTGCTCAGGGTATTGTTGATCATAGTTCTAGACTATATCACTTTGAGGGTTTTGATGACACTTCTTCTATAGGGACAGGATTGGTTTCTCATGCAGATTCAGAGAGTAAGCTTTGGCATGAAAGATTTGGACATCTCAATTACAGATATTTGAAGGAGTTGAGCACTCATGGTATGGTAGATGGTCTTCCTAGAGTTTCTTGTCTTGAGGGAGTTTGTCATGGTTGTGCATTAGGGAAACAACACCAAGATCCTTTTCCTAAGAATTTGTCTAAGAGAGCTTCTTCACCACTTGAGCTTGTGCATAGTGACTTGATGGTTTTTCCTACCCCATCTTTCAATGGAGCTAAGTATGCACTTACATTTATTGATAATTTCTCGAGGCGTACTTGGGTTTATTTTCTCAAGTACAAAAGTGATGTTTTTTCACACTTCAAAGTCTTCAAGGCTTTGGTCGAGAAACAATCTTCTAGCTGCATAAAGAACCTTCACACTGATAATGGGGGGGAGTACTTCAGCAATGAGTTTTCTAAATTTTTGGCAACTCAAGGCATTATTCACCAGCATTTTGTTCCTCATACTCCACAATAGAATGGCTTAGCAGAAAGGAAGAATATAACTTTGAAGGAAATGGCTAACTGTATGATGCATTCTAGAGATTTACCTCCTATCTATTGGGCAGAAGCAGTTAATTGTGCTAACTACATTTAGAATCGCACACCACGCAGAGCACTTGAGCATTTGACTACAGAGGAAGCTCAGTCCAACACTAAGCCAGATGTTTCATTTTTTCAAGTCTTTGGGAGCCATGCTTGGGCCTTTGTGCCAAAGAAGAAAAGGAAAGCTTTGGATAAGAAGAGTAAACCCTTGATCTTTGTAGGGTATTGTGAGGACATGAGAGCTTGTCATCTTTTAGATCCTGATACACATGATGTTCTTTTTTGAACACATGTTCAGTTTGATGAGTGCTTCACTCATCATGAGTCTTCATATTCTTCCATTCCTTCTTATTCATCATCCCATCTAGAGGATCCTTTCTTTGAGGAGATTGATGAGGAGGTTATAGATGTCATTGAGGATCCTATTCCCACTGATGTTGTCACTATGCCTAAGTGGGCTCGTACTACAGTTTCTGAGGCAACACCTTTCATAGAGGATCTTCCACCCACTAGGCATCATCACACACATTCTACAGGTTCTGGAATTTTGTGTCAGGTAGTTTCTGAGGATCCACAGTCTTTTTCAAAGGCTCATGGGATACAGGAGTGGGATGATGCGATGACAGCTGAGTATTCTTCTTTGATGAAGAATCATACTTGGGATTTGGTATCTCTTCCTAAAGGAAGAAATATGGTTAGGTG
Organism: Taxus chinensis; assembly: GCA_019776745.2. NCBI lineage: Eukaryota > Viridiplantae > Streptophyta > Pinopsida > Cupressales > Taxaceae > Taxus > Taxus chinensis. Next base: position 218,728,171 of record CM034157.1, read on the forward strand.
TAAGTGGGTATACCGAACCAAATACGTAGCTGATGGGTCCATTGACAAGTATAAGGCTCGTCTTGTTGCAAAGGGTTTTTCACAAGTTGAAGGTATTGATTACTCTGAGACTTTTGCACCCGTTGCCAAGATGGATTCTGTACGCCTTGTACTTGCTATTGCTGCATCACAGGGGTGGCCCGTATACCAGATGGACGTGAAGAGTGCCTTCTTACATGGAGATCTACAAGAGGAAATATACATGGAGCAACCGGCTGGATTTGTTCAGGATTCTTCTCTTGTTTGTAGGCTCCGAAGGTCTCTCTACGGTCTCAAACAAGCCCCTCGGGCTTGGTATGAGAAGATGGATTCTTTTCTTCTATCTACTGGTTTTGTTCATTGCCACTCTGATCATACAGTGTATCTCCAGCATGTTGGTGAGGATATTGTGATACTTGTCTTGTATGTTGATGATCTGTTACTTACTGGCAGCTCTTCTTCCCACATTCAGAGTATTCAGAGGGCTCTTTCTACACAGTTTGACATGACAGATCTTGGGTTATTGCATTATTTCCTTGGTTTGCAGATTTCTCAGACAGATTCAGGGATTCATTTGAGTCAGCAAAAGTACACCCATGATCTTCTTAGGTGCTTTGATATGGCTGATTGCAAGCCAAGTCCATCTCCTTTTCAGTCTGGAGTTACTCTTACTTCCACATGTACCACACCACTTTGTGATCCTACATTGTATAGGCAGTTGGTTGGGAGTCTCATGTACTTGACCCATACTCACCCTGATATTTCATTTGCAGTAGGGCTTGTATCTCGGTTTGCACATTCTCCTCATAGTAGTCACTGGTAGGCTACTAAAAGGATTTTGTGCTATTTACATGGCACTTCCCACTTTGGCCTACACTACACTAGGGGATCTACTCAGTTGGCTGGGTATACAGATTCAGATTGGGTAGGTTCTATTGATGACAGGTGTTCCACTTCTGGCTATCTTTTTTGTCTTGGTTCTTCTCCAGTTGCTTGGGCATGCAAAAAGCAACAGGCTATTGCACTTTCATCTTCAGAGGCAGAGTACAGGGCAGCAGTTACAGTGAGTCAGCAGATTCTTTGGCTTTGCCAGTTATTGACAGAGTTTGGATTCCCACAGGATTCACCAAATGTACTTTGGTGTGACAACCAAAGTGTGCAATTCACATTTCTCGCAACCCAGTTGAGCACCAGCGGACCAAGCATATTGAGATACACATCCACTTCATTCGTCAGCACATTCAGGATGGAGTTCTTTGCTTGGAGTACATTCTGACTCAGCAGCAGGTTGCAGACATCTTTATGAAGCCTTTTGCATCACCTCGCTACCTTGAGTTGCGTGGAATGCTTGGGGTTTCAGAAGTTGTTCTTGGGGGGTGTTCGTGAGAACATCTTCCTTCTTCTTCTTCTTTCTCTTTCCTTCTAGCAGGATTCTTTCCTTCTTTTGGTTGAGATTTCTTCATGGATATATTGTACATGAGTACCTCATCAGGCCTAGTTTCGGGACTCATACTGTGGACATGCCACTTCTATTTTGGCCCCTAGCTTCACTTGAGGGGGGGTGTTAGAGTAGGTATTTACCTTAGCTCATGTTCACCTAGGTACTTTATTTACCTTTATTGTATTTATCCTCACCCACTTATGTGTGTGGATATTTCTTTTTATTTATTTAGATATTAGGAGATATTATCTAGTTGTTAGGTATAGTTCTTTCCTTGATCTATGGTATTGACTAGTTCTTTCCTAGATCTATGGTATTGACTAGATCCTTGATGTCTAGTTCTCTCATAAATCTATGGACTTGACTAGTTCTTTGATGACTAGTTCTTTCCATGATTTATGGCTTGATCTACGACCTTGACTGGTTCTTAGATTGTTATTCCTTGCCTATATAAGCAAGGCCCATTCTCATTGTATTTCATTGAGTTCCATAATAATATATGATATTGTTGCTCATTTGTTTGCAAAGGTTTATGTAAAGTTATTCTGGTGAATTGCTTTCATCTTATTGATCGTGGTGTTTGATTAGCATATGTGTTCTTGGCTTGGTGCGATCTGGTTATCGTTTTATTTGACTTGATGAATAGTTATGATGCAAATCAGACCTTGGTTTCACTTGATAAATGAAGTAGTTCTTTGCATTGTTAAAAACCTATAAGCAAGGTTCTTTCTCATGTGTAATCTTTACCATGTGAAATCTTAAAGATAAATAGTAGTTAATTATTTATATCATTTGTTTCAATAATTTTTATGTAATTGTTATTCCTTATCATTATTTATTTCATACTTGACATTGTCTTAAAAATTGTGATGGTATTTCTCTTGTGTCCTAGCTAATCTACTGTTCTTAGAATTCATGATCCTTTTACATATTTGCATGACTTTGAAGCAAGTTTTCTAAAAATACTTCTTTAATCCTTTATTGTTTGCAAGTCACTTTTCTTGGATTAGTCTTTAAAAATTTGCTTCTCAAATTACTTTTTTTTATGCTTGTTCCTTTTCATTTTTGATCATGTTTCGAAAGAAATTGTTAGAAGTAGTTAGAGATACTGTTGATATTTGCTTAAGGCTTAATAAATATTCAATTTAAATAGTTCTTTTATTTTATGATGCTTACTACCCTTTAATGCTTACCCTCATATTTACAAATGGAATTATTTAATTTTGCATATCAAATTACACTTGAGATCCTAAATATTAATTAAATTTGAATTTCTTACCTTTATCAACTTTTATTTTAGATTATGAAGGTTACAAAGATATCCTAAAATTTGATCGATTAGGGGAACATATAAAATGCAGTGCATCATCACATGTAAATATTTGGAGAATAAGGGAACAAAACATAGTATTACCAAAGCTTAGTCGATGTCATTGAAACAATTTTCATTTGCTTACATAAAATTTTTCACTTTTCTAGAAGCTACACTTTAGGTGAATCTTTTTTATAAATTAATTTCAAACTAGTTTTTGATAAAATTTTTTCTAAATCCCATGTACAATTTTTTTAGAACAATGAAATTAGGTCACATATCATGAATTAGAGAAAAGAAGGATTTTGAATGGTAACATTAAATGATAAAATATGCCCCTAAACATGTATTAGCAAATATTTGAATTTGAGCAGTGGGAGATAGGATTCCTAGAAATGAAAAAATGAAAATCATGGCTTTTGTTGTTTTTTGACATTCTTTTGAAATACTTTACTCAAACCTTGTTTCCATAACTAAAAATTCAATGCCAAGGCTTAAAAATCCAATACTCATAAAATTTATACTTTGATAAAAATCTTTGTATCAAGTTGAAATGAATTGGGAGTCTAAATACATTTCTAGAAGTGTGAAACAATGAAAATATCCAATGTTATCCTTTGAATTGATAAAGAAATAAACAACTTATACATAATTTGAAAGCTTGTTAAAAACACAACTCACCCTTGCACATAGGTTCTTACCTATAAAAGATGTGTGTATTTGAAATTCATGGAAGTGATGTTATCCAATAAATGACAACATGAATGAAATTGCTAGGAAGTCTTCTATTGGATACAAAAGTAATCAACATTTAAATTTGGCTTCACATTTACAATTCAATTTTTCCTAGCTACATTTATTTAGCTTCATGCAGCAAATTTGAACTTAATTTTATATTTGGATGGTAAGACACTAAATTCTGCATAATGAGGAATTGACTAGGAACGTAAGGCTTATATAAGTATTTCATGAAACACTTTGTCTTATGAATTACAAGAAGGAATCATAAATAGTGATCAACCTTAAGTGCACTTAAGGGTTAACATACCAATCTCAATAAAACATGATCACCCTTAAATTTGTCTTGAATTTCATACTTAAGTGGATAACTCACATGCTTTTTAAATATGGAAGTGAGATTTCATGTGAAGATCTATCTAGATTTCATCAAATAAGTTGGCATTCCCAATTTTACAAAACTCCATTTAATTTAGTTAAAATTTTGAGATTATAAATCAGGGTTGAAGGAAATAATAATTAGTGCTAACAACAGTTTTCAAATTGCACATACATGACTTTTTGAAAATTTAATTAGTTGAATTATTTAGTTAGATGAAACAAATTTATTGTCTTAATAAAAATTCATCATATTATAAGAGGTGTTTCATTAAATCTATTGTCACATGTTTAGTTGATAATAAAAGTTAATGGTCAACATTCTAAAATATTGTGGATGAAAATCTTTAGGGTGTTTCATCACTTAGTATTATAAGATTACGTTCTAATTTATTAGGATCTGCCAAATTTTTATTAAATAATATTAATTAATTAATTAGAATGTCTTAACACTTATCTACCCCTATCAAGTCGATACCATAGCTTATTATCCTAGATTCCTCCCAAAATGGAAAAAACAGTTATATTTACATTATTCGAGGAACAGTGCATATCTTTATCTTTTTTAATCTAAGAAACATGTGTTTTAGACACCTAAAATTACTGCTTGCATAAGTTTTAATGCTAAAGTGGTACCAATTATCCTCTATCTCACCATTTCCATTATAATTGGTGTTTTTCTCTAATTAACTAATGTTTCCCTCTAATTTGGTCAATTAACGACACTTCATTAATTAACTAGTTTCTATCACATTAGGGATGCCAATTAACAACACTTCATTAGTTATAATCCTTTTCAAATCAACAATTAGCTATTAATTAGCTAATTAATCCTTTTTAACAAGTATTTGATCAATAAACTCTTTTATTGGCTAGATCCCACTTTCAAATGCTTTCCAATTCTTCTAATCTCATCAAATTCCTCTTCAAACACCTCTAATTATCCTAAAAAACTTATTCTAGCCTATTAATTAATCCTAATTGATTAATTAAATGCACCTTCAACTCCTATAAAGTTGCTAACTCACTTGTTAATTACATGTTAACTCACCTAGCTTATGGTTAATAAACATAAAGTTACTTTATCATTTGTCCCACATGCACCAAGATGCAAGCCTTTCTTCAAATGGAAAGCTATAAAAAGGACCAAGCCCCTACCTTTCAAATTTACACCATGTTTTGAATAACATTAATCATATAAAACATATGAGCCTTACTCCATTGTTGGAATAACTTGCATCCCCATTTGCATCCATTTCTTCAAGTTGGTTAGTAAAGGAATATCTAATATGGCCTTGTAGCCATTGTTAGAGAGATCCTTTCACCTTCAATGAAGTAGCAACAACACACATTTTGATTGCTTTTTAATCTTCATAGGTTCAATTTTGTAGTAATCAATTAAACATAGTAGGAATGCTTGTAGTTTAAATATTTAAATTCATTTAGATTTCTTTTTGCATTCCATTAAGCTTTGATCTTTGATGGTTCATTGATAAATTTAACTTAGCTCTAAACTATTATGGTGTTAGTTTTGTTAGTTAATTGAAACTTAAAAGTTTATTGTTATCATTTGGCACACCCGGTGGGACCTGATTCCATTATTCAAGCTTTCTAGATTAGTTTCAAGATTTTTAGATTAGTTTCAAAGTTTTGATTTAACTAACCCTCTTTTTGCATTAATGGTTAAATATCAAGTTAATTAGCTAGTTTAGATAGGATTGTCTTATTTTTATGCTATTTGTAGAATCAAAGGAGGTGAGGTGCTGTCGAAATTGATCCAAATTGACAAATTTTTGACCTTTTTGATAATTTTCAAAAAATTCCTGTGTTTTAGAACACCTATAGGAAGGTCCATGCCATTTTTTCTTTCACATGCATATGTATGATGTGTCACACTCATGCTCACAAGTCACGGTCTACTTTCTAAGGGCACATGCTCCATCTCTTCCACAGACCTAAAAAATAATTTTCATTAGCCTATTGTGCATTGACCTACGCATCTTCTTTCAGAAGGGCATGCCACATAGGTGATCTCTCTAAATGTTTTAACGTTACTGCATTACCCTTCTGCATATTCTAAATATTTTAACAGACCCACTACGTCCATATACCCGATCAACATCTTGATCCACGCTATACTAAGTCTGTGTTTGATTCTAACATTATCATAGGCTTTTTTGCTCACAAAGGAACGTGTTGCATATGCTAACAAATGCACGTGTACCATATGCTCTATATTGAAATTTTTGCATGTTTTTCAAGTTTTAAATTCTGATTTTTGTGTTTTCTATAAGATTGCAGTTTGCATAACTGTTTTCTATAGGTTTTTAACATTTAAATCAAATTTCTAACAAATTTGTTTAAGTTTTTCATGAATGCTTTAATTTTCATGTTTTGTGCAAAGTTAGTCTAAAAAGTTTTTGTGTATGCTCTTCTCTTGCACCTTAGGGTGATCTTGAGAATCAAAAGCAACTTTTATCTTTTCATTTTCTAACATTTTAGTTAAATTAGAAACTAACATTTTGGGTTAAGGGAATGTCAAAGTTTTGTTTTAATTTTTCTACGGAAACTTTGAATCTTTCATTTTTCAAGAGAATGAACATTTACCAAAATTGAACAACTAGGTGCAAAAGAGATGCAAGCTTTTCCTTAAATGGTTCATTTAATTGCAAATCTTTCCTTTACTTTTTAGTTGGATTATTTGTTGTGTATGTTCTTCTCTTGCATCCTTGGATGATCTTGAGAATCAAAAACAACTCATCAATCCTCTTTCTATTAATGTGATTTTCTTGGAGAACTACTAACATTTTGATTTGTAGGACCAAATTATATGCTTGCTAAAGAAAGGAGAATCTAAAAAAAATCTAACTACATGTGTGTTGCAGGTTTCCAAATGGTGGTCTAAACCAAATTTCCTAATCCAGAAAGATAAAAAACACACCACATTCATCAATCAACACACTGTATATGTAGGTTTTGGTTAAGAGCTATGGCTCATCCACTTTGAACTAGGAGAAATTCCCTTTGGCATAAGCCTTAAGATAAAAAGAGGGATGCTCCTAGGAACCCCAAAGTAGTCCACGCAAGAGGGAACCTTGTGGACGAAATGGGAAGTGCTCTGCTTACCTACTTGTCTAGTTTACACTTGTGAGATTTTAGCATCAAAATTATCTTCATGCGACCCTAGTGAGATACAACTGAATGCATTTATTGCTCATTGTATCGAAGGGGGTAAAGTAAATCCAGGATACTCCAAGGTTTAGTCAGTGTGACTTCCTTGGAAAACCACACTTGTAGAGGTAATTTGTGACACCTAGTTGAGAGAAACAAATAGGAAGCCATTTTGTCTTGGAGCCAACTTGACTGACTCAAAACATCATGTTCTAAAGAGCCATCGTGAATCACTAACTTATTTTGGAGTCAAAACCTTGTTATTCGAACAAGGGGAGAGTCCATTGAAGTTGGGGCTTAGTGATATTCATCATGAAACTTACAATTTGTTACTTTGTCCTAGTTTTTCACTTGCCTTAAGGCAAGGTGAAACTTTGCCAAAGTTATACTTAGTTTGTTTCATCACCACTTGGTTTTACTCGGTATTCTTGTTTCCCATTTTGGGAGAAAAGAAAACATACATTGGATTTGCTAGAAATAATTGTGTCCACCACTTTTGCAGTCTACTTCATCCTTGTTGATAATGCCGGAATGTAAGTGTTGAAAGTGTGAATGGTACGTCTTCATGTTCTAGTAGGCCCTTTGATCTCAAACCCATGTCAAGACACATTATCATTGTAGTTAGGTAGTCTCATCATTGAATTCCTTTGAGTTGTTACGTTTTCATGTATCTTATGAATACAATATTGATACTTATGTCTTATTTCCTTTGTGAAACTTGATCTAAGTCTTGAAGTTGTATTGTTACGCTACACACATAAATAACAACTTCTTGCTATACTTAGACTTAGTTTTTGATCCCAACATTGACTTAAGTTTTGGAGAACGTTTTGTTACTTTGTTAGCATTTTAGTGACATCATTTTGATACTAAAAATCTTGCCTTTATCTATAAGGCTTGATTTACATGTCCAAATAGTGTTGTTGCACTGCTTGTATTTTTGGCCACCTTTTCACGACTTGGACTTTGTTTTTTTCCAAAACTTGTTTTTAGTATATCTTGTTGGGATTTTGCGTCAACACCTTTTTATTACTGAGGTCTTGTTTTCTTAAACTTGACCTAAGTGGTGACATTGTGTTGTCACTATTTTCTGAACTATACTTAAGAAAACATAGGGAGTAACTTTTCTTGTGGATAGATCATAGTCTTGATTGTTTAAAGTCCTATATTTCTTGTTACTGTACTTTACCTTATTGATTAGTGTGTCATTATTATTCATTGGATTCCTTAGTGCACATTTCCTTTGGATGTATTCTTATTCTTTGATTGACATTCTTTGTAATGAAGTGTCGTTACGCTGCTTTGTTTTGACTTAGGGTCCTTTTAAACCAACCTTAGCAAAACTTAGTTCATTATGCCTCCTACAAAAAGGATGGGGCATCGAAGATTAGGGTCCTGATCCCATGATAGAACAAATCATAGATCCTCTTTTGGAGGACAATGTCCTAGTGGATCATAGTGGAAATTAGGAGGATTCTCCTCAAGAAGATCAAGAACTAAACACCACCTAAATAGATGACTTCTTGTTTCATAATAAACATGAAGTCCTTATGCACATAGTGGAATTGGGGGACAATTTCCTTATACAATTGATCCCACTCTCCTCGTTGACATGGTTTGAGGAGAAGAAGAAGAAGTAGAATGCCCACTTTGTGACATTGATGAAATTTTGAATCCGGGTCATGCCTCTACTTTTGGCCAACATACTGGTGGATATCACATCCCCATAGTTAGAATTCATCGTGAAGATCAGGGAGACAATGATAATCATGAGGACCCTCATACTCAACCTCCCTCACGTGAAGCTCATAAAGAGATACCACCTAAGGAGGTGTCCCTAGAAGAAAAAATACAAGCCCTCACTCACCAATTGGAAAGTTTGGCTTCACATGTTAGCAAGGAATCTATGAAGACATCTAGACAAGAAAAACCTAAAGCTTCATACTACGAGTCTTTCACTAAAACTCCCAAAACCCCCAAATAGGAAAAACCTAAAGAGGGTTACGAAAGGTTATACACAGATAACCAAGAAATGAAATGAAAATATATAGGCCTAGCCCTTCGACAAACCCACTCTTTGATCAAGAGTTCTTGTCTATGAAGAACACCCTCACTGCCTTACAAGAAGGAAAGTTAGGGTCAAATAAGAAAGTATCAATTTGAGGATTTATATCCTATATCCTTTTGATAGGGCTATGCTACAAGTTCCTTTCCCTAGGCATTTTGATTGTCCAAAATTTGACAAATACAAGGGTAAGGGTGATCCTAGGGATCACATCAAATACTTCTTTATGGCTTTCCAAGAGGTTGCATCTTGTGCTAAATATATTAAATTCCTCTTCCCTCAAAGTTTATGGGGACAAGCTATTGAGTGGTTCTTACACATCCCAAAGGTATCTATATCTACGTGGCCACAATTGGCAGAATTTTTATGCGTCACTTCTCCTTCAACATGGAGAATGACGTTACTATGATCGATCTATGTAATGCAAAACAACACAACAATGAGAACTTCGTGCTGGTTTCTTACAATGATGGCGAGGGCTAGCTAGTCGTTTCCCTTGCTCCATACCAAAGAAATAGTTACAATTTTCATGCCCAACTTGCACCCTGAAATCACTTTCCACTTGTAAATGCATTTTGGTAATACCTTCAAAGAGGTCATAGAGTAAGGTCCAAAATTGAGAAACCATTGTTAACAAAAGGGACATTGAAATCCTTCTCGCATGATAACCAGGACCAAAAACCTAGTGAAAAACAAAATATTATTCCAAAAAAAACAAAAATGTCATAGGTGATGGAATTTCATATTCTAAACTGGTACAGGTAGTTCAAAATCATGCTCCCTTGAAACTAACTAAGGTAAATCCACCCCTTGAATATAAACATCATACATTTTCTCCTTTATCTGACTCCATGTCATCAATACTTAAATAGTTAGAGTTAGTTAACATGGTCAAATATCCAGAAATAAACCCTTATCCTGAAGATGCACCTAAACCATCTTGGTTTAGAGAAAATTATTATTGTAACTTTCATCGTGTTAAGGGGCACAAAAATGATAAGTTCCTCAAATTGAAGCACTACATCCAGGACCTCATTGAAAGTGGTGATGTGGAAATGGATTCCACGGGCCCTAAAAAATATGTCAATGTTGACATGGGGATCTTTAAAGAGCCTTTCCCTAAACATAATAAAGGGAAAGAAAATTCAGATCAAGGTCAGAACGTCCAATAATAAAGCCATTGGTTATGTCTATAAAAATACAAACCATAATGAAAAAAGTAATGATTCTTATGATGTTGTAATTGGTTGTGTCACCCCATTTACTGAGCATATCAACACAATCAAGGTCAAAAAAAGGAGTGCACCATGGAAAATTGATGTGCTCACCTTGTTATCTCTAAGCCTTCATCCCCTCCTACTTCCACTCCTCAGGATAGTCACTATGATGTCTTGGAGAAACTCGAGAAGACCACTGCTAAGATCTCAATCTTAGATCTTCTTAAGATATCCAATGTACATAAATATATCCTTTGTAAGAATTTACAAGGGTCAAGAGTTTCAGTTGATATTGACCTCACATGCTTCCAAGAAATGGTAGCTCAAATTTCTCCAATGGAGCATATAACCTTTAGCCAAGAGGAAATTCCTGCAGAAGATCCTTCACACAATTTTCCCTTTATATAGAGGTTATTGTCAATCATAAGAAGATTAAATGGGTGCTTGTGGATAGTGGATCAGGCCTTAACATATGTACCTTGAAACTTGTTTAGCCATTGAGCCATACTATGATAGATTTAGAAACAAAGGTCATCATCATCAAGGTGTTTGACAATGAAGAGCAGTAGTCAACTGACGTATGATAACATTTTGCTGGGAGTAGGGCCTACTACTCATGATACAAAGTTTCATGTCCTTGACTTGGAGCTACCTTACAACATCCTTCTCAGTGCCCATGGATTCATGTCATGCAGGCCATGTGCCTTCAATGTATCACCAGTGTCTGAAGTTATACCATGAAGGGGAAATTATAACTATTCTGAGGGATTCTCAACCTTTTGCTCATTGCAGAGCACTATCAGGTTACTTCCCTAATTCTGTTGATTTCCCTTCTACAGAGATGGTTGTTCTGACTCAATCTGAAGCTCTCACCTCACGGGTTGATCCAACTGCCTTGACCCCTAACAACAATGGTGCTTTAACTTCATATTCTCCCTTTGATACATGGGAGATGAAGACCCGTTCAACTAGTTATGGGGAGTATGATCTTCAATAGGCCCTATTGATTTCAAACCTTCCTCTATCACCCAAATCATGGGGAAGGCCATGTCACAAGTATCAATGTCCTAGGGAGAATTTCCCCTTTGACACCTTCACTCCTGGTGGTTTGCTAGATGATGAAACAACTATTATGTAACTCTATGATACCACCTCCTCGAGGATGATATGGCATCATGTTACCATGATCCTAAGTATGCAATTCCGAATAAAATAATGTACACCATGGGCTACCAAGGGTATGGTTGTGGCACACATGAACAAGGAGTGCAGGAACCTCTTCCAGAACCCCATAGAAAAATGTGCAACTATGGTATTGTGTTTGACCATATGGGTCTATTCAACCAGAGTGTTATGCTACTTCTTCTGAATGTCGAAGATAGTGAGTTCAGGTTATGAAAGTAAAACAAATTCTTGGTGTAGTCTTTACGAAGACCTTGCCTCCACTAATCTCTTTCCTGATATGGATATAATGACCATATCCCCTACCTTACCTATCCCCATTCCCACCATTAAACCTTTTTTATCCTTCCTTGGTAAATTAGGACCAATAACACCATATACTGATAGATTGCTTTGTCAATGATGAAGTTATTGGCGAGTTTATGGGTATACAAGATGACATACCTGCAAGTGATCATAAAAAATGCTTCTCCATTAACTTAGATGCATGCACATATTTCGAGGAGGAGGCTGAGTTCTGTGATCATCAAAATAAAATAAAAATCAAGGGAAAAATTTCCATAGACATGCCTTTCAAAAAGAACAAGTCCAAGTCTTATAGGGAAAACCTTTTTGAGGCACTAACAGAAAAACAAAAGGAAAAATATTGGATAAAGAAATTGACTTATCTAAGGGTGAAAATCTCATTGAGATGCCCTTGGAAGAAGATCTCAATATCCCCCATAATCCTATGCACATGGAAGAAGAATCTAAGCTTCTTGTGGAGGAGACTATTGAATTCAATATCAGCACAGAATAAGTTCCTCAGATGGTTAAGTTGGGAGCATCCCTCTCGACTCAGGAACAGAAGACATTTGTCTTGCTTTTGCATGAATTCATCTACATCTTTTTTTGGTCTTATGTAGACATGGTAGGACTTGATCTTGAATTAGTGGTGCAAAATATTGTTGTACATCCAGACGCCAAGCCTATTAATAAAAATCTCAGGAAAATGCATCCTTGTGTGGCCTCGTTGGTTAAAGAGGATCTATAAATATTATTGGTAGTAGGATTCATTTGGACCATCGACTACTCAAAGTGGATATCAAATGTTCTACGTGTACAGAAAAATATTATAGGCACCAAAATTTGTATGGATTTTAGAGACATCAATAAATTTTGTCCTAAGGACGACTTTCCCCTCCCAAATATTAACATAATTTTTTATTATAAAGCTAGTTACGAAATTCTATCACTTATGGATGGATTTTTTGGTTAGAATCAGATGAATATTGTGGAGGAGGACCAACATAAGACAACTTTCACGACCCCTTGGGGAACTTTTTGATACAAATTCATTTCCTTTGGCCTCAATAATGCAGACGCAACTTATCAGTTGGAAATGATAGTCATCTTTCATGATATGATCAGTGATATAATGGAATATTATGTAGATGACATACTACGTAAGTCCAGAATAAGAGAAGACTCATCCAAATATTCTGTACGGTGAATATCTTTCAGCATCTAAGGGACTACAAGTTCTATGTTTAAACCCAAATAAATGTGTCTTCAGTGTGCTATTAGGGAAAATCTTCTGGGCTTTATAGTATCACGGAGGAGGAATAGAAGTAGACCCACGTAAAGGTTCTCAGCCATCACAGAGATGCCTACTCCTATAAACATCAAACAACTGCGTAGCTTGACAGGGGAAAATATAAGAAATTAGGAGACTTATTTCCCATCTCTTGGAGATAAGTGCTACATGCATTTACACATCTTCTCAAGAAATATGTCAACTTTTTTTGGGGACCAAAGAAACAATGGGAACGCATTTGCTTTGCTAAAAGAATATCTTGTCTATCAATGATAAAGTGAAATGATAGTAAATGATAAAATGATAACAAACTATACAAACAAACAATGCAAAGGAAAAGAGAATGACAGGGTCTAAGTCTATATATTGGTTTAATGATGGTTCCTGATCCAAAGGGAGTTAAGGAATAAAAATATGGATCAAAGGAGAAAATATTTGGATGGATATGCACTCACAAAGCCAAGTAGGATAATGTGTTTGACTTGGATAAATGATAACATCGTTGTAGATAGCTCAAAGGAGTTTGATGGGACTTGATGAATACTTGCAAAGTCAAAGTATCTGTCAGTATTATTGTCTAGATGAAAAAAGATATGCTACCATGATAAATGATCTGAAAGATGGAAATCACCGATGATTAGATGAATCATCGATGATTGGGAAAATCATCGGTGATTACTAAATAATATAGACATGTTAATAAGATCCAAGATAGAATTGATTCAAGTTATTAAATGATAAATGATTAATGAAATAATATAAAAATAAGGTAATTACCTTGTTCTAGTTGATGTATAATTACTAATAATTGATTATATTACCGGACGAGAGGAGTCTATAGACGCATCAGAAGAAATATGTAAATGATGCACTGAGTTGAGCTCCTGTATATTTCAATGGCCTCCAAGAGATGAAAAAGAGATAAATTAATTGAAGAGGGATATAATACTCAAGAATTATTTGAAGTCAAAGGCCAAGCCTAAATGATTATCAAGTAACTTGGAATAAGGCATGAAACTCTTATTTATAGAATTTCTATGAATAGGAGATAATTTTAATAGATTCGGGGAATCATTGACGATTTCAGGCAGTTTGAGTTTGGGAGGGATCAGAATGGATAAATTTACTAAATCTAATTATAGTGTTATGGTACTTCGAGGATATGACTTGAGAGAGGTTTAGAGATGTCTAGTGGAATGTTCTTGGATTAGGATAAAGTTGGTTAGGATAGGTGTGGGGATTCCTTTAGTAGGTTTCCTAGGTGGTTAAACTTGACTACTGTGAAATGGGGGTTGTAGATTTTGTTTTTGGATTTTTCTAATTTAGTTTTCATGTGATTTTGAGTGGATAATGGTTGAGGAGGTTACAAAATATGATTGGATATGATTTTATATGATTTAGATATGAGTTGATATGATTTATATATGATTGATATGATTTAGATTTTATTTGATATGATTTAGATTGATTTTAGGAATATATGATTTGATCCTGATTTATTGAGTTTAGGAAGAAGATATGATTTAATTTTGATGTATTTTGTAATTGATTAGATTTATGTTAGATTTTACTAGTTTTTGGAAATATTCTTAGGTGGTTACGTAGGATTTAGCAAGTGTAAGAAATATTTACAAGGTAAGTGTGAACATGACTTAGGACTATGTAGGAAAGGATTATGTTATTTAATTTTAATTGATTAATGAAGGACATGGAGTGTAAGACTTAGGATTATAAGGTAAGTATTAATTAATTAATTGGGGGTATATGTTTATAAGTGTATAACCTAAGATATGAGATGTTGTGCTTGTGAATAAAGATGAAGATTATGTAAGTAATATGTTATTTAATGAGGGATGTGGATTTATACGAGGTAAGTATGGTGATGATGTTGATGTGTATGTATTATATGGATGAGGGGTGATGAGGGTATGTAGATTTTAAATGACTTAGGATAGGGATAGTAATATGATAATGAAGGGGGGATAGCAGACACTGACACAAGAATTAGTTGTGTTAATTTTAGGTGTCTACATTTTTTCCCTTTTATTAAGTGTTTTTGAGACAATTCATGAGACAAAAATGAGATGTGATAGAGAAATGTTAAAAAATTACATGATGAGGTGCTCTACCTCAAACTAGGGATTTAAAACCTAACATGGAATTGATCATGAGTTTGAAAGAGATAGATGGGAAGATATAAGGAAAGGTGATAAAATGATGCCCCAAGATGAGGTATAGAAACAAGATATTTTTCGTCATAAAATGATAAGGGAACCTAAGGGCTCATATCCTATAGACAAATGACTTAAATATAAAATATTTTTTGATGAGGTCAAAGGACTGATGATTGATTTTTCCATAAAGGTGATCTTATAAGGCCAAGAATTCAATTGATATGGGAATCAAAGGGTTTGTGTCCTATAGACATATGAATTAATTGTGAAGGGAAATGATGATTTGATGAGGTCAAGGTACCAAAAATTTATGTTTCCACAAAGGTGGTCTTACAAGACTAGGAAGTCAAGTGATAGGGGAACTAAAGGGTTCATGTCCTATAGACATATGACATAATGGTGATAAGAGATGCTTACATAATGATTTGATGGGGTCAAGGTAACAAAATTTAATGATTGTACAAGGGTAGTATTGTGAGGACTAGATGGGGGTCCTGACAGTAATTAGGGTTATAATGTTGTAGGAGACATCTGATCAAAAAGTTTTGACTTTAATGAGTAAATGTGATGTTTTATAAACAACAATATAATGTTGAGATACACTCGTTATTGTGTTGATGTATGATGTTCATGTGATTAATAGATTTCGGTAGAAATTTTGATAGATGTTTATGTGGAAGGGTTCACAACTGTTAAAGTTACATTTTAGGTATTATGTGTACTTGATATTGATGTTAAATTGATTTGATGTTTGTCAAAACCATGGTCAAGAATGAAATTTGGATTGGTTTTGTATTAGATTTGATACATATATGATGGGAAATAACAGAGTGAAGGCACTTTAACTTTTGGCCTTATAATAGACATTAACACATGACTAACACTGGGTAGTCACAATTAGGATCTTAGATATAGATGATAGTCAAATGTATACCTCCCTAGGACATGATAAGGGTTGACATATGTAGGTTGTATGGGAAAAGAGGGTTTTCCTTTTAACAGATTCATAGGGGAATGCTCCAGCTTTACATTATATTTTTTTGATGAAAACTGATCGATGTGGGAAGTTTCTTGTAATGGGGAAGTTGATTGATGTGGGAAGCTTTCCTAGGATTCTTTGAATCTTGATTTTTTTTAAAGGTTGATCAATGTGGGAAGCCTTATACATGGGTAGCCATCCTTCAAGGGCATGGTCTACTTTTTGATTTTTTTTTATAAATAGGCATCCTTCATGGGATAGGTCTATGATTTTGAATGGTAGCTATCCTTCAAGGGGTCAATCTACTTTTATTTTTGACAGTATGAATTTTGATATTTGAATAGTTGTCCTTTGAGGGATCAATCTATTGCTTTTAACTTTTGATACGAAGCATCTATAAATATTACATACATTTTGAGATGAGAGAAAGACCCTAATAAACCATTTCAAGGAGGGGAAAGGATGTTTATAAAAACAACACATGTGAGCCCCAAGTCATGTCTTTGGTCAGTAGACTAGGTGGTTAGATGTAATGATTATAGGATTCCTACTAGGGAAAAAACTATCCATGTGAAAGATGTGATGAAAAAAAATTTGGTGCTTATCTTTAAGGTATTTCAGGATAATGATGGTAGACCACATGCTTTGGAATCATTATGATGATAAAATGACTAGCTGATAATGGAATAAGATGATAGTAGAGTCGCCAGTCAATTCACCGAAATCTGGATCATCTTCGCCTTGAGATGAAGGTTCTTCATAATTTTGTTCCTCTTCTTCTTCAATTTCAGCTAGAGCATTGACCGGAGGAGCCTCAAGTGCCAACCGTGGAGCAGTTGCAGGCAAACGCGGCCTATGCGGGACGCTGTTGGGAGTGAAATTTCTTCGTGGAATATCCCAGTATGAGGAACTGGGGGAAGCTTGGGATAATTGCTTCTTTAATGTGAGAAAGTCATTCGCCGTCTTTTGAAATGCTAGATCAGACGAAGTAGTGGGAAGAAGGGCTCGAAGCTTTAAGCTTGGACGATTCCCTTTTTAATTCACCAGATATTAGCAAGTTATCTTCGATTCGGATGGCAGCAGCCTGGGCGAGAATCAAGATAGCTACTTGTTCTTGCAGGAGTAAGAAAATTACTTTCGAGCTCATAGCGTTTATGAAGAAACACTTCTGATTCTTCGGTGTTGGAAGCATGGTAGGTGGAACACAGTTGATCAATGAATTGAAACAGGTGATGAAGTCACGCATAGTTTCATTGGACTCCTTCTTTAGGTGAGTGATCTTTGATAGTAATGCGAACGCGTCTTTGGAAGGCTTATACCTATCTTCAAAAGCAGCCCGCAAGGTGGCCGAACTAGTAATAGATCCAGCTGGCAAATGTTGAAACCATTCTGTTGCGCGCCCTTGCAAAGTTTCCAGAAAAAGGTGAACCGACACATCTTCATGGGTCACATCTAGGATAATGCATGACATGATGAATGCAGATATGTTTGAATCCTTGCTTTGGTTTCTGATCCCATCAAATTTAGGAAAATTCTTTCGGTTTCCATGTGGGAGTGCGTGAATAGGATGTGGCAAAGCTAGGGGGCCCATAGCATTTCCCCATGGTACTTCCATTTGGACGGCCAAAAAAAGAACGCGGGCTGGAAGCACAGTTCCGCTGAGTAGCAAGGCACTACAAAGTGATGTAGACATTCCCGATGAGAGATGCTTCCTTCGTGGAGGTGAGACACTCCTGGATGACCGGTCAGCTAAACTCAGTGACGAGAAGCAAGCCGGTGTTATACTGAAGTTGTGCCTTTGAAGCAGGTCGAAGGTAAGATCAACTTCTCCACAAGATCTCTTGCTATGAGTAAATGGTTCACTTGCCAGTGTACCTTCCAGATCTGAAATTTTTGGAGCGGATTTAAGAACTCTTTTTGGCTGTACCTGCTGATTTTCAGATTATTCTGATGAAAATCAGCAGCATGTACTTTTCTGAATATTTAAATTTTATCCTCCTCTTGAAAATCGATTGCAGTTTATTTGTTTGATTAACAAGGATAAAATGATAGTAAAACTTAGTAAGCTGATTTTTAGATCCAAAGTTGACTTTTCAAAAAGTTTGAAAATTTTGGTAAACTGTCAAAAACTCAGATCTACGGAAAAATACATATTTTTTATAAAAACTCAGTGAACTAAAGATCTCCAACTAGACCGGATCTATGGATCTCAGAAGAAAATTTTCAATTTGGAGTATTTTGCAAAAAAAATAGATTTTAAGCAAAAAGTTCAGATTTGCAAACAGGTAATGATTTTTCTGATTTTCACTGATTTTTTAAACACACCACCATCATAGATCTGATAGATCTATTCGATCCCCAGCGGAGTCACTAAAAAATTTTGGTTTGAAAATCTGTCAAGTGGACAGATCTATGGACAGACGAGCCAACAGTGTGCAGGGCATAGCCCCTCTTTGAGCCAGCAAAGCGAAACTGGTTTATTGTTATTCTACTAGCAGGAATCTTGTGCAAGTCTCACAATATTCTACCTTCAGGGGTTGGGATCTCATCCCAGTAGAGGTATTTCCGACGAATAATAGAAAGGAATGAAGGAAGGAAAGGAAGGAAGATGGATCTGAAGGGAGAAAAGAAATGAATTCCAAAGTAGAAAGGTCAAAGGGTCTAAGTTTTGGGCTGGTAGTAAACATAGCCAAACCTACTTGCATAGACGAACAAAGAAATACTGATGATCAAATGACAAAAAAGTAGAAATATGAATCTAATAGAATAAACACATAGATTTGACATAAGAAAGATCTAATGCTTATAACACATGTATTCAGCACAAAGTCTCAATATTTGTATTAATGTTTTCTTTTGTTACAAGAAAGTTCAAAGTCTTTCTCTCCTCACTTCTATTTTTCATCTAAAAAATGTCCACCCTTGAATACAACAAGTATTCAAGTATATATAGAAGAAGAGAAGAAGAGAAGGCAAAAACAAACCAACCACTTAATTACAAAAATATCTTACACAATATCTCAAAGTCATTTGTTGACTTTTGACAACTTTGTGGATGACATCATCTCATGGTGCAACATGGATGATGTCATCATTTATGTCAACATACTTTAGATAATTACAAGGAGAAAGTCGAGGAGAATGAAACTATTCATCGTCGTCCCATGGCTAAAAGGGGGTATCCTGCTTTTTTTGCTGCTTAGGTGACGAGATGTGGAACTGGGCACGGTATTCCATGAACTTGGTGATCATGGGTTGAAGTTGATCCTGGGAAGGATCCTTGTGTTGATCACTGATAGCCTCGCAAGTCTCCCGCTCGTCTGCGAGCTTTCCTGGGAGTTTGGAATATTCATTTTCCACATCTATCAGGTACCCAATGAAGTCACGACAGGCCAACAGGTTGTTGATGGATTTGGCGTCGAAAGTGACTTCTGGTCCCAGCCCTTGTGAAATGATCTCCTTGAAGATCCGAATAGTTTCCTCTACCTTTCTTAAGGTGAAAGAAGGAGTGAGCAAGCTCGGAGACATTCTCAGGACAATTTTCTCCATTTGATGCATTGCATCCAGGGCTTCCTCCTTGATCTTATCAATCTTCTCTAGGACAAACTCCAGTTGATCGACCCGATAATCCAGAGTAGAAAGGATTTTGTTGAGGGCTCTGGGGTGCCCAAAGACATCGAACTTGACCAGATCTTCTACTGAACAATCAAGCATTTTTTGAAAGGTCTCATGCTGCATCCTGGCATGGTCCAGCTCTTTGGAGATGGGTCCTACTATCGCCTAGAGCTCTTTGTTCACCCGATTGATATTCTGATATAAACTGGTGAACTTGGCGATCACTCCCTCACTTTCTTTAAGGATTTGGCTCCTCCAGGAGGAAACTGCCATACCTTTCTTGCTGATTTTAGTGTATTCATTAATCTTGTCCTAGATTAGAGGCTGAGAGATCCATGCTAGACTTATGGGAGAGGGGCCAGAAATAGAAAAGGGAGCAGCTACAGTAGTAGAAGGAAAATGCGTGGAGATACTTGGAGGTGGCATTGAGAGGGAGGCCGAGGAAGTGCTCACGGGAGGAAGAGATACTACAGGGGAGGTAGACATGGGAATGGAAGGGAGCTGAGAGATGAGGGAAGAAATGGTGGGGGACAGCTCCGTGAGAGAAGAGAAGATGGATGATGAGGAAGGGGGAACATCAGAAGATGGGGGAGAGGACACGACCAAAGGAATGGTCGTTTGGGTCACTCGAGGAGGGGAAGGAGGAGAGGGAGAAGAGATAGAAGGGACCTCAATAGCTGCAGTAGTGGCAACATCTTGAATGAATGTGCCCATCGAAACATCCTCAGTCACTTCTTTCTTTGGAGAAGCCAGAGTTATAACTTGTTCGTGTGTAGCGGAAGGGGGAATCTCAAGAGTCTTTTCTTGGGCAGAGCTTGACTTGCCCTCCTTGTCTTTACCTTTTCTCTTTAGAAGATGTTTTGGTCTGGAAGGTGTGTTTCCCAATGGAGATGTGGTGAAATCAACTCTGAGGTAGATGAGACCATTCATCCTACACCAGTGCTCTGTTCTCTGCAGAGGTTTCTTTGACCCTTTCTTCTATTTTCTGAGGCACTTTAGTTCTATCAATGACAGTGAATGGCTATTCGTCCCCACTCGTGTCAAGATATACCTGATCAACTTCTTGATCAGCAGTTTGATAACCTTTTGGGACGATGGCTACACCGTACTGGATGATTTCAGCCAAGGCCAAGCGGGAATGATCTTTCCTTCTGAGCTCGACCTCATGATACAGGTCGATATAAATATCCTTGATCTGTGGAATGTGGATTGGATCGAGTTTGGCCCTGGGCAGGAAATTCCTTGGGTTGAAAGTGGGCCTTATTGGGAAATTGTGCTTTAGATTTAGCAGCTCCAGCTCTACAAACATCTCCCATGATTTGTGGTGAGAAAGACAAGTGTACCTTCCCACTGTGAGGGGGAAAGGAGTTCCACCCTTCTTTCTCTTCAAGCACTTCTCATGATAGGTTATGAGCTGTCTTGACAGCTCCAACAGGATTAGCTTGGGGCCAGCATATCTTGGCAATTTGGTTGGTTCCCCCAAGAAGTTGGCTGCCCTTAGATAAGTGAAGGTGGGGAATTGAGTGAAAAAGGCCCCCCATTTCACTGTTGCTGCAACAATGCTCTTGGTCGTATGACCGTGAGTCATGTTTGGCCTCAAAAGGCAGACAATGCCGTAGAAGAAGGCATCGTTAATCTTTGTAAACTAAGAAATACTGTTCTCCAGCTTCATCTCTGGATAGTATTCATATATTTTTACTTAGGGCCAAACCCCACACCGCATCAACGCTGGATAATCTCTTTCTGAGGCCACAGCATAAACTACGTAGGAGTTCATGTATAACCTCCCCGTTGTGGTAAGTTGCTGGAGCTGCTCGGATATAGTGCTGCTTATGATCTCCGCCCACTCGAAGTGTTGATCTGGCACATTTTTGTTCATTGTCTCCAGGTATCTAAGCATCCATTTATGAAAGTAGTGGGCATCAGGAAGCCCAAATACTCTGCTTAGGAATGTGATGGTATCACTAAGTTCCTCTGAGAAATCACTGCGATGAATGACTTGTGGCCATCTGGTCACCACCTTCTTGTTTTTCAGGTATACCTCATTCATTAATTGCATACACTGATCCTCATTATCTTCCCAAGCCTTGGTGCAATCTTCTTGGTTTAGTAGGTCTCTTGCTTGATGTAGACATATGTAGTTCTGAACTTAGTTGTTAATCTACAAGAAGAAGAAGCAAAACCCAACGCAGGAGAGTCATGTTAGCTGTTTGATCTCCCATTGAAGTATTGACAAAAGGAAGATTTAGTAATTTTAAGGCATCAAGGCGCAGGGCGCATGAACACTGTAGGCTGCAGGTCTAAATAGTGTGGTGCACAGAAAAATGGTGTTACAAGGGACAAATCAGTGCCAAAGGGCACAAGGCGCATGGATACTGCACATGACATTTTTTGTTATTACAAGCGGGAGTGCGCCGGTGCTATTTATATGCATTTTATACCAGGCGCATGTATTTTTCATGTTACATGGGGACAGGATGCGCCAAAGGTGCATATATTTTTCATGTTACATGGGGA
The DNA here is from genome assembly GCA_019776745.2 of Taxus chinensis. NCBI lineage: Eukaryota > Viridiplantae > Streptophyta > Pinopsida > Cupressales > Taxaceae > Taxus > Taxus chinensis. The sequence goes on from CM034157.1 coordinate 218,750,554, forward strand.
TTTGGTGTGCAAAAGGTGTGCAAGTTTAGCATGTGTAACATAGATTTCAGGTGCAAAAAAGGGGAACTTGGTGCGGTGCATGGGAGTTCTGCATGACATGATGTTATTGCAATAGGGGATGTGCCTACGCCGCTAACAGTTTTATACTTGGTGCAAGCACGGTCGGTGTTGCATGGAAGTAGGGTGTGAAGATGGCGCAATTGTTTGCAATGTTACGCATGCATTTGGTGTGCTAAGAGGGCGCAGGGTTAGTGGGTGTTGCAAGCAACAGAAGTGTGCTTTGAGGGTGTAACTTTTTTTTATGCAGCAAGCATGGTGGATGTGCCGAAGGGGACAAAATGTAGTTTATCAATTTTAATCCTCTTCTTTCTCTGTGGGGTTTGAATGGGTGTTAAGCCTCTTCTGCAGGGTCCAGTGGATAGAGAAGGGGGTACAACAAAAAGACCCAAGTGCTTTGAGGCAAGGCTCTCTTTACCAGTAGATCTGGAAAGAGGAAGGAGAGCATGGGAGAAAGACAGCCAGGGTAGCAAAGGAGGGTTCTGACAAATCTATGCAACCCACTACACAAAAAAACAACCAACAAAAATACAGGGGGAAAAGACCACCTACCCAGAATATATAACATGAGAAGCGAAGTGGGGTCCATGAACACAACACGAGGATGACATGCATGCTGACAGGTGTAGAAGAATAAAAACAATCATGTGTTTTCCGACTGGTGATAATGATAGGGCAGATGCGCCTATATATAGGCAAAGGTGTAATAAATGCACCAACCACTTTTTGAAGTGGCGCATCAAAACACCTGTCGACATTGCAAAACTTGTGCCCTGTGGTGTACCAAGATGTGTGTTAACACGTTATTATGTGTGCCTTTAGTGCACCAAAAGTGCTGTCAACATGGAAATACGTGTGCCCTTGGCACACCAAAACGCGGCACAACAAAAATATTGTTGACACAAAGGCGCATGTGCCTTTGCGCATGCAAGAAAGGTGCAACACGGTGAGGCATGCCAAAATGTGTGTCGACACGCTATTATGTGCGCCAAAGGAAATGAAAAGGGGGCACAGATTTACCCTATGTTACAGAGACAAGGTGCGCCCAACCCAAAAATACCAAAAATGGCTAAGTCCGGAAAACCAGATTTCCTGAGAAAGGGTTTTTCAACATTCCAAACGTAGAGGGGTCCCTGACGAGGGACCAGAACAAAATTTTGGTATGGTTACCCGTAAAATTTCCCTTGCCAATTTTATGGGATAACAGATGGGATATGAGAGGAAAATTGATAAGGAGAGATAGATTTTGAAGCTTTGATTTTCCCATTTCTTTGTGTATGATGGTTCTAGGTTCGTATAGGTGGGTGAACCATATTAATTCAAGATGAGGGACCTTCACTGGAAGGTGGTGAGAAGACGAACGAGAAATCTTTGTCAAGGTTTGATTGAGGGTGACCCCATTATCCTGAAAATGTCAGTGAGGATACTATCAATGACTTGGGTGTAGATGTTGATGAAACTGACATAACTTCAAGGGGAGGTGTGTACATTGAAGAGGTTGAGAGACCTTCAAGGGAAGGTGTTTACGAGATAAAGGGACCTTCAAGGGAAGGTGTTGGTGAGATATAAGGACCTTCAAGGGAAGGTTTTGATGGGACTGGGAGAAATTGAATGGAAGGTGTTGGAGAGATAGAGGGACCTTCAAGGTAAGGTGTTGAAGATATGGAAGGACATTCAAGGGAAGGTGTTGAAGAGATGTCCGAAAAAGGTTTGATAATGGTAGAATGAGGATGTCCCCCTTGACTTATAGATTTCCTTGAGGACACTAATGAGGGTGGAGATGTTGATGATCTTGATGATGGCTTAGGATGATCCTCTTCCAGGAGAAGATTATCAATGAGGAAGAGTCATTAGATTATGACTTTAATCACTTTGTAGATTTCCATGCTATGACCTTGGCTTCTATGATAGGTACAGATTTTGTTTTTTTCATACCAAGAAGGTTTCCAAGTATGTGGATTGGGTGTTTTGATGGGTGGTAATGATATAAGAGAATCTTGCATGAGCCTCTCAATGATGTCGATGTAAGTCCCTTTTGGAGGATTTTTATTAATGGCTTTTGATTTAAAAGAACTCTTGGTAGGACGTGTCTTATTTTTGTATGGGGATGGATGCATGGATGTCATATGGTACTAGAACATCAAAGGGTCATTATGAGTTTGATATGATGTGGAATTGATATAATTAGATGATGGAAGAGGTCTTAAAATAGATGAGGAAGAATGGATTATAGATGGGGTATAGTATGAATATATGAAGTGATATTGAGATAAAGGATGGAATCCAAAAATTGATGGTAAAGGTGAAACTTTCGATTTGATAGACTTGGATTGTTACAAAGGATCGGGTCCCAGAATGGATGGTAAAGTTGAGGCCTTATATGATGTGTATTTTGGTTTTGTAATTTTTATTTTAGGTAAAGGAGGGTGTTTTATGATGGATGATGAGGATGATATGGTGGATGTGATAGGTTTTCATTTTGTAACATTTTCTTTAGATAAAAATAAAGATCCCACATCATATTATGAGGATGCAGTTTTGGATGTGATCGTATTTGATTTTACAGTGTTTGATTTAGAGGAGGGTTCTACACTATATGGTAGGTGAGTATCTGGAAATAGGATTGATTCTGATTCAGATGAAGGAGACATTGTTTCTAGACATGATTAAGGTGGTTCATATATGTGTGAGCTATCTGATTCTTCAATTAGTTTGAAAAGAGGTTTGATGTAGATATATTTGATTATTAATTTCTCCTTAGTAACGGTCTCCAAGGTGGATTCTAAGAGTTGCAAGGAGGTATCAGATGATTGGTCAGTGGACACAAGAGATATCAATGTGTAAGGATCATTAAAAAGAGGATCCATGGACTTTTAGTATTCAAGGGGAAGCGTTGGTGATGGTATGGTCCCCTCACGGGAAATATCACATATAATATTATTGATTATGTGACATGAGGGATACATAGTATCTAGATGGATCGATTCTATCAAGGGTGTTGGATCAAGAAGAAAATTAATGGCATCATGTGTGGTATTTTTCTTTTGAATCATAAGAAGACCAAGGGGAATCAGATGGAACATGTGTAGTTTCATCTAATCATAAGAAGACCTAGGGGAATCATATGGAGTGAGTGTAGATTGTGGATCAAGATGGCCTTCTTTAAGGGCTTGGATTTCTAATTTCTAGGCCATAGCAAAGGCTTCATCAAAGGTTTGGAATGTGTGGATCCAAAGGGTAGATGATATGTGGTGGGAACATGATCGAGAATACAAATTTATCAATTATGAGTGCAACAATGGGAAGGTCAATTGATCGTTAATACTTTGTTACCTAGTGACAAAGTCAATAATGAATTCATTTTTAGATTGTTTGATGGTAGAATGATTAGAAATGGTGATTTTGCGAGCAATGTTGATAGTGAAGTGATCAAGAAATAACATGGCTAGCTGAGTGAAAGATAACAAAGAGTATCAAGGGAGAGAATTATACCAATTCAAATCAAGTCCTACCAATGACATAGGAAAGGTTCTAAGAAGGAGATCTTGATCATGGATGATGAGATAACATGAATGTCTAAAGGATAGTATGTGCTGTTGAGGATTCTCTTGTCCATGGAACATGGTAATTTTAGGTAATTCCCAATGTGGAGGGTATGCTTTATATGATATTGATGGATGGATGGGATGTTTACAAACCTGATCATAAATGAGGACATGTTTGGATCCTTTAGTAACATCCTCTAAATTATCTAATCTATTGGATAGGGCTTGCAAAGGATCTTTGTGGGATTATATGTGAAGGGATTAATAAGAGGATGTGATTGATTTTATTGATGAAAACTTAAATTAGGATGATTTTGTTGTAATTTAGCTTGATGCGAAGGTTGATAAGGGGTAGTTTGACAAGATATTGTTTGTAGAGTAGTTTCTGACAAAGGAATATGTGAAGATGTGGAAAGATGTTTAATATGTTTTGTTGGATGAAAGGAGTTGATTAGACCTATGTAGGGATATGTCTATGGGTTTTGGATGTCTGAGGTACTAAAAATGGGATTGAAGTAGATATGGATTGATTAGATGAAGGACAAGTGATATTAAGGTTTTGATGAGACTGTGATGGAGGAGGTAATGTAGAAAAGACCATTTGATGGGATATATTGGACATGACCTAAGAAGCAATAGTTTAGAAATAGCTTGGTTGTACATAATAGTCATATGTTTATTGGAAGGGGCTATGGTAGGATTGTTGGATTGGATAAATGATAGAAGCTACATAAGGAACACAATATGGCATAGATGGTTCTAGAAACATGTTAGAGTGAGATGTGATAGGTTGATAAAATGGGCTATGATGTTGTAACAATGTAGATAATGGTGTATACATATTTTAAGAGGTTTAATCACAAAATTTCTATTAAAAACACATAATTTCCTAATAATTAAGAAAAAGAAGTGGGTGGATTTACAAATAGCAGTCATGACAAGTAGAATATATGTTTATATTATCTTGATTTAAAGAGTGAAATGTGCAAAATTCCTGAAAGGTCCTAGGAAATGGCAAGCTATGGATGGTTCCAGGTATATTTAAGGGTGGATTCCTCAATATACCCAAAGGTACATGAGGTCCAAATCTGTACTAATAATAGTACATGCATGTATATTGGGGCCTACCCCCTCACTTCATGGTCCCATTGTGATAAGGGATTCAGTTGTTGAGATAATATATACTAAGAGATATGGGTTTATACTTAGCCATAACATCAAGTTGGTTTCCCTATTGGGTAATGAAATCCTAATAGTTATCACCTAGGTGGGAATGTTTTAAATGCGTGTTTGATTTTATAGTGATTAGGTTGTGTGTGGGGGAAGACAAAGTGAATGCAACCAATTAAATTCCCTAATTAAAACTAGATGATTACAAAGTATGAAATGGTTCATCTTAAGACCTAAAACAAAGTTTTTTTAGTAGAAAATCATAATGTAGTATGAAAAGCAAAAGAGGGATTATGACTTACCGTGATAAATGCTTCCTTTATATTTTTTATTTTTAGATTATATTTCTAAGAACTAAGGAATCCATCAAGCAAAGTATCTCAAAAATCAACAATTTGTAAAACCAGGTTAGCAGAAAATAGTAGAAAACAACATAAAATAGAGGTTAGCAAGCCTATCTACAGAGTGATCAAAATAAATTAGAATAATCGTGGGTGATTGGATAAATCACTGGTGATTCACCCAATCACTGGTGATTGATCAAATCGGTGGCGATTATAGAGAAGGAAAACTAGAAGATAAAAATATGATATTTTAATGAAACAAAAAAATGAAATGAGGGACTTGAGTCCCACTGGGCGTGCTAGAATGTTGATAACAATTTCACCTTTACATTTGGATTGATAATTAAAAGAGGTAAAATTGGATCAACCTTGAATATGATGTGGTTTGCAAGATATCCGTAGATATGGATGGACGATGTTTAATTTTGCACTTCGTGGAAGAGTGGTACAAGATCTTCTCCTGCGAAGAATCCTGCAATCAAAGATACCACATAAGATGAGATTAATAAATTATATGGAAGATTACATGGCAAAGGACAGTCCCTAGAAGTTAATGGACTTCCTCGAGAGGGTTTCAATCCACATTTTAGAAATTAATATGTCAATGATAAATTGAAATGATAGTAAATGATAAAATGATAACAAACGATACAACCAAACAATGCAAGGGAAAAGGGACTAACAAGGTCCAAGGCTATATACTAGTCTGATGGTGCTTCCTGATCTAAAGGGAGTCAAGGAATCACAATATCACTCAAAGGAGGAAATATGTGGATGGATATGTGCTCACAAAGGCAAGCGAGATAATGTGTTTGATTTGGATAAATGATAAAATGTTGTAGATGGCTCAAGGGAGATTGATGGAACTTGATGGATACTTGCAAAGGTGAAGTATCAATCAGGATTTTGGTCTAGATGAAAAAATATAGGCCTCCATGATTAATTTGTTTCACACTGAATGTTTCCGTTCTTAAATAGAGGTGCTTCTATCCTTTCATTCTCTTGAGAAATAGATAAGGGTTAGGGCTAGGAGGAATACCTGTTGAGTGTTGGGAGGGTGTGCGCGTACCGTAGAGAGAGATCAGATCGATTGCGAAGAACTCCTTTTTGTCTAGGAAGGACTACCTGCAAGTAAGAATACAAGACCACCAGATTTTAGTTAGACAATAAATGAGGGAACTGCCTTGGGCCCAGGAAATATTAGACTTCCTTTCGAAGGTGTTCAGCTCCCCTTTTAATACGAATTAACACAAATGATAGCAAAGAGGCTATTGCAAAATTACACTTTAATTACCTTGTTAAAAAGCAATAGAAGAAAGGCTGGTTTTGGTTTGAGTCACAGTGACCGATGACTGCAGTTATACACCAGTACCGGTTGCTGATAACCAATATCAGTAGGGGTGGTGATTTAGGGGCTTTCAATGAAGGTTGGCTATGAGGCGGCTATGGTGTTTATAAGATTGGAAAATGATTAGGGGTAGGCAATAGGGTGATGGAGAAGACTTAATGAGAGTGGGGGCTATTCTTGGGGAAATGTAAGGGTAGAGGAATTACAGTTAGATGTAGGGTGCTGCCAGGTAGTAGATCTAGGAGTGAACTTATAATTACTATGAATCAGAAGTTCAAGAAATGTTATTTAAAAATGTATAAGACACTACTTACTAGTTCCTAATGAAGATATAGGTCAAAGGATTATGATGACAAAGGAAAGGCTTAGGTGGGATGATCTGACAATCAAAAGTGAGCCATCTTCTCTCCCAATGCTTAGATGAGTGTCACTGTGCTCTAGTTACTCAGTTGTAGTCTTGGGCTCAATGTCCTTCTCTGCAAACTCTTCTCTTTTCTTCACTTGTCTCTGTCTTGCAAGTGAATTCCAGATTTTTCAAATGAATTCCAGATCCTTTGCTTTTGGTTGGGGGAGGTCATTTACAGGGAACCGATGGCGGTTACGTAACTGACGGTGGTTGAGTAGGAACCAATGTCGGTTAAGTCAAAGTGGGCTATTTTTAGTAAAATAGCCAACTTTCCCTCCTTTTCTCCCGAGGGATTAGTTGTGGGCTTGGTCAAGTCATGATTAGGTTGGTTTTGGTGCGGGTGAGAAGTAATTAGTCATGGGTGTGGATGTAGACCAAGTTATAGGTCTTAATTAGGTTAGTTTAGGGTTAGGGCTAGGTCATGATGAGGTGGCGAAATGAGGTGGCAGGTTTGGATATGTGGATTTATTAATTATAAGGTAATTAATAAATAATTGTGTAAGGTTTTAAGTGGTGAGGTTAGGTTGCGAAATGAGATGCGGGGCACAGGGTGTCGTAAGACACAAATTTGGTGTCTACATTAGCCCCTTGTTGTCGTGTAGCTTGTCTTGTAAAGCTGCACTGACAATTAATAAGAAGTGATTGCCCCGGTTAAGGGTATAGGTAATCCCCCTCAAATCTATCACAGATTGAGGCGACGTGAAATCAGGGATAGGGTTGATAAAGGATAAATGGTGTTGGGCTGATGGTAAGATGGTGGGGTAAGTTCAAGGAAGCAGACGCACGTTGAAATGCAGTAGTGCGACCAGGGTACATGATTTGAAGAGCAAACAAGCAATTCATAGGCAAAGGTCGATAGTTTATCCAAACAAGGGTGATATAATCCTGGTATCCAAGGCATAGGAAGTAGCTCCAGGGGATATAACGGGTAAGGTACAGGAACGTTTAGGCATGTCTGGCAGTACCAAATGGTTGGTTTGGTTGAGATAAACGTCACGGTCTCGGTCTAGGCAAAGTTGGTTGGCTGATCAATTCAAGTATCCTAATCATGCTAGAACACAGAACAGGTGAGCTTGATTGAACAAAAAGCTACATGATGGGTGGATAAAATCATAATTTGCGGGTCTTGGGCGAGGTATGTAATTGGTGTGGCCTTGGGTCAGGCCGATGGATTAGGTGTGGCCGTGGGTCGGGCCAGATTGGTTGGTTGCGGCCTTGGGTCGGGCTTGATTGATTGGGTGTAGCCTTGGGTCGGGCCGGATTGGTTGGTTGCGGCCTTTGGTTGGGCCTGATTGATTGGGTGTGGCCTTGGGTCGGGCCGGATTGGTTGGTTGTGGCCTTGGGTCGGGCCTGATTGATTGGGTTTACGGCCTTGGGTCGGGCCGGATTGGTTGGTTGCGGCCTTGGGTCGGGCCGGATTGGTTGGTGCAGCCTTGGGTCGGGCCTGATTGATTGGGTGCGGCCTTGGGTCGGGCCGGATTGGTTGGTTGCGGCCTTTGGTTAGGCTTGATTGATTGGGTGTGGCCTTGGGTTGCGGCCTTGGGTCGGGCCTGATTGGTTGGCCTGATTCAGGGATTGGTTGGTACGGACCTTGGGTCGGGCCTGATTGGTTGATTGGTTGGTTGGTTGGTTTGTTGCGGCCGTGATTTGGGCCAATGAAGTCAAAATAATGCTATTTAGCAAAGCCAGGGGAGGCGACGTGGTGAGACAGGAAGTTTGGTGGATAAGGGCAGAAATTTTGGTAAAGTAGGCCTGTAACCGATATCGGTTAGGTATGACCGGTATCAGTTAAATGACCGATATCGGTGTTTTAGGGCACGCTATAACCGATATCGATTATAGGTCAAAACCTATAAAAATAAAAAAACGGCGTGTCATTTTCACATTGTCAATTTGAGTGCTTAATTTTGTCTTGTCTGAGGTGTGAAGTGATTTTGTTGATTTTGTGGGCTGAGTTGGCATTATTTGAGTGGAGGAGTGAGTGAGTGGTAGACCCCAGCGAGCAGGAGGCAGAGTTTGATTGGTTGAGGACCCAGCTGAGGAGATTTGGAGCCATGGCACAGCCAGGAGGAGCAGGAGGTGCTGGAGGAGCTGGACCACCACCACCTATCCCACCACGACGACGTGTAGTCGTACCGGTAGGCTCTGAACCCCTACTTATGTGAATTTAATGATTTTAACTTAGATGTGGGTTTTGGGTAGGAATCCCAAATTTAATAAAATAATGAATAAATGGAAGTAATTTGTAAAATGGAGTGGGTAGGTAGGTTAGTTAGGCCAAAATGGTAGGGTGGGTAATTTTTTAGGTCTTTTGGGTGGGTAAATGGGTAGTTTTTGGAAAAAAATGGTTTTGCGGGCCGTTTTGGGTTCGGCCCCGGAATGGGACAGTGACCGATGTCGGTCACTAGGCGACCGGCATCGGTCACCGAATGTTTGTAAAAATGTCTTTGTGGATAGACCGGCGTCGGTCATATGTCGACCGGCGTTGGTACGTAAAATGTGCTTGGGGGACTGATGGCGGTCGAGGGTGACCGGTACCGGTCAGCATGGGTAGGAGTTAGGTTTTGTGAACTTTGTGGTGGTTGTTTGTTGTTAGAGTTTTGTTTTTTTTTTTGGTTGGGGGTGAAGGGGGAGGAGGTAGGGTTGATAGGAAAGGTGATTGGGGTGGGGGGGGGAATGGGGTTGTTGGGGGCTGGTTCGGGTAGGATAGATTATGTGGTGTGTATGAAGTAGGAGGTGTTAAATTGGTGGGGGTAGAGTTAGATGGCTAGAGTAGATTGGGAGATAAGTAAAGGGGAAATCGTAGATGTATAGTGTAAGATAGGTGGGTGTAGATGTGTGTGATAGAGTCAGGTTGTGGTTGGGTGGGTGAGTGGGTATAGAGGGTTAAGGTAGTTGTGTTTGTAAAGGGTAGGCCTGATGAAGTGGGTTGTTTTTGCAGGCACGCCAGCAGCTCACGATGCGGGATCGGATGCCCCCTCTATTGAGGCGGATGCGGCCACATGTGACCGCAGCGCAGTGGGCCATCATGCGAGAGGTTGGACTTGGCGGAGTCTAGCGGTATAGGGCTGTGGATAGGGACCACAGCCTGATGGTTGCCCTCATCGAGAGATGGGATCCGGAAACCAATGTCTTCCATCTCCCTACTGGAGAGATGACGATTACATTAGAGGATGTGTATCGCATCCTGAGACTGCCGATCGTAGGTGAGGTAGTGTTCCAGGTGGATGCGGAGACAGTGATGGACAACATCCTGCATGTATTCGGGGATGCAGCCCCATTGCTTACTTATCACAGTGCGAGTATTGCCTATGGCGATATGTATCGCGCACACCGACAGGAGACACGGCTTGCCGTGTTGATGATGATTGGTATCACCTGCTTCGCCCTCCCTGACTCAGAGGGAGGCCACTTCCCACGGGATTTGATGGGAGTTTTGCATGAGATGGTAGAGGAGCATACATGCTATGCCTGGGCACCAGTGTATCTGGTGCAGCTATACAGAGAGCTGTGGGGTTATCACCGTATGAGGTGATTTGGTATATGCTCGACATTTTTGTTACACTGCTGGGCTTACGAGCATATCATCTGTATATGACTAGTAGGGTTGCCCCAGCAGCCAGGGCCATAGATAGTATACAGATATGGATTTCAGAGGTGGTTGGGGGTCGTGGGCCAGCCACGAGCGGTGCTCGCAGGATGAGATGTGGCCTACTATCGTCACATGTTAGAGGGCTTGACCATGCTCGATATTATATGGAGGCCCTACAGAGGCCATTATCCCCGAGGAGAAGCCCGGGCCCAGCTTGCTGGATCCATATACATCTTCTGGATAGCGAGATGGAGACTTGGGGAGTATGAACAGATTATCCAAAAGGGTACCCCTCAAGGTAACAGGATGAGCCACCTTCCTTAACAGTGCCGGAGGGAAATTCTTTAGACACCACTGCAAGCAAATAGATTGACCCATTGTAGGTAAGACCGGCTGAAATCATGTTTTTGGGGCCCCCCCTCGTGCTTAGATGTGCATCCAAGAAGAAAACCCAACGTGATTAAAATTAGCTGAAAAAATTGCAAATAAGCCAGACCAAGTGGAGTGGGGCCGTCTCTTGGGAAAATCGGCTAAGTCCTATTCCAGGGGCAGTCTGCTGGAGGCACAGATTGGGTGTTATAGGGGTAGTTAGCGCCAATCGGCAGGCTCAAGCCACCAGGCGGTCACAGTTGCAGGTATGGGACCATCGAGGCACAGTGGGATGCGTACAGGGTGAACCATAGGCCACAAGGTGGTACCGGCAGGGCAAGCCACTATTATTATCGAGTCGGTTTGGGACCTGGGGCCCACTCAGGCGCGAGGGACGCAAACCGGCCCACTATATGGAGGCGAGAACGGAGGCCCAGTCCATTATCAGGCGTGTCGAGAGATATTTCCCCAGGGAGTTGGACAGTTCAGCCATATGTACGTGGAGGACGCAGGCCCACCGAAGTCAGCCAAACACAGGGGACTTTCATCTAGGACAGTTGAGCCAAAAGTACGCGTGGGACACGAAAAGGGAAAGAGCCGAGAGCGAATGGAATCTCGCCACGTGTCTTCAGTGCAAACAGGAACAAGGAAGCCGACATCGGCCGAAGCAGGAGATTTTCTTCTGGACAGCCGGATATAGGGACACCGAAAAGCCGAAACGGCCGAGCAAAGTATATCAGACGTTTGACCCGTGAAACTTCAAACATATGATAACTTTTACTCCGAGCTCCGATTTTCATAAAATTGGCTTTCTGAATGAGCCGAGTCCAGTATGCCGATCACAACTGGATTTCTGCGATTTAAGTATAGATTTTTGGATTAGCTGAGACGGACATATTCGGCCTGTGAGGAATTAATGATTCCCGTCAAATGACAGAGAAACGGCCTGTCAGAGCCGGTACAACGGTAGTTAGGCTTACGACACAGAGGCCACCTGCCCTTCCCGCAGTACCAAAATTGGTACCATTGGATGATGTAGAGGCACCATATTGCACCACAGCCAGTTGAATAGACTAGGTAGAGAGAGAATTGGCTGATGATACAGTGGATGATGCCGGAGTGACAGGGGAATTTTTTGGTGTGGTGGGCAATCAGAGAGCAGCTATGAGAGTCATCATTCTTTCTCTGCACAGCCAGATTTGGCGGCTGTGATAGCGGAGAGGGACCATCTCTTGGGCCAGGTGCAGGACTATTACAGGGGCAGCTTGCTGCTGCACAGGCACAGATTGGGGTGTTACAGGGGGTCAGTTAGCCCAGGCATAGGCTCAGGCACTGCCAGGCACCGGTGACAGGCAATGTGCCACAGGCATAGGTGGACTCCTTGCATGGCATCCAGGCTTACAGGTACAGGCATATCATGAAGCCACCAAAGGCATAGGGTGTACCGGCAGGGCAAGGGCCACTATTATTAGGAGTTGGGGGACCAACTCCACTAGCCATGGTAGCACGGGCCCGCTATATGGAGGCGAGAGTGAAGGCCCAGTATTATTAGGATGTGCTCAATGGTACCAGGGCTGACTATCAGCCATATGCAGCACACAGGGCCAAGACATCCCGGAGCTAGAGATCTCAGGGGGCAGCAGCCACAGCCGGTGGGTCGGTTATAGGGAGGAGGCGAGAGCCAGCATAGAGACCAGCAGGGGGACATGCCGAGGGTGGTGGAGAGAGCTGAGACATCTGCGAGTGGAGATGGTTTTTTGTTATTGGATATAGACACCGGTCTATGGACCGAGTATGTATATAGAGGCCTGCGTGCCCACATATGATTTATTTATTCATTGTTGTTGTATATACTGGCCTGTGAGCCAAGTACATTTTTGTATAGCTGATATTGGCCTACGAGCTAAGTATATTTTTGACATGAGAGAGGCCTGCGAGCCGAGTCAAGATTTTGACAGAGACAGCGGCCTGCGTGCCGGCTTCGTATTTTTTAGATCATAGAGGCCCCATGCAGGGCAAGTTGTATATTTGACATTGATATATATAGATGATGATTTTGATCCACATGGTGTGTATAATGATTGGGTTGATGTATATATGAAAATGGCTCATGTGTTTTGTCAATGGTTTTTGAAATTTAATGTATATAGATGATGAGTTTGATCCACATGGTGTGCATAATGATTGGGTTGATGTATATATGAAAATGGCTCATGTGTTTTGTCAATGGTTTTTGAAATTTAATGTATATAGATGTATGTAGTTTGATCCACATGGTCTATTATAATGATTGGTTTGATGTATATAGTCAAATGTCTCATGGTGGCACGGGAATTTAATGTATATAGATGATGTTGTTGAAATTTTGATGATATGTATATGCGTTGATGGGATTATGATGACAAATATTGATGACGATGTCGTTATGCAGGGAAAAGAGGCGGGCGCCACCAAAAATTTGCAAAAACTAGAGAAAAGGCCTATGTTTAAGCAAAAGGAGACATGTGACCGATATCGGTTAGCTAACCGATGTCGGTAGACATATGACCGATACCGGTTAGGTAACCGATATCGGTTATTCTAAAACGAGATTTTATAAAAATAGAAAAGCTTGGGAGGCAACTTAAGTTCTTATTTTTAGAGTCATGCAACAAGTTAAATACGAGAATGCGACGTTGTTTGACGACTGATACAGGTAATTGCATGGGAGAATTGAGTGATAAGGAGGAAAGAGACAGGTAAAGTGATTGTGGGCTGAGATTAAGAAGGCAGAAAGGCAAGTTATATTGAAGAGGGTGGTGAACATGGATGAACAAGGAGAAGCATCCAACAGGCAGAGACGAGAGGGAAAACAGGTTCCACCTTAAGTTGTTGCCTCCCAAGAGGTAAAATTTTTTGTTGTAATTCAATTCTTGCATGTTTTATGGATAGGATGAGGGAAGGTCAGTGGGTAGAGATGAAAAAGAAAAGGTGATAGGCAAGGGTTTGGGATGGGGTGAGTGTTATGGGGTAGGTAATAGGGGTTTCGGGTATGTTTGTAGGTACAAAGAGGGGTAAATGAGTAAATAATTATCATAAGTTGTGTTTACAAGCAGGCCTGTTTAGGATTGACAGTGACCGATATCGTTTAGAGATAACTGGTGTCGGTTAGGTAACCGGTATCGGTTATCTATAACTAATATTGGTTACTGTATGAAATTCCAGAATGTGAGAAAAAACACTTGGGGATTTGATTTATTGAATGGTTGTTTGTTGATTTGATGTATGCAGGTAGAGGCAGGTTTGAGGATGAATGATAGTGTGCCAGCTTTGTTGTCACGAGTCCGAGCGGATGTAACATCAGCTGAATGGGCATTGATAAACCGTGTGGGGTTAAGTGGAATCCGCTATTATTCACGAATCACACGCAATCATGCTATGTTGCAGGCGTTGATTGAGAGATGGAATCCAGAAAAGAATACCTTCTATCTGCCAACAGGGGAGATGACAGTGATGTTGGAAGATGTGTTTATAATTTTGAGGCTCCCAATTATAGGAAGACCAGTGTATCAGGTGGGGCCTAGTGACGTGGCACGCAGGGAGTGATAACAACAGTATTTGGTCCAGCTGCACGAGATTTGACACAGCGAGGTTTGACATTCACTTATGGTATAATGTATGCAGCACACCCTGAGGCAACAAGGTTGGCAGTGGTATTAATGATAGCGGTGGGGTATTATGCATTACCGAGGGTGGATGGGGGAAGATTTCCAAAAGCATTGATGTGTATTATTTGGGAAATGATAGAAAGGAGTGTGACTTTCGCATGGGCACCCGCATATCTGGCGGAGCTATACAGGGGTTTATGGGCCTGCAGGTGAAATCACAGGACGACACTGGATTGTGCATACTTATTACATTGTTGGGCCTATGAGCACATTGTGTGTGTGTGACCAATAGGCCGACCAATCCAGGAAAGAGAGACAGGAGTGCAGAGGTTGGGATTTAGATGATGGGTCCAGACAGAACAAGAGGCGAGATCCCAGGCCATGACAGATGACATCGAGTATTATAGGCAGGTGTGGGAGATGGTGATGATTGCGGATATCTGTTGGAGGCCTTACGGGAACTATATGGTGACAGAGAACATAGCTGAGGATTTGAGGGGTGTAGAGCGATTGAGGTGGATCGCGGGGCACAGGCCAGGTGAGTACGAGAGGATTCCTCTAGATCGCGTGCGGCGACAATTTGGATTTGTTCAGGATATACCCATGGCTTATAGACCATACATGAGGATTGACGCCGAGGCATCATTCTCACCTCCCTGGATGACACCTCCAGAAGGGCCAGAAGAGATAGCAGCCAATCGCAGGGTAATGGATGCAGGAGTGACAGAGGCTTATAGATTATGGTGGGTAGCAGAGCTGTGAGGTTCACGTGAGAGGGCCGATCAGCCTAACATAGCTGTGATTACAGTGGAGAGAGATCACCTGCAGGGTTTAGTGCACCAGCTTCAAACGCGGGTGAATGAGACAACGGGGTTGGTAGCGGTTGCGGAGTCACGAGTGGAGAGACTAGAGGCGAGACTCCTCCACACGAGAGGGCGTATTCATATGTTACAGGAGAGATTGACAGATCAGTGGGAGGAACCAATAGCAGTAGCACCTTTGAGGATGGAGAGGCCAGGATGAGCGGCGTCGACGATCACGATCATCACCTGGTTCGGGATGAGGCGCAAGGGTCTAAGTGAATTTCATAGAGGTATAAGAATAAATAAGGATGCCGACCTGTGCGTCGATGATAGAGAAGATGTATTTGTTTAACATCTAAATAAAACTGAATATGTATGTTGATTTGAGTTATGATAATAATAAGAATGGTTGTGTTTTGAATGTTTGTTTTGAAAAAAAGGATAAAGATGAATGTTATCAAATAGAAATACACAAAAATATTTATATTTACAACACATGATAGGTTATGGTAGGGGATGGTCGAGCTAACCTTGGGAGACCCCATGTCTCCTAAGTGTTGCCTACATAGCCCATTGCACAAAGCAAGGAGGGGCCTCAGACCGATGTAGTTCTCCCTTAGGACCAGGGAGAGGTGAATTCAGGCAATTTGGTTGTGGTTAGGCAATTTGTTGGTTGGTAAAAAATATTGATATTGGTAGGGTAATGTTGTTGGTGTTGGTAAGGTATTGGCGATGTTGGTGTAGGTATAGGTGAAGTGAAAGTTAGCTTACCCAAGTAGTAGGGAACCGTGTCCTGATTAAGGTCAACACATAATCCTAGATTCGAGTAAAAGAGGCAAAAGTGTCCCATAGTTGAAAAGAGCTAAACAAACCACATATTAACATAGGATGAGCTTGAATCCCTAGGTACCTTGCATATGCGAGAAGTCGATAGGTGAAAAGAGTTGTATAATCACAATATATCGGATATACGTCACGTCCCTTGAGTTTTGTTGCTTTGACGAATGGTGAGGTGAGGTGGCTGGTAGAGCTGGGGTGCAGAGAATTTGTTATAAGGTGATTATGCTGACAAAAGAAAACCAAACCTAAATAGACAAGTCCATGACTCAAAAGTGCTTTTGAATACTGCTTTTATTTTTCTGGATATAGACTGATCGATGCGGGAAGTCTACATGGGATATGTATTTTGTTGTTCTTGAGCTCTTCACGAAGCTGAGCAATGCGAGAAGCTTCTGATAAAGGCTGACTTTGTATAGCTATCCTTCAAGGGAGCAGTCTATTTATAGTAGCAGATGCGGCTTTTGTGTATAGCTGTCCTTCGGGGGAGCAGTCTATTTATAATAGCAGATGTGGCTTTGCACATAGCTGTCCTTCGAGGGAGCAGTCTATGTATAACTTAGAGGTCTAGATGTCCGTTTGGCATGAAGCATCTAGTTTTGTAGGAAGTTTGACTCAAGAATATCCCATAAGTGTATAATTGAGAACATGTTATTTTGATACTTTTAAGTCATGGACCAGACTAAAAAGGGGAAGGCATCTTTAAGAGGAGGTGATGACCAAACCACGTGAGCTTGATTCTATTTTGAGATGCATGAAACAAAGTGTATGAGGTGGTAAATGAGCTCAAGGGATGAGCGCAAGGTAGATAAGAAGTGATATAACACTAAATTCAACAGTAGAATGGTCAAAGATGCAAGGCATTAAGGGGTTCAGGCTCAGGTTTACCATTAAGCGAAGCTAAACGGTAAGTGCCTGATCCGTAAGTGTGAGTGATAATGTAAGGCCCAATCCAATTAGGAGAAAATTTTCCACGTTTGCTCTTTTCTAGTTTGGTTACATGTTGATTCTCTTTGAGGACAAGATCACCAACCTTAAAGGTACGCTCATGAATTCACTTATCATAAGCACGCTTGATGCACTTTTGATAGATTTGAAGGTGGTCAAGAGCTATAAGACGACGCTCGTCAAGAAGCTCCAATTGGGCTAACCGCTCTTGGCGGAAATCATCATTGGTGAGAATATCCTGAAGAGATATTCTTAGGGAGGGTATTTGTATTTCGAGAGGCAAGACAACCTCGGTACCATATACCAAAGAAAATGGGGTGGCATTAGTGGAGGTATGAATGCTAGTCCGATAAGCCCAAAGGGCAAAGGGGATGTGATCAGGCCAATTTTTTCCAGAATCGTTAACGACTTTCATGAGAATTTTGGTCAGGGTTTTGTTAGAAGATTTGGCTTGACCATTTTCTTGTGGATAGTAAGGTGATGAGAAGCTAAGTTTGATACCAAATTTGTCACAAAGGTCTTGTAATAACTTGTTTTTGAAAGATTTTCCATTATCTGTTATCAGGCGATGAGGAACACCAAAACGACAGATAATGTGATGGTTAATGAATTCTACGATTTTTTCTTTTTTGGTTGAAATGAGTGGAATGGCCTCCACCCATTTAGTGTAATATTCGGTTGCTGTGATTATCCAACGGTGACGTTGCGAAGAGGGCGGGTGAATCTCACCAATAAGGTCTAAACCCCATTGGGAGAAAGGCCAAAGATCTCGTGCGACCTGTAGTGGATGGCTAGGAGTATGTTGAAGGTTGGCATGTTGTTGACACATAATACAACGCTTAACATATTCGTAGCAGTCGTTATTAAGAGTAGGCCAATAATAGCCTAGGCGAAGGATCCGTTTGGCCACGGCAAGGCCACTAAAATGTCCACCACAAATGCCGTCATGGACTTGTTGGATGATATAGGTGACCTCCGCGCCGGTTAGACATCGAAGGAGGATGCCATCAAAGCCACGTTTATAGAGGAGTCCCCCCATGATGACGTAATGAGAAACACTTTTAAGAAAAGCACGTTTTCCGTTACTCGTAAGGTCAGATGGGAGAACAGAGGTTGTAAGGTAATTGTGAAATTGGTGATACCAAGTATCCTGCGAATCAGCGGAGACATTATTTATCATACCAACATCCGGGGCTGAGTAAGATGGGGCAAAGAGTTGTTGGACCAAGACAAATATGTCAGAGTCAGTTGGTGAGGCAGGAATTTGCGAGGCTAAGCAAGCCATAGTATCCACAAATTTATTAGTTGAGCGGGGAATGGTTTGGATAGAATAATGAGTAAATAAGGTCAAAAGTGAATCCACGTAATGTTTGTACTTTTGAAGTTCCTCATTTTTACATTGGTAGATGCCCGTAACTTGATTGATGACCAGTTGAGAGTCGCCAAAAATGTTAATAGATTTTACACCTAAGTGTAACGCAACCTGGAGACCCAAAACAAGGGCCTCGTATTCCGTTGTATTATTAGTGCAGGGGAAATTGAGCCGGAATGAAAGAGGCATAGGTTCAGCGTCAGAGGAATGAGAACAACGCCGGCCCCTCCGCCGCACTGGCATTTGGATCCATCGAAGAAGAGGGTCATTGGATACGACTCATCACTGAGTGAAAGAGTGGCAATGAGTTCGTCAGGGAAAGTAAAATTGGTAAATTGTTCCCCAGGTAAAGGGGCTTCCGCGAGTTGGTCTGCGATAGTTTGTCCTTTGATTGATTTCTGGTGTACAAACTCAAGGTCGAGGTCAGTGAGGAGCATAAGCCATCGGGCGATGCGTTGGTTTAGATGAGGTTTGGCGTACATATAATGGATAGGGTCCGCGTTGGTGATGACAAAAGTTTTGTGATTCAGGAGGTAGTGTCAGAGTTTGGTGGCCACGAATGATAGGGCTAGGCACAACTTTTCTACATGTGTATACCTAGTCTCGTAATCCACCAGAGTATGACTTATGTAATAAATGGCTTGTTCTCGATGCTCGGAGTCACGATGTGCGAGCATGGCTCCTACAGCATGGTCGGTGGCGGAAAGGTAAAGGTAGAAAGGGCGATCGTCCTGAGGTGGGATAAGCACGGGTGGCTGCAAGAGATAGGCTTTAAGAGCCTCAAAGGCTTGGTGGCACTCTTCGCTCCATTGAAAGACAATGTCCTTTTTAAGGAGATGATGGAAAGGTTGACATCGATCCGAGAGTTGTGAGATGAAACGCCGGATAGATTGGAGTTTTCCCTGCAAACTACGCAATTGTTTGAGGTTAGTGGGTGGGGGAATTTCTAGGATAGCTTTGACTTTAGCTGGATCGACCTCGATGCCACGCAAAGAGACAATAAAACCAAGGAGTTTTCCTGAAAGGACACCAAAGACACATTTCTTTGGTTGAAGATGAACACAGTATTGTAACAGGTGATCGAAAATAATGGTTAAAACATCGAGATGTTCACTGCGATGTTTAGATTTGCCAAGAAGATCATCGACATAATCCTCAAGGATAGTGTGCATAATGTCATGAAAAATGTAAGTCATAGCCCACTGATAGGTCGCACCAGCATTCTTAAGGCCAAACGGCATGACACGATAGCAGAAGGTTCCCCAAGGAGTTATGAAGGTGGTTTTATGTTGATCGGCCGGGGCTACCAAAATTTGATTGTATCCCGAGAAGCCATCCATGAGGGAAAGCATCTCATGGCCCGCAGTGAGATCAACAAGTTGATCAATACTTGGGAGGGGGAAGTCATCCTTTGGGCAAGCGAGGTTAAGGTCCCAGAAATCCGTACATATCCGAAGTCCCCCCGTTGCTTTAGTAACAGGTACGATGTTAGAAATCCATTGAGGATAATCAATAGGTAAGATGAAGGAAATAGAAAGGAGTCGTTGAAGCTCTTCTTTGACCAAGAGGGAAATGCGTGGATGCTTTTTTCTCAGTTTTCTGTTTAACTGGTTTGGAATCGGGTTTCAGGGTAATGTTATGGACAACAATGTCAGGATCAATTCCTGGCATGTCAGCGTAGGACCAAGCAAAAGCTTGGTTGTGGGAACGGAGTTGTTCTGATGCGTTAAGAGATTGTCTGATCTTCACAATGTGAGGATCGTCCTCTGTGTGGATGTTGATTTCTATAGTCGACTCATTCAACATGGTTTGAGTGTCAGATGGTAAGGCGCGTTGAATATAAGAGTCGTCCGCACCAAGGTAAGTGAGGATGGAGTCGTCATCCTGGCACTCAACAACATTAATTGAAGGTGAGTCCTCTTCGATCATGTCTGGATACAGAAGGGGAAGAGAAGATGGGTCTTCATTATCACGTTGATAAGTGAGAGGACCCAGGAAGATAGCGTTTATGAAAAAAAAAAGGTAGGAGGGATAGATTCAGGGTCTATCGACTCTGTGGGTGACGATGGAAAAATGGGTGATGATGGTTCGGAAGGGGTGACTTCATCGTCTTCCTGGATACAACGGATATGTGGTGTTTTTGGTGTAGGTGGGTCAGAGAATCCAAGACCACGACGATCTTTGTGTTTGCGTGTAGTTACAGGAATGATCGTATGTCGGCCTTGTTCATAAAGACCGAAACCGAAGCCCTTCCAAGCACAGCGCGTCAGGAAGGTGAGGGAAAAATGACGATTAGTTAGATATTGAAAATCAGATTGGAAGGGAACCACACCAAGGGGAGGTTCAGGGGTGACAGAGGATGTATCGACACCCCCATACGTTAGGTTGGTGTGGCAATTAGGTGGTCCGTAGGAGATTACTTCCCCCACACGACGGTCGTAGGTAGGATGCGCATGTAACTGTCCGTACTCCTGTGGGGTATGGAAAGTGCTAACATTATATAGGTGATACTCCCCCAGTGTAAGGCGTTGAAAAACATCTACTAAGGGATCTGAGGTCGGGATGTTGTCCGCGGGGAAGGAAGCGGTATTTGCGGTGGCGGTTTCATTGGTTGAAGGTGCGGTTGAGGTGGATGGTTGAGGTGTGGTCGAAATAGATGGTTGGGTTGGATGAATGGGTGTCTTGACTGGTACAAGCACATCATTAGGGTGATATAACATATTACAGGTTTTGAAGGGGGGAGGGTCAGCTTTTACGGTGTAGGACTTCCCCTCATACTCGAATTTTATGCATCTATGTAAGGTGGAGGGAACGCATCCCATAGCCTAGATCCAAGGGCGGCCTAACAACATGTTGTATTGGAATTCTCCCTCAAGGACATAGAAGAGTTCAGGTAAAGTACGTGGCCCTACATGAATGTTAAGGATCACGGTGCCTAAGGTAGAAGTAATAGCATCATTGAATGAACGCAACATGGTGGGGTTGGCACACATGTAGCTGGAAGGGATATTCATTTGTTGGAAGGATTTGGAAGAGATGATGTTTAAGCTAGCACCCCCGTCGATCATAACACGACATACTCGGATGTCCCGGACGTAAGCCGAGATGAAAAGAGTGGGGTCAGGATCTTCTGCACCAAAGTCGACAATTTCATCTTCGGAGAAACTGACAGCAGCGGCTTGCTGTACAGGGATGGAAGTGGTAGTTTGTTTGGTGAGAGAAGCAACGTGGTTGGGTGTTAAGATGGAGGCAACGGGCAAGGTTTCATTAGGTAAGACCTCTATACCTTGAAGGATCTCAATGAGAGCTTGTCGATGAGATTCAGAGGTTTGAATGAGATCATACAGTGTCATTTTTACAGGTGATTGGTGAAGCTGTTTGATCATGGTACGGTGGGCAACTCCATCAGAGACGGGGTAGGCAGGTCCACGAATAACCACTTTAGGTGGTGGTGTGATCGGGATGGCGGACGGAGGAAGAGAGGTCGCAGGTGTGCTTTCTTTAGCTTTCCCATTGTTTTTCTGCCCTCGAGTAGCAATACTAATCATGTTGATCTCGTGAACACGAGAGGAGGAAGATGGTAGGGATAAGTCATTGTCTTCGAGAGGTGGGGTTGCAATAATGATATTTCTTGGTGAGGTGGGGATAGGTGGTATAGGAGAGGGGATTGAAGCTAAAGGTTTCTCCCTTCGTAAGTTGTCTTTCTTAACCTTTCTATCTGAGAGAGGTGACTGACGAAGGATGGCTTTCAAAGTTTTGCATCCCTCTACATCATGTCCTGGTGTGCGGTGGTAAGCACAGATTTTAGACTCATCATAACCTATAGGTCGAGGCTTAGATGGATCATAGGGTCTAAGTGGGGGTAGGGAAATGGTCGCATTCTCCACCAACATATCAAGGATTTTGGCGTAAGATCCTTTGAGTGGGTCAAAGTCAGAGGAAGATGAGGCTATTGACTGGGTGGGTTTTGGTAATGATTGGGTATGGTTGATTCGTATGGGTGGTGGTTTAGACAAGGGGTTTTTATAATTGGATTTAACTAAACTTGGATTTTTCGGTGCAGAAGTTATGTTTAGTTGGTTAGATGATGAGGCCACAGATGACGTGGTGGCAGGAAACAACCATGGGGAAAGAGGAGTGACAGTAAACAAATCCTTTGACGATCGAGTTTGTTTAGGGTTGGTAGGTGGACCGGCTATTTGGGGTGACGGTGTTGATACACCCATGGATCTCTGTATGGGTGCAGAAGGTGCAGGTTGTTTTAAAGAAAATGTAGGAGGTATGATGTATTGAGGCAAGGTGGAGGGATGAGGTCCCAATATAGAAGGTAGGTGTGACGGCGATGGTTTTAGTTGTGACAGAGGCATAGATTGGAGTTGAGGAGATTGGGTCTGTCTCCTAGGTGGATTGACGGCTTTATTTTTGGATAAATCTAACCGTTTAGGTGGGTGTGTCAGGCTGGGTATTGGTGACGTCCCAAGCATAGGGGAAGGTTTGGTTAGGTTAATAGAGGTGGATGAGGTATTTGGTAGAGATGAGGGGGGTGAAGATGAGGACATAGGCATTTTGAGCTTTTGTAAACACCTCGGGTATATGGTAGAGATGTCTGGATCGGTCATCTGCATTTGAGTAGAGCATGGTGTACTCAAACGCTCCCATAGGACTCGTCTATCTTCTGAGGGGTGACAATCCTCACGTGTGAATAGGAAATTTTGTATGGAAGAGAGGTGGGTTGTGATTCCGGTCCACTGTGGGTGTGATACAGGGGGTAAATGAGGCACTGTATCAATGGGCGTTAAGAGGTCAACCGGTCGCTGAAAAGATTTAGGCGATGAAGAACTAATAGGTAGGAGGGCATGTTTGAGAGGATCCATCATGATTAAAGAATTTGGTGATGTTGGTTCGAGGGGTTTCTCGTCTAAGGATGACAGAAACAGTGGCGAGCCTTCTTCTTTTATAGCAAGAGTGACGGAAGGAGATGTTTGGGAAATAGATAAGTTAGATAACATCCGCTCACAATCTTGCAGGGATGTGGTGTAAGAAGACTCATTCGTGAGAAGAGAACTTTGGGCGGTTAATTCCTTTATGGGTAAAGGAATGGCAAGATTATCGTTTTGTCTTGATGGGGGTGAAGAGGGTTCGGATCCCTGCGTTAGTAAAGAGGTTTGATTCAGAATTTCCTCGATAGAAGCTTTTGGTTGGGAGTCGAAAACTGCATGGATTTCATGAACACTCTCCTTGGCTAAGATATCTTGGTTTATGTTACTGTTAGAAGAGTGGTTTGGGAATGGTTTGTTGAAGATTTTCAAATTTTGGTTAGCAGGGGCATTAGGATTATCGAGGGTTATATCCCCTGCATCAACCATTTCCTGCACTATGTTTTTCAACATCTTACAGTTTTCGTGACTGTGTCCCTTCACGTGGTGGAAGTTACAGAAGTCATTTTCTTTGTACCAAGAAGGTATAGCGTGGGTGGAATCAAACCCAGAGTGAGGTTTAACAGGAGGTAAGGTGATAGCTCCCGCTTTGAGCAATTTTTCCAATATCACACCATAAGTTTCTCCCAAGGGAGTGTAATTGATGGGCTCGGCTTTATACTTATAGGTGGTTTTTGGCGGGGTATTAGACGGTGCTTGGGATTTGACCATCACTGCGTGTACAACTCCTTTTGATTTCGAAGCAGTCAATGCGTGAGAATTGGTGGTGTTGGGTTTGTTGGTGGAGTCTTGGGTTCGGAAATTAGGGTTTTTGTTGCGCAACCGCAATTTCTCGTCCTCTAAGGCTCGAATCTCTAGTTTCTGAGCCATAGTAAAGGCCTCATCAAAGGTGCGGAAAGTTTGAATTTGGAGGGTAGGAGAAATGTGCTTAGCGCAGGCCCGCGTAAAGAGTTCGATAAGTTCGGCCTGAGGCAAGGCATAAGTAAGTTGGTTGATAAGGCCCCGCCATCGTCCAACGAAATCTGTGATAGATTCGTCTTCGAATTGTCGGATGGCATAGAGGTCGGTGATGGATACTTTCTTGGCGATATTAATGGAGAAATGATCCAAGAAAGATTGGGCTAATTGGTTAAAAGAGAAAATTGAGTGCTGGGTTAAAGCACTGTACCATTCCAAGGCGGGTCCTGATAAGGACATGGGAAAGGTGCGGAGTAGTAAGGCATCGTCATGAGCAATCAGATAGCAGGCATGTCTAAATGATCGCAAGTGTTGTTGAGGATCCTCCTTACTATTAAAACGAGTAAATTTTGGTAATTCCCATTGAGGAGGATATGAATGAAGGGGGACAGAAGGATGAATAGGCTCCCGACAAACTTGCTCGTATGTCAGGGTGCTACGGCTTCCTGAAACAGAAGCCTCCAGATTTTGCATCTTGTCCATCATTTGTTTGATTAAATCAGTGGTTGGGTAAGATGATGGTGCGGTTGTTGTAAACGGAGGTGGATTGGGCCAAGAGCCACTACTAGACAATGGTGGGGTTAAATGTTGATAAGGTATTGACGATGAATATGTTGAGGCGGCCGAATAGGGATGTCCTATATAAGATGTTGAAGCCACCGGATACGTGTGTGGAAATGAAAAGGTGGGCGGAGCTTGAGAAGGAAAGCTTGTGTGGATAGGTGGTAGAGAGCAAGTTATGAAAGGAGCAGTCTGCGAGAGAGACGAGGTAGGAGCAGTCGGCGGTAATGATATGTGGGGCCCCAGTTAACCAAAGGAAAGCCAATCTGTGCCGTATGAACCCCTGAAGCCACTGAGTTGGGAGACGGGGCTAAGGATGAAGAAGGCAAGGTGGAGTTATCAGGTGGGGAAGGAGCTAAGTGAGCAGCTATACTAATAGGCATACCAACAAGGAGTTGACCGTCGGGTGTACGGTCAGGGGTATGAGACAAATAGTACTGTACAGTGCTAGGATTAGCATCCAAAAATTTCACAAATTCCTTATCTCCTACAGGGATTTTGGGAACCTCACTGGTGTCCGTAGGATTCCCCACAGGATGTGAAGGGGGTGATTCAGGAAAAGGCACGGAGCAGGCATGTGAAACCATGGCTGCAGCTTGTTTCTGAGTGATAACAACCATGGACAAGAGTACACAGTAGGGATGCAATCTATCAGGAACAGAAGCAGCAACAAAATGTTGGAATTGGTAGGTTGCTGGTTTCGGGAACTGTGAAAGACAGTAACCGATATCGGTCTAATAACCGAGGTCGGTCAGACTTTAGCCGGCGTCGGTCAGTTAACCAATGTCGGTAGAATAGAACCGGTGTAAGAAGCTATAAGAAGCTACTTATTTGGGGTTAACAAGGCTTAGTATACGTACCAAACTATTCTGAATTGATCGCTGAAACAGTGTATGACAGAGAAACAGAACTAAAAACAAGCAAGATGCACAAGCAAATCAAGAGACTAACCCTAGGATTAGTTTTAATTATTGTGGGCTTATGCCTTAGACGCAAGATGATGTCAATCCTAAACAAAATACCTAAGGGAAATGTCAAGTTTGTTTTGGCTTATAAGGTTACCTCAATCGGGCGGAGGAATACCGCGGAAAAAGGGGGAATGTTTGAGCTGTTGTGTTGATTATGATGTGATTTGGTATGTGTTGTGCAGTGAAAGTAAGATTAATTTCTTGTCAATACCGTGGATATCACCCCCACGTGTACGACCTGTTACTTAATCTATGTTCACTAGAATTGAAAACAACAAGCAAGAATGTGATGCACGTGTTTTAAACCCAAATCGAAAATGATATTCGATGAAGCAAAGAAGATGACTTTCACTAATGCAACGATGAGGAAGAAAGACAAATTCTTTTACCAAAATGACAAAAATATCTTGTGAATATTTAGAAGAAGAAAATAGCAAGTGTGCTCCCTATATGAAAGCAAGCAAGAAAGAAAGAAACCCAAGAAGGGTCCCACCGGGCGTGCCAAAATGTTTCGCACAGAATGTTTCCATTCTTAAAATAGAGGTGCTTCTATCCTTTCATTCTCTTGAGAAACAGATGAGGGTTAGGGCTAGGAGGAATACCTGTTGAGTGTTGGGAGGGTGTGCGCGTACCGTAGAGAGAGATCAGATTGATTGTGAAGAACTCCTTTTTGTCTAGGAAGGACTACCTGCAAGTAAGAATACAAGACCACCAGATTTTAGTTAGACAATAAATGAGGGAACTGCCTTGGGCCCAGGAAATATTAGACTTCCTTTCGAAGGTGGTCAGTTCCCCTTTTAATACGAATTAACACAAATGAAAGCAAAGAGGCTATTGCAAAATTACACTTTAGTTACCTTGTTAAAAAGCAATAGAAGAAAGGATCTGGTTTTGGTTTGAGTCACAGTGACCGATGCCGGTCACTGTATAACCGACTGCGGTTATACACCGGTACCGGTTGCTGATAACCGATATCGGTAGGGGTGGTGATTTAGGGGCTTTCAATGAAGGTTGGTTGTGAGGTGGCTATGGTGTTTATAAGATTGGAAAATGATTAGGGGTAGGCAATAGGGTGATGGAGAAGACTCAGAGAGTGTGGGGGCTGTTCTTGGGGCAATGTAAGGGTAGAGGAATGACAGTTAGATGTAGGGTGCTGGGGTAGTAGATCTAGGAGTGAGCTTATAATTACTATGAATCAAAAGTTCAAGAAATGTTATTTAGAAAATGTACAAGACACTACTTACTAGTTCCTGATGAAGATACAGGTCCAAGGATTGTGATGTGAAGTAAGGCTCAGGTGGGATGATCTGACAATGGAAAAGTGAGCCATCTTCTCTCCCAATGCTTAGATGAGTGTCACTGTGCTCTAGTTACTCAGTTGCAGTCTTGGGCTCGATGTCCTTCTCTGCAAACTCTTCTCTTTTCTTCACTTGTCTCTGCTCTTGCCAAGTGAATTTCCGGATTTTTCAAATGAATTCCGATCCTTTGTTTTTGGTTGGGGGAGGTCATTTACAGGGAACCGATGGCGGTTACGTAACCGACGGTGGTCGAGTAGGAACCGATGTCGGTTAAGTCAAAGTGGGCTATTTTTAGTAAAATAGCCAACTTTCCCTCCTTTTCTCCCGAGGGATTAGTTGTGGGCTTGGTCAAGTCATGATTAGGTTGGTTTTGGTGCGGGTGAGAAGTAATTAGTCATGGGTGTGGATGTAGACCAAGTTATAGGTCTTAATTAGGTTAGTTTAGGGTTAGGGCTAGGTCATGATGAGGTGGCGAAATGAGGTGGCAGGTTTGGATATGTGGATTTATTAATTATAAGGTAATTAATAAATAATTGTGTAAGGTTTTAAGTGGTGAGGTTAGGTTGCGAAATGAGATGCGGGGCACAGGGTGTCGTAAGACACAAATTTGGGTGTCTACAATATAATCTTACTTATATCCTCGCTGTCATCAAATGATAGGAATGGTAGTATCGTATAAATCACCCATCAAATCTATTCAATCTAATAGTGAGGTACTTTCTGCGGATAGAAATTGCCATAAAATGATTAACCCTGCCCTGCTCCTGCCTTAATGCACAAGACCCTGGCCTTGCCCCTTTACAAGGATTTGAAGTCATTGCAGACCAGCCATGGTAGCGAGTCTGATACCTGTACCAGAATAAGGGCCTAAAGGTATCACTATCTATGCTCCAGGGGATATGTGCAGTGAGGAAATGATGACAGAACCTGTAACAAATGGTCCCCTGAATGAGGGATTGAGATAAGGTGACCACCTGACACCTTGGAGGTCGAAGGATCACCAGTCCTATTCCTATCTCTCTGATCAAGTGAGTGCATTGTCAATTCATCCAAGACTCCATGATGCCTGAAAAGAATCATTAGAGACCTATGGGCACTCAGCTTATGTTTATAAGATTGGTTGTCCCTATATCTATTCCAACTAGGTCACCAAGGTAGCCACCTGCCCATTGTAGGACATCTCTAGGGCTAAAGGATGTTAGAGACAATCGGGCCAAATGAGTTGGCAGCATTAGGTCGGGCCTAAGGTGGTGTAAACTTGATATTGTGAAAAGCTGTTGTAGCATTTCGGGCCTAACCACTGGCATTTACCTAATCTATCACCCCGACATCATCTATCTGTCGGTCCACCGGTTGATCCTTCTAACCCGATTGGCACATTTTATATACTGATTTAGTTTCATGGTGGAGACATATGGCCTATCCACATCATCTCTTAGGATTATCTTTTTAGGAAGGATAATGGGTCAGCTGAATCATCTATGGCACTGTATCCCAAGAAGATCTGAGCTCCCTTGTAAATTTGATAGAACTACTTCTTAGGAATGGGTATTTGTCTCATTCCCTGGTATGAATTTATTTGGCCCCTCTACCCATGGTTATAAAGTCTAATAGCCCATCTAGCTCCAGACCATGGGTTCCCTTATGAAGGATAATCCTATGCTTATATGGCCTTTAGGTTTTAATGAAACGGGACATGCTGTAAGAAAGGATTCTACTAGTAATCATACCTATGCTTTGTAGGTGGAGGCTACATCATGTGTCACTCATTCCTGAGATCCACTCGGCACTCTCCACATGAGAACTTACACCCATCGCCTCATAACATATGAAGAGTTTAGTAAACGTTATTTACACAGGCTTAAACTAATCACGAGTGCCATAAGGGTAATACCAACTGAATGAACCACACATGAATGAGGTGCTCATAGGCCCCTATGCATAGGAAGGGATGTAATTTGTGCATCCTGAAGTGAAGCTAGATGAGGCTGAACCACCGTAGCCACCCATAGTGCAAATTTTAGCTTCCTACTCCAATAGCCATGTACCCTATGATCTGGGCGTAGGACCCCTGCATGTAAACCAATTCATCTTTGAATCTCCACCATGTATGCTTGAGGTATCATCAGTGAGTGCTTGGGAGGTATATCCTGGTGACCCTCTACACGTTTGGTAGTGTAAAATAGGAGAGTGTAGAACCTCCATCAGGTTTAAAGTACTGAGACTGAGGCCTCATCATCCTAAAGGGTAGGCTGTACTCACATCACCCCGTAGCTCATGCACATGAGTCCATAACCACTTTTGTGGAATCCTAACAATGCTGAGCCCCTCTCCAAACACTACTAATAATCCTTAACTCATTCTAAGATAGCCTCTATCAGGAGATAGAGTGAACATGTGTACTTGCTATAGGAAGTCATAAGGATTATCTATAACATCCTCTATCCCCATTTTAGTACATTAGAAAAAGTAAAAAAATTTTCTTACATTTGATGAATGTTTCATAGTTCTAAATACATAATTTAGAACTCACAAATCAAAAACAACCATTCTTATAACAGATAACCATATGCAGCTGTAATGACTCGGAGTACCTCCGATCTATTCATTCCATGACTCGGTAATCTACCGATCTATTCATGAGTATCAAGAGTTGGTGTTTTTATTTTAACACATCACTCTTGCGGTTCTCTTCCCTAATCTGGGATTCAGAATGCTCTGTCCAAGGAACCTATCTGAATAATTGTTACCATTATTCATCGGCATCTCGTCCCTTAGACTAGGTGACATAGGACAACGCAATCAGCAGCTTGCGATACTTTGGCCAAAGATTTGAAACATACTGCTTATGTCTCGTATTCCTTGATGGCATACTCATCATTCTGGAATACGTCCTTCACCCCATTCCTATGTTATGTAGAATGTCTTATACTGACTTCTGTCAGTCTCTCCTGCCCCAAGTTATTCACTCAGGAACGGATTAATAATATGACAACGTTATAGGGATGCTCCCGAGGACTAGGGATACGCTGACATACTGGGTCAACCCTAGTTTAACCCAGTGTGTCAAGATACCCCGAGTCTCCAGGGGCAGCCTTATAACATGACCACATTCCTAACCAGTCCCAGAGTAAAACTTGTTCGAGTTTAAGGTGTAAATCTTAACGATCAATGCAAAGGGTGTCGCCATAAGTCACCTGCATTGTTGTATCTTCGAGAAGATCCTAATCTTCTCGAAGGTACAACCCTGCAGTTGACTTGTGCCATCAACCTTCCAAAACCACCTCGAAAAGATCTACTTAACTTTAAGGTGTTACCTACGTTGAGATAAAGTTATACTTAAAAACGCTCCTTTTTGGGTAGTCTTTTCCCAACCCCTGGGTTCCTTACCTTAGAATTGCCTTTCTCAATAAAACCCATTACACAAAGAGAAGTTATTAAGAATCGAGGTCTCATCAAGGAGTTCATCGAAAAATAGTAATCTAAATCAACGAAACTGGGTAATAGCCCTAAATCTTCACATAAGGTTTCTAGCCATACCCTTTTAGGTTTATATCAGTTCTCATAACTGAAATATATCTTACTTATTAGAATTGAGATATAGTGGTTAAAAATCCAATTAAACGTTGTCTTGACTTAGATCAAGACTAGGAAGTAATAATTTATTCAGCCCGTTTAGCTTCCTGTTGAGGTTTATTTTAACCTTAGCTTCTCGAAAGACAGTGATCTAATTTCCAATTTAGCTTTAGATAGAACATAACAGATCTACTAAACATTCACAAGTATTCAGTCACATAATCTTTTCAAAGCTTACTTAGAGAATCCCAAATGTCTCCAAGGTATACAATAATAACAATGCTCTTTAAAATCATTCGAACCGAAGAAGTTCAATCCATCAAGATACGAATGCAAACACATAAGTAACAAATACCTCATTTCATTCATTTCTAAGCTAATCAAATACATTTTATGCATTCAGCATATTGGATACAATACTCAACAGCAAAAGAACATCTTTCTTCAAGTAGTACATTTAGAGAATCAAATTGGAATTCATCATAAAACCAAATTAAACGATCTGAACATCATATCAGATCTGCGTGTCTTTACCACTTACGGCAACCATCTGCAAAAATTGTCAACACGGGTCAGTTCGGTGAACTGAGCATGATAAGCACTAATTCTTAAAACAATTGCAATCCACCAATTGTTCTCATTAAACAACCTGTTTAAATGAAATCATTTATTCAAATTCCAAACATAAATCAGGCTATTCATCTTATATGTTAGAGACTAAGAACAAATGAATACAACCAATCTAAAGACAACAAAACTCCTACAAAATTGTTTCTATCAATTTCTCAAGGCAGTTAAAACATTCAACAAGCTCACTGTCTTAATTCTTTTATCATCATAACACATTTCAATGTTATTGACAAGTATACCTATTTAAACAGCAGCTCACATTTTATACCAGTCTCTCCATATAATACCTCAGTTTATTCTTGTTATGCCCTTACCGTAGAGATCGCAAAAGGATGCAAGAAGAAAGCACACAAGGTTTCCTGACTAGGAGAGAGAAAATTTTCCTGTTCAACTTATTATACATCAACATATAAATTACAGTCTAGAAGAAAGAAACAGAGTCAATTAGATTCCTGAATCAACAATGTTCTGGACTGTACCGACTCCTTGAATAATGCTAATACATTTACGCATGCGACTAAACAGTCGAGATTACAAGAAGAACTACAGCATCATCAGAATTCCAAATATAAAAATCACCTGTAGCTTATTGAGCAATACAAGAGTTCACGCGACAAGCAATAATAAATAATCCAACTCCAATAGGCTCAACAAAACTTTCCATATTATTCAACAAACATGAAAAATATCCAACGCCATCGCCTGTCATGGCACAGCTAGTAACTCTTTACCCTAGTCAAGCACAAGACTAGATAACACAATAACAGAAGAGGTAACCATGTGCAAACACAGCGACATTCCCACTGAGTCGAAACACTCAGCAACATACAGCTGAATCTAATCCCTACTAAAATACAGCCAGGACTTAAATCAGAAGCCGAAATCAAGAAAGAATAACCACTACAAGGACTTCATAGAAGACGTCATCGTATCATTAATTTCATCAAAATTTCATCCAAAATCGAGCTAATACGAATACAGCAGGGACTCATACAGAGTCGAGTTTGTAAAGAAAACCCATCCCTTAATTCCTCAGAAATGAACTGAACATAAACACAATAATATTAAGAAGAGTCAATTTCAATATGCATGCACAGTGAAGACTTAAATCAGGAATCGAGCCAACACGCAACATATCAAGGACTTTATCAGGAGTCGTGTTTAAATGGGAATACCGCAAGGACTCCGACAGTGTCAAATCCAACCAGTACTCACAACCAGGGTTCGATTGGAGTCGAATTCATACGACAACAATTCAAGGACTCCCACAGAGTCAAAACCATTAAGCATTCACAGCAAAACTTCTTCAGAAGTCAAAAACATACTATACATTACAAGGATTCCAACAAAATTCACAACAAAACTTCTTACCGAAGTCGAAACATTAATTACGTTTCAAGGACTCAAAAGGAGTCGAACCCATATAGTATTCTCAATTAAACTTCTACAGAAGTCGAAAATACTATCTATTTCAAGAATTCCAACAATATCAATAACATATAGTATTCACGACTAAACTTCTACAGAAGCCAAAACATACTATCATTTCAAGGATTCCAACAAGCAACAATAACATATAGTATTCACGACTAAACTTCTACAGAAGTCGAAACATACTATACATTTCAAGAATTCCAACAGTATCAGTTTCAACAAGTGTAAACAGCAAGGCTTCGACTGAAGTCGATATCAAACAAGAAAACATTTCATGGACTCCAACAGAGTCAGTTTCATACATTATCATTGCAAGCATTTCTTCGGAATCTACCAAAATGCAAAACACAGCAAGATAATTCAACAACACGAAACCAAATGTACACCCAGCAAGGAATCAACTGAATAATCGAGCCAGCATGAAAACACAGCAAGATAATTCATACATTGCTACCATTAAAACCAACTGAACCAAAAATCATCTGAACAGAGTTGTTCTAATGAAATCATTTGAAGGAAAGCAAGATTTTTAAAAGTTAGGGCCTAACATGCCTGGTAATGTCGCTTAAAAATCCGAAGAAGACCTCTGAATGTGCTCGAGCCTTCTTCTCCTCTTCCACGATAGATTCAACAACAATAATTTGTTACTACCATGTCTTATAAACTTTCCCCGATAGAGAAAAGAGCTAGATAATCTCATAGTTGCCATGCAACACATAGTAGACTGGTTCGAAGAACCAGTGATCAAACAGAGAGAAAAACGGAGCGAATGGAAAACCAAAATACCAACAAATTTTCCATTTGCATGCCTTCCCAAGCAATCCGCGCTCGGGAACCGAAGTTCATCAATGACATTAACTCCAAAATTCCCACCTAACCTCCATTGCCACCGACCGCCATAGTTGGCGATGGACAAAAGCAAACCAAAGACCATTTCCAGATTTGGCGACTCTGCCACGTCGGTCTCGATGGCCGTTTGAAATCTCCGCTAAATCCCTTGTCCTTCATGCTTATCCACTTCATTTAATGCCATAGAAACTACCGCCCATGGCTCGCACCCCTTCATAGGTCCCCCTTCATCCACTATCATTAGTTAGGTTAGAAACATAGGTTAGATCATAAGGTAATACTTTAGCCTTAATTTCCATAGTGCTAGGTGGCTAACCTTAGGAACATTTAGCTTATAGTTTAGGGCTAGGTTAGATTACTAATAATTTAACCAATAGGTTATAGTTTAGGTTTAGGTTATTAACCTTAATAAATCCAGTCTAGGTCTCCGAAGTAGGATCGTTCAGTATAAGAATCAACAGGTATAACATTCCCGAAATGGATTCCATCCGGCATTGATAAAAAGTTTGCAGTATACACCTGAATTTATTACCTGGCTCAAGGTCTAGACCTTCCTGATATTACACTATCGGGAACCAATTCATTTAACAAGATCAGCCTGAGTTAACTCCTGAATTGCTCATTCAACACATTCAGACCTTGCAACCTTCGTAAGGTCTATAATTTTTGTTCATCCAGAATAAACTTAAAACATCTCTTGGATCAATGCAACTGATCCAAGGCTGAGTCATAAAGATGGGTAAATCCACAATTCATCCCGAAATCAGATTAAACTCAGGTGCTAAAAATGAAAGAAATAAAAGAGTCCAAGCATATCCTGACTCAGTCAAAGATCTTCAAGAGCAAAGAAGATACAATCCATATCAAGCATGACTTCACAATCAAAGGAACACATCCTTTTACAGAAGAAATCATATATCAACACTTGAATGCTCAGGAGGAAGTAACAATAGTTCAGGGTGTTACATGCTTCCCTCCTAAAAGATTCATCGTCCCGATGATTACATATTTGATTTACCTTCAGGTCAACCAATTTATTAGTTCACAATACAATAAGACTATTTCCAACTTGAATAGTTCCAGAAATCAATGTCACGATACATTTTATTCAGCCTGAATAATGTTTGCCTCAATCTGGCTTTCATATAGACATGAAAAAGATAAGTTCATAAAAAAAATGTTTTGTCAACAGATTTCATTCTGTTGAAAAAGAAAAGGAAAAGCAATTTTCATCTCTTCCAGATTTTCCCAAGTTGCACTTTCTTCGTTAAACTGGTCCCACTGGACCTTACATTGCTGTATTTCATGATTTCTCAAATGCAATTGGCGAGTTTCCAGCACTCGTGTGGGTTTAACCACGATTATTCCTGGGTCTTGGACCTGCAAGGAATTCCAATTTAAAACATGTGACAAATCTGAAACGTATTTCTTAAGCAAAGAAATATGGAAAACATCATGCATGCGAGACAAAGCAGGTGGTAATGCTAATCGGTAAGCTACAGGATTGATTATCTCGACAATTTCGAAAGGTCCCACATAACGAGGTGACAACTTGGCAGCCTTGCCAAAAGTTATAGAACTCTTTCTGGGTTTAACACATGAAGAAAAACCTTCTCACCAAGCTCAAACCTTCGATCAACCCACTTAAGGTCAGCATAGCTCTTCTGCCTATCTGCTGCTTCCTTTAATCGTTCACGAATCAACTTTACTTGCTTTTCCATTTCAGTGAGGATCTCTAGTCCAATTACCACTCTATCCTCAATACTATCCCAACTAACAGGGGTTCTGCACTTCCTTCCATAAAGTGCTTCAAAAGGTGCCATTTTAAGAGATGAGTGATAAGTGTTGTTGTATGCGAATTCAACTAGTGGAAGATACTCTTCCCATTTATACTGTTGATCCATGCAATACATTCGCAACATATCTTCCAACACTTGATTTACTCTCTCTGTTTGTCCATCCGTTTCCGGATGATATGCAGAACTGAAGTTTAGTTTCGTTCCAAGAGCTGTATTAAGTGTTTGCCAAAATCTTGACGTCATTCTAGGATCCCTGTCAGATATAATCAATTCTGGTACACCATGTAACCTGAAAATTTCATGCACGAATCTTTTGGCCAACACTGGTGAATCATCCTTTAGATTTCCAGCGATGAAATGAGCTACCTTAGTTAGTTTATCTACAACTACCAGGATAACATCATGTTTATTCCTGGACATAGGTAACCCTTGTACAAAGTCCATGCTTATTACTTGCCATTTGTACTGCGGTATGCTATGGGGATATAATAGTCCAGCAGGGTGCATGTGTTCTGCCTTAACCCGCTGACATTCCAGACAATGAGTCACAAAATCAATAACATCCTTTTTCATACCTTTCCAAAAGTATTGTTGTTTCAGATCAGCAAGCATTTTTGTGATACCCGGGTGTCCAGAGAAAGGTGAATTATGAAATTCAACTAACAACTTCTTTCTCAAATCGTTCAGCATAGGTACGTATACCCTGTTTTCATAACGTAAGATTCCTTCATTATCAAAATGAAAACCTTTATACCTTTCATCATTAGGTTCTGCAGCAAGCGCTGCTTTTACTTGCTGAAAGTATATATCAGATTCTGAGGCACTTTTTACCTCATCCTTAAACTGAGTTCTTAATGTTATAAGAGCAGAAATGTGCTTCCTACGACTTAGAGCATCTGCTACCCTATTCTCTTTCCCTTTGATGTAGCTAATATCAAAATCATATTGAGATAAAAACTCTAACCACCTTCTCTGTCTGGCATTTAGATTAGGCTGAGTGAAAATATATTTCAGTCCTAAGTGATCAGTTTTCAACTCAAAAGGTTTCCCAAGTAAATAGTGTCTCCAGACTTGAAGCGCATGAACAATGGCAGCAAGCTCCAAATCATGAGGGGCATAATTCAGCTCATGTAACTTAAGTTTTCTACTTTCATATGCTATGACTTGATCATTTTGTAACAAAACACCTCCAAGGCCTTCCCCAGAAGCATCCGTTACAACAGTAAAGCTCCCATTAGGGTCTGGTACAGCTAATATAGGTGCGGAAGTCAACTGGCTTTTCAGACTTTTGAAAGCAGTTTCACACTTATCATTCCAATTAAATTTCTTATCCTTCTTCTGCAATGAAGTTATCGGTGCAGCCACTTTAGAAAAATCCTTAACAAATTTTCTATAATAACCAGCAAGACCCATGAAGCTTCTTACTTCGTGCACATTCTTTGGTGCAGGCCACTCAGTTATTGCCACTATTTTTGAAGGATCTACTGCAATTCCTTCTTTACTAATGACATGACCCAAATAGTGAACTTCTGTATCAAAGAAAGAACATTTGGATAACTTACCATACAACTTTCTTTTTCTCAAAATTCCCAAAACTATCTTCAAATGCTCATTGTGCTCTTCAACACTTTTAGAATAAATGAGAATATCGTCCAAGAATACAAGTACAAACTTGTCCAAATATTCTTGAAAGATATTATTCATTAAGTTCATAAAAGTTGTGGGTGCATTAGTTAATCCAAAGGGTAAAACCGTGAATTCATAATGTCCGTACCTTGTTCGGAAAGTTGTTTTATGAATATCTTCTTCTCTAATCCTTGACTGATGATAACCAGATCGAAGATCTATCTTAGAATAAACCGCTGCCCCACGCATCTGATCAAATAGATCGTCGATCCTTGGAAGTGGGTATCTGTTCTTGATTGTTGCTTTGTTCAACATCCGATAATCAATACACAGCCTAAGTGTTCCATCCTTCTTTTTCACAAATATTACTGGTGCTCCCCAAGGTGAAACACTTGGTCTAATCAAACCTTTAGACAAAAGTTCTTGCAATTGAGCCTTAAGCTCGACTAACTCTGTAGTAGTCATCCGATAAGGTGCTTTGGAAATAGGTTCCGTTCCTGGTTTGATTTCGATGGTGAAGTCAAATTCCCTCTTGGGTGGTAACCCTGGTAATTCCTCCGGAAAAACATCTTTGAAACTTTGTAGCAGAGGAAATCGTTTCATGGAATCACCATCTTCTTCTGAAAATTCAGATATCTTTACTGCATAAAGGGTGCATCCTTTGTTTTTAGCCTTTTTAAGCTGCATAGCTGAAAGTTTTCTAACTGAAATTTCCCGTTTCACCCCTTGAATCTCTGTTGTTTCCAGCCGATCATCTAAACATTTTATATTCTTTTCATAGCAGTCTACTTTTGCTTTATGGTCAGCTAACCAATTGACACCGATGACAATGTCATATGATCCCAAAGGTGTAACATAGAGGTCAACTTCCGTGGAAAAGTTAGGTAAGTCAAGGACTGCCCCAAAAAGACACATACTCACTGTATGAACAGAATTATTACCATACTGTACAGTCCAAGATTTATCCATTTTTCCAGCTTTTCTCTTAAGTTTAGAAGCAAGTTTACTAGAAATAAAACATTCAGTAGCTCCTGTATCAAAAATAATAGTGACAGGTATGCCAAATAACTTACCCAGAACTTCTATAGGTGTCACCTGCTTTTCAGCTTGCTTGTCTGCTACTGCAGCATGTATCTTATGCTGCTGATTACGATCATCCTTCTTCAAAGGGCACTGATTTGCGTAGTGGTCTTTGCCACAATTGTAGCAGCCTCCTACAGGTCCCTTTTTAGTCTCAAAATTGCCTCCAGCCTTGTAATTATCACGTTGTCCTCCATAGGGCTTCTGCCCATTGTTATAATTTTTGGCAAAATTATCCCTTACATTTCCAGCAGGCTTATTTGCTACTGTTTTCTTACTATTATCCCCTGGAAACTTACTTCTGTTTCCAAACTTTTTCCATGGTCCCTTTTTGGGTGCAAGTGAAGTTGAAGAAGGGTTTGCAATCTTCTTCCGCACTTCCTCTTTATGAGCAGAAATAGCCTTTAATTTCTGTTCTTGTCGTATGGCCTTTTCAACAACTCCTTCCATAGTGGTTGGACTGTGAACATCGACCTCTCCCCCTATCACGGGATTCAATCCCATGATGAATTTCCATATTCTGAACTTCTCGTCAGTTTGATACTGCGGTACATACTTGAGGAGTTTTGTAAATCGCTCCCAGTATTCAGTTACCGTTAGCTTCCCTTGAGCTAAGTTCTGGAATTCTGTCATTTTCTGATCATAGAAAAGTTGTGGCAGCCAACGTTGCCTAAAATAGCCCTTAAATTGATCCCAAGTAATATTGGTCTCATCAATATTTAGCTCAGCTTTACGGCTATCCCACCACGAAGATGCTTCGTGGGAAAGCTGATAGGCTCCCCAAATAGCTTTGGTTTCCTCTGAGAAGTTTCTTATTGCAAAGTACTTCTCCATTTCACTGAGCCAGTTCTCAGCTCCATCTCCTAATGTGGTGCCATCATATTTAGGTGGGCTTATCCTTTTTATATCATTAGTGAGTTCTGCTGCCAACCTGGCCTTTTTGTTTTCTGGTTGGACAGGTGCATTTCCAGCATTATTATCAACACCCATATTGGGGTTGTCCTCAGGAGGTTGCTGATTGTTATTACCAGCTTCATCTTCCTCCTCATTTCCCATTACTTGCTGTTCAAGTACAGCCAAACGATCTCTTGTGTCCAATAGGGCAGCAAGGATCTCATCAAGCTTTTGGGTTGTTGCTGCCCCTCCTTCTGGTGGAGCATTATTCGCAACGTTCCCCCTTGTTCTAACCATTTTCTGTTACAAGAAAATTCAGGTTTTTATCAGATTATGGACACAATAGGTCCAAGAGCTGCAACCTTCAGCTCTGATACCAAGATGTAACGTCCCCATTTTAGTACATTAGAACAAGTAATTTTTTTTTTTGATAAATGCTTCCTAGTTCTAAATACATAATTTAGAACTCACAAATAAAAAACAACCATTCTTATAACAGATAACCATATGCAGCTGTAATGACTCGGAGTACCTCCGATCTATTCATTCCATGACTCGGTAATCTACCGATCTATTCATGAGTATCAAGAGTTGGCGTTTTTATTTTAACACATCACTCTTGCGGTTCTCTTCCCTAATCTGGGATTCAGAATGCTCTGTCCAAGGAACCTATCTGAATAATTGTTACCATTATTCATCGGCATCTCGTCCCTTAGACTAGGTGACATAGGACAACGCAATCAGCAGCTTGCGATACTTTGGCCAAAGATTTGAAACATACTGCTTATGTCTCGTATTCCTTGACGGCATACTCGTCATTCTGGAATACGTCCTTCACCCCATTCCTATGTTATGTAGAATGTCTTATACTGACTTCTGTCAGTCTCTCCTGCCCCAAGTTATTCACTCAGGAACGGATTAATAATATGACAACGTTATAGGGATGCTCCCGAGGACTAGGGATACGCTGACATACTGGGTCAACCCTAGTTTAACCCAGTGTGTCAAGATACCCCGAGTCTCCAGGGGCAGCCTTATAACATGACCACATTCCTAACCAGTCCCAGAGTAAAACTTGTTCGAGTTTAAGGTGTAAATCTTAACGATCAATGCAAAGGGTGTCGCCATAAGTCACCTGCATTGTTGTATCTTTGAGAAGATCCTAATCTTCTCGAAGGTACAACCCTGCAGTTGACTTGTGCCATCAACCTTCCAAAACCACCTCGAAAAGATCTACTTAACTTTAAGGTGTTACCTACGTTGAGATAAAGTTATACTTAAAAACGCTCCTTTTTGGGTAGTCTTTTCCCAACCCCTGGGTTCCTTACCTTAGAATTGCCTTTCTCAATAAAACCCATTACGCAAAGAGAAGTTATTAAGAATCGAGGTCTCATCAAGGAGTTCATCGAAAAACAGTAATCTAAATCAACGAAACTGGGCAATAGCCCTAAATCTTCACATAAGGTTGCTAACCATACCCTTTTAGGTTTATATCAGTTCTCATAACTGAAATATATCTTACTTATTAGAATTGAGATATAGTGGTTAAAAATCCAATTAAACGTTGTCTTGACTTAGATCAAGACTAGGAAGTAATAATTTATTCAGCCCGTTTAGCTTCCTGTTGAGGTTTATTTTAACCTTAGCTTCTCGAAAGACAGTGATCTAATTTCCAATTTAGCTTTAGATAGAACATAACAGATCTACTAAACATTCACAAGTATTCAGTCACATAATCTTTTCAAAGCTTACTTAGAGAATCCCAAATGTCTCCAAGGTATACAATAATAACAATGCTCTTTAAAATCATTCGAACCGAAGAAGTTCAATCCATCAAGATACGAATGCAAACACATAAGTAACAAATACCTCATTTCATTCATTTCTAAGCTAATCAAATACATTTTATGCATTCAGCATATTGGATACAATACTCAACAGCAAAAGAACATCTTTCTTCAAGTAGTACATTTAGAGAATCAAATTGGAATTCATCATAAAACCAAATTAAACGATCTGAACATCATATCAGATCTGCGTGTCTTTACCACTTACGGCAACCATCTGCAAAAATTGTCAACACGGGTCAGTTCGGTGAACTGAGCATGATAAGCACTAATTCTTAAAACAATTGCAATCCACCAATTGTTCTCATTAAACAACCTGTTTAAATGAAATCATTTATTCAAATTCCAAACATAAATCAGGCTATTCATCTTATATGTTAGAGACTAAGAACAAATGAATACAACCAATCTAAAGACAACAAAACTCCTACAAAATTGTTTCTATCAATTTCTCAAGGCAGTTAAAACATTCAACAAGCTCACTGTCTTAATTCTTTTATCATCATAACACATTTCAATGTTATTGACAAGTATACCTATTTAAACAGCAGCTCACATTTTATACCAGTCTCTCCATATAATACCTCAGTTTATTCTTGTTATGCCCTTACCGTAGAGATCGCAAAAGGATGCAAGAAGAAAGCACACAAGGTTTCCTGACTAGGAGAGAGAAAATTTTCCTGTTCAACTTATTATACATCAACATATAAATTACAGTCTAGAAGAAAGAAACAGAGTCAATTAGATTCCTGAATCAACAATGTTCTGGACTGTACCGACTCCTTGAATAATGCTAATACATTTACGCATGCGACTAAACAGTCGAGATTACAAGAAGAACTACAGCATCATCAGAATTCCAAATATAAAAATCACCTGTAGCTTATTGAGCAATACAAGAGTTCACGCGACAAGCAATAATGAATAATCCAACTCCAATAGGCTCAACAAAACTTTCCATATTATTCAACAAACATGAAAAATATCCAACGCCATCGCCTGTCATGGCACAGCTAGTAACTCTTTACCCTAGTCAAGCACAAGACTAGATAACACAATAACAGAAGAGGTAACCATGTGCAAACACAACGACATTCCCACTGAGTCGAAACACTCAGCAACATACAGCTGAATCTAATCCCTACTAAAATACAGCCAGGACTTAAATCAGAAGCCGAAATAAAGAAAGAATAACCACTACAAGGACTTCATAGAAGACGTCATCGTATCATTAATTTCATCAAAGTTTCATCCAAAATCGAGCTAATACGAATACAGCAGGGACTCATACAGAGTCGAGTTTGTAAAGAAAACCCATCCCTTAATTCCTCAGAAATGAACTGAACATAAACACAATAATATTAAGAAGAGTCAATTTCAATATGCATGCACAGTGAAGACTTAAATCAGGAATCGAGCCAACACGCAACATATCAAGGACTTTATCAGGAGTCGTGTTTAAATGGGAATACCGCAAGGACTCCGACAGTGTCAAATCCAACCAGTACTCACAACCAGGGTTCGATTGGAGTCGAATTCATACGACAACAATTCAAGGACTCCCACAGAGTCAAAACCATTAAGCATTCACAGCAAAACTTCTTCAGAAGTCAAAAACATACTATACATTACAAGGATTCCAACAAAATTCACAACAAAACTTCTTACCGAAGTCGAAACATTAATTACGTTTCAAGGACTCAAAAGGAGTCGAACCCATATAGTATTCTCAATTAAACTTCTACAGAAGTCGAAAATACTATCTATTCAAGGATTCCAACAATATCAATAACATATAGTATTCACGACTAAACTTCTACAGAAGCCAAAACATACTATCATTTCAAGGATTCCAACAGCAACAATAACATATAGTATTCACGACTAAACTTCTACAGAAGTCGAAACATACTATACATTTCAAGAATTCCAACAGTATCAGTTTCAACAAGTGTAAACAGCAAGGCTTCGACTGAAGTCGATATCAAACAAGAAAACATTTCATGGACTCCAACAGAGTCAGTTTCATACATTATCCTTGCAAGCATTTCTTCGGAATCTACCAAAATGCAAAACACAGCAAGATAATTCAACAACACGAAACCAAATGTACACCCATCAAGGAATCAACTGAATAGTCGAGCCAGCATGAAAACACAGCAAGATAATTCATACATTGCTACCATTGAAACCAACTGAACCAAAAATCATCTGAACAGAGTTGTTCTAATGAAATCATTTGAAGGAAAGCAAGATTTTTAAAAGTTAGGGCCTAACATGCCTGGTAATGTCGCTTAAAAATCCGAAGAAGACCTCTGAATGTGCTCGAGCCTTCTTCTCCTCTTCCACGATAGATTCAACAACAATAATTTGTTACTACCATGTCTTATAAACTTTCCCCGACAGAGAAAAGAGCTAGATAATCTCATAGTTGCCATGCAACACATAGTAGACTGGTTCGAAGAACCAGTGA
The DNA here is from genome assembly GCA_019776745.2 of Taxus chinensis. Taxonomy (NCBI): domain Eukaryota; kingdom Viridiplantae; phylum Streptophyta; class Pinopsida; order Cupressales; family Taxaceae; genus Taxus; species Taxus chinensis. The sequence continues at coordinate 218,793,921 of CM034157.1, forward strand.
TCAAACAGAGAGAAAAACGGAGCGAATGGAAAACCAAAATACCAACAAATTTTCCATTTGCATGCCTTCCCAAGCAATCCGCGCTCGGGAACCAAAGTTCATCAATGACATTAACTCCAAAATTCCCGCCTAACCTCCATTGCCACTGACCGCCATAGTTGGCGATGGACAAAAGCAAACCAAAGACCATTTCCAGATTTGGCGACTCTGCCACGTCGGTCTCGATGGCCGTTTGAAATCTCCGCTAAATCCCTTGTCCTTCATGCTTATCCACTTCATTTAATGCCATAGAAACTACTGCCCATGGCTCGCACCCCTTCATAGGTCCCCCTTCATCCACTATCATTAGTTAGGTTAGAAACATAGGTTAGATCATAAGGTAATACTTTAGCCTTAATTTCCATAGTGCTAGGTGGCTAACCTTAGGAACATTTAGCTTATAGTTTAGGGCTAGGTTAGATTACTAATAATTTAACCAATAGGTTATAGTTTAGGTTTAGGTTATTAACCTTAATAAATCCAGTCTAGGTCTCCGAAGTAGGATCGTTCAGTATAAGAATCAACAGGTATAACATTCCCGAAATGGATTCCATCCAGCATTGATAAAAAGTTTGCAGTATACATACCAGAATTTATTACCTGGCTCAAGGTCTAGACCTTCCTGATATTACGATATCGGGAACCAATTCATTTAACAAGATCAGCCTGAGTTAACTCCTGAATTGCTCATTCAACACATTCAGACCTTGCAACCTTCGTAAGGTCTATAATTTTTGTTCATCCAGAATAAACTTAAAACATCTCTTGGATCAATGCAACTGATCCAAGGCTGAGTCATAAAGATGGGTAAATCCACAATTCATCCCGAAATCAGATTAAACTCAGGTGCTAAAAATGAAAGAAATAAAAGAGTCCAAGCATATCCTGACTCAGTCAAAGATCTTCAAGAGCAAAGAAGATACAATCCATATCAAGCATGACTTCACAATCAAAGGAACACATCCTTTTACAGAAGAAATCATATATCAACACTTGAATGCTCAGGAGGAAGTAACAATAGTTCAAATAATTCAGGTTTGTTATATTGTTGTACCCGTAATGATATTAACGGGTGTTTTGTTGTGTGACTTCCTGGTTTGTAGGAAGTCAGTTTTCTATTTCTATGGCTATTTATTAGCCTCAGTATTATTTGTAATTGGTATGCTGAATAGAATATTTTCCTGTGTATATTGAATATCATTTGTAATTGTTTTGTAAAATGCTTGCAGTCTGATCCAAATCAATATTTGGTATCAGAGCGACATTAATCACATCTGTGATATTTTTATAAGTTAATTTTTTGATGGGCTGATTTATGGAGAATTGCCCCTGGCTGGGGGAAAATATAGTTTTCTTTTGCTTGCATTCACTAATGATCTCTAGTCGTATTTTAGCAATTGTCAAATCTTGATTTTTTAGGTTCATATTATTTCTATCAATCTTATTCATGGATTCCTAGCTATGCATTGACAAATACTTCTGCGTGGAAGTATGGAAACATTTTCCTCTGACCGCATGCAAGTATAGACTAGGTGGATAGTTTGAGACGCCGAATGAATATGTTGTTATAGAAAATTCAAGATACTTTCGATATTGAACATTTATTCAAATCTTTCTGTTCGGCATGCACATTTATATATAAATCCAATGAATATTGATCTGTTCCAAGCTACTATGGACTCCAAGCTTCTCTGATTTTATTTGTTTGTATCATACGGCCTGGCAAATTACGTCAGAAGCGCTGGACCAATACGTTCCTGGATGCAAGACGTCCACAACCTGCAACTCTGACCATGCATTCCACCATCAATTTAGCCTAATAACAGCTAAATACACTCAAGTCGTTTTCCACGTATCCACAGTTTGCATAATTGAAGGCGTATTGATTGTTCATTGACTGTCTACCCAGCGCATCGTGGTGTTTCATCAAGATATTACTGTATTTTTTGGACTCGTGATCAATAACTGTTATGGACATGTCAAATGAAAGGGTGAGGTGACTTGCATGATCACACAGTCCTGATTTGATAGAGTGCCTCAAGTATCTTCCAAACTATTTCCATGTATCCACATGTCCTACGTGTCCATGCAAAATTACACTGAGTCAAACTATAAGTTGTGTTTGGTCATCTTTTAGTACATTGTCGGTTTAATATTTTTTTTATTTTGTGTAGTGCTTTATGTATATTTGTATTGAGCATGAGTTGGAATTCAAAAAGGGTCATTTCTTTATTTTTGTATTAAGTCAAGTCAAAATATTAAAAAGTAATTAAATATTACTTTTAGTATTAATGTAAAGATTGTTTGTGTCAATTTTGTGGTCATTAAAATAAAGTTTTATGTCAATAAAATTCATTGTTGAAAGTTATCCAAAGTCGTCAAAAGTTGAAGAGTCAATGTCAAGTAAAGTTGTCTATTTGTCATATTTATATTAAGTCAATGTTTGTTTTGTCCCAAAATATTAGTGTCGTTATTTACGTGTCATTGTCTAGGTAAATGAGTCTTTTATATTATAGTCATTTTGTTGTATGTCACCTATCTCAATAGGTAAAGTATTTGTCATTAACCAATTACCATCAAAGTAGAAGTTGTCAAAAGTTGTGAGTGTCAACCTAATATATTTGGTCATGCTAAATTGTAAAAAGTGATCGAAGGTCATAGTGAAAATTGTAAAAAATCTAAAAAAAAAAAAAATGGATGCATTTCAATTTTGAAACGCATTATTGGTTGAACGCGAAGTGAGACAAGTTAAAGTTCAATTGAAGGTGCATTTTGAGCTTCTATGATCACATCCAGCTGAGCTAGCAGCAAACACTGGAGGATGGAGGCATCGGAGGTTGGAGGTCATTCAGCGACCTCTCGTCAGTCGCCAACGATGGGGCCGCAAATGAGTTTGGTGACATGGTGTATTTTCTTTCAACTTGTTCGTGTGCTTCTTGTCATATTTCCAGTATCAGTGATTCCTGTTTTCATGTTCGCATTGAATAAGTGGAAATTTCACATTGAGGGGGGGAACATGATCCAATGTTCCATTTCCAGTATGTCAACTTTTTCTATGTATGTATGAGCAACAGATTTCAGCAGAATTTCCTATGTTATTCCCTGCAGTGAGATGTGATGAGGGATGAGAATAGTACTTTGCATATCATGATGTGGTTGTAGGTAAACCACTTGAAAACCTTCATTTGTGGTTTGTGGTAAACCAATAGCAAAACCACCATTCTTGGTTGTTGGTAATCCATTCGCAAAATGGTCACTTTTGGTTTGTGGTAAACCAATTGCAAAACCACCATTCTCGGTTTGTGGTCAAACCGTTTGCAAAACCATCCCTGAGGTTTGTGATCATCCTGTGAAAATCACCAGATCATGAGCAGGTGCAAGTACAAAGGCAGGTTTTCCCCATGTTCGCACTAAGGGGGGGAATGTTAGGAAATATTATTTAATTAGTGCTCTCATTATTATATTGTAATATTATTAATATGAGTTATATTATAACTCATTATTAATAAGGTTTGGTTTGTTATATTGTTGTACCCGTAATGATATTAACGGGTGTTTTGTTGTGTGACTTCCTGGTTTGTAGGAAGTCAGTTTTCTATTTCTATGGCTATTTATTAGCCTCAGTATTATTTGTAATTGGTATGCTGAATAGAATATTTTCCTGTGTATATTGAATATCATTTGTAATTGTTTTGTAAAATGCTTGCAGTCTGATCCAAATCAATAATGGCATGCGAGTCAAGTGTAAAATTCCTTTCACCTTGAGCATAATCTCAAAAAATATGTAATCACATCATGAAAATGTGGCCTTATAGGCCTGGAGCTGCCCATGCCGCTCTTGTGTCTTCAATCGGGGTAGGCCAATTTACAAATTTGGTCAAAACAATCTTTAAGATCATTTTCTTCTATAATGCATCATCTAGGTTCTTTTATTCATCATCTCAATTTTTCTAAAACCTTCCTAAAATTATTATAAGGTTGTACAAATTGTCCCGTCCATGCCAACACACCCTTTGTAGCACCAACATCAGCACATGTGTTTTCACACAAGCATGCCCCTATTCCCCCCAACCTCGGTTTGATGCTAGCTCATCTATTTTTATGTTAGCATGTCGACACTGGTGTTTTCAATGCACGTGTGGCCTCCCCCATGAATTCTCACACCCGCACACTTAAATGCATGCATATGCATTTCTTTCACACCAGCACACCCCCGATCACGCCTATGCACTCCAATGGCCACGAAGGCACATTTGTGCACTTTTTTAACTACATTAAATGCTAATAAATAATCTTAAATTCAATTTTTTTGCTTTTTGTACCTATAAGCCATCCCTGGGAAGCATCATGTAGTCTTAGAATTGGTCTACAAATTGTCTACATTTTTGAACCCTCACCATTTCTCTCAAATGTTAGAGCAAAATCACCAATAAAAATGGTAAGGGTAAATATCAAATAACTAGCCATGATGGTTTTTACCCCATGTGACATCATTTATATACCTATTATTACCCCCCACGTTGTGTCTCTTGCCCCCGAAATGCTTTGAGACCATCATGATTCTTCTAATTTATTCTAGCACTCGCCGTGATGATTATTTTTAATAAATAATCATTTTTTTCCTGTTTTCTCTATGTTGGGGCATGTTTTCGCTTCCTCGCAACCCTTTATGCTTCCTTGGGCATTTTTTTTTATTTCTAGTGTTATTTAACAATACCCTATGATATTGTCATTCTTCTAAATCATTTTCTTCTAAAAAAGTTTAAAATCTCAAAACTCACAAAAAACCCAAAAAAGTGAAAATTTTATTAAAAAAATCCTAAACATTCATACAATGTCAAAAATCCAAAAAAATGTAAAAAATCAAAGTTTTCAAAAATTGGTAAATGGAATATATGCAGCTAAATCTTGTTTCAAATACATTGTCCTCAAACATCAAAATTTTCTGTACAAAATCAAACTTATGTGGTTTTCACTTGTTCTCACGCAACGACTCGTGGATCATTCTTATTTACCTCCATTAACAAAATTTGGTTTTCTTGCTATGTTTCTACTATCATGGTACGACGAGTTTTATGGTACTGTGTCGTAATGCACGAATGATTTTTGATGGAACTAATTGTTTCCTTTGTTATTTCCCTTGCATGCATCCTTTCTTGGGGCACCATTTTCAACCCTTGTCATTAAACATGAACATTCAGGAACTGAATCTTGATAACAAAAACATTAGTACACCTATCTTGAATGTTTTTTGTTTGAGTATGTGTATTTATACTTGTTTCCTTATCATGTTAGCTTGTTTAATTTCTCGTATTTTATTGGATTATGTATGTTGCATAGAGCTAAAAATATTTTTAATTTCTATTATTGCATTGCATTCTGTATGTTACATGGAGTTAAGAATTTTTAGCAATGAGAAATTGTTAGTATTATAGCTTTCAATGAGATTTTACAATATTATTGTATGTGTATATTTTAGTAAGGTTCAATGATGTTGATCAATAAAGAAAAGTAATTTATTGTGCACCTTTAGAATTGGAGAATATTGTTGTATTTTTACGTACAAGTATGACACCAAAAGGAATGAAAGCTTTAGAAAAGAAACAACTTGCAATACGTGTTACACCTTTCATGTTGATCAGTGGTGACTTATACAAACTAGGATGAGATGAAGTATTTTCAAGTGTGTACTGGAACATGAGCGCATAGACATCATGGTGGTATTGCATGTGGAAAATATGCAAGTGATGCCACCGTGCGTAAGATTCTACTCGCTGGAGTATGGTGTGACACCATGTACAAGGGTTGTAAAGAGTATTGTAAGGTGTGTGATCATTGTTAGCACCTTGTCAAACTTGGGTAAAGAGATAAAATTCCTTTGAGGCCTATTGCTAGTGTAGAGCCATTTCAAAAATGGTCTATAGACTTTGTGGGTCCTATTTCCCCAGCTGCACGTAGAACTGAATCATGTTATATCATCACTTACACAGATTATCTTACAAGGTGGGAAAAAGAAACACCTATAAAGGATTGTATAGAAAGTACAGTAGAAAGGATCTTATGGGAAAATATTCTAACTGGGTATGGATGTCGCTGAGCTTTACAAGTGATAGGGGCACACACTTCTTGAATGAGACAATTAGGATGTTTTTGGATGAGTTTATGGTTACACACCACAAGACTACTCCTTATCACCCTAAATAAAATGGGACTCTTTTAGTTTTGTCAACAAGATATTGAGTTATGTTGTTTTAAGTGGGTTACAATGGCTTGGGGATAGGAAGCATTACTCAGCTGGTGTCATAGCTAAATGTATGTATGTATACCCTAAAAATTATATACATAACTTATGTGTAGGTTGAATAAGGCCTAACCACTTTAAGTAATGCTGTTTTACGTAGAAGTATTTCATTCTAATGGAATTTATATTTACCAACATTAAAATTTTTTCTTTCTTGGTTGCAGAAGAAGTTTACTTTACCTTGTTGTGTGTCATGATTTCAGAAATGCTTATGGTTAACTATTTAGTTGAGTGGTACTTGTTCAATGCATAGATTTGAAGTTCACCTTACTCTGCATAGAAACATATGATTTGCTACATATGGTTAGTCTTCCTACATTGAGATGCTAATGTGTCCGATTTTGGTAAATATGGAATCCAGTAAGTTTGGATGATTGGTTTAAATGGATACTAATCTTCATTTGATATTATGAGGGTTATATACCTATGCTAGAGAATCATGACAAGTCTGTCAACAATGAGATCATGGTACCAAGTTTGGAATCGTCAAGGGTAAACACACAATGTATGAATTTGGAAGCTCCAATGCCCATCTTATTTATAGAGATAAATGAGCAATAAGAATTCATTAGGATATTGCAAGAAAATATTTACCATATCGGTTTATTGATCTTTAAGCATATACTTGACACATTTCTAAACTGATTTTTGTATATTGACCATAACACAGGTGCAATGTTTTAATTGATGATTAGGATTTGGATCATGAATGCAATCCCTGTTTAAGAGTGCTATTGGTTTAATGAGGGTCTTCAGACCGATCATAAGATCCAATGTTAATTGATTATTTCTATGACCTGTGCATAGATCACTTGGTATACTCTCCCCTCAAAAAGTAAGAACTAGAGAAGAATATTGTTGATAGCTTAGTTAGGAGGCCTTTAGCTAGTTGGAAAAAAAGAGCGCTAATGGATTACTCTATGAGTCAATGGTCCAAAACCATTATGAATGAGCATTGGGATGAAGAAATGAGAGATGAAGAGGAAGGGGTGAAATAAGTAGATTAGAAATTATGGTGTGAGCAATATACCATGATAATTCTATTTGTTATGACTCAGGTACAATTAGGATCTTCAACTACTCAAACCTTGGCATTTTAGGTTCCTAAGGTCTTCGGCCAAGAACAAGAGAAATTGAACAAGTGAAGAATATATTGTCCCTATTATGGGCTACCACTGCAGGACATAACGTTTAAAATTGTTTTTATCCATCTTGACCGTTTAATTAAGAGCTACTAATGGATTTTTAAGGAATTATAGGGAGATGGGATTTGATGGATCCAGATATGGCCACTATGTGCACATAAGGAAGACAGCTATCCTAGTCCATGCAGACCCATATGGACAAACCAAACTTTGATGTATGTGAAGAATCTTGTGTCTCATGAAGAGTGAAGAAGGCACCCCAAAGCAGGCACATGATGATAAAGGCCTACTCCTAATGTTGATGAGAAGGTCAGTAATTCCTTAGTTAAGGTATCTATTGAGGTGGTGTACGGAGAAATGTTGATAAGGATACCACCATTTGAGCTTTGATGGAAGACAACAAGGATAAAACAGCAAGAGATATAGAGTACCTAATGGCAAGAGAAGGAATGAGAATGGGATAAAGAATGAGGTATTTCATTGGCATGGCTAAGGAGACTGGTGATCACATTCTGAAAGCAAGGCCTCATCTAGAATCTTAGGTACCTGAAAATTTTCCTTTTTTTATGTATTATGTGCGCACTTTGGTTGATTTGGTGTTAGAAGGATGGACCAATTCGAATACTCACACAAAAATATGCTGAACAAGGAAGTAGAGAGAGCAAGGGCCTCTATGATAAAAAAAATTTCAACTTACGAGGAATTGACTCCAAACTTTAAAGGATGAGCTGAAGAAAGAAGACCAAGCTCTTAATTTGTGTACAACACCAAAGGTAGTAATAAGGATCATGAACTCTAGTTAAAGATAATGAAGTCCTAACAATGATGAAATATGAGACAGTTTAGGGCACACAGAAAGATTGGCACTAGTGAAACAAAAGTGTGAATCCCTCGTAGTAGCCTAGGACTTGTATAAGGAGAGAAAAGATGAGATTGAGAAGCTCATAACATAGAAGCTGGATCTTCTGTAAGGAATGATACCAAGTATGGCTAATGTTATTCCAAGTACTATAGAATGAGAAAGAAAATATCACTAACGATGAACTAGATGCCATATCCTACAGATATTCTAGAAAAGATACAGGGACTAGTGGTAAATAACTGGTAGACATTGGAGGTTGAGATCAAAAATGAATATCCAGAGTTGATCCTCCCAGTTGAAGAAGAGGGATGTTGTAGAGTAAAGATTCATTCTTTTGTATCAGTTATTCTTTAATTCTTTCAATCACCTATTCTTTATTATTTGGGAGACATCATGAAGGAATTCCCATTAGTCGGGACAACAATGTACTTTAGTGTGGGCTAATGTTGACAGAAGACATAATATTGTTCTAAGGAGAATATGCATACAAATAGATGTGCACATGTGAATAAGGAACATTTGAGATACATGTTATTTTTAAGGATGTAGGTTATTTTTGGAGATAATGTGTGAATAGGAATACAGGACACCATAATAGTTTGGCTCAAGTACTTAGCCATTTTTATGGATATAGGGCTATTTTTGGAGATAGCATGTGGAGCACACATCAGAGATGAAGACTTGCACTACATGACAATGGTATTTTGGGAATGAGAGGGTGATAATCACCATGTATGGGTTGTCCTTAATAAGTAGGATTTACTTCTTCCATTTAACTATAGGACAATATATTATTAGAATCACTTGCAATGTTTGCATGATATTGTAAAGGCACATGGTCTATTATCAGCATGCAACCTAATTTGAGAAGTACATAGGAAATGAATGGAAAGCCCCCCACTCCTATAAATATGTGTTGAACTGATGTAGTTTAGAGTGTGTGAATTATTGTAGAGTTATGTTGTTGGATCTCATGCGACCTATGACTTATGCATGATACTTTGTAATGTAAGAAGCTTCTATGTTTTACATTGTTTAATGCAATGGATAATAATGGATGGATAATGGTGCTAAACATAACTAAAATTCACTCACGTATGGTTCATATTATTACAGTTATTGTTTAGTTCATGATTAGCTAAGATCAATGATATAGAGTAATGCACTGTGGAATGTTTATGTTTAATGTATGGATTTTAATATGTATTATCACCATCACACTAACATCTTGTACAAGAAACTCTAAAGAGGGGCTTGGTACCTTTGCACAGTGCTTCAGGTTGAGTCACTTAGCTCAGGTTGGGTGATGTGCCAACGTGCAACTGGTTTTTTCATAGTAGATTCTAGGTATGCATCATTGGTTCTATTGTCCAAGACCTCTTTTTAAATTGTTTTCAGGATGTTTTCATGATTAATACATACCATTTGACCACCCTAGAAATGTGTTGAGGAGTGGATAAAATATTTGAGAAGAAGAATACGCTTAGAGATTCAGCACTAGATATAAGTTTAACGCATGCGCGCATGGGTAGAGCAGAATTTGTATGACTATTTATATGAGAGCTTATTTGTTATCTTTCTAGTAGAGTTGTACGAGTGGTTGGATTGCTTATGCATCTAAAAGGAATTATAGGTATCGCACACTTTTCTAGATGCACGGGAATAATTTCAGGCTCTCTATGATGCTGATCTGATTTGACGTGCGTTATGGACACTTGGTTCCATGGTGTTCTGAATAATTATATTTTAGAGTACTCAATTTCTAATTACTCTTTCTCGGAGGTAGCTGAGTTCCAATTTTTACATGGTACCCCAAGGGAAAATTATCTGTAAGGCATTCCACTAGTAATCAAAATATTGATGGTAACCCTGAACTTCGAAGAAAATATGATGGTTAGCTAAACCCCTGCCACACACGAGGGCAGGAGTAGGTTTGGTGAAGGATGACAGACTTAGCAGTAGAGAGGAAAATAGAATAAAGGAGGCTTAAGCACAATGAGGTATGTACGAGAGGGAGATGGAGATGCATTGTGATATTGCAGAATGGATGGTGTTGAGGAGAGAGATGGATCGTGAAGGATTTGGAGATCACGTAGAAGACATAGAGCCATAAGCATCTAAAATTCCCCCATTTGGGAAAGCATGACAAGGCTACCCTCCTCAGCCTCATATGGGAGCATGCACCAGCAGATACGAAATGGTCCACAAGTGTGAATGCATATGAATCTACTTGGTAACCTAGTCCATGATCTTGGTTTTCTAGTATCTAGTACAACCCAGTAATCAACAAGATAGTTTGGGGAGTAGTAGAAAAAGATTAAATCAAGTAGAAATTGCATCTATGGTCGAGAAAACATCTTCTTTGTTATTTGGAGGTACCTTTTCAAGAGCATTGTTGGCACATAACTCAAGCTCGCAGAAATTTGGGACTCACTTCTGGGAGTAGTACCACCTCACAGACTGTAGAAGTTCATTTTAGTAGCTACTATTGGGACACAAAGAAGTACATCCAGTGGTCCACTTCCAGACTACAGAAGGAGGATCAGGGGGCATAGGTGGCTCTATTTTTAGTGGATCTAGTGGGTCTGGAGGTATAGAGTAATATAGGAGGTTCTAGACTTAAGTGGGCATGGTCCTCACCAACCCCAGAATATTTACATGGAGATGCCACTTCATCTTCTAGAGTATATGGAGAATTGAAGATGCTGTTGAGAATGTGTATATGTGTGAGATACTTGTGGCGTGTAAAAGGAATCATGGCTTATGATTGTAAGGAAAGTCAGTCTATGCAACTGTGTCTGCAGGGATGCATGCTCACAGCTGGTTATATAAGAAGTTTGACCATGATCAAACTTGCGTAGATTATGCAGCATTATGAGAAGTATTTCCTTAAGGAGTTTCATATTCTAGAGTTGGACCAAAAGAGTATAAGCACACTCAAGGATATTAAGAAGGGCACTACTGAGAGTTTTCGGGAATATGATTCCCATTTCAAAACACTTTTGTCTAAGATTTCGTATGATATTCACGCAAGCCAACATGCACAGTGGTTTGTTGGGGGTTTGATCACATTTTTTAGGAGGGTGTTGTCACATAAGTCATATACAGACCTGTGTGAAGCACTTGAAGTAGAATTGTTGTCCCCTCAATTTTCCCCCCTTTTTTGAAATCCAATTTTGTGAAAATTGAAGTCTTGCCATGGAGGAATTCATGTTTCGAGCCCCTCAAGTGCTCATTTTGATCCCCCACGACGTTTTATGCATTTCCTCAGTCTGCTGGCCATTATAATGTTCTATCTATTTCTCATGGATGGGAGGGGGTTTATGATCTTATTTTATGCATTTGAAGGACGTGGAAACTTGCATTCTTCACATATTAACCTTGTGCAGAAAGAAAATCTTCATCGGGTGCAAAAATGGCATTTTCCCGTTCTCTGCAAATTTTCTACGTTCTTTTCCCCATCAAATTCTTTCTCAGAAGGTGAAGCTACGTGTTTTCTTCTCATTGGATGTGGCTGGATGGGTTCCTTTTTGAACTTATCACTTTTGGTGATTTTGGAAAAAATGTCAGATTTTCCCCGCATCCCCGTGGGTCCCTGATTGGCTGGAGTAGTTTTGGTGGAATTTCGGGGTGATGGATCCATTTTATTCTCTAAGGCATTATGGTGAAAGGGTGAAAATTTCTAAAATGACCCATGGCCCCACTCACGCAAAGGGACACGTGGCCATTTTTTAGTTCATATGCGCTTTGGCGGACCAGCGGAGGACTTTAGGAATTTTAGCTTTGTTTCCACAAAGGGTGAAAAGTTCTAAAATGACCCGCGGCCCCACTCATGCGAAGGGATAAATTCTGAGTTGAGGCCCACAGGGAATCAGAAAGGGACACGTGGCCTACATTGAAAATTCAATGGTGGAGGCATGAACTTTTGGGGGAAAAGTTGGAATTTTTCCCCTTTTCAAAATAGATAAAGTATAAAAGTGAAGCACATCCCCGCAACCAATTAGGTGATGCCATGTGTTGAAGAATGAAATCGGGACAGTGGGCCAGTAGAGGAAAATGAGAATTTGAGCCACGACCCCATTTCCAATCAGGGTGTGCCACGTGTTCATGTTAAAAAATAGTGGGCTGGTGGAGGAAAATGAGAAAGGACCCCATTTCCAATCAAGGTGTGCCACATATCTGCTTTGGCGGGGATGCGGAGGGGTAGAGAAAATTAAGAAATTGCACTTTTTCTCCCAAATGTCTTAAAACGAGGATTTTTCCCTAGGCCCATCGTGCTTGGATCTTGCCACACGTAGGGTCCAATTTCAAAGCTGGCAAAGGGAAAGAGTGGCCAAAACACACTCATCTGGTTTTTGACGCCATTAACGAACTAGAGCTCCAAAGAATACAAATGTGAACCATTCTTCATTCTTCTCTCTCTATTTCCTTGTCGTTTATTCATGAGATGCATTTTTGGTTTGTTGTGTAGCCAAATTGATAAGTTTAAAGAGATGTAAAGTTTGATTATCAGAAAACAAAGTTTATTGGGCATACACAATAAAAAAGGGGGAAAACTTACCAGTAAGCACTTGAGTGCTATGAAAGTGGTTAAAAGGTGGAAATGGTAGGACCACATGAAGAAGAAAATCATGAGATGCCCCCTGCTAAAGTAATCATGCTCGAAATGATGAAATATTCACCTTTTTGAACCTCTGGTTTTCATGAGTGCGTTTGTTTCATGTCACTTTCCAAAAGTGGATCTACAACAAACATTATTCCTTTTGGATATTCTTTTCTTGGGGACAAAGTATGGATGTACACGAATTGTTATAAGAACATGTTTTGGCCATGGAAAAGGGGATTCTAGTTTTCTGGGAACGTTGTAAATTTGGAAGTAATTCAATACAGAAGCTTTCTTTCTCATTTCCTCTGTTATATATATCTCTCTCTCCTTGCTTGATTCAATGGATCATTTGTCTTTGCATTCAAAAGAAACTTTGTGTTCTTGTCTGTGTAATCTTTAGAACTTTGTGTCTGCAGATTCACATTGGTGATGAAGTGATTGATATTTTTCCTATATTTTCTTGGTTCAATGTGAGTAAGGATATATTCTGCTACCTATATCTCCTGAAAACATTGTTGTTTTCTTCCTTCTTCATCTCTCTACTCTTCCAATCCTTCATATTGATAATCTTTTAAGTATGAAAACATTCCAGAATATCAGGGTCCAAACATTGAGAGTTGTATATTTGTACATTTTTTTTCCTACTTTCAATAAGGGAACCTCTCCCATTAAAGAGGAGGGACACGTTTGTCCCCTGACTGTGGTTTCTAGCCATGTTCCATTCTGAAACCCAACAGTTTTTGGTGACTCCGCTGGGGAATTCATTGCAAATGGATTCCAATTTTTGAATAACAACTTCTTGATCATATTTGATCTGGTGACTCCAAGATACACTCGGGGTAGAAGAACCCTTGGGGAAGAAGACCCTCATTTCCAACTTCTGGATCATCAAGGTTTCTCTCTCCCTTCATCAAGAAAAAGAAGAGGAACAAGATCTGCAAGCACTCCTCCTGCTAGAGACAAAACTTCTAGGAGTGACATCCCTCAAGATCAAATCAGTCCTAATTTGCATGCTTTGATTCTCGCTGGTGTTTCAGTTCCTCTCCAAACAATCTTTCCAAGGATGGTAGCTCCTCTTCCTTGGGGCCAAAGGGTTGGGCCTCTTGCTCTTCCCCAGCCATTGCATGAATTTCCTAGAGGCAATAGAAATAATTTCCCTAAATTCAGAGGTGATGGGAAGGTTCATCCAGATGAGCATATTGCGGCCTTCATTGTTGCTTGTGGTGTTCTCAGAGTTGAACATGAGGATATCTCTGCTTGACTTTTTGTAGAGACATTGCAAGATAATGTTGTTGATTGGTTTTATCATCTCCCTGTTGGATCCATCACCAATTGGAACACCATGACGACCCAGTTTGAGTAGCATTTCAAACCTGCTGAGGATGTACATGCCCTCTTGGCCCAGATTTCTCAAATCAAGAAAGAGTCACATGATCCCATGAGGGAATTTGTGGCCAAATTCAACAGGCTGGTTAACAAGATCCCAAAAAACACATGCCCTATGGATCAGATTCAGAAATGTTTCTTCCTTAATGCCCAACTTTCTGAAGTGAGCTATGCACTTAGAAGAGCTAATCTTGCCACTTTAGATGTTGATTAGAGATTTGTTTGTCAGTGTTGAAGATGATCTAATCATGTCTGGCAAGCTAAGGAGAGAATCATCCAAATCCAAAGCATCTCCTTCTTCCACATCTTCTCCTAGAGCTAATGTAGATCAGTTGGTACAAAAACTTGTTAATGATCTCATTGCTCTCAAGAAGCAGTTAGCCCAGCATGCTCCTTATCAGGATGTTCCTAGGAAGAACTTTCAGCCCAGGAATTGGTTTCCCTCTCCTCAGACCTAGATTGGCAATTGAAGGCCCACCTATTAAAGTTCCAGTCAATGCAACATGTGAAGTGTTGGAGCCTGATGATGAGGAGGAGAATGAAATCTGTGAAGAACATGAAGAGGAAGCTGATGAAGAATTAGCAGAGTTGAGTGGATCTCATGTCCATTTTCTCACCATTGAAGGTATAGATGAAGAGGATGATTATGAAGAAAGAGTTGCAGAGATGAACAATGAATCATATGTTGTCATGACTTGTGAGCAAGCCAACAAGAAGGAGAAAGTGGTGCAGCCTACTAAAATATCTAAGGAACCTCCTACAGCCATTCCAGTGATTGCAAGGAGAGGAGCTCCTATTCCAACTTCTTCCACACCCAAGGTAGGTTCTGTTGTTCCTTCCTCCTCTGTTTCTGCTCCTAAAACTTCTTGTCCTTCAAATGATAGAGTTGATAAGTCAAAAGTTTCATCTACTCCTATCAATGATGCTCCATCTACCTCTGGTTCTTTTGACATTATTGACCATCTCAAGAAAACTAAGATCCAGATCTCAGAAGCCAAATTCTACCAAACCCATCCCAAGGCCTTTACTAAGATGGTAGACTTTGTAAATTCCAAATCCAAGCCTTCATCCCATGGTTCTAAAGGTCTCTTGCCCACTCCTTCTCCTTCATCTCAACCAAGCCTTGTGGCAGTAGTCACTTCATCTGATGAGAAGATCAAACCATTTTATGTCACTCTCCTCATAGCTGGCCACAAACTCAACAATTGTGTTATTGATTCTGGTGCTTCAGATAATGTGATGCCTGCTAAGGTAGCTCATGCCCTAGGCTTAACCCTAACCCACACTTTTGGTTCATGTTACTCAATGGAAAGTAGAGAAGTGCCATTGGTTGGAAGAATCAAGGATGCACAAGTAGCCTTTGTTGCTTTTCCAGAGAAGAGAGTTTTAGCCACCATTTTGGTAGCTGATATTCCCCCTTCCTATGGCATGCTACTGAGTAGAAATTTTTGCAAAGATGTTGGAGGAGAAATCATGATGGATTGGTCACATGCTCTTATTCCAGTGAATGGGAAAATGAAGAAGCTACTGCCTGAGAAACAAACTGAATATATTGTGCAAAAAATAGATGACCCAAAGGCACAAATACTTTATGAGGACATTGGTCATGGTAACTACATGATCATGTCACAAGATGAGGCTAACCATCCTAAGGAAGTGCTTCTTGATCCTAATGGTGTTTGGATTTTGGAATTTGATGGGAGCTACTCCTCAGCTGGTTCTGGAGCTGGTGTGGTGCTTATTTCTCCTGAAGGGAAGATTCATCCTTTCTCCTTCAAGCTCCAATTCAAAAACACAAATAATAAAGCTGAGTATGAGGCTCTCATCCTCAGTTTAAGCATGGAAAAAGAGATGGGGATCAAGAATCTCCTTGCTCGTGGAGATGCAGAGCTGATTGTAAAGCAGGTCAGAGATCTCTTTCAAGTGAAGAATATAAGGTTGAAACATTACAGGAATCTGGTTTGGGATTCCATTGAGTTCCTTGATGCCTTTTCCATTGAAGCCATGCCAAGGGAAAGAAACACCAGGGCTGATTCCTTGGCTATCTTGGGGTCTCTACTGATCCCTCATCCAGATTTCTCCCAAGATAAATTCACCATTGAGATGATTCATAGACCTAGTGTGCCTGACAATGCAAACAATTGGCAGGTCTTTAATGATGATCAACACTTGCTTTCCTTCCTTGAACTCAGAGATAATTTTGACCAGTTGTACTTTGAAGGAAGTGGAAATCTACCTAGAGAGTGTGTGCCCCCAAATGAAGAAGATAACAAAGAAGAAATGGATCATGATGGCTGCATAAAACTGAAAGGTAATAAGATACCTAAAGGGCTGGTAAGTTTGGAAGAGTTATTTGATAAACATGATAGGTACATCAAGTCCAAAAATTCCAAAGGAGCTCAGCAGTCTACTGAATGTGAGAAGATAAACATTGGGAGTCTTAATGAACCCAAGCTGGTAAACATTGGAAAGTGTTGCACACAAGAGGAGAGGGAGAAAGTAGTGAATCTGTTGAAAAGGTATGCTGATGTTCTTGCATATTCTTATGATGATCTCAAGGATTTTCAGCCAAAAGAGATGCAACATTTCATTCCTCTAAAACCTGGGATCAAGCCCTTCAGGAAAAAGTAGAGGCAGTATAATCCTAAAATTTCTGATACAATCTTTCAAGAGATCCAAAAGTTATTGAAGGCTAAGATCATTTTCCCCATTCACCATTCAACGTGGATTGCTAATATTGTGCCCGTCAGGAAGAAGAATGGTGAGATCCAGATTTGTGTTGATTTTAGGAATTTGAATCAAGCCTCTTTGAAGGATAATTATCCTCTCCCCGTAATGGATCAAGTGTTGCAAGCTGTTACAGGTTCAGAAATGTTGTCCATGCTTGATGGATTCTCAGGATATAATCAAGTAGAAGTAAGTGCTACAGATCAGCATAAGACTACCTTTACCACTCCTTGGGGCACCTTTGCTTACAAGAGAATGCCTTTTGGCCTCATCAATGTTGGTGCCACCTTTCAGAGGGAAATGGACCTGGCCTTTGGTAGCCTCAAGGGAAAATGCATAGTTGTATACCTTGATGATCTGACTGTGTTTTCAAAAACCAGAGCTGATCATTTCCAACACCTTGAAACAGTCCTCCAAAAGTGTAGAGAGCATGGCATCTCCTTGAATCCCAAGAAATATGTCTTTTGTGTCACCGAGGGAAAATTATTGGGACACATTGTCTCTAAGGAGGGAATCAATATTGATCCAAAAATAGTCTGGGTAATTCAGCAGATCCCTCTCCCCACAAGCAAGAAGGGTGTGCACTCTTTCTTTGGCAAGATCAACTTCTTAAGAAGATTCATACCTGATTTTTCTGAACTTACTTTGAACATAGCCCACATGAAGAAAGGGAAGCAGAATTTGGTTGGTCCTCTGAAGGAAAGGTTGCATTTGAAGACATCAAGAGAGCTATAACAAAGACTCCAATCTTGGCATGCCCTGATTATAGCAAAGACTTCATTATCTATTGCTATGCTACTGAAAGTACTCTAGCTATTGTGTTAACCCAGGAGAATGTTGAAGGTCATGAACTCCCCATAGCATTCATGAGTTATATTTTGAAATCCCATGAGCTGAAGTACACCATGATGGAGAAACATGCTTTTGCAGTGGTCAAAGCTGTGAAGCAGTTTCATTTTTACATCCTCAACTCTCATTCTATTGTGCTTGTGCCTGATACAACTATTAAATCCATTCTTACACAACAAGAATTTGGAACCAAGAGAGGAAATTGGGTAGCCAAAGTTTAGGAGTATGATCTTGACATCAAACCCACAAAGTTAGTTTGAGGAAAGGGCTTATGTGAACTCATTGCTGAAGGAGCTGATGCCAAATTGTCCAAGGAGGAAGTTGATATCCCTGTTGTTCTTTTCCTCAGCTCAACTGATGAATGGTATGTTGGCATTGCACACTTTCTTACTTATGGAGAATGTCCATCCCATTTGAGTGCCAAGGATAAGAGAGCCATCAAATTAAGGTCTGCACAATATGTGTTGTGGGAAAATGCATTGTTCAAACGAGGCATAAATGGAAGGTTTTTGAAATGTGTTAAAAAAGAGCAGAAAAAGAAATTGTTCTCAGATTTTCATGACCAGGCCTGTGGAGGTCATTTCTCTTCTACTGTCACAGCCCACAAAATCCTCTGTGCTGGATATTATTGGCCTACCTTGTTCAAAGATGCATCAAAGTGGGTAGGCAAGTGTGAAGCATGTCAAACCTTTGTTGGAAGACCCAAATTGGCTGCTTTACCTCTCAAACCAGTGGTGATTGAGGAACCTTTTCAACAATGGGGTTTGGACTTCATTGGGACACTCAATCCACCTTCAAGTGTAGGGCACACTCATGTTTTGACTGCCACTGATTATTTCACCAAGTGGGTGGAAGCCATTCCAGTCAAAAGTACTACTTCTAAAGTAGTATGCAACTTCATCAAGGAGCACATCTTAATAAGGTTTGGGATACCAAACAAGATTGTCACTGACAATGCTTCCAATTTTTCTTCTACTGAGATGATAGATTTCTGCTATGGCTATGGCATTTCCCTTGCTCACTCTTCAGATTACTATCCCTAAGGGAATGGGCAAGCAAAATCAACTAACAAGAACTTGGTCACCATTGTTTGGAAGCTTGTTAATGACTCTCAGAGGAATTGGCATAAGAAACTATATGATGCTTTATGGGATTATAGGATTATGCCTAAGAGATCTATTGGAATGTCTCCTTTTCAAGTGGTATATGGAGTTGAAGCTCAGCTATCAGTGACATTGGAACTATTAGCCTTACACTTGATGAAGGCCTTCAAGGATGCCAAATTTACCAATTCATTGGACAAAAGAATTATGTACCTCCAGAAGTTGAATGAAGACAGATTGCAAGTGGTTGACAGAATATCAACTCATCAACTCAAGGTAAAAGCTCTGTTTGACAAAAAGGCTAAACCCAAAACTTTTCAAGTGGGAGACAGTGTTCTTCTTTGGGACAAAAGGCATGAACCTCGAGGCAGCCATGGTAAATTTGATTCCCTTTGGCTTGGTCCTTTTAAAATTAGACATTTTTCTAGTGAGAACTCTTTTTACCTAGATTACATGGATGGTTCTCCTCTCCCACTTCCTTATAGTGGGAAATTTTTGAAGTTGTTCAAAACCTAGGAGTTTTGGCGGTCCCTCTGTACATTTTGTATAGTTTTGTTTCTAGTTTTTCTTTTTTTTTCTTGTT
This sequence comes from Taxus chinensis, assembly GCA_019776745.2. Taxonomy (NCBI): domain Eukaryota; kingdom Viridiplantae; phylum Streptophyta; class Pinopsida; order Cupressales; family Taxaceae; genus Taxus; species Taxus chinensis. The sequence continues at coordinate 218,813,522 of CM034157.1, forward strand.
TCCTTGTGTGCGTTGTCTTCTATGTTGATATTACTTTTTGACTCCATTGCCCAATGGATAAGGCACTGATCTGTTCATCCCCATAATTCTCTATGGTTCTTGATTTTACATCTTTCCTCTACCAAATCATCCCCAGAAGGAGCCAGCTGTTGTCCCCTCAATTTTCCCCCCTTTTTTGAAATCCAATTTCATGAAAATTGAAGTCTTGCCATGGAGGAATTCATGTTTCGAGCCCCTCAAGTGCTCGTTTTGATCCCCCATGACATTTTTATGTATTTCCTCAGTCTATGGCCATTATAACATTCTATCTATTTCTCATGGATGGGAGGGGGTTTATGATCTTCTTTTATGCATTTGAAGGATGTGGAAACTTGCATTCTTTGCATATTAACCTTGTGCAGAAAGAAAATCTTCATCGGGTGCAAAAATGGCATTTTCCCGTTCTCTACAATTTTCTACGTTCTTTTCCCCATCAAATTCTTTCTCAGAAGGTGAAGCTACATGTTTTCTTCTCATTGGATGTGGCTGGATGGGTTCCTTTTTGAACTTATCACTTTTGGTGATTTTGGAAAAAAATGTCAGATTTGCCCCACATCCCCGTGGGTCCCTGATTGGCTGGAGCAGTTTTGGTAGAAGTTCAGGGTGATGGATCCATTTTATTCTCTAAGGAATTATGGTGAAAGGGCAGAAAGTTCTAAAATGACCCGCGGACCTACTCACAGAAAGGGACATGTGGCCATTTTTCAGTTCATATGCGCTTTGGCGAACGACTTTAGGAATTTTAGCTTTGTTTCCACAAAGGGCAAAAAGTTCTAAAATGACCCGTGGCCCCACTCATGCAAAGGGATAAATTATGAGTTGAGGCCCACAACAAATCAGAAAGGGACACGTGGCCTACATTAAAAATTCAATGGTGGAGGCATGAAATTTTGGGGGAAAAGTTGGAATTTTCCCCTTTTCAAAATAGATAAAGTATAAAAGTGAAGCACATCCCCGCAACCAATCAGGTGATGCCATGTGTTGAAGAATGAAATCAGGACAGTGGGCCGGTGGAGGAAAATGAGAATTTGAGCCGTGACCCCATTTCCAATCAGGGTGTGCCACGTGTTCATGTTAAAAAATCAAGGCAGGCTGGTAGAGAAAATGAGAAATTGCACTTTTTCTCCCAAATGTCTTAAAATGAGGATTTTTTCCAAGTCCTGTCATTGCTTGGATCTTGCCATGCGTAGGGTCCAATTTCAAAGATGACAGAGGGAAAGAGTGGCCAAAACACACTCATCTAGTTTTTGATGCCATTAATGAACCAGAGCTCCAAAGAATACAAATGTGAACCATTCTTCATTCTTCTCTCTGTTTCCTTGTCGTTTATTCATGAGATGCATTTTTGGTTTGTTGTGGAGCCAAATCGATAAGTTTAAAGAGATGTAAAGTTTGATTATCAGAAAATAGAGTTTATCAGGCATACACAATAAAAAAGGGGAAAACTTACCAGTAAGCACTTGAGTGCTATGAAAGTGGTTAAAAGGTGGAAATGGTAGGACCACATGAAGAAGAAAATCATGAGATGCCCCCTGCTAAAGTAATCATGCTCGAAATGATGAAATATTCACCTTTTTGAACCTCTGGTTTTCATGAGTGCGTTTGTTTCATGTCACTTTCCAAAAATGGATCTACAACAAACATTATTCCTTTTGGATATTCTTTTCTTGGGGACAAAGTATGGATGTAAACGAATTGTTATAAGAACATGTTTTGGCCATGGAAAAAGGATTCTGGTTTTCTGGGAATGTTGTAAATTTGGAAGTAATTCAATACAAAAGCTTTCTTTCTCATTTCCTTTGTTATATATCTCTCTCTCCTTGCTTGATTCAATGGATCATTTGTCTTTGCATTCAAAAGAAACTTTGTGTTCTTGTCTGTGTAATCTTTAGAACTTTGTGTCTGTAGATTCACATTGGTGATGAAGTGATTGATCTTTTTCTATATTTTCTTGGTTCAATGTGAGTAAGGATATATTCTGCTACCTATATCTCCTGAAAACATTGTTGTTTTCTTCCTTCTTCATCTCTCTACTCTTCCAATCCTTCGTATTGATAATCTTTTAAGTATGAAAACATTCCAGAATATCAGGGTCCAAACATTGAGAGTTGTATATTTGTACATTTGTTTTTCCTACTTTCAATAAGGGAACCTCTCCCATTAAAGAGGAGGGACACGTTTGTCCCCTGACTGTGGTTTCTATCCATGTTCCATTCTGAAATATTACAACACGCGATAAGAAAGAATGTATCTTGTTATTGTAATATTTTCCAATCCATGACTCACAATACAGAAGACTTTAGGTTGATTGGTCACATCCATGATGTCATTGATATTGGTGTGTGATAGATAGGAATATTAGATAATTCTAAAAGTAAAAATGAGAACCATGATTGTGATTACAACCAAGGGCACTATGATCAGAATGAAGGGCGCTTTGAAGGAAGTCATGGCAGAGGTCGAGGATACTATGGTGGATTTGGGGGCTGAGGCTATGGTGGTGGACAAGGTGATTTTCCTCACAGAACATGTTTTACATGTAGATCTCCTGACCACTACAGGCACAAATGTCTTTAGAATATTACTTGTTCTTTTTTGGGAATAATCACAACTATGATGAATGCCCAGACTTATATGAGAAGCTTAGAAAGTAACATAAATAGGAGAACAAGGGCACAGGGATGGTTAGAATACAACACACCATAGAGAATCAGTGGATTCCAAATTTGGCATCAGAACTTGAGGTATTAATTTTGAAGATTACTACACACACTAAAGTTACGCATGCCAAAGAGACGTTACAATAGAAGCCTACCATCACTATGGAGTAGGTTTTACATGCAAGGTACCTAGATCCTGCACATCAAAAGGAGGTTTATCAGGAAACCATGGAGGTACTCAGAAATATTTAGGGTGAAATAAAATGTTTAAAATAATAGTCACAAAAGTTGGAACAAAAGAAGGCAACAGAAACGGTTCAGTCTGATATTGATGATTTGAAAGAGATATTCACGATGTTGTGCTAGGAGAATATCATTTCATCACTACGGAATTAGCTATAGGGAAACACTCCACATGCAAGTATTGTGAATGGATAGAATATCATACATGCTAATATTCCCCCTCATAGTTTGGATTATGACAAGGAGATCACTCTGAATCTTATTGTGGATGGGTGGATTTTGAGTAATATATTGATTTATAGAGGTGTGGAAGTTAATTCCAAATCACTACACCCCCTGAATGGCCTGAAATGAGTCACGTCATTTGGTGTGATTGGGACACATGGGATCACCTCTCAAGCTGTGGGACTTGGGCTCGAGGTGAACCTCTGGAGAAGGCCAACTTCCTATTCCTAGACTAAACACAACACTACTTCTGATGTAAGAAAGATGGCTAACTAGTCCTATGCTATCATTTCATGGGATTTAGGGAAGAAGAATACAAGGAAATAAAAATTATTCTAGAAGTGGTGATGCACCAAGAAAAGGGGTATTTAACTTTTGGAAGGGTTAATGTGGGTATGATGATTGCACCGTTAGCCACCTTCACCTATTGCAACTTGGAAAGGATATAAAATATCACAGACTAGAAGCACACGTTCCTCTGTTAAACCTTAAACATACACAATAGAGGGATCAACTTTGATGTGATACACAGATAATTTATCAAAGGGATAATCACAAGCATATGTCTATTATTCACTTAAATGATAATAATAATGCAACTCTTGATCAACAGAAGGAAAATATTTTCTCACAACTGATAGGAAGTAATCACACTATTCTTTTCTCAATATGAAATAGATAATCTGAAATAAAGGTAAATTAATCAAATAATGCTAAGGAATCACATTCACAAGGCATGTAATGATTAATCATTCAACACAATAAAATAGATTTTCAAGTGCAAGGAATAACTTTGAATATAATTAAAAGGTTTCAACAAAACTCTGGAAGCACTCTTCCAAGCTTGAAGAGCAACTTTCCTCCAAATCTCTCCAAAATATGTATATCTAAATAATGGAAGAGCACTCCACTATTTATAAGTTCCTAGGCTGAGCCATTACAGCTGGGCCTTTAACTAACATTTAACTAAAAATAGTAATGTCATTAATAAGAGGGAACAGGCTCCCATAAAAATAGCAAATTTGTTGCAGAAGGTTGACCAAGTCAACCCTACAACTTTGACCATTTCCAGAGCTTGAACCTGTCCTTTCATGGCCACTCAGCTTTGGCCTGGTTCATCTTCATCTACTTTCTCTACATTTTTTGTTTGTCCTTCCTCCCATATGGCCATTGAGTGTCTGTACTCGAAGAAACACTTGACAATACCCTGAGTTTCTTCATCTCCAGGTCCACATGCATAGTGATTCACTACGTCTGTTGTTTCGATCTCTTTTGTGATCCTGGCCGGAAACCTTCGAAGCTTACTTACGACTTTCTTTAGTCTCCCTATGAAGTTCTGACATAGAACCAGTCGATCAATGGAGTCACTATTGAAAGTCTTCGTAACATCGTCATCCTGCTTCACTAAATCTTTGAAATTTTCTTTAATCTGGTCCTCAGGAAGAGCATCGATATTCTCATTGAAAAACTTGCAGTGGGCATTGTCGAACTCTTCAGAGATATCATTGAGGGCATCTGTAATTTCTACTCACTTATCCTCCAATTTCTTAATCAGATCTTGTAGCACCTGACACTGGAATTCCATAGCTTTTTGATATTCAAACAATTTAGAGGCATCATCAATTACCTCTTCCTACAGAAGTAAATCAGAATCTTCTTCTCTAATGTCATTCCATGTTGCCAAAGTTAAATTTAAATTATTATTATCTTCAGAGAGAGATTCATCCATCTTAGCAATGGTGGCTTTTGCAATCTATAAATCAGTATAAATCTCCACAGCTTCCTTAATCAGAGGATTGGCCTCCTGCAAGATCCTTTCCATCCATCCATTCACTGTTCTCCCTTTCTGGCCTAGCTTCTCAAGCTCATGATAAGAGATATCATCGATTGTAGATGAAATTTTCATGGCCGTAGTAGTTGAGATGTCAGTGGATGGAGTGGGCTGAGTTACTCTATGCAGCAGTGTAGTGAGCTGCTCGACCTTGGCCTTAAGCTCATCCTTGGTGGCCTTGTCTTTGTCGTATTTCTCCAAAAGGGCCCCAAGAGTAGTGTGTACATCCTACTTGGCTCCTTCATGAGTAGCCTTCCCCAATGAGAACTTTGAGATCTGGTAGTCTGCTTGCTGTGATGGTTTCTTTAGTTTTCCCCTCAATAGGGGTAGCCACTTCTATCACGCGCTCTCCTGATGGATTAACCGTTAGACTTGATACGGTTCTCGGTCTCTTGGCTTGTCTTTTTGGCATGGACTCCAATATACTGAGATCTATCACATCTCCCAGAGGAACCTTTTTCTTTTTCTTAGGAGTCTATCTAAACAACCACTCTGGTATGGCTAGAGCTGAGGAAGATGGAGTAGCAGATCTGATACCTGAAGTACCAGTTAGGGAAAGATCACTAGAAATGCCAGCTGATATCTGAGAAGAGGTGGCAATGATGGAAGGTGTGGGAGTGAGGACAGCCATAGGAATTGACAAGGCAATGTTGGGGGTTGAGATTGAAGAAAATGGGAGTGTCAAAGGAAGTGAGGAGGAAATGGGTGACCCAATATTTTCCCCAGCTGATAAAACTGGAAGTGACGAAAATACCTGGGCCATAGAAGGAGATGGGAAAGAGGAAATGGTGGTAGAAGTGGAGGGAACTGATATTGGGAGTGATAATGGAGGAAGGGGAAGATGGGATGGATCCTGAATGACACTAGGGGAATCACTTACTTCCACAACCTTAGTGACTGGTATTGTAGATGTTGTAACCCTGGGAGCAGCAGACCTAGAAAGAGATGAGCCACCAACCACAAATGAGATCTTCTTTGGAACCATGGGAACCCTTTGAGTCGATCTCTTTCCTTTTGTAGGTGTTGGTTGGTTTACTGCTGATGTAGACCCTGTATTTGAAGGTTGATTTTCCCCTTTGGGTGAGATTCCCAAAGTGGCCAACCAACTGAAAGTTCTTTTTAGAATGGGGCCCACCCTTTCTTTGGTATTGCTGCACTCTTCCACATACCAATCAACCCATGGCAGTGGTTGATTGGCAACATCATCATCCCTGTATGATGCATCTAGGACCTCATCATTATCCTGTAAGTCCTTTGGCACATCAGCCAACCCAAACTACCACACTTCATCAAGGGTTAATCTTTCATAATCCCTTTACCGCATGATGTATTCATCTCGACAATGGATCCATATGTCTTCTAATTGGGGCATATGAGCACTGGAATTTCCTGTCTCCCTGAACTTACCCCAATAGTCAAAGTTAGTTCATGGATGGAAGGTCCACAGGGTTACCTCAGCCATTTCAGCATCCACGTTTCTTGCCTTGTGGATAGTTGGGCAAGAATACCTACCAATTGTAACAGGGAAATGCATTCCCACCTTGTGACGCTTATTTTGGATTTTGTGGTAATCCAACAACTACTGAACCAATTCCAGAAGAACCCACTTTGTCAGTGGGGCACCTTGGCAACTTGCTTGGGGTGCCTATGAAACCCAGAATCTGAAGGTAGGTGAATGTGGGAAACTGAAGGTAGATTGCTCCCCATTCTCACACCTCTTGGAAAGCCTCATCGGAAATCCACCGATTATATAGCTCCTTGTCGAAGTGATAGAGGACAACAACGAAGAAAGTGTCACTGATTCTTTGGAAGTGCTTGCTCCCCTCATCCAGAGTAAGCTGGGGATAAAATTCGTATATTTGGGATGTGCTGTGAACACCCCTGGTGTTCAATCCTGAGAAATCCCCCATGGCAGCAGCTGCATATACTAGGAAAGATGTCATGTAGAAGGATTTAGTTTCTGCCACCTTTCCCAACTGGTAGCGAATGTTGCTACTGATATGTTCACCCCATCGGATAAACTCATCATTTTTCTTGATAGTTGCTATGTACAAGAACATCCATTCTTGGAATTCCTTTGCAGAAGGAAGACCTGAAACTCTGCTCAAGAGTATAATGAGATCGTTGACCTCCTGAATGAAATATGATCGATGTATAGTCTTGGGAAACTTGGAAAAATTCTTAGTCAGGTAGGACTTCATCATGACCTTCGAGCATACTTCCTCTTTTTTATCCCAGTGCTCAACTGCTATTTCAGGTGAGATAGTGGTGTAATCTTGTACATCTGGAAGTTTAAACAAGTCTTCAAAGAAATCTGGGTCCAGATGGATTACCACCTTATCGTCGCTATCTCTTATCGACATAGAGTCCTCGTCATAGTGGGCTGCTGCAGCTAGGACAAATTCTAGGCATTGCATGGATGTGGGAAAACTAGTGGCAAGGGAAAGACCACTGTCGAAGATGGCCTGCATCCATGGATTTTTATTTGGGGCCTTTAATATTTTCTAGAACTCGGGAAGATCAATCTGCCTGAGATCGGTGTCCCCTGATATTTCCTAAATCAGAGGATAGGTAGGATTGAGGAGAAACTCCAAGAAATGTGTACTTCATCTTTTCTTTCCCCTTTGAAGTGGAGGTAGACAAAAAACATGTGTTTTGGGAGTTTGAATGTTACTGAAATTCTGAAAATCTGAGAGCAGGAAAACTCTGAAAACCTGAACTGAAAAAGTCTGAAAGGAAACACTGAAAGAAATCTGAAATTTTTTTCCGAAGTCAGGGGTCCTAAAAAATCCAAAATTCCTGATTCTCTGAAAACCTGAAATCTGAATTCTCTGAAAAACCTGAAATCTCTGAAAACCTGAAACTGAAATCTCTGAAATAGTTTCCCAAAGTCAGGAAGTCTGAAAGAAATCTCCAAAGTGAAAACTCTGAAATAAATCTCTGAAGTAGCAGTTCTCTGAAATTCTGAAATTGGAAAACTTTGAAGATTTTCACCGAAAAGTTTCTCTGAAATAGTTTCCCGCCTTGTGATCTTTTGAAGGAATTCTCTGAAATGAATTTTCTGAAAAGAATCTCTGAAATAGTCTCTAGAGGAACTGTAAAAAAGAAGTGTTAAGAAACCAAAGATGGATTTTGAGAAATAGGAGGAAGTATGAGGGACCTAGAAAGATCCCCATACTTGAAAACCTGGAGAAAACCTCCACAACAAAACATGGTGAAAAAGAAATACATTACAAGAAAAATCAGAGGGAAAACAAAAAGAAAACCAAATGGGGAAGGAGGAGGAAAAAGACCTAAACCAAAAGAAATAAAACCAAAAAACATACCTTGAAAAGGATGCCAAAAAGTACGAGAGTGAAATGTCAGAGTGAATGTGTCAGGTAAAAATAAAAAGTAAAAAATCCACGTTTATATAGAAATCCTGACATTAATGGTAAAAATCTGATCCGTACGGAGGTAGGTGAGAATTAATCATGCATAGAACCTCTGAAGTTCTGAAAGCCTGAAATTCTAAAAATTTGGGATTTCAGACTTCGGAAAAAAGGGAAGCAAAAAGATGAATTGGCAACTAAAAGTCTGAAACCTGAAAACCTGAAAGTCTAAAAATTCAGACTTTCAGAGTTTCAGACTTTGGAAAAAATCAAGTGAAAATCCTAAAATGACTCGGAGAACTCTGAAAACCTGAAACCCAAAAGTCCAAATTTTCAGACTTTCAGAGTTTCAGACTTCGGAAGTCTGAGTCGGATTTAAACAAAATGAGCCAAAAAGTTTTAAATTTCTGAAAACCTGAAAGTCCAAAAATTTAGACTTTCAGAGTTTCAGACTTCAGAAAATCTCAAATGCAATTCTGAAATTGAGCTTTAAAAACTCTGAAAGGGAAAAACCCTGAAGTCTGAAAATTGAAAATTTTCAGATTCTTGGCCTTAGCAAAATTCACTGTGTGAGGATTTCCTTAAAAACATAAGTCTGACATACAACCTTCCTCTGGGTAGGTTAAATGGTTAACATTTTTGGTGATCTCCAGGGAAAGCTTACATGCTAAGCTTCTAGACCAGTAGCCTTAAGAAAAACATTGGGCAAAGAAGTCTAAAAAAAACAAGACCCAAAACAGAAAAAACACACAAGCAAAAGAAAAGAAAAACAAAACCATGTGCAGAGCACTTGGAGGAAAAAAAAAAAAAAACTGTACATGGTGGAACCTCCTCAAAAGCAAGCTTTGAGGTGTATCCCATTCACATGAATGGGAAATTCTTCTCCATTGAGTCTAGATAGGAAAAATGAATTTTCCTCTTTGCAGCTTGTAATAACATAGGGCCCACTCCAGAGAGCATCAAACTTGGCGTGCTTGCCTGGTTTGGCACGATCTTCATCCCATTTTAGAACCAAATCCCCTTCCCTAAACAACCTATCAGAGGCTTTCCTGTCAAAGGATTTCTTAACTTGAGCCTGATGCTCTGTCAACATATTCATGGTAGTGTTTTGAATCTCCTCTAGCTCCATGAGTTCTGAAAACCTCACTATCAAGGCTTCATCCTCCATAACTTCTAGCCGATAAGCCAAATCCAGGGAAGGCATTTCTAAGGAAAGTGGCAACTTTTCTTCCCTTCCATATACAAGCATAAAAGGTGAAACCCCAATGGCCTTTTTAGGTGTTATTCGATCTTCCCAGAGAGCAACCTTAAGCTATGTATGCCAGGTTCTTTTGTTGGCCTCCATTGTGTGCTTGATGATCCTTATCAGGTTCTTATTGCTGGATTCGGCCAACCCATTTCCCTGTGGATAGTAATTAGACAAAGTCTTGAGATAGACCCCATTCTTGATGGCCCATTCACTTATTTTCATCCTGAGAAATGCCATTACATTGTCAGAGATGATAGTAAATGGAACACAAAACTTTGTCATGATACTCTCCAAGAATTCAAGGACCGCTTTTTCATTGCTTTCTTTCAAGGCCACCACTTCTATCCATCGAGTGAAATAATCTTGTTTGCAATAAGGACCCATTTATGTCCTTCACTAGATAGAAGGTTGATCATACCAATAAAATTCAACCCCCATTGAACAAAAGGTTGATCTACCTGAAAAGGATGCAATGGGAGAACTGTCAGCTTTTGTTTTCCTGTAAAAAGAGCACACTCCTTACATTTTTGTACCCAAAAACGGGCATCTTTGAACAATTTTGGCTAGTGGTAACTGGCCCACATGATCTTGGTAGCAGTCATTCGTGCTGAGTAATGTCCTCCTGACAACCCATTGTGGAATTCCTCCAATATCTTGTTCACTTGTTCTGGTTTGATGCAGCGTAAAAGAACGTCGTTCAAATCCTTTCAGAAAATAATGCCATCTACCACAACATATGGAATAGACCGGAGATGGAAAGTATGTCGTTGAATCTTATCCATATTTGGGGGATATACTCCCGAGAGGAGGAAATTTTCCATTATAGTAAACCAATCAATCTGATCATTTCCTTCATCAATGTTGAGGAGTGCAACATCCTTATCATTCTTTATTCCATGTCTGTGGCCAACTGCTAGCATAACCCCTTGCCTCTGAAAAGTTTAGTGACTTTAATGTGTACATCATACTCCATTACTTTCGTGATCCACCCAGCACATTTCTCATTCATCTCCTTATTCAACAAAAATTCTTTAATGTCAGGATGAGAAACCATTAAGTGTATCTTGTTGTTGGACAACATATGCCTAAACTTTTTCAGAGCTCGAATGACTGCAAAAACCTATTTTTCAACAAAAGAATACTTTAGCTCGTATTCCTTGAGAGACTGACTGAAGAAGGCAATTGGTTGCTCCATCAGATCGTCGTTCTGTTGAGTGAGGATATCTGAAATACTCTCATGACCCTGTGCAAAAGCATAGAGAATAAAATCCTTATCAAACTGGGGATTTACCAGTGTAGGAGCTTGGGAAATAGCAGTTTTGATAGCCTCAAAGCTTTCTCTCCCTTCTTTCATCCATGAGAAAGGAATGTTCTTTTTAAGCATGGCCGTCAGCGGCTTGGCTAACGCTGCAAATTGGGGAATGAATCTCCGAACAAAATTTATAGTTCCCAGGAAACTCTGGAGACCCTTCTTGTGACTTGGGAGGGATAGAGACAAAATCGACTGAATCCTGGCTGGGTCAATTGAGAGTCCTTCAGCTGAAACAATATGCCCCAATAGCTTGCCTTCTTGAACTGAAAAAATGCATTTTTTGGGGTTTAGTGAGATTCCAAACTCTCTACACCTTCAAAAAAATTTCCTTAGATGAGCAATATGATCTTCAGCATGTTTGGAATAGACAGTTATATCATCAAGGTAAACCAAGATCATATCATTGATGAGTCCTTTAAATGCCATGTCCATGGCTCTTTGAAAAGTAGCCCCTGCATTGGACAATCCGAATGGCATTTTGTTGTATGCATATGTGCCCCACTTAGTAGTGAAAGCCATTTTGAATTGATCAGATTCTTGGACCAAAATCTGATTATACCCTGAATAGCCATCCAACAGAGAAAACCTTTGAGCTCCTGCCACTGTTTGGAGGATCTGTTCCATTGACAGAAGAGGGTAGTGATCTTTTAATGAGGCACGGTTCAAATCCCTGAAATCTACGCAAAGCCAGATCTCCCCGTTCTTTTTTCTCACGGGCACTAGATTAGCTACCCATGATGAATGCTTGATGGGAAAAATTATGCAAGCTTCAATAAGCTTGGTTAGCTCTTTCCTCATTAGCGGCTCAACCTTGGGATTGATTGGCCTTTGTTTTTGATGAACTGGTTTAGAGTTTGGATCCAGTTCAATCATGTGTGTTGAGCTAGGCCTGGGTCAAAACCATGCAAGTCTTTGTAGCTCCATGCAAAAATATCATGATATTCCTGACACAACTCAATGAAAGCTTCCTTTTCCTGAGTAGTGCATACCTTACCAATCTTTAAACATTTCTCACTGGCCACCTCAACTTCCTCAAAATCTTCTTCTTTTACCACCATATTTGTGTTTTGTCATTTGGACTGGTCATCTGAATTGAAGATAGATTCAAGCGTGACCAAGCCTTTTGGAAATTTGTTTCCTCTCAACTGAATGACCTGGTCACCATAGGATTCCTACAATTTACCTTGTTGTTTGGTGGCAAACTCTGCTTCTTGTTGTAGAAAGAGAACAATTTTCTCATCACTATCAAAAACTTGCCAACTGCTTACATTATCTGGTACTACGGGATGGACAACCATTTTGACTATTTGCTACCCTTCCTTCATGATATCCATAGGTATATCATATTGAGATCCGATGGTGGCAAGCCTATCAGCATCTTGATTTTGAGTTCTAGGAACCACATGAATTCTGAAAGCTTCAAAGTCCTCTATTAGGTCCCAAACTTGATTCTTGTATGACCTTAAGAGATCATTCTTTGATGCGTTGTGGGCTGTTACTTGATGAACCACCAATTCACTATCACCAAAAGTGATAAGAGATTTGATTCCTCTTTGTTGGGCCAGCTGCAACCCTTGTATAAGAGCTTCATATTCAGTGACATTATTGGTAACTGAACTGCAATCTAAAAGATGAGAAATATTTATCCCCTCCTGGAGAAATTAACATGACTCCCTGTGCCAGATCCATTTTACTCCTTGAACCATCAAAGAAAATCTGCCATAGTCCTTTGAATCACTTGGGCTCTTAATCAACTAAGGTATGGTTGTACCTTCTTCATGTATACAATAAGTTCCCAATCCAGTCTCATCCAAAAACAACAGACCAGATTCTTCATTAGCCAATAAATCAGCATACGGGTCGTATTGATGGTCTATACTTACCTCATCAAGCACTGTATCAGGCACCTCTTCTACAAGAGTAGTTGGTTCATGATCCGTGATCCTCTTCTTCTGGGTCACAAATGGCGTAGTTACCCTCTATCGGTTGGGATATGTACGGTTCCACGTGGGTAGGAGAAATTAGTTCTGCTCTTATAGTTACCTTCATTCCATAATGAGTTCTCAAGATCATATGTAACCAGTCTGATGACAAATATCCTCCCATTTTTGTGATGAAATACCGTGATAAGCAGATGGCAAAGAGGGGAGTGAGATCAATGATGGATATATCTTGTGTGAAAGTCAAACTAGGACATGTGCGTGGATGGTGAGTTGGAGCCCCTTAATGACCCCCACAGTTTGGACTGTAGTACCATCAAGTTGAACAACCCCTCTTGTAATTGGAGTATATGGAATCTGTAGTACATCTGTGATCTGCTTAGGCATCACAGAACTACTAGCTCCAGAATCGATCATACAATTGTGCACCAAATGGTCACCAATAATCAAGTGAGATATAAAATGGTGGAGGCTTGTTGGTCTTAGCCTGTATTTTTGTCTCAGGTTGGCACAAGCTGGTTGCCACTGCTACTTCCTGACCTGACGATCTGTTAGTAGTGCCAAAACTGTTCGAAGCTTCATGTAACAAGTTCCTTTGAGAAGGAATTGAAAGTGCGTCCCACATTGTGACACTCAAATTGGTCTTCTTCATTTGTTCCACTATGCTAAATGGAATTGCTCCCACTTTGCTAATACCTTTTGGGACATTGGGATCTTCCTTTGGATAATGCTTATTGGGTATCGTGATACTTGAAGTTCCATCTTTCTTTGTAGAATGATCAGCAGATATTTCTGGTGATTTCTTTCTCATGCCTTTATCATCTGGTATCTGTGTTGGGGAATGAGAAGTTGATGTCTTGATCAGTATTGGAGGACTGTGGATCTATTTCCCTTTTCTTGGAATGTGTGTTAGATGCTACATGGAGGAATCAGTATTCAAACCACAAAAATCCTCTTGCTTGCCAATTTAATAATGTGGTTTCATCAGGAGCTTGGTCTTGACTTCTAGAAGTGGATGGCTCAGCAGATGATTCAGGTAGAGTTGTTATGCTTTGAACCATGAGAGCTTGACTCAAAACTCCATTTGGGAAAAGATTCTGATTATGGGGCTGAGAACAAGGATAACACCATTCATAGTCTTGGATGAGGTTATTCTGAACTGGACTATGGCTCTAGATGAGCTGGCAGCTGAAGGGATTCTGAAAGTTCAAAGGCTTCACATTTGTAGCTTGGGTTATGGCTTGGCTTTGTGGCTGACCATTTCCTTGAAATGGAGGATGGTTTGTTTGATATTGGGATTGAAAGGGTGAGTATATTGGGACTGCTACCTCTTCATTGCTATGAGTTCATTCCCAAAGGTTTGTAATAGTGACTTTACCTCAGCCAAATCATTTGAGGTATTGGAATATGCGTAGCTATTGGAATAGGAACTGTCAGAATTGGGGCGATGACTAGCTGTTGGCCTGCCAAGCTCTACAAAAATAGGAATGGGAGGCCTAGGAGCAATTTTACCTACTTGAATCAAGTAATTTTTATCTCGTACGACAACTTCATAAGCATCAGGGATAACAGATCCCCAATGGATTGAATCATGACAGCAACATCACTATTCAATGCCCGTAAATAATATAGAAAAGTGTTTTCTAAAGATGGCCTTACGAGTGTTGGAATCCGTTTCCAAGTCTTATCACAGCAAAGGTTGAAATCACTTGTATACTCTTGGGGAGATCACTTGATAGTATTAAATTGCTCCACAAGTGAAATATTATCACTTTTTATCTTCAAACTATTTACACAATTTTGTGCCTAAATCATTCCAATTGGTAATGGATCAAACAGCTAAGCTTCATAACCATTGAAGTGCCCTGCCTTTGAATGAAGTAGTAAGGAGTCAAACTGCCACGTTATCTTCTGTAATACTGTGTACTGCGTAGATGCTGGCCACATCCAGTATGTGCTCTAGTGGTGAAACATTAGTCTTCCTAGTGAAAAATGGTAAACTTTTCAAGGTGGTTGCTGGTATTGCATCTCTTTGTGCTAACAACATAGGGGACTTCTGGTATTGAATGGAGGACAAGTATTGGCTGCCATGACATTCACAAACTAGTTGTATCTTGGTAGGGGGTAATGTCCTTCAGTAGGATTTGAATTTCCTCTACGAGGTAAAGCTAAAACTGATGGTACTAAAAGGATTCTTCCCCTTCTTCTTGGGGAGACAAAGAAAGTTCTGTATGACAATAATTCCCTGTCTTGAAGAAGCTCTTGTCTGAATCCTTTGCATAAATTTGAATAATGAACTTTGAAATCTAGAGAGATGGAGTCATCAGGTACTTTATCTGATTAAGATGAGAAGAGAAGTACCAACTATGTCCCACCGGGCGTGCCAAAAACTATTGTCTCCAAATCACTACACCCCCTGAATTGTTAGGTTGTTGAGCTAGATTGCTTCACAGTTAACATGCAATGGAAAGTGACTGGTAATATAGTAACCCATCATCGGTCAAGGGGAACCACAGGACCTACATCGATCAGATATGCATTTCAGTAAGAACCGGCCGTGGTTAAGGCTAACCAGCGTCAGATTACCTGTGCGATGATGTTTTAATTAACTCATCGGGATTTAAATATAGATTTTGCATTAAAGTAGATTTATTGGATGTAATTGCATAGCTAAGGTGCCCTAAGTTTATATATTTATATATAAGCATGAAAGTTAGGGCTTAGGTGGAATAATGAGAGGGATCGGATTAGATCCTTGATTCTTTGAGACTGAGAGGATGAAGATGAAGAAGAAGAAGAAAGAAAGCGAACAGGTTACATGAAGACAAAGACTCCATGGAGAGGAGCTGGACAAAAGGAAATAACAAGCTATTGTATTTCCTTTGTATATTTATTGTCTCATTATAATGGCTTGCATAGTATGCAAAGCACATAGAGTTTCTTCTTGTAGATCCACATGTTGGTGAGATCTTGTATTATAGATCTATGTAGATCTAGTCTTGCATTGTAAATCTATGATATCATATCGTATTGTTGATCAATGTAGATCTAGATATTGTAGAGGTCTCATTTGTAGATTCACAATATAGTGAAAGCTTGGCTGCACAGTGGTGCAGAGTAGCTTTAGGTATGTGAGATCTGGTTATGTTTGAGAGGCATGGTTGGAGTACACTTAGGTAGATTTTTTTTGTTAGAAATCATAGCAGGATTCCCAAAGTAAGTGGTGGTATGGAGGCATGGTTTAGTGTACTCAGGTAGATCATTGGGGATCTGGGAGGAGAGGAGATAATCTTGGAGAGATTGTACTCTTGTGTAGAAGAGTTAGTTTGTAATCTCTTGTTATATTATATATGATATCTCTATCTTTGGTGGATGTAGCCCATCATTGGGTGAACCATGGATGTTACATGCTTGTTATGTGTGTGTACTTTTGTGTGATTTGGATTATTCTAGTTTATGCTTCCACTATCTGTAGATTTTTTGGGGAATTGTTTGGATCCTGTGTGCATGATTTTTTTTGTTATTAAATCATAGCACTATTCCAAGCCCCGTATTTCCTCAACAATCTCGAGAAATGAAGAAACGACGTATTGTTTTATCAAGGTATTGAAGTACAAATATCATTTTGGTTGCACACTTGCATGTTTAGGAGCCATGATCTAGATATGGAAAGTAATGAAATAAAGGACATAAGAAAATTAAATGCAACAATTTTGGTGTAGTTAGATGCAGATCTGGGTAGAGAGCCAATTAGGATAAATGAAGCACACATGAGCAATCAGATAAAGCAGTACTTCATTGAAATTTGGACAAATATCTTAGTGATTGGTAAAGTGAAACATTTCATCTTGGATGTAATTTAAATGGATTTTGTTGCTAGTTTATAAGTACAAGATTTGCACAAGCTTCTTGAAATGACTGGCTAGTCCCACTATCTACTAAGTTAAACCTAGTATTGGCCACAATGCCAAATTGTGTGGCAGTTGAGTTTAAATAGAATAACAAAGACTCAGTTGAAAACCAAGCATTAGTCACAGAGGAGCCAATACCTGGTCAGCTAAATAGATCTGGATAAGGGGATAACTCATGGTTGGATATGCAAACATTCATCAAGTACATGGTTTTTTTCTAGTAAAGAGGGCAGTTGGTTTAGTGTCCATCGTTTTAAAGGATCAGTTTCTGAGCACAGTGTGTATAGTAGAAAGCTAACTTGACACTTCAAACCAATGATTGGATCAGATAAGAGGATGATGAGTTAGCTTGGTTAGTCGCATTATTACAAAGTCAGGATCTCTACATGGTTCAAATGTTTTATTTCATTCAAAGGGATCAATTGAAATTATGTTTGGACTGTGTGCACAAATTTACACCATTGTTTCTTGGTGATATTTGACCCAGATTTATTTCCTGGTTTTTTTGGAATCTTGAGGACAAGCAATTCTAGTCTAAGGATGAGATACGCTCAATGAAAATACAAAGTTCCAAATAGTTAACCAAATGAAACAGAGATGTTGAAGTAATACCACCATGGAAAGAAGTTGATTAGGTGAACTTCACAAAAGTCCAAACTTCTAGAAAAATGTAGAAGTATTCTTGCACAAGAAGGGAATCAGTTTATATATCTTTCATTAGATTTTATTTCTCACTGATGATTAGAAGCTTTTGAGCTTGGTGGTATATGTAGGGTTGGTATTTCTAATCTCACTGGGAGAAACCATGGTTTTGGCATTGATTAATTGAAACTATGATAAACATCACCAGTGAGGGGAGAATGCAAAACTATTCAAAGTGGTACTGAGGCCTTAGTTTTTTGGAGGACTTTTCCATGAGTAGGTTTACTGTTTTATTACTTTTATGTCACTTGTGGTTTAGGGTGGGGCTAGATATCCCTATGGGATTACATTTGATGGTCAAGATTCAAGCTGGGTGAAGATGATAGCTAATTTTTCAAACAGTCCATAAGGGTTAAAAGAGCAAATTTGATTGTTACAATGCAGTGTCAGTTCCAATTAAGGCCAATGTCATTTTAACCTTGGTCTTTCATCAAAAGTGATCGGGGTCATTAGGGGAAACCGTGGTTAGTTTGGTCAACAAGGTGGAGAATAACAACAGAGAATTTATTTTGGATTTTTAAATGGTGCACCTTATTTTTTCTTTCATCTTGGTTGGTTTGTGCAGAATGTTGATTGACATGTCATTCACTGGTATTTACACTTGGATTAGTGGCTCTTATTAGCAAAGTGGTGTTTGAACTGATTTAGGAAACTATTTTTTGGAGCTTTGGGTTAGTCTTGGTTGCTACATATAGCTTTTTGTGAAGCTTGTAATGGATGGATTATTCAATGGTGTGTATACTTATGCTTGGATAGACTTTACACCTTGTTGAAGTCTATGATGATCAAAGACTATTTTTTCCAATGGACAACTTTGAGCATGAGTAGGTGATGTTTAGCATTTCCATGGTATGTTACTAGTGAATACTCCTTGAGAGATTTACATACCATGAATCTACCAACACCTCCATTAAGTTGTTTTGTTAGTTCTTATTTGTCATTTAAGTGTGTGGATGCCTTTTATGAGGTATAAAATTGATCACCCACAATTGTAGGTAGGAATCAGTTTTTTGTCAATAAATCAAGATCTGTTTTCATTTAGTCATATTCCACTTTGACATTGTCTTATCAGTTGCATTAGTTACTTCATGGAGACATTAATCGTTGGAGAACTATGGTAGGTTTATCCTAGGTATGGCTATGGATACGATTGGAGGCTCCTTCAATTTGAGTCACCAAAATCTTCAGGGAGTTCCCAATTGGCATTGACCAAATGAGAGAAGTTTGCTTCCATGATCCTCATATGGTGACTTGACCGATGGACAATCATCATACCTCATGACGAATAAATGTGTTAAACTATTAACATCCATGAAAATGAGTAATTCCAAACCATCTTCACTCTTTGAGAAGATTTCAAAATGACTTCTCTGTTTTAATCCAATTTGAGAGAACACCTTAAGGAAAAAATAGAAATCTTACGATATGTAGAAGACTTTTATAGAAATAAGAGTTTTAAAAAATCAATTATTCCAAGTGAGAAAGATATGTTAAGTGTCAGACACTAGCCCATTGCCCAATCAATAAGAATAAATAATTGGAAAATTATATGGAATAGGCATACATACCCAAATTAAGGGTTCAAAGGGGAACTGACATATGATTTTAGAACTGTCAATGACTAGACTTTTTCCGTTAATGTCTAGATGGACGTCAGTCAGACCACATGACGGTTGTTCTAGGATCGGTGCAAATGATCTGTAGGATGATCTTGGGTATTTTAAGATCCCCATTTCTTTAAACCATTATAGTAGGGAAGATCATTGATATAATTCCAACACCTGTTGGAACACATGAATTCACCATATGCTTCCGGTATAAGCTGGTCAAAGTTCATGGTTCAAAAGTGAGCCAACAAAAAACATTGGTTTGCATTAGTACCTCAATGGCTCATGTACAAATCCTATTTTTGTAATTTATATTTAAGACGAGGAAAAAATGTGATCATGGACATGTTTTTTCTAGCCCTCTAGTATTCAATTAAAAATACAGGCAAAAATTTGGTTTTCAATTATGGGGTCCAATTTTATTTCATAATACTTGGAACTCGACTACACATTTATTTAGTATACATTTTAATTTTGTCAATTACATGAGACATAGTTCTATGCCATATTATGTCTTGTATTCTAGATGTTGACATTATGATTGGATTGAAGATCATGTGATGTAGATTTTGGAATGATCCACATGGTGGGTCCTCAGGCCAATACATGGCTTGCCACCTAACTCAATCCAAGTATCATGGGAAACTATTCCACATATCATGGGATTATTTTTGACCAGGCATGCTTGTGGGGTTATTCAGGTATTGACAAACCAGAATGCTAACTCACCTTGATAGTATGGCCAGGTACCACTTTACCCAACTCACTAGACCTAGTTAGGATTTATAGGAGGAGATCCAACCCTTGTCGGATAGTAACCAAGATGGTTGGGGCCGTTTCAACCATCAGCTTGCCAACACAAATGACAAGATCACAAAGGGGGATGTGCCCAATTACAACAAATTTTAGGGTGGACGTGGCCGAAGCCATAGTTCAATGGAGCAGTCAAAGGATATTACAAGCATATTTATGTCAATCTACTCAACGTGATTGGGATTAACTTGTTTATAACCCACTATGCTAAACAAAGTTGCCTTGGATGGAGTCGAAACCATGACGTCGGGTAAAATCAAAGGTTTCTTACCAACCCACTGAATTGCAAGTGGTATCAAAAGGGGGAATTGGTATTTGAATTTATGTCGATTATTGACTGTGTAATTATTAATCCATTTTTGGCTTGTTAGAAGTAATTCTATAGACACCAAATTGGGTCACACTCCCCCTTGATCACCCCCCCCACACACAATACCTATAATACATATATATATATCATATATAATATAATATAATTACCTAAATTAAATTAATTTATTCTCACAATATCCATTATTTAATTACCTTAATTGGGAATAATATCAATTTCCACCTCACCTAGACACCTCATCTATCTACCTCACCCTAAGACCTATTCTTAGTAAGTTTCCATAACTAAGACCTACCCAAACCCTAAAAATCAATACCTACATACCCTCTAACCACATTCCTACCCGTTAGAAGGAAGCTTCCATGCTAATCCATGAGGTAAAATGAAACAAAAGCCCAGAAAATCAAGGGGATCTACCTAGTTTAGTAAACCTAAAAAATTCTGCCCTAACCGATGCCATTTACTATTAGTGAAAATTCATAGCGGCCCCAAAATGACATATGGATCTACTTTTCTAGGAAATTTCATTTGGTGTGACTTCACAACATTGAGTTTTCCCTAAGTGTGGGACCTTTGCAAATGGGGAAAGCTCTCTAGAGAAGGTTGGTTCCTCTTCCTAAACTACCTACCACAAGTTATTCCAGTGAAGGCAAGCTAATCTAATCCTAATCTAACTTCCAAGGAGACATGGAGAGAAAGAAAACAAGGAAAAAAAAGCCTACACTAAAATGGTGATACACCAGAGAAGGAAAATGCTGAACATCTATCAAAACTGTCATGGAACAAGAAGAGGTGAGCAATGGAAAGGATGGACAAGTGCATCACAGACCAAAGATGGATTTCACACAAAAAATGTTCCAAAACTCCATGAACACAACTCCAAAACCTATAATGAACATCCAAACATGCACAAATACCTACAATGAAGAGAGGCAAGAAGAAAACAAGTAAAAATGAGCAAGGATGGACAAATGCATCACAAAACATGTTTTTATTGCTCCAGAAGTTTGCACAAAACATCATTTCATGGGTAAGAGGAAAAAATGCCATTACAGAGCATGGGAGGAGGTTCAAACTCCATTTTCGACCCTAGGGAAGAAAATAAGGGAGAGGCAGAGAAGAAGGATGAACAACCTTCTACAAATGAGCCAAAACTAGCTTTTAACCATGAAGCAAAATGAAGAAAGGTGAGAAAACGTGGGAAAATTTGATTTCAAACTCAACCACCAACAAGATCCATTTAATATGGCCTGCAAAATGATGGGTTTCCATAAAAAATCCCATACTTCCATGCATCTACTTCGCAGACCAAAGAAAATGACCTATACTTCATTAATTTTGGTGGTTGGGAACCATTTCTACTTTTTTTACATGCTAGAGACATTTTCCCATTTTTCTCCCTTGAATATCCATCAAAAATAAAAATTGAAGATTCCATCATGTATATAATTTTACCAGATTTCCATTGATACCAAAAATCACAAAAATATGAGCTCTGGCGTGAAAGATATGCCCCTCTGAAGATTTAGGGGCGAAAATTAGGGCAAAATCAGGTTCGCAGGCCGAAATTTGAAATTTTTCAAATCTGGGAAAATTTCTGAAAAATCCCCATGCTTCACTCCTCTGCTAACATGTGGCATCCTCTGGTTCAGCAGCGGGCTTCAAAATCACATTCTGCGCTTCGCCCACAAAGGGAAAATTTTCCAACAATCCCTCGCCAACCCGATCTCCATTCCGATGTGGACACGTGGCACCCTCTAACCTGATGCAGAGATGCAGCTCAAATTTTACCTTTGTGCCTTTCACCACTTTGGAAAAAATTCCAAAATCCCCTTGACACCACGATTCTTACCACTGACGAGGACACATGGCACCCTAATTTCACGATTGCTTATCCTCCGGGCCTGCGGCCCAACTTTTTCCATTTTCCTATGGGTGGGCACGTGGTGAACTTTTTCCCTTGTGCCTTTTAGCAAAAAGGTATAAGTGCCAAAAAATCCCCCCAAAACCTGTAGCTAAGACACGTGTTGGGCTCTCATTGGCTGCGGGCCTGCCCAGGGAAAATTTCCCCTCCAAACTCCATGAGCCATAACTTCAAAATACAAGGAGTTAGGAGGACTTCTTTACCTTTATGGAAAGGGGAAGAAAAATCCTATATGATGAAGCCATTTCCAGAACCCTTTGAGTGCTTGAAATGTGTGAAAAATTGAAGTTGAAGCACAAGGAAGGAAAGAATGAAGGCAAGTTAGCCAAAATAAGCAGGGGGCTCATTTTGGATAACAATTTGGTGACTCTCAGGGGTCATCTTCTTGCTAGATGAATGATCAGTGGCCTTTGAAGCATCCATTGGGCATGGAGTCAAGACTGATAACCAATTCTGATCTAAACTATGAAAATATGACCTCTAAGCCACTTGGAAACCCACTGAACTTGGAGTTGATCTTCACCAAAATGCCACTAAAATGAACTGTGCAAGAGCAACCAACAACAAAAACTATGTACAAAATTGGAAATCATACATACCCCAAGTGGGATATGCAGAGTGTGCATAAGCACTTCTTCTAGTGAAAGCAAACCTACCTACTCTACTCTAACTGGAAGCAAAGGTAAGCTAAATAAACCCTACAACTGGTTGTGAAAAATATCTTCCTTTCTTCAAAATTGGAAGCCATGCAAATGATTTGGAGCTGATCATGGCTGACTGGATGAGTTGAAAATCAACAAGAAGGTGGTATTATACCCAAATCAGCAAGGTGTCAACTGAAAGCAAATCAAATACCTCTTTTAGTTGCTCTGCATTTGGATTGAAGAGTTATTGCAACTGATCCTTGATACTTTATAGCTCATCCTCAAGCATGAAGCCAACATGACTAGTTTTGACTTCTCCTTTGGCTCCAATGAAGCCAAATACCTGATTGGGTAATGTCTAATCCATTTGATATGCCCATTTCTCTGATTTTCAACTCCAAAAATGGAGTCTTCTTGTATGGACCTTCTTGGGTGGATGATATGGAAGAAATGATGGAATCCTCTTGCTCTTCTCCTTCCTTCATGGAAATATGGAACTCTTCTATAATATGCAGCTCATCATTATTGATTGCAACATCAAATGAAGTTATTTTGCATTATTGTAACTTGTTGCAATACATTGTTGGTTATGGAGTTCCTCCATTATAGCTTTTGGAAGATCAAATTCTTCCAACTTTGATTCAAGAGGCATGTTACAAACTATATGCTGCTGTCCTTGAATCCTCTCCTCCATGGCAGTAGGTTCTTGTTGTTGGAGAATGAATGGTGAAGAAGGAAAATGTTGTAATTTCAACTAGGCTCTTCATCCAAACATTCTTCTAAGTCTGATGGCAAATCAAACTCTTCAATGTCCTACTATAGCAAGGTCTCTCCCTTTTGTATGGTGACCTCCAAATCTGTATTTTCTTCACCATGTGGAGCTTCATATTCAAACATGAAGCTTGTCAGCTCGAACTCATCCCAAAAATTATATTTTTGGAGAGATGAAGTGGGAGAGAAACATGAGGTTTCTTGTGTAACCTGCTCATGATTCAGTGCCTCTGAATTTGTTTTTGTCACCTCCATAATGGATTCATCAATCAAATCAGCCCCTTCAAATGAAAGCAAAAAATCTTCAATAATGCTTCCTTCATCTAGTTCCAATTCTAATTTGATTTCTTCTAGTTTCTCCTCTTCAATGGGACTTGGAGCTGATTGTTCTTCCTCCTCCACAGCTGGAATGTGCTCTTATTATTTTGGATTTGGAGCAGCTTCTCCTTCCTCTACTATTTGAAGACCATCTTTCTCTTAATTAAACTCTTCCTCTTGCATGAAGTTTTTCAAATCAAACTCTTCAATCTGCTACTCTAGAGAACAAGTTGGTACTGCAAGATCTTCTTCTTCCATGGCTGATTGTGCAAATTGATTGGATCAGCATTTCCTTTGAGTAAAGTGCCAACATGGACACTACCTTCTGAGAAAATTGATGATTGATCTTCTTCCTTCCTTCTTGTTCTTCTTCTGCTGCAACAAAATCAGTCCTAACCACCACTTGTTCTTCAACATTTACCTCCTTCTGTAGGCTTCACCAGCAAAGGGATCTTTCTCAATCCCATATTTAAGAGCCAAGCTTATTAAGCTCTTAATCATTACTTCTTTACTTGGTTCTTCCTCTTGTTGTCCTTCATGACTGATTTTTGCAATTTATTCTTCCCCACATGGAATTGGGAAGGCAAGAGGAGAAACATATTGGAGTTCAACCAATTTTTCATTTGTTTGTGGTGGTGGAGGAGGTAGAAATTCTTGTTTCTTTGGAGGGAATGGCTGTTTGGAAGGGAAAAGGACAGAAGAATTGAGATGAGGTGGAAGACTAGGGGATGGAGAAATGAAATCAACACTTGGGGCAACATGGGCTGGATTTGGAATTTGGAATTCAAAATGAGATGGTGTTGCTTGAGGAATGGAAGGAGAAAAACTAGATGATGGTGTAGAAATTACCCATTGAAAAGGTTGCTCAACACCAAATTTATAGGCCTCTATCTCCACTGTCCATTGTGTAATTTGGGGCAACATCTCCACCATGAAGCCCAGCTTCTCCTGAGGGCTTAAGTGTCTTGGAAAAGGGCCTCCCCATGGACATGGTGCTCTAAAACCAATCTAAAATGCCTTCATTTGTGATTGAACCCTTGATTGCACCATGCCAATATCCATTTTTTGGATCTTCTCCAATAGACCAACATCATGCATTTGACTTCTATCATTGCATGCATACCCTTGCTCTTGATATGTTTCATAACCAAACTGATTTTGGCCTTGCTCATATGGATATGCATACTGATTTTGAATTTGATCAAAATGCTGATTTGAAGGAGTTGTAAAACATGTTGGAGGTGGAATATACTGTTGTTGTAAATGTGAATTCCATGATGGAAATGAAGTCATGATTGCACAACTTTATGGAATGGAAAAGAGTGAAAGGGATGGAAAGAAGAATGAATGAAAAATGAATGAAAATAAATGGAAAGAGGGTCTGTAACTTCAGAGATGGGTTGTTTACCAGATGGAGTCACCAGATGTGTTTGCAATTGCCTCCAAAGGCTGAAATCTTCACAAGAACACACCAACCTGCAAAAGATGAAGTGGAAGACCTCTAAGGTCCCACCGGGTGTGCCAAAACTGTTAGTGCAAATTCACAGCACCCCCAAAATAACCTATGGATCTACTTTTCTAAGGTAATTTCATTTGGTGTGAATGCACAACATTGAGTTTTCCCTAAGTGTGGGACCTTTTCAAATGGGGAAAGCTTTCCAAATAAGGTTGGTTCCTCTTCCTAAACTACCCTACCACAAGTTATTCCAGTATAGGAAAGCTAATCTAATCCTAATCTAACTTCCAAAGAGATAGGGAGAGAAGGAACACTAGAAAAAATAGAGCCTACACTAAAACAGTGATACACTAGAGAAGGAAAATGCTAAACATCTATCAAAATTGCCATGGAATAAGAAGAGGTGAGCAATGTAAAGGATGGACAAGTGCATCACAAAACCAAGGATGGATTTCACAGAAAAAAATGTTCCAAAACTACATGAACATAGCTCTAAAACCTGCAATGAACATTCAAACATGCACAAACACCTGAAATGAAGAGAGACAAGAAGAAAACAAGTAAAAATGAGCAAGGATGGACAAATACATCACAAAACACATTTTTATTGCTCCAAAAGTTTGCACAAAACATCATTTCATAGGTAAGAGGAAACAAATTCCATTACAGAGCAGGAGAGGAGGTTCAAAATCCATTTTCAACCCTGGGTAAGAAAATAAGGGAGAGGCAGAGAAGAAGGATGAACAAATTTTACAAATGAACCAAAACTGGGTTTTAACCATGAAGCAGAATAAAGAAAGGTGAAAAAACGCGGGCAAATTTGATTTGAAACTCCAACCACCAAAAAATCCCTTCAATATCACTTGCAAAATGATGGTTTTCCATAAAAAATACCATATTTCCATGCATCTACTTTTCAGACCAAAGAAATGACCCATACTTCATTAATTTTGGTGGTCGGGAACCATTTCTACATTTTTTGCATGCCAAAGACGTTTTCCCATTTTTCTCGAATGAATATACATCAAAAATCAAAACTGAAGATTCCATCATGTAGATAGTTTCACCAACTTTCCATTGATACCAAAAATGAGAAAATACGAGCTCTGGTGCGAAAGATATGTCCCTCTGAAGATTTAAGTCAAAATGGTGAAAATAGGGCAAAAATCGGGTTCGCGGACCGAAATTTGAAATTTTTCCTCTTTTTCAAATCTAGGAAAATTTCCCAAAAAATCCCTACGCCCCACTCCTCTGCTGACACATGGCATCCTTTGGTTCGGCCACGGGATTCAAAATCACATTTTGCCCTTCGCCCACAAAGGGAAAATTTTCCAACAATCCCCCGCCAGCCCGACCTCCACTCTAATGTCGACACATGGCACCCTCTAACCCGATTTGGAGATGTGGCCCAAATTTTACCTTTGCACCTTTCACCACTTTGGAAAAAATTCCAAAATCTCCCTGACACCCCGATTCCCGCCACTAATGAGGACATGTGGCACCCTGAGATTGCTTTGCGGGGGTGCATCCCAGCTTTTTCCATTCCTTCCGCGGGCCCATGGGAGAAATTTTTATCTTTTTAATTTTATCCAAAAGGGCTAAGTGTCAAAAACTCCCCCGAACACCCGCCGCTGAGACATGTGTCAGCCTCTCATTGGTTACGGACCTACCCAAGGAAAATTTCCCCTCCAAACTCCGCTGAGCCATAACTTACAAAATAAAAGGAGTTAGGAGGACTTCTTTACCTTTTTAGAAAGGGTAAGAAACATCCTATCTGATGAAGCCATATCTAGAACCCTCAAAGTGCTTGAAATGTGTGAAAATTGAAGTTGAAGCACAAGGAAGGAAAGACTGAAGGAAAGTTAGCGAAAATAAGCAGGGGCTCATTTTGGATAACAGTTACCCTTAACCACCTCCGGTTAAGAAAAACCACCATCGGTTACCATTTAATCCCAAAAACAACCTTATTTTGGGGTTGGCACATTTCTGAGAGAGAATCACATCTTTTGAGAACAAGTGACAAAACCAGAGCTGTATATAAGCAGAACTAGCATTAGTATACACATAAGAGCATCCATAGCCAGTACCTGAAGCAATCACACAGCCATCTGCCTTCACGGGAGCATCCAGGGAAGTTCCAACACTACATAAAGTTCATTCCATTTGATCACCCACCATTACTAACTAGACATCAAGCTCGTACAAATAGTAAGTTTTGTTAACCTGCACTTATCCATTTATCGTTTAGTAGTTCCTTTTAGATCTATTACTAGTTTCAGCTCTCATTTCCATCCCCCCATCATTTACCTCCATGCAAACTTGACCATATTTTTATCCACACCATTACATTTCCCATACCTGGACCTTAATCATTCTTTTGCATACCTCATATTCATATGAATCTTTCCATTTCCCTTCCATCTTCATCTAAACTCAGATCTATCACCCAGCCAAGTTTTATTGAGTTTCTTGTACCCCAACCATACCAACTTCGGTTACCCACAACCGTCTCCAGTTATCCTAAACTGATACTGGTCATACCAGACCAATGTCAGTCTCTGTGTCTTTTACCAAGAACTAAGAACAAAGCTCCTAAAATTCCACCAAATACCTAAAACCACCTAGAATCTCACCTTGACCAGTATCAGTACCCTGACCAAGAAATTGACCTTCAGATTCAGTCATAGCTTAGCCTGTTGTGAACAAATTTACTAATTGTAGGCAACTGAGATACTTAAATCATTTTAACTACAATAGGATTTTCTTCATTTCTCGCATTAATTTGCTTTGAATAGTGGATTGACACCCATCTAGGAAGTATCGCACTTCCCAGATCTATCATACGCTAGGAAGTCCACTAAATATATTGTTTAAATTTTATATAGTGGTATTATTTTCCATTCCAGGTAGTTCCTCGAAGCAAAAAGGAAGCTCTCATGATTAGTTGTGGATTTAGAAGTCATACGTGTGCAACAACTTACAACCAACATTTAATAGGTATTCCTCCTAACCCGTTACCCTTGTTTGTTTCATCAACATTCGAAGAAACATTCTAAAATCAGGTGAAACATTTTGGCATACCCGGTGGGACCCATTCGTGGTTCTTTGTATTCTTTCATTTCTAGGTGAAAATGTTGTATGTTTGTTTGTTTTCTAAAAATTTCTTTTATTAAACTTTCTCCCCTAGAATCTTCTTCTCTTCTATTGTCTAAAAACAATCATATTTTGGTGCTTAAAACGAACATTTCTTCCCTTTCATTAGTATCACATTAGTGAAAGAGCATCCCTTATCCTATTCATCTATTTGTGGCATCCAATTTTACATTTTGATTTGGGTTTAAAAATCATTGCATTTCATTCTGCTTTTCTTCATTAGCTCACATTAATTGAGGGCAACCTATACATTGGAAGTCATTCCCAGCTGATGGTTGACAAATGAATCGTAGAAAAGCACTTTCTTTATTTTTCTCTCTCTGAGTCTTACCCAAACATCACAAATTCAAAATATATACACATTTTTAAACAACATCTCACTCAAAAGAAGCTATAGATGATCATACAATCACGGCACATCGGGCACCCCACTGGTTATCTCTATCCAGTACCCCATCAGAGGATGGCTTGCCCTCGCCATAACATACCTGAAACCTCTCCCTGTAGATATCCTTATTTGTAGGAATCCATCCTCACAAAAAAACTCTATTCTATAGTTCATGAGTCAGTCCTTAAAATAGCATAAACTAAACAAACATAATAGAAAAGGCACTCTTAGGATCGTATTTTTCTTAGTGTTTTGTTTGGCTTGCGTTTTGAGGAGAGAGGTCATGCTCTTCATTTTTATTATTTCTCCTTACACGCTCCTCATCACAATTGGTGTATTCCAGCTTCATCCGAGTGTGCCTGGACCATATTCTCATCATTCACAAAATTTTGGGTTTGATTCCACATTAATTTTAATTCACAACCACATTTTTGTTCATCACTATTTCAATTTCATAGTAACTAGTGTCAGTCCAGTGACTGTCATCGGTTACCCTCTGACCGTCATCATTTTTACCGAACCGATGTCAGGTCACTATTATTTTTGTTAACCAACCCAAAAAGGACACTTGTTCCCCTTTGTTAGTTGTTTAGAGTCTCTGTCACTCTTATCATATCCATTAACCCGGTAAGTCTCATCAGTATTTGGCATACCTAGAAAATTTGACCTTATACCTTTTTTTTTACCAACTATCCACTTTCCACAATGACCGACAATGGTTACCTATGATCAGAATTGGTTTAACCTAACCAACATCAGTTAGCTTGTGTTATTTTCCAGCTGACATTTTAACCCCAATTCACCTACCACCACCTATTTATCCTATCTGTGCTATATTTTTGTGTCATTTATAGAAAGCAGTCTTACCACGTTAGTACCTGTTCACATGGTACTGACATGTTCGCAAGCAAGTAACCTCGTATTCCACACCAGTTGTCAACCAATCCCACCTAGCCCTTCACCACCTTCCATTTTATCACTAGCCATGGAACCTATCCAACCTATCTCTATCACTACCAGAGACAAGGAGTTCACATGAATCCTTGACCAAAATCCTAACGCCTTCCAGTTTTACCTTTTCCACTCATCCACTTGAGATGCCTCGGGTCAATTGATATACGACATGCTTATATCTATCCCCTCGACTCTCGTTCCCACTCCTACATTAGCCCCATCTGGCTCCACACTTCCCGTATCTACCTTACCCCCAGTCGTTTCACAACTAGGCCCTATACCCACTATGACTGACACGTCTACTACCTCTGTTGCACCCGCCACATCCACTATACCTTTGCCAACCACCCATAACACAACCTCATCCATGCCTATTGTCTCGCATATACCCGTAGCTACACAACCACCCCCCCGTGTCAGTGACCCTTACCCCTTTTCAAAATTTTGTCCTTTCTATTACACAATATTTTTCCTCCATTTCCTCTAGGTTCTCCACGACCCTTCCACCTCCATATACGTACTATCAACAGCCTCCTATTTCATCTATTATCCACTTTGGGTACGTACCCCCTATTTCACTTCCTTCTTCTCAATCTACCTATATGGAAGCACCATATACTGGAATGCCACCCCCATTATATGCCCAACACCAACCCTCTTATGCTACAGGAGTCACCCATCCATCACAACCTACTAATGACCTAATTAAGTTAATTATGGACAAGATGCAAACATTGGAGGTATCAGTTTCTGGCTCCCACAACACTCTCACCTACGATGAGAGTTGTAATGAGCCTATACATCCATTCATTCCTATCCATCCATATCCCATGCATTGGGAAATGCCTAAATTCAACCATTTCAATAGCAAAGAAGACCCACAACAACATTTGCAGTCTTTCAAACATGGGTGTTATCTGACCGCTCTTGAGGACCTTTCCCATATCTCTGACTAGACCTACATTAGATTGGTATAGTGGGTTACCTAGACACTCTATATTCTCATTTAATCAAGTAGCTGAAGCCTTCTTAGATCATTTCTCTATTAATATCATTAAGAATGTTACCATGACTGACCTCTACTCTACGCATCAGTATGACGATGAATCCATCACAGATTTTGTTTCTCGTTGGCATAGCCTGATCAATCAACTCACATTCCAACTACTGCAAACTGAACTCATCAAACTCTTCACGTGGGTTTGTGTTAGGCACATCTCACTGACCCTATAGGTTCAAACCTTCTGAACATTTGACAAAGCGTTCACCATGGCACGAAAGCTAGAGATTTAGGCTATCGAAGAGAAGATAATCCAATTACATAATAAGAACTCAGCATTTAAGTTGAATGATACCTCTTATTCTTCAAAACCATAGAACAATTATTCAAAGGCCAAGGGGACCGCTAACACAGTGGTACTCAAATCCGGCCCATCTCATCTGTCAAATCAGGCTAGTCCCTCATCTAATTTAGACTTTTAAATTTAGACGGGAAAAATGGAAATATACCCCAATTGGGGAACCTTATTCTTCTGTATTGGAGAAGCTCATCAAAGCTGGGGCCATCACCCTTCCTCCCGTGAAACCACACACTGGTTTTGACCCTTATGGCCCCACACCATCATGGTATAAAGAGCACAACTTCTGTAACTATCATCGAGTAAAGGGTCATAGTGATGGCAATTGCATCACCTTCAAAAACATTGTCCAAGAAATGCTCGAGAAAGGAAAGATAACCTTAGATAATCGTAATGCACCCACCAATCAGAACCTAAATATCTTCAAGAAACCCTTTCCTAATCATGCCCCTTTCTCTGATCAAACTGGAGAGACTTCAACTCATGATAGCCATACCCGCAAGGTCCATGCTATTTTCAGCGATACACCTTATGCTACCCAATTACCTCATATTCCTTCCATAGAGGAAATTCTAGCCTGAAGTCCTCCTGCATTGGAACCCTCCTCACCTATTCCTCCACCCATAGAGGAACACCTTTCATCTCCTTCATCACTCATGGAGGAGCCTTCCATTAATATCAAGACTACTTCACCTTTGGCTTCTCCACCTAGAGAGTCATCACCCGCAGTACCTCTCCAGCCTACAGAAGAGTACCCACCATCTCTTCCACCCACAGAGGAGCACCCATCATCTCCTCCACCCATAGAGGAGAACCCATCATCTCCTCCACCTATCAAATACCTAGTAGAGATACCTTTGCCTCTAGGTGATCATTCTCCATCAGCTACCCAAGATCCTGCAGACTTAATTTTGGCTCTCTTACCCATGGAAGCCAAAGCTAGCAAATTCCCCATCTCTAAGACAAATTTCATGCTAATTTCCGTTAGGTCTTCATCAGCCTCGCCTACAGATGTGTCATTCTCATGCTTAGCCGATCACTTATATTATGTGGATAGAGTCTTACTTTGGGGTCGTCTTCTACTTCTTGTCTCAATGCAAATACAGATGTAACTTGCTGACACTTCCAATATTTACCCAAAGATATTTATGCTAATTGAACCAAACAAAACCTTTATCACAACTTCTTCCACAACACCCATCATAGTTCAACACGCACCCTTACCCATAACCCAAAATACACATAAATCCAAACCCACACCTACATCATCTTCCTTGACTAAACCTATTACTACCTTAGGGGTCACCCCAACCACCAGCCTTATTCATCCACCTATCAAACTAGATTTAGCCACATCCTAAAAATTCAATACAAAACCTACTCTGACACCCAAACAAAAGAGCCAAATCCATAAATCTCATACTCTAATCCAAAATAATCCCCCTACTTATTTTGGCTAACTTGCCTTCTTCCTTTCCTTCCTTGTGCTTTAATATCAAATTTTACACATTTCAGGCACTCAAAGGTTTCTAGAACTAGCTTCATCAGATAGACAATTTTCTCACCTTTCCAGAAAGGTAAAATTTCCCTCCTAACTCCTTGTAATTTTCGAGTTATGGCTCAGCGGAGTTTTTTGGGGAATTTTTCCCTAGACAGGTCCATAGCCAGTGAAAAGATACCATATGGCAAGGTAGAGCGGTGGGTGTTGGGGGAACTTTGGAGTTTTGGCACTTTGGTCAAAGGGCGTAGAGGAAATTTTTTTCCTGAAGGCCCGCGGGTTATGTTGAAGCAGCCATGTGTCCTACCAATGGTAGGAGTCAAGCCGGTGGGAGGATTCAACAAAATTTTCCAAAGTTACAAAAGGAATGAAGGCGTGCATTGAACCCGTAGCCCCATCAACCAATCAAATGGTGCCATGTGTCCATGTCGGTAGTGGAGGTTAGGACAGCGGAGAATTTTGGGAAAATTTCCCAATTGCACAAAAGGGTAGAAAGTGATCCTGAGGCCTGCAGATCAACCAGAGGGTGACACATGGCAGCGGAGTGGTGGGGCATGGAGAATTTTGGGAAATTTTCCCAAATTCAAAAAAGAGGAAAATTTTCAAGTTTCGGCCCGCCAACCCGAATTTTTCCCTAAAATTGCCATTTTTTCCCTAAATCTTCAGAGGGGCATAACTTTCGATCCCGAGCTCAGATTTTCACGTTCTTTATATCATTGGAAAGCTGTTGAAATTATCCACCTGATGGAATATTAAATTTTTTGGTGGATTTTGGTGGGAGAAAAATGAGAAAACATCTCTGGCATGTAAAAAATATAGAACTGACATTCAACTACCAAAATTAATGAAGTATGGGTCATTTTTTGGATCTACAGAGCAATGTACTTTGGCGTATGGGTTTTTCCATGAAGCCCATCACTTTGTAGGTGAAATTGAAGGGATTTTATTGGTGGTTGAGCTCATAAATCAATTTTCCCACGTTTTTTGCTTTTCCTTCGTTCTGCTTCACCATTAAAAGCCAGTTTTGGCTCATTTGTAAAGGGTTGGACATTTTTTTGTTCTTACAGACTCCCCTCTTCCCCTTGGCACATGAATTCAAGGAGTTTTAGACCTCCCATGGAGATTGTGACACATTTTTTTCCTTTCTGCCATTGTAATGCATCGTATTAAACTTGGAAATGGTAATGCATGTTTTGTGAATGATCCTTCAATCCTCTCATGTGTTTATCATTGTCTTCTGATATTTCATTATAATCTGGCAATCTGTGCATGCTTTGGTGTTACATCTCTATGATCTGTGTTTATTTGCAAGACAAAATTTCATCACTCCTTTGGTGTATCACTGTTTTAGCTTAGTTTTGTTTTCCTTTTTCCATGCTTCTTTCAACCCTGTCTCCTTGGAAATTTTAGAGTAAGAGTTTTGAATCAGAACCTCTACAAAATTCATGCATACACCTAAACAGAGGGGTAAGAACCAGCTTTCTCTGGAGATTTTTCTCACCTTGCAAGGTCCCACACCTTGGAGAAAACTCAATGTTGTGCAATCACACTAAATGACCCAATTCTGAACTGTAAATCTGAAGGTCATTTAGGGGGTGCTGTAGATTTGCACTAACAATTTTGGCACACCCAGTGGGACCTTAGAGGTCTCCATATTCATTACAAAAAAGTTGATGTGTAATTGTTGTAAGTTTCTTGCTTGAAAGAGCCTTGATTTGCACATCTGGCGACTCCAAAAGGATAGAATCAACTGGTTTCAACAGTCCAAGCTTGAAGATTCATGAGAAGGATCCAAACAAGGTCAAGGACCAGAGAGGAGGGATTGTTTAACTATCTACAATTATCCCCAGAAAGAGGAGAGAGGAAGGATTCAAAGGTCTTCATCTCCACCAAACAGAACTCTATCAACTCCTCCACCTGGTAGACCTTTCATCCAATCAACAAGGGTTCTCAGGCCAATCAGAATGGCACAACCCAATCCTTATGTCAACTTTACTGGTAGCAGCCCACTTTCTCTCAATGCACAAAACCCAGTTCCAATTGCAGCATTGAAGAATATCCCATATTTTACTAGGGAAAATCAGACCACTTCTGGTGATCATGTCAAAGACATTGCTAATGTTTGTGCAATCCATGAGATTGTTGAGATGCAAATTGCTGTCAAATTGCTGGCATCTTCATTCAAAGGGAAAGCCTTGCAATGGTTCAGGAGCCTTGAGGCAGGCTCTATCCAAAATTGGAACCAGTTGTGCATAGCTCTCCACAATTAGTTTGGAGAAAAAGGGGACAACTTGTCTCTATTGGAGCAACTGACAACTATCAAGAGAGCTCCCAATGAGCAGCTAACAGACTTCAATTTCAGATTTCAAAGAACATGGGATAGAATCCCATTGGTAGTGAGGCCAACAACTCAAGGTGCTTTCTTATACTTTCTCAAGGCTTTAAATTCTGACATTTCTATGTTGATACAATCCATGGGAGGTGCAACTATACCTGCAGCTTACAACATCACCATTAGGGCTGAGAATTGTTTGATCCAAGCTGGTAAACTTGCACCTAGGCCTCCTATGCCCTTATATCCAGACTTGGAAATCCCAAGTACTAGTCAAGCACCTACTTTAGCTCCTATTCCCACTCCTAGAAATCAGAGTTCAAATGAAACTTCTACTTCATCCTCTAGTGCCTCAAATGAGCTCCAAGAAGTTATGAAACAATTACAAAATTTAGGCAATGAGCTGGTTATGCTCAAGAGGCAGCAAGCTCAAAGTTTTAGGCCTTCTTATCAGCCTCAAACTTAGCCTAATAGACAACCATATCAGCCTAATAGGCCACCCAACCCAGCTGCAAATCAAAATCAAGTAAGGCCTCCTGCCAATAGACCATTTCAGCCCTATAACCCCAATGTTGCATCTACCTCTAAAGCCTTAGTGCCAGTGCAAAATAATATAGCTCAAGAGTATGATTGGTGTTTCCCATGCAATGAACCTCACAACCAATCTATGTGCTTCAATGGTGCTTTGAACCAAGCTTTGATGGTGACAACAACTGGTGTAGAGAGTGAGGTGAGTCAAGAAACAAACCAACAACAAGGAACATCTCAGCAAAATACAACTCCAAATGAGACTACACTTGTGAATTGGCAGGCTGAAGATTTTTGTGGTATGAATCAAACACCTTCTCAGAGTGTAGCAGCTAACACATGGTCAAAGAAGAGGAATATTGGTGAAGGGAAGTCATTAGATCCAAGTGATTCACAACCTTCCATCACTCCACAAGGTGTTGGCAAGAAAAATACAGTTCCAAATGTGCAAGGACAACCCAAGCCACCTTCCAGACCAGCTCAAATGCCAGCTGTTGCAGCCCATGTACAAGAAAAGAATGTGTAGACTAAAGGGCAGAAAAGAGATGTTTCATCCCCATTTAACATCATTGAACAAATGAAGAAGACCAATGTGAACATATCTATGTGGGAGTCACTATCCATCCCAGGCCAAAGGGATCTACTACAAGCTGCCATGAAGAATTGGTCAACCTCAAATCAGCAAGCTCATATGCAAGAGAAGGTACTCACAAATGCCACTCAGTCTAAGGGAAAGATTAGAGGACAACAAGGTAAAATTTTGAAACCCCCTCCATTCTATGTTTCATTGATCATTGGGGATAAACTAGTACATAATTGTATGATTGATTCTGGGGCAAGTAGTTCTGTGATGCCCAAGAAAATAGCTGATCAGTTGGGCCTTCAATATGAAGTCATATCCAAGGGGGTGGTGCAATTAGATGGGACAACAGTAGCCACAGTTGGGGTAATTAAATATTTGAGCCTTACTTTGCATGCATGCCCCAATGTCACTATTTTGCAAGATGTGTCAGTGATAGATTTGCCACCACTCTTTGCCATATGTTTGTCAAGGGATTTCACAGCTAAGATTGGAGGCTACCTATCTGCTGATTGGTCACACATGCTGTTTAGGACAAGGTATGGAGCCAAGGCCACAATCAGGTCTGAACCTATTGCAAACTTTCACATTGAGCCTCATACTCCAAGCCCAATCAATGCCAATTGTTCAAGCGTTTGATCAAGAGGATTATCCAAGCACACATGAAGTTGACACCAAAGTTGGAAGCAATTCAGATTTGACTCTTGATGAATGGGAAAGAAAGGTACATGCTTTTGATCCCTACAAGGAAATAGAGGAATCTGAACTAGGAGTCTATTACATGCATGAAGAAAATCAGCCTCTCCCTAGCATCACCAAGCCAGACCATAAAGATGACAATGAGGTATGGCAGTTGTTCTTTGATGGATCAAGAAGTAGACAAGGTGTAGGAGGGGGAGCTATGCTTGTTTCACCTCAAGGCATTAAGTATTATTCAGCTTTTAGATTTCAGTTTGCATGTTCTAACAACACTGCTGAATATGAAGCTTTGATACATGGATTACATTGGTCAAGGAAGAGAGGCATCAAAAACTTACAAGTCTTTGGTGATAGTGAGCTGATTGTTAATCAAGTTAAAGGACAACATGCCACCAAGAATGACCTACTCAAGAGTTATAAGAATAGAGTGTGGGACCTCATTGAGGATTTTGAGGGCTTTGGCATCAACTCCATTCCTAGGAAAGAAAACCAAGCTGCTGATAGGCTTGCAGTAGTTGGAGCAACCTTTGATGTTGTGGAAAGTATCAAAAGGGATAAAATGCAGCCAAGCATCCATGTGATTGTGAGGCCATCAGTGCCAGACAACAATGCGAGTTGGCAGGTGTTTGAGAGTGACCAACAAATCATCAATTTCTTGCAAGAGGAAGCTGAGTTCTCAGCCAAAAATTAGGAAAAGTTAGAACAACAGTATGGTGATCAAGTGGTACAGCTGAGAACCAACAAACTGCCAAAGGGACTCATGACTTTAGAGTCTATTTTCAATCCTAATGATCAATTTAGGAAGGAGAAAGCAAACATCCAAGTCAAGGGAGAGGATTCAGAACCCATCTCAGTTGGGGAAGGCAAGTCACTTCAAATTGGTAAAGTGGCAACCGAGCAAGAAAGGTATGAGTTTATGCAACTTTTCCAAGAGTTCCTAGATGTATTTTCTTGGAGCTATGAAGACTTGAAAGGTTTCAATCCCAAGCTAGCTCAACACACAATTGAACTAGATCCAAGTGCTAAGCCCATCAGGAAAAAACAGAGACCGGTCAATCCACACATTGAGCCTCTCATGAAAAGGGAATTGAATAAGTTAATAGAGGCAAGTATCATATTCCCCATCAAGCATTCAAGCTGGGTTGCAAACTTGGTTCCAGTTAGAAAGAAGAGTGGAGAAATCAGGTTGTGTGTAGACTTTAGAGATTTGAACAGAGCATCCCTCAAGGATCACTACCCACTTCCTTCTATGGAGCAGATTTTGCAAGTTGTTGCTGGCTCTGAGAGGTTTTCATTGCTAGATGGTTATTCAGGGTATAATCAGATCATGGTAAAGGAAGATGATCAGTTCAAAACAGCCTTCACCACCAAATGGGGAACCTATGCATATAGAAAAATGCCATTTGGGTTGTCTAACGCCGGAGCTACTTTCCAAAGGGCAATGGATATGGCGTTCAAGGGATTGATCAACAAAATAGTGCTGATATACCTAGATGATATTACTGTATTTTCTAAAAGTGCAGCAGATCATCTCTTTCATTTGAGACAAGTGTTCCAAAGATGTAGAAGATTTGGGGTATCCTTGAATCCCAAAAAATGCATTTTTCTAGCTCATGAAGGCAAGCTCTTAGGCCACATTGTTTCCAAAGAAGGGTTAGCAATTGATCCAGAGAGGGTTGAAGCAATAAGAGCACTACCATTGCCAAGACATAAGAAGGCTCTTCAAAGTTTCTTGGGAAGAATCAATTTTGTTCGAAGGTTTGTTCCAAACTTTGCAGCCCTTGTCAAGCCAATAACTATGATGTTGAAGAAAAGTGTGGCATTCAAATGGACAGCTGAAGGTAAGGAAAGTTTTGAGGCAATCAAAGAATCCATCTCATAGGCTCCAACTCTCATTAACCCAGATTTCTCCAAAGACTTCATCCTTTATGCATTTGGTGGTGATGATACAATTTCTGCAATTTTAGTACAACAGAATGAAGAAAATGCAGAGCAGCCAATTGCCTTCTTTAGCCAAAGCTTGGAGGACTATGAAGTAAGGTATTCCTTCATTGAGAAGCATGTTCTTGCAGTGATTAGGAGCTTGAAGAAATTTAAGCATCTAGTTTCAAATAACAAGGTTCAACTACTGGTTTCTCATGTGGGAGTTAAAGATTTCCTCCTCAACAAAGATCTAAATGAAAAATGTGTAGGGTGGATTACTCATGTCATGGAGTATGACATTGAGATCAAAGTCACCAAGCTGGTCTGAGGAAAGGGATTGTGTGAGCAATTGGCCTTGAGCCAATCAATTGAAAGAAAGCAAAGAGAGGAACGTTGTTTTGGTGTTGTAGGACAACCAAGAACAAAGAGGTATTCAAGAAGAAAATGGTGGCATGTTCACTCCTTGCTGGACCCAAGACATAATGCACTTCTTACAAATAGGCCTATGCCCTCCAGAGATGAACAAAGCCAAAAGAAGACACTTCAGATTGCAAGCTATTCCATATGCACTTGTTGATGGTGTCTTGTTCAAAAAAGATGTCAATGGAGTGTTGCTGAGATGCATTGGGACAAATCAGATTGAGAAAATGTTAGAAGAGTTCCATGGTGGATCAGCTGGGGGTCATTTCACTCCAAGAGTGATAGCTCTCAAGATCATGAAGGCTGGTTATTATTGGCCCAAAATGTTTAGTGATTGTTATGCATGGATCAAGAGATGCAAGAATTGTGCATTCTTCACAGGAAAAGAGAGGTTAGCAGCACTTCCATTGCACCCAATCTCAGTGGACCAGCCATTCATGCAATGGGGTTTGGACTTCATTGGAGTCATTAATCCAAACTCAAGCCAAGGGCACAAATGGATTCTAATAGCAACAGACTACTTCACCAAATGGACTGAGGTGGTGGCACTCAAAGAGGCAAATGAATCTAGCATTCTAGACTTCTATGAGGGGATAGCAACCAGATTTGGTACACCTGCCACTATAATATTAGATAATGTGTTGGCATTCATAGGATCAAAGGTAACTGAATGGGCTGTTAGAAATGGGATCTATTTGAGCACTTCATCAAATTATTACCCTCAAGGTAATGGCCAAGCTGAGTCCACAAACAAGAATCTATTAAGGATCATCAAGAGGACTCTTGATGAAAATCAGAGGACTTGGCACACTAAGCTCAAATCAGCTCTATGGGCTGATAGGATAACTCCCAAGAGGTCCACAGGTAACTCTCCATTCAGACTTGTTTATGGGAGAGAGGCAATCTTGCCTATGTCACTTGAGTTGCCAACGTTGGAACTCAT
Organism: Taxus chinensis; assembly: GCA_019776745.2. Lineage (NCBI taxonomy): Eukaryota > Viridiplantae > Streptophyta > Pinopsida > Cupressales > Taxaceae > Taxus > Taxus chinensis. The sequence goes on from CM034157.1 coordinate 218,853,645, forward strand.
GAAGCAATTGGAATTGTTAGAGTTTGAGCCCATGGAGGTTAGATATGTAGAATTGATGGAACTCCAAGAAATTAGAGAGCATGCAGCCCAAACAATGGAGAAGGACCAAGCTTTGATCAAGAGAAGCTTTGATAGGAAAGCTAAGGCTAGAACTTTCCAAGTTGGAGATTTAGTGTTGAAATGGGATGCAGACCGAGAAAATCCAGGAAGGCATTCAAAATTTGATGCCATTTGGAGTGGTCCCTACATAGTCACAAAATGCAAAAACAACAATGCCTTCCAATTGTCTACATTGGATGGTGAGGAACTACAGATTCTAGTTAATGGAATCCATCTAAAACATTGCTACTAGAAGGGAAACTTCTCACCTTGTACATATTAGCTTAGATTTTTCATTCCTCCAAGTGCTTATGCACATTGTTTTGTTGTAGCTTAGATTTACATTTCCCTAAGTGCTTTGGCACAAGTTTTGTTGCCCCAAGGATGCATCTTTTGTAGGCCATGTTCCAGATCAAAGTAATGTTCTACTCTCACAATATTCATTCTAGAGATTTTCTAATGAGTTGAGAGTAACAAGTAGTTAAGTTGATGACTCCATTTCCCAATGGATTGCTTCAGGCAGTTGGTCACTTCATCCAGCAGGAAGATGACCCCTCTGAGTCACCAAAATTGTTATCCAAAATAAGCCCCCTACTTATTTTGGCTAACTTGCCTTCTTCCTTTCCTTCCTTGTGCTTCAATATAAAATTTTACACATTTCAGGCACTCAAAGGTTTCTGGAACTAGCTTCATTAGATAGAGAATTTTCTCACCTTTCCAGAAAGGTAAAATTTTCCTCCTAACTCCTTGTAATTTTCGAGTTATGGCTCGGCGGAGTTTTTTGGGGAATTTTTCCCTAGACAGGCCCATACCAATGGAAAGATGCCATGTGGTAGGGTGGAGTGGTGGGCATCAGGGGGATTTTGGAGTTTTTGGCACTTTGGTCAAAGGGCACAAAGGAAAATTTTGACCCGAAGGCCCACAGATCATTTTGAAGCTGCCACGTGTCCTGTCACGATGGGAGTCAGGGCTGGTGGGAGGATTTGGCAAAATTTTCCAAAGTTGCAAAAGGTGCAAAGGCATGCATTGAACCCACAACCCCATCGACCAATCAAATGGTGCCATGTGTCCACGTCGGTAGTGGAGGTCGGGCCAACGGAGAATTTTGGGAAAAATTTTCCAATTGCACAAAAGGGCAGAAAGTGATCCTGAGGCCCGCAGATCAGCCAGAGGGTGACACGTGGTAGTAGAGCGGTGGGGTGTGGAGAATTTTGGGAAATTTTCCCAAATTCAAAAAAGAGGAAAATTTTCAAGTTTCGGCCCGCCAACTTGAATTTTGCCCTAAAATTGCCATTTTTGCCCTAAATCTTCAGAGGGGCATAACTTTTGATCCCGAGCTCGGATTTTCACGTTCTTTATATCATTGGAAAGATGTTGAAATTATCCACATGATGGACTATTCAATTTTGTTTTTTGGTGGATTTTGGTGGGAGAAAAATGAGAAAACATCTCTGGCACAAAAAAAATACAGAACTGACATTCAACTACCAAAATTAATGAAGTATGGGTCATTTTTTTTGGATCTGCAGAGCAATGTACTTTGGCGTATGGGTTTTTCCATGAAGCCCATCACTTTGTAGGAAAAATTGAAGGGATTTGATTGGTGGTTGAGCTCATAAATCAATTTTCCCACGTTTTTTGTCTTTCCTTGGTTTTGCTTCACCATTAAAAGCCAGTTTTGGCTCATTTGTAAAGGGTTGGACATTTTTGTTCTTACAGACTCCCCTCTTCCCCTTGGCACGTGATTTTGAGGAGTTTTAGACCTTACATGGAGATTGTAACACATTTTTTGCTTTTCTTCCATTGTAATGCATCGTATTAAACTTGGAAATGGTAATGCATGTTTTGTGAATATCCTTCAATCCTCCTATGTGTTTATCATTGTCTTCTGATCCTTCATCATTATATAGAAATCCATGCATGATTTGGTGTTACATCTCTATGATATGTGTTTATTTGCAAGAAAAAATTTCATCACTCCTTTGGTGTATCACTGTTTTATCTTAGTTTTGTTTTCCTTTTTCCATGCTTCTTTCAACCCTGTCTCCTTGGAAATTTTAGAATAAGAGTTTTGAATCAGAACCTCTACAAAATTCATGCATACACCTAAACAGAGGGGTAAGAACCAGCTTTCTCTGGAGATTTTTCTCACCTTGCAAGGTCCCACACCTTGGAGAAAACTCAATGTTGTGCAATCACACTAAATGACCCAATTCTGAACTGTAGATCTGAAAGTCATTTAGGGGGTGTTGTAGATTTGATCTCTAACACCCATACCTCTAGTTACCATTGATCAGTCCTTTACTACCCATGGAGAAAAATTCAAGTCTCTTTCCGGTAATATCCTGTTTGTGGACACAACCTGAAGCACCATATGAAAAATTCCCATGAACCTCCGTTAAAATCCCTTTGGGCAACTGGAAAAAATCAGGTTTGTGCGTAGGTTATACTTGTGCACGTCCAAATCTCAAGTGCCTCATATCATGTTGTGAACTAAGATGGTAAAATGTATATGAATTTTTAAAATCCCCTACCCTCAAATAACAGTAGTCTTAGACACTCGATGATGGATAGGTGGGCTCCCGCTAGTTTGTCTACTATGGGGGTTCTCATCTAGGCTTGACACATGATCAATGCCTGGAGGGGTCACACCTTGGCCTAAAACCATTTCTTTGTATTATCATTACTACCCCTTATATATATAAACACATTCATATGTAATGTGTGCTTCATACCTGCTACCCATAGGACCCACATGTGGGATATTGACATTGTGATTGTAAATGGCATGGTCCTACGCCAAAATTTTAGCCCAACTCACCTCGAAACATGAGTCGATCACTATCTAGTGAGCCTCTCACCCCTTATTACCTCTCTCAGACCTTTTCCAAAGGCTATGGTTTGATCTTCTACACTTCCTATTCAAATTTCGACACCTCACCTATCCTCTATTCCAGGATCATGATGTACCCTTATCTCTCCAATGCTTTGAACCACGTTCTAATGCACATTGTGCCACATAACCGAAGACAACTTGCCCAACTTATGACGCATTATCAACTGAGCACTAACATTATAATATCTGGGAAAAGCAATCACCGCCCAAAAAAGGGGCTTCGACATCCAATGCATAACATCAAAAGCCCATACCTATTTACATGCCTCCCTACATCATCCAAGAACTACATGTGGGATTTGAACTCCCTAACAAGGTTTCCATCAATGCGACCTGCACTTATAGAGGCTCCACCTGAACATTTTGATGTGCCCAACTCATCTCACAAAGATCCTTAAGGGCATTGGGTTATTTCACTTGGATGATGAACATACCTTAAATAAATCACCTTTGTCACTGTACATCCCCACCTGGGGGATCAACTGACTGATTTATTTTTATGAAGGCGTTATCAGAAGTGAGCTAAGGTAGGGAATGAAGGCAACTGACTCACCAAAGGAGATCTTATACCTATTCTTGGCAGGAGCACTCACACCTGATAAGGTTTACTTTCATGTAACCCCACTTGATCCTAATTTCTTTAGGGGTCACATACCGTGTGATGCTCAAATAACTAGATCAATCCCCCCTTTAAATTGGACCCAGAGACGTAGACCTCAAGTGTCGAACTCTCATTATCACATCGGTGTCAAAAATCTGTCATGGAGTTTTCGTGTTTATTCTATTGATGTTTTACACAACGACTCTACAATTTTTAGCCTTCATTTATTACACCCCATACAAAAAGCCTCATAATGCACCAAATTTTCACCTAAAAAAAGACCTTATACCTAATCACCAAATAATGAGTGTGTGTGTATGCAAGTTTTCTTAGAGATTTTCATATCGCACTCGTATCACTAAGCTAGTTTTTGGATCTAGACCCAACGGTCTTCATGGATATGCACAGTTGATGTTGATATGTGTAACAAGGCATCCCATGATCTGAAGAAGGGTGCTAGGAAATTTAGTATCAATAGGATCCCATGAAATTGCTTACAAGATCACATACCCAAGAATTCCATCCATAATGGCGGATCGAGAAGAAGAATGCATTTCATTCAATATTTCCTATCAGATCTACAATAGGAACTGGTGGAATAAATCCTGCCAAGAAAGTGAAAAGGGAAAAACAAACTTTTCCAGAGTTAAGGTACATCTTGGAGAAGAAAGCTCTAATATAACATGATACTTGCTAAGACCCTGGAAACTCAAAAATCATGGGATGTTTCCCTTACACTTTGCAAAATTAGATATAAAGTTTGAGCATGAAGGCCACATGTATACTATGGAGAGCTTAATGCAGAGAAGTTGGATAACTTGCATCAAGCTTTACCGACCCAATGGTATATTCTTAGGGTACCCAGAAAGGCGTGGACCTCCATGACAAGTACCAGATTCATTTGGACAAATCCACTTACGAATGGGTGGCACACTAACTCATATGGTGGGAGATGAAAGCTTTAGGAAGTACCGATGTTACAACCTCGATAGCTGTAGCCATGCAGCCTCCCAATTCATTGGTCTCCACCTTTGTTTCGAAATCTTAGACAACAATTTTATCCTATTCCAGTTACCAAGCATACCAAGCTACTGATGGATTAGAAGGAATTTTTCAGACAAACTAAGGGAACTGGTGTTCATGACTATACACCAATAGAGTTTCAGAAAAAGGGCTTACTCCACAAGATTCATGGAATTTATCTTAATACACAAGAAACACTAATTATGATCAGTATATTGGTGAGCACCTACATAGTTACTTGAGGAATATGATTCTTACCTTTAGGTCCTACTAATCTTACCTATGTAGTGAACTGTGATACTACAAGCTTACACATTTGGAAGCAATGTCAGGGAAACTGGGTAAAGAGTCTTTCTGCCGACCTCTAAGTCACTTACCAATCATCGTTTTGCCCACACCTTCCTACACTGATGTGAAATGAAAAAGGTTTGAAATAAAAAGGAAAAGGAAAGGATGAATAAAGTCAACAAACTGTTACTTCCATGTACTACCCTCAGAAGATGAAAAACCATGTAGTTGTAATCAGCTTTGCTAAACCACCTGAACCATGATGAAGGCTAGATATTGGAAATTACATCCAAAAACATCAAGCCTGAATGGACCACCTGATCAAAAAAGGAAAAGATAAGAAAAGAGAATCCTTTGGTTCTAAATTCAGGATTTCATGAAACACAAGATCATTGGGGCCCCTGATCTTTTCAAGGTGAGGGCGAGGCTCCCTTGTCTCTTCTTCCAACACTAGTATCATCAAATGATCGATGATGATACTTCTTCTAATAAAAATTCGTATGCATGATGAAAAGAAACATAATGAGATCTATACTACCTACCTTAGATTCATTTCAAAACATACAGAAATTGATCACTCTTTTTCATAGTGAGATCTCAAGCTAATGTTGATTTCAAGGGAGGTATGTTAATCAACATTGGGACTCAAAACTAACCCACACATCTTAAGGCTTATCCTTTGGGCTAGGTTTGTGATGATGCAAAGCTGTAGGTAACAAAAAAATTGCCATCATTTAGGTTTTCCATTAAAGATCATGACCATGCTTATTGACGAGGTTGAATTGGATGTAGACATGCCCAATATTGGACCCCACCATTGTGGTGTACAATATCGTAACCATCCCCGATGTCAAGCTCGTCAATTTATAGCTGATCGTAAATGCACCCTTGCATTGCCCTTCTCATCAGGGAAGAACATAAGCGACTTGCTTATAAAGGATGAATCCTTGATCTATCCCATTGATTAGAGCTCATCGTGTGAATACTAAGTCATTGTCCTCGGTATCACTGTAGGGAAGATGAAAAAGCTTGTAAATTCAAGCACATAATTTCTATAACCTCAATCTATGATCCAGAGGATCCTCACAGAGAAACACCAAGATATAATGATATTCTGAGAATAATTGTGCAGTCATTTTTAAAGCGTGGGAAAAAATTATATGACTCTGATGAATATCTTGTTTGCAGGAAACGGAGCTCGTTTGCAAAAGTTATAGCCCGCTGAAATTTTTGGGCAACTGGCAAAATTTGAAGTTTTTGTAGGTTAGAAGTGTGCACACTCACCAAGTGTTGTCAATCGTATTGCAACACGTGGATGAAATTGAGTGATGTAATGAAACTATGTAATGGAACTTTTGGGAATTCTGGTCTTGGACAACTCAATCTCACGGACAAATGGACCCCGCTATTTACTGGCTAGGGGCTTTTAGCCAAGTGCGACACACTGGATTATGGAGGGGTGTCTTGGCCTCCTTCTCATATTAACCATTAACCAAGATTGTGTATATAAACCTCTAAATATTTGCCTTTCTATGCATGTGGGGACTAATTGATTTATGGATCATTTAAATTTTCCACTATGTACAACCTATTTACTTTCCAATAAGCTATATTTAAGAAGTTCATTCACCACGCATTAATCCAAAGTTGTACGAAAATACTTTAAACTGCCCAATTTAAGGTGTATTTAATGGTTAGATATTCCTAATTGGGTGCAAAATATACAATAACCATGCCAAGATATCCTCCATGCACCAAACATGATGTCATTTACAAACCTACCACGCTTAATATAAGGTGGCTCTTCATAGTCTACTTAACACATGCACCACTCCTTATTTCTTAAATGCTTTCCTGAGATGATCATGTCATTCACACCCAAAAAGTATTATATAAATCTCTACAAGATATGCCTAAGGACTATTTATGAAGATGTCAAGTGGATGTGAATTTGAACCGGAAAACATCCCATGAAATCTATTTAGGCACCTAACCATTGTGCCAGGAAATGCTTGAATTGACAATATAGAAGGAGCTGCAATTGTATTTGAAGTGTCATTCAGTTAACTGTGCCTAGAGCCAATAATGTGATAGAAGCTCAGGAGTTTTATACAGAGTGCAATACAATATTGAGATGAATTTTTAAAAGTGAATACTTTCGTTTTTTGGTATCTTCTTTGCATGCTTTGAGAAGTATTAAACAGGTCTTTCATTGGGGAGGAATACAACAAAGTCTTTTGATACATTCAAAGAGAAAATCAATGCCAGTCCGGTCTTGGCACTTTGGATTCATAGAAATCATTGGAGATTGAGAGGATGCAAGTCTATGTACTCTGGGGGCAGTCTTGATTGCAGAACAAAAAATCTATTTGATTACCATCTCTAGATATCTTCTACGAGTGCTGTAATACATTAGTCCAACTTATGATAAAGATTTTTAATGCTTTCACTTTTATTAAAAATGTAAATAAGGATATAATGCTCAATTTACTTACATTGGAAAGGAATCAATCATACATATAGAAGAAACTAGTGTGTAATACTTATAGACATAGTTAAAGCTTTAACAATCTAGATCATTATGTATCAGATGCTGGATTCTTGTAGCTGATTTCACCTCGTGATAGATATAAGAAAGGTTTTTAAAATAAGGTTGTTGATATGTTGGATGTTAGACCTCCAATTATTGTTGCATCTATTCTTTTACAACATATTTATTTAGATCATGATAGTTTGAAAGAGCAATATCCCAAAATGATGGTGATTTTTAGACGACTCTATGAAGTCCTACAATGAGTGGATTGAGAGGAAGTAGGAAGAATTAGATTCATCAATGTGCATGACAGAATTGAAGGAAATTCTGGAAGAAATTTGTATTACAATATAAACAAAACAAGTGTATATGAACTAGAGAAATCTAAGATACTTATCTTATATCTGTACATTTTGGGTATTGGTCCAAAAAGAGCACATATATAGATCTATTTTTATTGGCCTAGAATGCATTAACATGTTAGATATCAAGTTTGAATTGCCTATGTATGCTGAAGAGCTAAATGTAGAGAAGTTGGATAACTGGGTCAAGCAGATAGAAGTATATTACAGGGTTTAGAGAATTGTTGATGATGAAGCAAAGATTCATTTGGCAACTCTTCGGATGGGTGGCACAACACTCATTTGGTGGAGAGTAAAAAGCAACCCCTATTATTTTTGATAGTGGAAGACTACCAGAAGGTCATAATTTTTGTAGAAGTCTTTGTAAAGGATTATTTTCAAGATTTTAATAGATCAGTCCTATTCAACCGGACCCAGAGACGTAGGCCTCAAGCGCCGAACTCCGTTATCAATTCTTGCATCACGTTGCTGGTGAATCCTCTTCATTTCTTTCAGTATTTGCACAGTACTTGCAATTTTTATTCTTTTATTAAAAAATACAAAAAGAAATAATGCACAAATTTACATCGAAAATCAATACAAAGCAAGAAAATGTGTGTTCACAATTGCTAGTTAAATTTGGTTTTCAGATCATTGGTATCAAGAGCTGGTTTTGACTGATTTTTGGTTCAGTTTAACATGTTTTGGATTACAAGTTGTGTGTTGGATGTTAACAAGGTCTCGATCTAAGAAGGGTGAAGGAGAATTAGTTGAAGGAGATCCCAAAATTGGTACCAGACGATCTCGAAGTCCTACAATGGTAGATCGAGAGGAAGTGGAACAAAACTTTCGTCAATCCTTCCAACAGATGAAGGAAATGGTGGAAGAAATGTACCAAGAAAGGAAAAGGGAAAATGGCAATAGAGAAGGTAAGAAAGAAGAAAGCTCTAGTTCTGACATTCCAAAAAGAGACTCCTTAAAATCATTGATTTTCTTTCATTAAAGTTAGATATCAAGTTTGAATTGCCTATGTATACTGGAGAGCTAAATGTAGAGAAGTTCGATACCTGGGTCAAGCAAATAGAAGTATATTGTCCAGGGTTCAGAAAATTGTTGATGATGAAGCAAAGATTCATCTGGCAACTCTTCGGATGGGTGGAACATCACTCGTTTGGTGGGAGAGTAAGCTTCAGGAAGTGGAAGAAAACCAAGGTATAGAAATCACTTCTTGGTCTGAATTTGTTTCAAATCTTAGGCAACAATTTTATCCTCTTGGTTATAAGCAACAAGCTATGATGGATTGGCAAACATTAAGACAAACTAAGGGACAAAGTGTTCAAGAATACACACAAGAATTTAGGAAAAGGGCTCTAACTCTGGGATGATCGTAAAGCAATCTTCTATAGGGAAGAAAATAAATATTTGGTCTTGTAAAGGATGGAATTGAGTTTATTATTAGAGCTCACCGTGAAAAGAATAATCTATCCTTGGTAACTACAGGTCAAATGAAAAGGCTTGCAAACTCAAGCAAAAGTTTTGTGCTCATGGTGGTCAAAGCCAAAGAAAAAGAACATGAGATGGCTTTTGAGACTTGCGATCTGAAACATAAGGATGAATTGGTAAAAATTGTTTCTCATTTTGATGATGTTTTTCAGGATCCACAAGGTCTACCTCCAAAAAGAGGGGTTCAACATGAGATACAGTTGTTTCAGGATGCACCTCTTCCCAATATCAAAATGTACAGATTGTCAGTAGTAGAGAATGAGGAAATCAAGAGACAGATAATAGAACTTTTGGCTCAAGGTATAATTCATCCAAGTACATCCCCATGTGGTTCACCAATTATATTGGCTCCTAAGAAGGATGGCACTTGGCGAATGTGTGTTTATTTCCATGCTTTAAACAAGATTACTATAAAGAATCATTACCCTCTTCCTAGAATAGATGATTTACTGGATCAATTAAAGAATGCAATTTATTTCACTAAGTTAGACTTAAGAAGTGGTTATCACCAAGTAAGAATTGCAGAAGGTGATGTTTGGAAAACTACTTTTAAAATTAAACAGGGATTGTTTGAATGGTTAGTGATGCCTTTTGGTTTGTGCAATGCACCGGCAACATTCATGAGAGTTATGAATGAAATCTTTAGACCATTCATTGATAATTTCGTTATTGTCTACTTAGATGATATTCTTATTTTCAGTAAGTCATGGGATGAACATGTTAAACACATCCAGAAAGTCTTAGATGCACTAAGGAAAGAGAAATTGTATTTGAAGATGTCAAAATGTGAATTTGGAAAAACATCTTTAATTTACTTGGGTTATATTGTAGGAAATGGAGAATTGAGAATTGATCCTACAAAAATAGAGGTTATTGTGAAATGGCCTAGACCCACTAGTGTGACGGAAGTTAGAAGTTTTCTAGGTGCAGTTCAGTACTGGAGAAAATTTATTGCTAACTTCTCATATATTGCATCTCCTTTGCATGCTTTGACAAGTATTAAATAGGTCTTTCAGTGGGGAGGAAAACAACAAAAAGACTTTGATACACTGAAAGAGAAGATAATTACCGCTCCGATCTTGGAACTTCCGGATTTACAACATTCATTTGAGATTGAGACAAATGCTAGTGACTATGCAATGGGGGCAGTTTTGATGCAAAACAAACAACCAGTGTGTTACCATTTAGAAACCTTTACAAGTGTGGTAAGAAACTATCCAACTTATGATAAAGATTTGTATGCTTTGGTTCAAAGTGTTAAAAAGTGGAAGCATTATTTAATGGGAAAAGAAACAATTATCCATACTGACCATCAACCGCTTCAATACTTACAAACACAAACCAAATTGCAGCAGTCTAGACATTTCAGGTGGATGGGATTTTTGCAACAATTTCATCTTGTAATCAGGTATAAAAAAGGTATTCAAAACAAGGTTGCCGACATGTTATCTAGACCACCAGTGGTAGTAGCATCTATTCTTTTACAGCATAGTTCTTTGGCTCATGTTAGTTACAAGGAACAATATGTAAATGATGTTGATTTTAGAGAAGTGTATGAGGATCTAGTAAGTGGGAAACAAGTAGGAGAAAAATATTATCATTTGCATGAAGGATTGTTATATCATTCTGGAAAACTTTGTATTCCAGAAAATGAGCGTGTGCATATGATTAGGGAAGCGCATACTTCTCTTATTTCAGGGCATTTTGGTGTAAGTAAGATAGTTGCACATTTACAAAAATATTGCTATTGGCCTAGAATGCATGAACATGTAAACCGATATATTAAGGGATGTGTTCTTTGTGCCACAAGCAAGCCAAGTAACAGGAAATTAGGACTTTACACTCCTCTTCCTATTCCAACAAGGCCTTGGGAAAGTGTTTCCATGGACTTTGTAGGAGGCTTGCCCATGACACGAAAGAAAACATGATTACTTATATGTGGTAGTGGACAGATTTAGCAAAATGTGTGTGTTGGTTCCATGTACTAAACAAATAACTGGTGAGGGAACTGCACATTTATTTTTTTAGTTTGTTTGGGTTCATTTTGGTTTACCTACTTCAATTATATCTGATCGGGATTCTAGATTTCTTGGGGAATTTTGGTCAGCATTGTGGGGGTTAATGGACACAAAACTGAAAAAGAGCACTGCTTTTCATCCACAGACTGATGGTCAAACAGAGGTTGTAAACCGCACAGTGGTACAATTACTTAGGGGCTATAGTAACAAACATCCTAAATTGTGGGATGAACATCTTTATTATGTGCAACATGCTTATAATCGTGCCTTACATTCTTCTACTTTGAAGTCTCCATTTGAGACTTGTTATGGATATCTACCTAATTCTCCATTAGATATATATTATGGACATGAAACTGTTGTTAATAGTGCAAGTGATTCTGACAAGGCTAAAAGATTTGTGTAGAGAATACAACAGGTTCATCAGTATGTCCATGAACAATTGGAGAAAAGCCAGGCTAAGTACAAAGCTAGGCATGATAAACATAGAACTAATCACAAGTTCAAAGTTGGTGATTCAGTTTGGCTTCACATCAGCAAGGAAAGACTGACAGGTGAAGGTAAAAAATTGAAACCTATATGGTATGGTCCGTTCCAAATATTGGAAAAAATTGGTAACAACGCTTTCCGGTTAGATTTACCTCCATATATGCAAATCTACTCAGTTGTAAATGTTGAGAATTTAAGATTGTATGAACCGCCTATGATTGTTGATCATGATGATTCTAACATTATGCCTTCCATTGATGATTTTTCTCCTGAGTATCTTGATGAGTTGTAGGAAGACATCATTTTGGATAGGAAAGTAAGAACTTTGCGAAGGGGTGATATTGAATATCTTCATGTTGGGTTCAGAGGCATGCATCTGAACAAGGCAAAATGGATGGAAACCGGAAAGGTGAGGGAGAAATACCCTCACCTATTCACCAATTAGGTTGACTTTTGGGGTCCAAAAGTTTCTCAGTGGGGAGGAATGATCCAGAGGATCCTCACAGAGAAACACCGATCTAAGATCTTCTTAGAATTGTTGCAGTCATTTTTAAAGCGTGGGGAAAAATTATATGACTCTGATGACATCTTGTTTACAGGAAACGGAGCTCGTTTGCAAAAGTTATAGCCCGCTGAAATTTTTGGGCAACTGGCGAAATTTGGAGTTTTTGTGCAGGTTGGACGTGTGCACACTCGCCAAGTGTTGCGATATATTGCAACACGTGGACGAATTGTGTGACGTATTAAAAAAAATGGTTTTGGGAATGCCGGTCTTGGACACTCGATCTCAGACAAATGGACCCCGCTATTTACTGGCTGGCGGCCCTCAGCCAGGTTCGACACACTTGATTATGGAGGGGTGCCTTGGCCTCCTTCTCATTTAACCATTCAACCAACTTGTGTATATAAACCTCTATAATTGCCTTGCGCCATGCATGTGGGACAATGGGCATGTATTATTTAAATTTTCCACACCTTATAACCTATTTGCACTTTCCACACATATATCTATTCATTGCCACGCATTAATCCAAACTTTCCACGCATATTTTAAACTGCCCACCATTTAAGGTTATACATGCATAGATATTGGGATTGGGTGCCTAAAAATATACATCCATGCGCCACCCAAGAAATGCGCCCCAAGTCAAGCGCACTACCTAAGTATAGGCTAAGGTGGCTTCCTAAGACACTGCAAAATGTGCGCCCACCTGCTATTTTAAACCCATTCCTAAGATTACATGCGCCCAATGTGGGATAAATCCTACAAAGGATAAACTAAAAGAGAAGGAGGGGAATGGAACTCGGGTGGGCTGAGTAAAAGATAGGTGCCCAGCAAATTTTCAGGCACCTACCATTGGAGCCGCTTGGAAACAATATAAAAGGGTGATATTCTATTTGTAAGCATTCGGGTCTGTGTAGAAATATTGTAATGCTCATATCTTGAGCTAAGGAGTGGAATTTGGAGGAGATGTAAAAAGCAACCCCTGTTATTTTCGATAGAGGAAGACTGTGAGAAGGTCTAAATTTTTTAGAATTCTTTGTAAAGGATTATTTTCAAGATTTTAATAGATCGGTCCCATTCAACCGGACTTGGAGACATAGGCCTCAAGCGCCGAACTCCGTTATCAATTCTTGCGTCAAATTGCTGGTGAATCCTCTTCATTTTCTTTCAGTATTTGCACAGTACTTGCAGTTTTTATTCTTTTATTAAAAATACAAAAAGAAATAATGCAAAAATTTAAATCGAAAATCAATACAAAGCAAGAAAAATGTGTGTTCACAATTGCTAATTAAATTTGTTTTTCAAATCAATCTAGCTTTCCCAAAAGATGACTTTCCCCTACCTAGTATTGACCAGCTGGTTGATCTCATTTGACTACAACATGAAATGCATTCACTCATGGATGCTATTCTTGGGTTATAAGGTCAAATCTTACTTCAGATTAGTTGGATCAACACAAAACCACATTCATCACCCCTTAGGGGACCTTCTGCTAGAGAGTCATGCCTTTTGGCCTAAAAAATTGGTGCTGACATATCAGTCTGGATATGACTTATATCGGTTTCATGTTCATCATGCATGGTATATTGGAAGATTACATGGTATCATCTCCTGGATAAATTTAAACGTTCTAAGCACTTGGTGGGATCCTAAAAACCATCTTTGAATGGCCTCATGGAAAGGTATTGCATTCGCCTTCAGGCCCAAGAAGTGTGTCTTCGTGGTCCTGCTCAGGAAGACTCTTGGGATTTATTATTTCCCTATGTGGTATAAAAGTTGATCCTGTTAAAGTATGAAGGAAAATGATTCTGGAAATGCCTCTGCCCACTAATAACTTAAGTAAAAGAGTCCTACAAGGTAAACAGACATAGTCTATTAACAAAACATTTCATTGTCACGATTATCTAATGTCTGTCAACCATTTGATCATCTGCTCAAGAAGGATGGATCCTTTGGTGTGGGATAATGACTGCCACAAAGCTCCCGTTTGAGGCCTTAAAACAATATTTCTTCTAGTACTCATTCCACCTAAATGATCAACCTTTCTACCTATACATTGGTTAGCTACTGATCATTCATCTTGGTTTTGTCATGCTTGCTCATCATGAAATGTGCCAACACTTGGAATAAGCATTTTATTACATAATCCGTAACTGAAGGTGGACTACGAAACCCGATATGGTTTATCCCAAAAAACATTTCTTAGCCTTAGATTTTATGTTACCAACTAGGAAACTCTGCCATTACCTACTCAACCACAAAACCTTTGCTCCATGTGATTAACACTGACCCATTACACTTCATGTATGCCAATGTGGATATCAAAATGTAGGCGTACCGCATGTTGTCTTATGCTTTTGGATGACCTCAACCTTGAATTCATTACATCAAATAGGTCCATTAAGGGTCAGGTGGCTATTGCTGACCAATCTAGCTGAGGTGCACCTATTTCTAGGGCATCAACCCTCAATTTTGACTATTTAGATGAGAATATTACTACCCTTTAATATACGAACTAACTTACCAAATGAAACTCTTATTAGATGGTTCCAAGGGTTCATGGGGGCGGGGTAATGTGTTATCCTCATTCTCCTTGATGGTGAACCAATGTCTTTGTCTTTCAAACTTGATTTTCTACATTTACAAACAATATACCAAATACGAAGCACTCGTACTAGGTCTCCAAGCTTCCTACACCCTAGATGTCAAATAAATCAACATCTTTAGTGATTCTCAATTGGTCATAAACAAGGTCAACGGTATATACTGAATGTCATAATGAGATCTCTTCAAAAGTATACCACATCATGTAGACATACTTTTGACCATCCTTTGACCATTACATCCCTTCCAAAAAAAATCATCCCACGTTCAACCAACAAATTTTCCAATACCATGGCTTGCTTGGCTTCTCAAATACCCGCTTCACCTGTCGATTCTAAAATCTTTGTCACTATACAATGACTCTAATCACCCTCTTATTTACCTCGTGACATTTACTCCATCAAAAATGTCACCCCAGACCCAAGTTACCTTTGGTATAAACAATACTCCGACTATCTTTCTCTCTCCATCTTACCTCCTGATCTCACCCATAATGGACAACGTGCCTTCCTTAAAAATGTCTCTCATTATCATCATCATGGGGGGCCTCCTCTATAAGCACGGATTTGATCGAATTAATCTTACATGCCTTACAAGAGTTCTGAAAATTCCTTATACCATTAAGGAAGTTCATGATGGCATATGTGGAGGTCACTTTAAGTGGCCTTATCATCATCCACTAAGCATATTCTTCACCTAGGCTATTTACTGACCGACCCTTAACCATGATTGTTGTGACTATGTCAAGCGTTACATAAAATTCCAACAACATGCCAACCTTCATCATACACCTAGTCATGCCTTACAGGTCACCCGTGACCTTTGGCCCTTTTCTCTATGGGGTTTGGATCTTGTCAGAGAGATCAATCCCCATTCTTCCCAATGACATCAATGGATCATCACTACTACTGAATACTACACAAAATGGGTTGAATCCATACCACTCATCTCCACAAAAGCTGAGAAAATATGTGAGTTCATCAATCATCACATCATTTTTCACTTTGGTGTTCCTCATCACCTCATCACTAATAATGGAAAACAATTCAAAAAAAATACCTTGCAAAAACTTTGTGACGCCTTTGGCATTCAGCTAAGTTTCTCGTCACCTTATTACCCACAAACCAACTACCAATCTGAATCCACTAACAAAACCTTGAACAAAATTCTCATGAAAGTGGTTAATGATACTGGGAAGGACTGACATACACATATTCCTTTTGCCCTATGGGCATACCACACTAGTATTCACACTTCCACTTCCACTACACCTTTTTCTCTGGTCTACAGTACAGAGGTTGTTCTTCCTCTTGAATTCCAAATCCCCTCACTCTGCATTTCTCTTCATGACATGCTCAATGATGATAACTTCCATCAGGACCATTTAGCAAAACTTGAGTTATTAGACGAATGTTGTCTTAATGCTCTTGATCATCTTCAAGTTTACCAAAAACGTATCAAACATGCCTATGATAAATGTGTCCATGAATGAATCTTTCATGTTGGTGATCTTTTCCTAAAATAAAATCAACATGTAACTAAAGCAGAAAAAGTAAACGGGGAAAAATTTCTTCTAATTGGCTTAGACCATACATTGTGACCCATACTTATGGATCAGGTGCTTATTGTTTATCTTCACTTGATGGTAAACCTGAACCTGTCACCCCTTAATGCATTACATTTTAAGCCATTCTACTATTGACTTTTAGTCCTACCTCACCTTTTTCCTCTTTCTATGCTCATCCCTTGAGTGCTATCCACTTCCTACATCATCACAAATGACTAGATAAGAGTCATGTGTGTGCCTATCACTTGTTATCTTCTCTTGAATATGTGTACCACAGCTTTGTACATAGCATGATTCTCATGGATACTTTTTGTCTACCTTTAGATGAGATCTCATGGTTGTTTCACCCTTACTTTCTGAACAAGAATCCTATTCTTCATCTTGGTCTTGTCCATGACTTTGAAGCCCTCACATGGGATCTAACTCCTTGAGTCAAACTTCCAATAAAAATATGACTCCCCCAAAAGCACATCTTCCTCTCCGCAATCACTGTTATAAATAGACTGATCCCTTGAAGGACAGCTATGTAAAGATCTTTAAAAAAAAGTGAGAGAATTTGAAGCTTCCTGCATCAATCAGCCTCACGAAGACCTCAAGGAGTTAATTTCCTCATCCCATATAGACTTCCCGCATCGATCAGTCTATCTCAAATATTAGTCAACACAGAAAGCCTTTTAGTCATGGACTTTCCCATTGTGACCTTGGATCTCTTGCCCAAAGAGCATGCTACCTCATACCATATAAAAATTAACCACCTTTCACCCCTCTCACCATTCACACTCCCATTTCCTACCGCCTCAAGGGACCTCTTGGAAACCATGACATTTGGTGATCATGTGACTACTTTTCACCCTTAGAACAATCAATCATGCAATGTCTTTTAGGGTCTTACATCCATCACCTCCTCCAAGGTATGACCTACTCGGTATGATCCTAACCAATCAAAAAAGCTTTCTTTCCCCCTCTTATCTTTTAACCTTCTTTATTACGTATTGATTACCTTATATAGGACTTGGTCCTCGATGCTTACCTTTGGGGTAATATTCTTCTTCTACCACAATCAAAATCACCTATACCAATTTTCCCACAACTCACCCATACCTAGCAGACCTAAACTCAAATCATGCCTACGACCTACCATCTCATTCTCATATCTCCTCATATTCTTCCCTAGCTTATGGGAGAACTACATCGGCCTGAGGTCCTTTTTCACCAAGACTATGTAGGCAGCACTCTGAGGGCATGGGGCCCTTGGAGGTTAGCTTGGCCACTCTCTACCCTAACCAATTCATCTTTCATTTTCCTAAATCACATTCTACCCTACTTCATTTCCTTTTTATATCAAAAATTGGAAATTAAACCAAACAAATGACAAATTGCTTCACATTTTTATCATCATCAAAACATACATTTATTTGATTACCATTTCTTTACCAACATCATGCAAGTATTATAAAACATCTTAAAAATGACCCATATCATCATTATTCATAATGAATTACAACCAAAACCTAACTCAATCCATGCCTACGACCTAATCCATCCATGCCTAAAACCAAAACCTAACTCAATCCATGCCTAAAACCAAGACCTGACTCCACCATGCCTAAAACCAAAACCTAACTTCATCCATGCCTACAACCTGACTCATCCATGCCTAGACCACAACCTAACTCAATCCATGCCTAGACCACAACCTAACTCAATCCATGCCTACAACCTGACTCAACCATGCCCAAAACCTAACTCCATCCATGCCTAACACACCTACCATAAGTCCATCTATGCATAATAATAAAATGTTATCAACACAAACACATAATGCCCATAATCATCATCATCTATATAAATACAATATCCATATACATAACTATCAAATGTCTTTGGCACGTAGGCTGGTGTATATAATCCAGTCTCTCAAAACTCTCATATACATCCTCACCATCTTTAGCACGTAGGCTGGTATATGATAAAAAATATAAAAACTCTCGACACGCAGGCTGGTATATATCAAAAATCAAAACTACATCAAAATCAAGAGCCATATATCAGGCATCATCTCGGCAGACATCCTCCATATCTATCTCACCTGTCCCCTCTACCTCCTTGGCCCCTATCTGACGACCTGCTAACATCTCCCCACCCATCATGGGTGGTGGTTGGGTCCCTTCTGGTACATCAACTGGAACTGGCCTCTGTGAACTGGTGGCCTCACCCTGACCATGTCTTGGGGCTCGATGGCCCCCTGTGCTCTCCACGCTATGGGTACGTGATCTGGTCCTCTCACTAGAGGCCTGTTGTGCCCTGTACTTGGCATACGATAGAAAATCTATCCCTACCACCATCAGCTGGTCCTGATAATACCTGGCCTCATCTCTTGCCTCCTGCAACCTAGATATGGGTACTATCTGTGGTGGCCCCATCGGCCTCTGACCCTGTACCTATCCTATGGGACCCTGTCCCACCCCTGCCTGTGAACTAGGACCCTGTCCTAGTGCCTGTGGTGGCCCCATCGACCTCTGCTCCTGTGCCTATATCTGGGCCTGTAAGGCCCCAATTTGTGCCTGTGCCATGGCTAACTGGCCCTGTAACCCTGTCACCTGTGCCTGTAGGGTGGCCACCTGACCATCATCATCATCTCCATCTCCACCCTAGGCCATCTGGGCCTGAGGACTGGCCACCTGTGTATGCAACTCAGCCACCTCTACCTCTGAACTAGCTAACTACCCCTACACCATCCCCAACTGGGTAATCAGGGTTTCCACCTACCCCTGTAGGGCATCTCTCTGCACCGTGATAGTGGCTAAATCTGGCTACCCCAGCCTGGGTGGTACTACTCATAAATGAGCTACCCACCACTATTCTATATCTATCTGTCACTCTGGCATCATCGATCCACTGGTCTATCACCTACTCCTCCTACCCTGTAGGCACTGTCAGCTATGGTAGAGGTAATGGCCTCTCCATGTCATCTCTCCTGTACTGTGGGAAGGGTGGAGGTATGTCCTGTAGCAGCCCAAAATTCCATCTAACCCTGTCAACTGGGATCATCTCGTGCTCCCTGACATGGTGCCCCTCTATCCATCTCAGTAGCTGAAGGCCATCTAGCTCATCATGCATCCATCATGTATGAGGGATAACCCACATACGGTCTCCATATGATGTCCACTCTGAACAATCCCTCCAATAGACACATGTAGTATGCTACATCATGTGTAGCCCTCTCTGATCGATGCTCTCCAATCATGGGCACCCATCGCCTGTACCCCACCCAAACCAATCTTGGAATAAATGCATCTACTTGGGGCATACCCACTGGCTGCACACAAACTATGTGCTCATAGGCCCAACAGTGTAGTAAAAAGGTGCAACATAGGCTAAACCTGTGCAGACGCCCATACACCACAACTCTCTGTATAACTGCACCAGGAATGTTGGCACCCAGGAAAAATAGGTCTGATCCATCACCATGTCATGTAAAACCCCCATCAAGGAGTGGGGAAATCTCCCACCCTCTACATCTGGCAGTGTGAAACAACACACTACCTCCATCAATAAAACAACTAGCCTCGTCTCCTCTGGATGGGCTAGGTACATCCCCCCGTAACTCAAGCTGGCACTATGGAATGTCATGTCTACCAGTCCCTCCCCAAACACTATCAGCATCAACTCCTCTGAGGCCTCAGAGGAGATCGAGTACACCTACATCCCCAGTATCGGTAACCACAGGATCCTAAACACGTCCTCCAGGGTGACTGTCATCTCACCCATCGGTAGGTGGAATGTGTTGGTCACTGAATCCCATCTATTGATGAGAGTGACCATCAGACTCAGCTACTAGACTACATGTCGATAGCATCAGACCCCAATTAGGCCCACCTCCTCCACATGCTGCCACTCCTCAACTATCGCTGCATCTCACACTCTCAAAAGTAGGGGTGGCACCCTGTCTCTCATCCACAGCTGATCTCTCCCCTGCATCCAATACAAACATCAAATTAATCTACCTTCATCATACCCACACTCACCCTCGGCACCTCACCTATACCCACTATCTCACCTCTTTCTTTCTTCCCAACCTACCTTCCTATCACATTTCTATCTTCCCCCCCACCCTCACCCACTATCATTTCCCCATACCCATTTTTACCCCCACCTACACTAGGTTTTTCACCAACACATCCTATTCTACCCTTCCCTATCTCACCCACTTGACCTAGGGCCCTTTCGGCCCCTTTTTCTCCAAAACCTGACCAGTTCCAGTTATCTCTAACTGACCCCGGTCACCCCTAAACTGGCATCAGTCACCTGTTTCGTGACCGATACCAGTTTGACCCTACCAACACCAGCTAACCCCGACCGACGCCGGTCACTGTCGCGGAAAAAAATGTGACCCCCAAAACCCTCCCCTCTCAAAAAAATCCCACTCCTAACCCTTATACCCACCCCTTCTCACTTACACTTCCCCTCAACCCCATCCCACCCCCTATTCACCCACTTACCTCTCTCCCCTGCTCCTTCTACCCAATTCACCCTCCCACATTTCAAATTTCATTTCGCCCTAAACCTAATTTTTCACCACCCGACCTCTCACCTACTCTATCTCACAAAACACAGAAAGGGTTTGACGCTTACCTCATCATGTTACCATCGCCATGGTGGCACATCTGGCCGCTGCACCAGTGGCCCACCTGATCCCTCTCCGGCCTCTGCCATCACCAATCTGTCACCTCCCCTCCAACCAATAAAATCAACCAATCTAATCTCATGGACCCACCTCTCCACTACCAATCACCCGCTACGTGGCTCACCAACTCAGTCCCCAGTCTCTCTCTCTCTCACTTTCCACCTTTTCTCTTTTTCCCTTGTCATTTTCCCAATTCGTAAAAAGACAAATGATTTGAAAAAATGTGGATTTTTCTTTTTTATAACATCCCTGACCTAACCGACACTGGTTTTACCTTCACCGGCATCGGTCACATGCCCTACCTTACCATGGTCAGTTACCCTATACCAGCATCGGTTACCCTTGACCGACATTGGTCACCCTCTCTTCCACATTGCCCACACTTTCACCCTATTACCCTACCCATCACTCTTTTTTCCCTCACCCAACGCTTACCCTGACCATTCACCTCACCCTCCAGACCTCATCATTTACTCCCTCACCTCGTCCTCATTTGGGGACTCATTATTTTACCCATACCTCGGCCCTACTCATGTCGTGACCTAGATACTTGGACCTGGACCATCGCTAGTGACCTTTGACCCCATGTGTTCACTATACCTTGCGACACTGTTACCTATGATTGTTGACCTAATGACCTTACCTTGCCTCTTGTCATGACCATTTATCCTGACCCAACCCTTGGTGTACCGGAACATACCTAAACATTCCTGCACCTAACCTATGTCATGTTTCCTGACCATATCCTATACCTTGGATACCAGAATCACCTCAACCTTGTTTGGATAAACCTATCGACCTTAGACAATGTAGAGTTTTCCTGCTCTTCAACCTGGTACCATGTTGCAGTTTATACGTGTGTGTGCATTTGACTGTCACTACCTTTGACCCTAACCCATTACCTGGATTACCCGAGTGGACCTTTTTCCCTTTTTTACCCCCGTTGCACACCTTCCTCTTCATCACATTCACCTTTTATCAAACCACTCACCGATTCTATGTTCTACCTCATCAGTTCCTAGTTTGAGGGGGATCACCTTCACCCACACATGGGGCAACCACATCTTATTTTTGTCAGCGTCACTTACCAATACAAGCTATGCAACAAAAAGGGGAAAAATGTAGACACCAAAATTGGGTCACACTCCCCTTGGTCCCTCGATAAATAAATACCTTGAACACATCCACCTAACCATGGCCCCCTTCACCCCACTATTATATTAATTTAATTATTTAAATTAAATTAATTCATTATCCTCACAATATTTATTATTTAAATATCCTAATTGGGATAATGCCCACATATCCACCTCACCTAGACACCTCATCTAGCCACCTCACCCTAAGACCTATTCTTAGTAAGTTTCCATAACTAACTAAGACCTACCCAAACCCTAAAAATCAATGCCTACATTCCCTCTAACCACATTCCTACCTGTTAGAAGGAAGCTTCCATTCTAATCCATGGAGTAAAATGAAACAAGATCCCAGAAAATCAAGGGGATCTGCCTAGTTTAGTAAACCTAGGAAATCCCACCCTAACCGATGCCGGTTACCCTTAACCACTGCCGGTTAAGCCAGAACCACCGTCGGTTACCATTTAATCCCAAAAACAACCTTATTTCAAGGTTGGCACATTTCTGAGAGATAATCACATCTTTTGAGAACAAGTGACGAAACCAGAGCTGCATGCAAGTAGAACCAACATTAGTATACACATCAGAGCATCCATAGCCAGTACTTGAAGCAATCACACAACCATCTGCCTTCATGGGAGCATCCAGGGAAGCACAACACTACATCAAGTTCATTCCATTTGATCACCCACCATTACCAACCAGGCATCAAGCTTGTACAAATAGTAAGTTTTGTTAACCAACACTTATCCATTTATCATTTGGTAGATCCTTTTACATCTGTTACTAGTTTCTTCTCTCATTTCCATCCCCCCATCATTTACCTCCATGAAAACTTGACCATCTTTTTATCCACACCCTTACATTTCCCATACCTGGACCTTAATCATTCCTGTGCATACCTCAGATCCATACGAATCTTTCCATTTCCCTTCCATCTTCATCTAACCTCAGATCTATCACCCAACCAAGTTTTATTGAGTTTCCTGTACCCTGACCATACCGATGCCAGTTACCCACAACCATCGCTGGTTAGCCTAAACTGATACCGGTCATACCAGACTGATGTCGGTCTCTGTGTCTTTTACCAGAAACCAAGAACAAAGCTCCTAAACTTCCACCAAATACCCAAAACCACCCAGAATCTCACCCTGACCAGTATCAGTACCCTGACCAAGACATTGACCTTCAGATTCAGTCATAGCTTAGCCTGTTGTGAATGAATTTTCTTATTGTAGGTGAATGAGATACCTAAATCATTTTAACTACAGTAGGATTTCCTTTATTTCTCACATTAATTTTTTTTAAACAGTGGATTGACAACCATCTAGGAAGTATCACACTTCCCAGATCTAGCACACGCTAGGTAGTCCACTGCATATATTGTTTAACTTTTATTTGGTGGTATTGTTTTCCATTTCAGGTAGTTCCTCCAAGCAAAAAGGAAGCTCTCACGATCAGCTGTGGATTCAGAAGTCATACGCGCGCAACAACCTACAACCAACATTTTAACAGGTATTCCTCCTAACCCATTACCCTTATTTATTTCGTCAACATTCAAAGAAAGGGATGTATCACTTTCACATGTCCTTATGGTGGGTCTACTTATATGATCCATGGTGATGCATGTTGGTTTTGAATCATGAGAAGGAATAATATGATTCTCACAACTGATAGGAACATACTTTACACTATGACTTTTAACAATATAAAATCAAATAATGTGGCGATTTAGGTAAATAAATCAGATGATGCATTATGAATCACATGTCATGAAAACATGGAATTCCTTTTTCTATTTTAAATCATCCTTGAGGTATTAACTTGTTCAAGTGCATAGGAACAACTATGAATAGTATTGTGATAACTGTCCCTTGAACAAAATTCTCGAGGCAGTAATGGAAGGGTTGGTGAGTCAACTTTCCTCAATATCTCTGTTATATACATATATCTAGAATAAGGGAAGCATTTAATGCTATTGATATAGTGTTGATGGTATGGCTGAACCATTTCAGCTGAACCTTTAACTTGGATTTAACTAAAAATGGATTATGTCATTGAAGGTAAGATGTATAGAATCATCCCACATCAATAGCAAATGATGTTTCATGAGGATGACCAAAACAACCCTAAGCTAAGATGACCATTGCCAGAGCTTGAACCTATTGTTTTTTTGGCCACTCATCATAAGCCTCGTTCATCTGTAATAATATCGTGTGTCTACAAGATGTTGTTCTTATGTCCCAGATGGCCATTCGGTATTTTTACTAAGGACAGGTTACATAGATTGACAAAAAAACCTGAGTTTCTTCATCTAAATGTCCACACGCATAGTGATTCACTACATCCATTTTTTCGATCTCTTTCATGATCCAGGATGACAACCTTTGAAGCTTACTTACGACTTTCTTTTGTCTCCCTATGAATTTCTAGCATAGAACAAGTCAATGAATGGAATCACTATTGAACATCTTCGTAACATCATCATCCCACTTCACTAAATCTTTGAAATTTTCTTTAATCTGGTCCTTAGGAAGAGCATAGATATTCTCATTGAAAAACTTGCAGTGGGCGTTGTTGAACTCTTTAGATATATCATTGAGGGGATCTATAATTTCTACTATGGGATAGTTGGGCAAGAATACCTGCCAATTGTAACAGGGAAATGCATTCCCACATTTTGAAGCTTATTTTGGATTTTGTGGTAATCCAACTACCGAACCGATTCCAGAAGAACCCAATTTTTAGTGTGGAACCTTGGCAGCTTGCTTGGGGCACCTATGAAACATAGAATCTGAAGTTAGGTGAATGTGAGAAACTGAATATAGATTTCTCCCCATTCTCGTACCTCTTGAAAAGCCTCATCGAAAATCCACCGATTAAATAGCTCCTAGTCAAAGTGATAAAGGACAATAGTGAAGAAAGCATCATTGATTCTTCAGAAGTGCTTTCTCCCCTCTTCCAAAGTAAGTTGGGGATAAAACTCATATATTTGGGATGTGCTGTGAACACCCATAGTGTTTAATCCTGAGAAATCGCCCATGGCAGTAGTTTTATATACTAGGAAAGATGTCATGTAGAAGGATTTAGTTTCTGCCACCTTACTCAACTGGTAGCGAATGTTGCTACTTATATGTTCACCCCATCAGATAAACTTATCATTTTTCTTGATAGTTTCTATATAAAAGAACATCCATTCTTTGAATTCCTTTGCAGAAGGAAGACCTAAAACTCTTCTCAAGAGTATAATGAGATCGTTGACCTACTTAATGAAATATGATTGATGTATAGTCTTGGGCAGCTTGGAAAATTTCTTAGTCAGGTAGGACTTCATCATGACCTTCGAGCATACTTCCTATTTTTTGTCCCAGTTCTCAACTACTATTTCAGGTGAGATAGTGGCGTAATCTTGTACATCTATAATTTTAAACAAGTCTTCAAGGAAATCCAGGTCTAGACGGATTACCACCTTATCGTCGCTACCTCTTATTAACATAGAGTCCTCATCGTAGTGGGCTGCTACAACTAGGACGAATTCTAGGCATTGCATGGATGCGGGAAAACCGGCGGCAAGGGAAAGACAATTGTTGAAGATGGCCTGCATCCATGTATTTTTATTCAGGGCATTTAATCTTTCCCAGAACTCGGGAAGATCAATCTATCTGAGATCGATGTCCTTGATATTTCCTAAATCAGAGGTTAAGAAGGATTGGGGAGAAACTCTAAGAAATGTGTACTTCATCTTTTATTTCCCCTTTAAAGTGGATGCAAACATAAAAACCTGTGAGCATTGCAAAAATTCTAAAAACTAGAAACCCGAATCTCTGAAAATGTGAAATTGAAATCTCTGACATTTTGATTCTCTGAAAACCAAAAACTTGAATTCTCTGAAACCCGAATCTTTGAAAACCCGAAACTTGAATACTCTGAAATAGTTTCCCAAAGTCAAAAGTCCAAAATAAATCTTTGAACCAGCAATTCTTTGATATTTCGAAATCAAAATTTTTTGAATATTTTCACTAAAAATTTTCTCCGAAATAGTTTCCCGCATTGTGATATTTTGAAGGAATTCTCCGAAATGAATTTTCCAAAAAGAATCTTTGAAATAGTCTCTGAAGGAACTGCAAATAAGAAGTGTTAACAAGCCAAGATGGATTTTGAGAAACAGGGGGAAGTATGAGGGACCTAGAAAGATCCCCATACCTAAAAACATGGAGAAAACCTCCATAGCAAAACATGGTGAAAAAGAAAGACATTACAAGAAAACTCAAAGAGAAAACTCAAAGAAAACCAAATGGGAGAAGGAGGAGGAAAAAGACCTAAACTAAAAGGAAATAAAACCAAAAACATAACTTGAAAAGAATGCCAAAAAGTACGAGAGCGAAATGTCAAAGTGAATGTGTTAGGTAAAAATAAAAAGTTAAAAGAATCCACGTTTATATAGAAATCCTGACATTAATGGTAAAAATCTGATCTGTACGGAGCTAGGTGAGAATTAATCACGCATAGAACCTCCAAAGTTCTGAAACCTGAAAGCCTAAAATTCTGAAAAATTTGGAAAATCTCAAATGCAATTCCGAAATTGAGCTTTAAAAACTCCAAAAGGGAAAAACCCTGAAGTCTGAAAATTAAAAATATTTAGATTCTTGGCCTTAGCAAAAATCAGTATGAGAGGATTTCCTTAAAAACATAAGTCTGACATATAGCCTTCCTCCGGGTAGGTTAAATGGTTAACAATACTCAAGCCATATAAGGGAGGAATCCTCCATTGGGAAGATGAATTGTTTATTAGTGATAATACAAATATTGCTTGTGAAAATTGGGCACATGGAACCTATGAAATTGTTAGGCGTGAAGTAAGAAGTGCATATGTGTGGAGGAGAATACCTCATTGTATTAGAAGGATAGGTAATAACTATGGAGGAGCAGTGGACAAATCAAGTTGCAAGAAGAAATATGTTAGTGTATACCCTGCGCTAGACAGTAGCGTGCTGGTGGATGGTTCAAAGGGATAATATCATAGAATGGAATGAATTCAGAATTGCTCTAACAACTTGGTTTTTCAAGAGCAATGCACCTACTCAAATCTACATATATCATGGTAATCAACCTATTAAGCACCATGTTCAGCAGTTTAAGAGACTCTAGATAGAGGGGTAGGAAGGTTTACCACCTTCACTATGGGTGCACAAACTTTATTCCACTTTGCAAGTTTGCGCACATGCTTGGTATGTTTATGCGGAACTGCATAGGGAAACTAGAAATTGGTAGAAGTTGATTACAGGAATGACCCAGACTTTTGAGTACTTCTCTACTAAACCTCTTGTAAGAGAGGAATTATGGGTTATGGAGCATTTGACTATGGGAGACAGTGCAAAGACTGAAGAAATAATTCAAGAGTTATTTGGTGAGGAAGAAAAATGAGCACGTTTTAATGAATTAGATGATACCGATGTCGATCTATTTACATGTGCTTGCTTTGAGAAGGAGAATGGAAAGATGCTCTACATAGTGGATGATGAGGAAGTAGAAGATTTGGACATAGCTCATTCAATAGGTATGCATGAGGTTTTAGACAATGTAGATAAAAATACACGCATCTATCATGAACCTCTGAAGACCAAGAAAGTGAACATTGGTATGGATGCTGAACCCAAGGATGCCATAATTAGAGATTATTGGTTTGATTCTAAAGTAAAAAAGATAATTGAGTAACTACATGATTTCCAGGACTTATTCCTTAGGGGATACCATGAGTTAAAGAGGTTACATGAGTCATTAGGAGAGATCAAGATTAAGATAAAGGAAGGAGCGTAACCGGTTAGGAAGAGATTATACAAGATAAACCCAAACTTGTGCATAAAAGTTAAAGAATAAATTGAAAAAATGTTGAAATCTGGCATCATTAAGCCCCTAGAAGAATCAGAGTGGGTTAGCCCCATGGTAATCAATATAAAGAAATATGGTCATATTAGGATTTGTGTGGATTACAGGGAGCTGAATGTTGCATGTGTGATTGATCCTTTTCCTATGCCTTTCACCGAGGAAATATTAGAAGGAATTACAAGGCATGAAGTATACTCTTTCACAGATGGATTCTCATGGTATCATTAGGTTTTAATTGCATAGGAGGATAAAGAGAAAATAAATTTTACCACTGAATGGGGAATCTTTGCATATGCAGTGATGCCATTTGGTTTGAAGAACACGCTTGTTGTGTTTTCGTGTATAGTTATTCAAGAATTTCAAGATTTTATTCACAAATTCTTGCAGGTTTACTTGGATGATTGGATGGTATATGGTTTTCTTAAGGATCATTGTGACAATTTGTGCTTAGTTTTTGAAAGATGTAGATAGTTAAGAATCTCTTTAAACAACAAGAGGTGCTTGTTTGCTACACCTTTTACAACTCTGTTAGGGAATATCATCTACGAGGAACGTTTGTTAATAGATCCACCTAAGGTTACAGTTATTATAGGCCTGGAGGAACCTACTATTCAAAGTGAGGTGTGTAGATTCTTGGGCCATACACGGTATTACAAAACATTTATCAAAGGATATGCAAATATTTTTTCATCCCTCAAAGAGTTACTAAAAGGAAAAGGCACATTCTATTGGAGATAACTGCAATAATGCGTATTTGAGTCATTGAAGGATAGACCTACTATAACATCTATTCTACATTTTCCCTCATGGAACCAACTATTTCACGTATATGTGGATGCCTCTGGCACAACCATTGGTGAATTATTAGCTTATCCTGAAGAAGGTATTATAGATCATCCTATCGGATTTTCTAGTAGAAATTTGACCCATGCGTAGCGGAATTAGACAACTACAAAGTGTGAGGCCTTGTCAATGATTTATGTGTTTCATAAATTCAGACAATACTTACTAGGAACACCTTTTGTATTTTATACAGATCACATGTCATTAAAATACTTGGTAAATAAACCTATTTTATAGGGACACATATGTCGATGGGCTCTCTTATTCCAATAATTTGACTTTACAGTCATGGTAAAAATAGGTAAAAGTAATTCTCACCCATACAACTTATCAAGAATTCAATTAGGAGAGGACACGTAGACAATTGAAGATACAATCTCGGATGCACATTTATACAGGTTAAATCACACGTCTTCAGAATTAGAGGATATTGTTGTGTTTTTCCGCACATGTATGGAACTAGAATGAATGAAATCCTTAAAAAAGAAACAACTTACAATACATGTTGCACCTTTCATGTTGATCAGTGGTGACTTATACAAACTAGGATGAGATTAAGTCTTGTGTCAGTGTGTACTAAAACATGAGAGCACAAACATCATGGAAGAGGATCATGGTGGTATTGTAGGTGACGCCACTACGTGCAATATTCTACTCATTGGACTATGGTGAGGGACCCTGGACAAGTATTGTAAAGAGTATTTTACGGCATGTAATCAGTGTTAGCGCCTTGGAAAACCTAGGAAAAGAGATGAAATTCCTTTAAGGCCTATTGTTTGTGCAGAGCCATTTGAGAAATGGGCTATAGACTTTGTGGTTCCTATTTCCCTAGCCGTACATAGAACTAGATCGTGTTATATCATCACTTACACATATTATCTTACAAGGTGGGAAGAAGCAACACCTACAAAGGATTGTATGGAATCTACAACAACAAGGTTCTTGTGGGAAAATATTTTGACTAGGTATGGATGTCCACCAAGTCTTCACAAGTGATAGGGTCACAAATTTCTTAAATGACATAATCAAGATATGGGAAATTAGTGGGATGAATTTTATGGCATGTGTCACCATAAGATACTCCTTATCACATCCTCAGGAAAATGGGAGGACATGCTGAAGGCCTTTACAACAAGGATATTGAGCCAGACATTGACGAAGATCCTAGGTGATGTTGGAAGGAAAGTTTATTGGGATGATAATGATATTCAGTGCTAGAATGTTGGACTTGTGGGCAAGGTGTAAAAACAACCTACAAGAGGTTAAATAAGGCCATAACTTTTCATTTTTTGTTTGGCACAGAAGAAATTCTTATAATGGAATTAATGTTACCAATCATTGCATATTGCACACACTAGAGTTCTAGTTGATGAACAAACATTAGAAGAAAGCAATTCCAGGATAATATATTGGCTGTGAGGCACACTGATAGACATGCTTGGAGTCAGAAGTAGGAAAAGGGTCGACACTAAAATTTTCCTCCATAATTTCTATTTCATTAATGTATGTATTAGGAATAGGATGTTGTTAAGTATAATTAGTAGTAGCGTCTGATAGAAGATAACGGCGCCGTCAGTACGGTGTCGCCAATAATGTGGAGTACGGTAACAGTCAAAGTACAATAGGAATGTTGTAAAAAGTAAATATTTGTCGTAAGTGGTCCGGTAATGTTAAAATGTCAAAGTTTGGGTAATTAGAGAAGTAGGGTCTACATGATTAGGAATTAGAAATATTATATTGGTAATAAGGACAAGGAGTGAGGTCATAAATATTTTGTGTATTTTATTTGTAAAAAGTCTAAAAATGTGGAACCCATGTAAAATGATAAGGTTTATCTTATCTTAACAGATAAGCCTACATGTACAGATAAGAGTTAAGGTATGGAATATGATTCGTCAGAGTGGATTTCTTATCCTATCTTAGAGATAAGATGGATAAGCCTGGAAGTTCTATAAATAGAGAGGCCACCCCCCTCATTTAGCATAGAAAGAAGTAGTGAGAAATATTGTAGGAAGTGTGCAAAGGAAGCCATCAGTTAAAGGTGTGTTGAAGAAGCCATCAAGAGGTGTAATTGTAAAGTTTCTCCCATAGTCTTGTTGAAGTATCTCATGGGTGAGATTGTAACAGTTTCATGTTAATATTATAATTTATTTTGATATTTCAGATTTGTCGTCATTCTGTCTTATCATAGTCAATGGTATTCTTGTGTTCGGTTGTTGTTTTGTTTCCAGATTACATCCACCAAACTAAAGGCTGTGCATTAGTAAATAATCATAGCACGAGGAGTTCCCGGTGAAGAATTATCATAGTGCCGGATTGGTGATGACATTTTGGTTCCGTTGCCGGGACCATTCCTCGTTGGTGGATTTTCTGGAGAGATATTCCCACTTAGGCAAAAATTAATTGGAGGGTAACCTTGTTTTTACTGTGCATAGTAGTTACCATGGTAAAGTCATTTTTACCGTGAATAGTAGTTACCATGTTAAAGTCATTTTTGCCATGAATAGTAGTTACCCTGGTAAAGTCCTTTTTGCTGGGAATAGTAATTACCGCAGTAAAGTCACTTTTTACCGTGAATAGTATTTACCGCAGTAACTTCACTTTTTACCGTGAATAGTGTTTACCACAGTAAAGTCAGTTTTTACCGTAGTAAGTCAAGTTTTACCAT
The DNA here is from genome assembly GCA_019776745.2 of Taxus chinensis. Classification (NCBI taxonomy): domain Eukaryota; kingdom Viridiplantae; phylum Streptophyta; class Pinopsida; order Cupressales; family Taxaceae; genus Taxus; species Taxus chinensis. The sequence goes on from CM034157.1 coordinate 218,885,332, forward strand.
AGTTTACCGTGGTCATTTCTATTTTACTGTAGAAAGGTGTAAAGTCACTTTCTAGTATAGTGATTCCAATTATTTGTGCACATAAGTCTTGTTAATTGTACTTGTGGGTTGGTATTTCACGGTGGTTACTTTTGAAAATGGGAAAGATTCCTGTTTTTTCAGCTCAATCTAATGAAGATGCTTCTTCTTTCATTCAAGAGTTTAAACGATCTTGTATTTGTAATGGCCTTATAAGAAGGGAACAATGGACTGAATTTTTTCCTACCTTTTTGGATGGTTCAGCACTTAGGTGGTTTGAAACACTAGGTGATAATGTGAAAAATTCATGGGATTTATTAACTGAAAGTTTTCTTGAAGAATTTGGTGAACAACAGAAATATGCAGATCTCATGATCGAGATCACAAAGCTATCCCAAGGAGAGAAGGAGAAGATAAGGGATTATCATGCTCGTGTTCTAGAGCTAAGGAGGAAGCTCGATGCCCAGATCCGGAAGGAAGGACTAGCGGATGGGTTGATGAATGGCGTGGATAATCTCCTCTGTAAGCACTTCATTCTTGGGATGAAGCCAGAGATCAGACAACGAGTGAAGTATGACCGCCCAGCTACCATTGAACAAGCAAAGGAGATTGCAAGAAGGCAAGAAGAAAGCATGGAAGAGGAGCCCAAAGAAATTGTTGCTAAAGTAGAGCCTACACCAGCACCTTTGGTCCAGAATCCACAACCACTCCCGGTGAGCACAAATATTTCTCCTAGTACATCTACTGAGTATGAAGATCTGCTCAAAAAGATGGGTCAGTTAACTATTAATCTTCTTCAAGGAAAGGAATTTAGTTCTCAGGGAGGAGATAGAGGTCCAAAAAGAAATATTTCTGAAGTTGTTTGTTATGGTTGTTATAAAAAGGGTCATTATAAGTATAATTGTCCAGATAGAGCTTCTACATCTGGTACAAGAGATAATGATAAAGGAAAAGCACCTGTGAATTCTCTTGATGTAGTAGATAAGAGTAGAAATAATGAAGTAGATGTGTTTGTAACAAAAAGAAAGAAAGAAAAAGATAATCAAGATGGAAATGATCCTAAGAAGATGAAAGGAGAAACTAGTAAGAAACATAGGAGAAGAAAGTTGGGTGTGCAGGATTTTCTGATTTCACAGGGGCAAGGACCATACTCCATCTTGGAAGATCTGTCCAAAAGGCCTGCAAATATTACATATGGTCAACTCTTGGCTATGTCTTCTGAGAAGAGGCGGGAGTTGCGAGGTGGACTCAATGCTCGAAGAAGGAAGGAGGTTGAGGTCCCTGTTTTGGAGGCAGAGGCAGATCCCTATGCTCCACAAGCTGAGGTATTATGTAATGGTATTTCAATTCATGATGTCTTAGTTGATGGAGGTGCTGCAGTTAATGTAATGACCGAGTCTGTAATGAATATGTTGGGTTTAAAAATTGATCGCCCTTCAACACTTATGTTAAGGTCATTAAATAAGGGAAAAACTAAACCAGAAGGTGTAGTTTCAAATGTGGCAATATCTGTTATGGGTGTTGTATGTGTGGTAGACTTTCAGGTGATGAAAAATGGTACTGTTGCGTACCCAATGCTGCTGGGAAGACCATGGCTAAGGAGAGTTCATGCAAGAAACTACTGGAATGAAGGTTTCATGACACTTGGACGTGGTAGAGAGAGGGTGAAGATAAATGTGATCCCTCGACATCATAAGGCAGAACCTGTGGATTCAAGTGATGAAACTGATGATTGGACATCCTCTGATTACTCTAGTACCAGTGAAGTGGACACTGAAGATGAAGAAAGTGAGGTGGATGTTTCAGTCATGGATATCCTTCCAGTCACACCAACTCATGACCCCATAAAATTATCTGAAGAAGAAGTTGATGATCGTCTCCAACAAATAAAGATTGGTGATGCTGTGATGGAGAGTGAGAAGGAATCCTACCTCCAGCTCTTTCGAAGGTACATACACCTATTCACTTTTGATTACAAGGAACTCCGTCAAGTAAGTTGGGTAGAACATTGTATTGAGCTGGTAGATGGTGCTAAGCCCATAAAGCAAATGCCATATAGAATGAATCCTAATTTTTCCAAGACTGTAAAAGAAGAAATAGATAAGTTGCTTGATGCAGGATTCATATTTGCTGTGGAGAATTCAGAATGGGTTTCTCCCATTGTGATCTCAATAAAAAAGAATGGGAAGCTACGCATTTGTGTTGATTACAGGAAGCTCAATAAGGCAACAAAGAAGGATCATTACCCTCTTCCATTTTCAGATCAGATCTTGGACGAAGTAGCTGGCCAGGAGTGCTATAGTTTTGCTGATGGATATAGCGGCTACAACCAAGTTCGTATAGCAGAGAAAGATCAGCTGAAGACCACGTTCACCACTCCTTGGGGAACGTTTGCTTATAGAGTTATGCCTTTTGGGTTGTGTAATGCTCCAGCAACATTCCAGCGTTTGATGAATAGGGTGTTCGAACCCTACATTGGGACCTTCATCAGAGTATTTCTGGATGATTTTTGCATCTATGGGAGCAAGTTGGACCACCTGCACCAGATGGAGACAACATTTCAAAGGTTAGATGAAGCACAAGCCTCACTAAACCCTACAAAGTGTGTCTTTGGATGTTCTAAAGGCGTTTTGTTAGGGCATGTTGTATCCAGAGATGGTATTGGTACTGATCCTGATAAAGTTTCAAAAATCAAAGATTTACCATTTCCTATGAATAGAAGTAAGTTGAGATCATTTTTAGGCCATGTGGGTTACTATAGAAGGTTCATCAAGAATTTCTCAAAGATTGCACAGCCACTAACCCAGTTCTTGAAGAAGGATGTTGCTTATGAACCAGGAAACAAGGCGCATGAAGCTTTTGGACAACTGAAGGAAGCCCTGGTGTCTTCACCTGTTTTGAAGAATCCAGATTGGAGCAAGCCATTCATTGTGTACACTGATGCCTCAGATGCAGCACTAGGTAGTACTTTGAGCCAAAAGGATGAAAATGGGAATGAACATCCAATTTACTTTGGGAGCAGACAAATGAGCAGTGCTGAGGTAAACTATACTGTAACTGAAAAAGAGGCTCTGGCTATCATTTTTGCTGTAAAGAAGTTTAGAAATTACTTGCTAGGGCAGAAATTTATAGTTGTAACGGATCATCAGGCTCTGAAATATATTGTCAATAAGCCTAACCCATCAGGGAGGATAGCAAGATGGATAATTTTGCTACAAGAATTTGAATTTGATATTATAGATAGGCCAGGAAAGAAGCATGTCAATGCAGATGCACTCTCTCGAGCCTATGATGGTTTAGGATCATCTTGTGATGATGATGATTTTCCCGATGCAGCATTGTTCTCCCTTGACACAATCCCTAGTGAATACATAGATATTTGGAATTATCTGAATGAATTCAAGTTTCCTGATGGTGCCAATGCAAAGACTAAGAGAAAGATTACTCAAGCCAGTCGTCCATATTCTATTCTGCATGGAGCATTATTTCGAATAGGACCTGATGGACAGTACAAGAGGGCAGTTGGACGTGATCAAGGAAAGGAGCTGCTAGAAGAATTCCACAATGGTACATGTGGAGGGCACTTCTCTGGACAACTTACAGCAAGAAGGATCTTGGATGCAGGTTATCACTGGCCCACTCTTTTTAAAGATTGTTATAATTATTGTAAGACATGTGATATTTGTCAAACACATGGTAACCGTAAGACTTCATCAGCTCCATTATGTCCTATTCTTCCCCTTGGTCCCTTTGAAAAGTGGGGAATAGACATTGTAGGTCCACTTCCAACTACATCACGCCAAAATAAGTATATTGTAGTTGCCACAGATTATTTAACCAAGTGGGTTGAAGCTAGGCCATTGAAAACAGCTTCTATGGATGAAGTGGCAAGGTTCATATATGAACGTATTGTCACCAGATTTGGTTGTCCATTAGAAATTGTAACAGATCAAGGAAGCCACTTCATTAATGAGGTGGTAGAAGCCCTAGTCAATAAGTTTTCTATTAAGCACAGGAAGGCAACAACATACAAGCCAAGCACAAATGGACAGGTGGAACGAACAAATTTTGTGTTGTGTCAAATTCTAGCAAAAGATGCAGCCTTGCAGGTACATAAATGGGATAAAAGGATTCATGCAGCATTGTGGGCATATAGGGCAACATCAAAGTCAGCAACAGGATACTCCCCATTTCAGTTGGCCTATGGCATTGATCCAGTTCTTCCTATTGAGTTTGATATTCCCACTGTGAGAGTTATGAAAAATGAAAGGATGGATGAAAGTGATTCAGTAAAAGAAAGGTTGGTACATCTTCATTTGCTAGAGGAAATGAGGGAAATAGCAAAGGATACAAGCCATAAGAAGAAAATGAAGCAGAAGGAATACTTTGATCAAAAGATCCGATGGTCTCCATTTCATGTGAATGACTTGGTTCTAGTATATGATTCCAGATACAAAAAAAGAAGACAGAGAAAATTTCTTCCAAAATGGATGGGGCCCTACAAAATAGCAGCTGTGCATGAAAATGGTACGTACCGACTGGAGGAATTGGATGGCACTCCCATTACGAAATGGGTCAACCACGACAAGTTGAAGATTTTCCAAGCACCAGAATAGTCTACTCCGAGGACGGAGTAGAAGCTAGGAAGGGGGAAGATGTCGACACTAAAATTTTCCTCCATAATTTCTATTTCATTAATGTATGTATTAGGAATAGGATGTTGTTAAGTATAATTAGTAGTAGCGTCTGATAGAAGATAACGGCGCCGTCAGTACGGTGTCGCCAATAATGTGGAGTACGGTAACAGTCAAAGTACAATAGGAATGTTGTAAAAAGTAAATATTTGTCGTAAGTGGTCCGGTAATGTTAAAATGTCAAAGTTTGGGTAATTAGAGAAGTAGGGTCTACATGATTAGGAATTAGAAATATTATATTGGTAATAAGGACAAGGAGTGAGGTCATAAATATTTTGTGTATTTTATTTGTAAAAAGTCTAAAAATGTGGAACCCATGTAAAATGATAAGGTTTATCTTATCTTAACAGATAAGCCTACATGTACAGATAAGAGTTAAGGTATGGAATATGATTCGTCAGAGTGGATTTCTTATCCTATCTTAGAGATAAGATGGATAAGCCTGGAAGTTCTATAAATAGAGAGGCCACCCCCCTCATTTAGCATAGAAAGAAGTAGTGAGAAATATTGTAGGAAGTGTGCAAAGGAAGCCATCAGTTAAAGGTGTGTTGAAGAAGCCATCAAGAGGTGTAATTGTAAAGTTTCTCCCATAGTCTTGTTGAAGTACCTCATGGGTGAGATTGTAACAATTTCATGTTAATATTATAATTTACTTTGATATTTCAGATTTGTCATCATTCTGTCTTATCATAGTCAATGGTATTCTTGTGTTCGGTTGTTGTTTTGTTTCCAGATTACATCCACCAAACTAAAGGCTGTGCATTAGTAAATAATCATAGCACGAGGAGTTCCCGGTGAAGAATTATCATAGTGCCGGATTGGTGTGGTGTTTTTAATAAGGCAATATTACTAGAAATTTAATATAGATTTCCCCTTTTGTATTTCCTTTAATGTATTTCCTTCTTCACAAGCTATTCTTTGATCAATTTAGTTTGGTGTTTTGTGTAATAAGCATGTTTGCATGCTGGAAGCTAATTATAATCTGAATTATTTTTATGCTAGAACACTACAATGGTGTGGGGTGGTTTTTATGACCACTAGGATGACCACAAATGGGTACACATGAGAATAAAATGTTTATAGGTGTTATTCAAGTATGGAAAGGAGTCTGTTAGAAAGGACTATTACTTCTAAAGAAGACCTAGATGGAAATGAATGAATGGACAGTATAATGCGAGCGTAAGTAGCGGCCATGGAAACTACTAGAGGAAGGTGCTAATCTTGGTGAGGTTTTTCAGCACATGGAAGAATGTAGAAGAGAATTTTGTAGCCAGAATTTAGGAAGGCATGCGCTAGAAGGTTATAGTTGGGCCATGAAAATGTACCGTGCAGAAATTCGGAAAAAGGTCAATTAATGAGAGGATTGTGGTAGGTGAAGGAATAATAAATGCACTAACCTTTTTACAATATATATAAGGATGTTATACGGGTTCAGTTTTACCTTTACAATCACAATTATTCAAGCAAGATAAGTGTAAGAGGCTAAGAAAATCATGTTGAGGTATGGAGAGTTGCAAAACTATACATAGAGAGTAGCATTTATGTGCATGGAATATTGGCTTGTGTCCCCATTGGTGAATTGGTTTGAGAATAAATATAAGCATTGAGAAGGAGCTAGGGCACACTGATTTTTGAGCTAGGGACATGTTTTCAAGCTAGGGTTTGAAGATTACTCGAACACAGAAGATAAAATATTGGATTTTTATGATGGCATTGAAGAAAGAACTTAACAGGCTTACGAAGGGGAAGAAAAAGGTGGAAGTTGAGGTAGAAGTTTCTCCTGAGAGTAAATTTTTAGAGATGAAGTATATAGAAGGAGTGATAATTGGATGGGATTGGGATTCCCCCATTCACAAATGCAAAGTAAGTTATTACAACCACCACACCACTGTTAACAAGGGAGATTTGGAACTTTGTTGAATAAGAAGAAGAACAAGTGCACGGTGGATCCAGATATGTCAGTATATGATGATGTTGGGGAGACATTTTCTTAAGTAGGTAGGACTTTTATCGATTTATATGAAGCTCCCATATTTTTGGAAAATATAAAGCTTTATACCAATGGCTTATGAACAGATTCCATGAGGAATTCTTCTATTTTTTTGGATAGAGGGTTAGGCTCACAACAACCTAATTGCTGACATTAAATGATTGAAGGGAACATGAACAAATTGTTAGTGATCTGAATGAAACTGAAACAATTATAACCACAAGCAAGGAGTTAGGATACTACCAAGGGTCCACACAGTATGGACATCTGACCAAAATTGGGGAAGTATCATGTAGTGCAGGAAATATTACGATCTTTTTACTTTTTAAATGATTAAGGGAGATGGTCACAGGTAAATATCTTGACATGTGGCTTTATGTTGTGAAGAAAATGTCCTAGGGATAAATCTACAACTTAGCTAGTCTAATTGTAGAAACTATTGTTGAGGAAGTGTGCACATGTTGAGAAGATAATTTTTTTGGGTATCCTCTTATCTCTTGTATTTTTAGAAATTAGAGTGACTGATGGGCCAAAGAAAAAAATTTGGGAATACCCCACTGAGAAGAAGTCCCTCGCAGATAGGTTTTATTTATGTAAAGGAAAAAGAGTGACCCATTCAAGAAAAGGCTAGAAATGTTTATGACTAGCTTTGCATATGTTTGAAGGAATGACAATTCCAAAGGAGTAGTAGGCAAGGATTTACAGTTCACGGTGTATCAACATTTCTACATCTTAGGGTTTTCCATTGGGATATTGAGTCACATGTTTTCTGATGCATGCATGAAATTTAATGCAAAAAAGGTATATTTACTACCACACTCTTAGGAAAACTCTATGTATATCTTAGTCTACCTACATTGAGAGGCTCATTTCATATTTATAAATATAAATCCATTAAGTTTGGATATTGGGGATAGTGGAGCCATGCTCACATATCTTCAGCTCAAGCCTAGGATGGAGAATAATAAGTATGTGGAGAATGAGTTCATGATCCTAGGGCTTCCTAAGGTCAAACACATAATTGAAGAATGTGGCATATCCAAATCCTATCATGATCATAAAGATAAAGAGGAGGAAGAAGAACATGAGGATATTGGAGGCTTGGATAATAGAGGCCAAAGGTATCCCAGAGACAAAGTGGAGAGTATTTTAGATAATCCACCATGTAGGTGTAAGAAGGAGAAGAGGAATTAGCTGTAGATGCAATCCCTAAAGAGCATTATGTTTAAGAAGGTATTTAGAAGAACTAGGACCCAAGGCACAAGAACACCACATGTGTACATAAGATCACCTCAAATCTCCCCTTAAAAAAGAAGGCAAAAGAAGAAGAGAAGGAGAAATATGAATCTAAATGAGGAGGTGGGAGAGTTTAAGAGAGATGTCTGGAACCCTAGTGAAACTAAAAGATATGGACGAAGCCTTGGGATGAAGAAATGATAGATGAATAGGAAGGGATGAAAGAAGCAGAAGATATGGTACAAAAACAACCCACCACACATGTTGCTAACTCAGATAAGAAGAAGGGCCAACTCCAAACCTTGGTGCCTCATTTCCTGAAAGGCCAAGAACAAGGAGAACTAGTGAAGAATATGTTGTAGCCAAGTATGGGCTATGCTGAGGACACAAGAAAAATCATCCACGCCTGGTTTCAGAGCACAATAGGCCTTAAGGAATTATATGGATGGGAGCCCCATGGATCTAGATATGGCCACCATGTGCACAAGGAAATAGCTATATGGTCCATGCAGACCCATATGTATGAGCTATATTTTGATGTATGTGAGGAATCTTGTATCTCAAGAAGAGTGAAGAAGGCACCCCATAGAGAAAGACACATGAGTTCCATTCAAGCCTATATTATTATGTCTAATGAGTAGGTGAGCAATTCTTTGGTTAAGGTATCTGCTAGAGGTGGCATGGATGGAAATATTTATAAGGCTGCCACCATTAGAGCACTATTGAAGATAACAAGATAATAAAACTACATATATAGAGTGCTTAAAGGTAGAAAAGGAATGTAGAACAAAAAAGAATGAGGCCTTCATTAGCATGGTGGAAGAAATTGGTGACTTACATTATGAAAGCAAGACCTCATCTTGAACCTAAGGTACCTGAAAATTTTTCCTTCTTCTATGCATTATGTGCACACATTGGTTGATTTGGTGCTAGAAGATGGACCAATTCAGAATTCCCACACCAAAATATCTTGAACAAGAAGTAGAGAGAAAAAGGGCCTCTATGATTAAAAAAATTTCAAATTATGAGGTGTTGCTCTAAACTCTGAAGGATGAACTAAAAAATATGACCAAGCTATGAATACTTGTGTGCAGCACCAGAGCACTTTTCCAGTGATAAGGATCAAAAATCTAGTTAAGGATAATGAAGTTCTAAAGGCCATGAAAGATGAGACACTAGGGATGCATAGAAATATTGGCACTAGTGATGTAGAAGTGTGAAACCCTTGCAGTAGCCTAAGATCCATATAAGGAGAGAATAGATGAGCTTGGGAAGATCTCATAGCATAAAAGATGGATCTCATGGAAGGAATGATGTATAGTTATGGGAAATTGCATCTAAGTACAACAAAATGAGAAAGAAAAGGTTACTCAGGAATGAATTGGAATCTATTGTCATAGACATTCCAGAGAAGAAAAGGACCACATTCAGATGACTAGAAGACATTGGAGGCTGAGATTAAAATATAATATCTAGAGCTAATCCTCTCGGTTGAAGAAGAAGGTGCTGCAGAGTAAATTTATTCTTTTGTAATTAGTGATTCTTTAATTCTTGCAATTTTTATTCTTTATTGGGGAACATTAGTAAGAATTCCCATTCCTGGATGGTAATTTAATTTAGTGTGGGGTAATGTTGAGTAGTACAATATTTTCCTAAGGAGAATACACAAGTAGATTCACACGTGGGAACAAGGTGCATTTGAAGTAATGTTAGAAGGATAGGGAAGGAAACACATGACCAGTAAAGTTTGATTCGAGACTTAGCCATTTTCATGGATACATGCTATTTTTTGAAGATAGCATGTGAAGCAAACATTAGGATGGAGACTTGTGTGAAAATGTAAATGTCTATTTTGGGAACAAGCATCTGATAAGAGACATGCATGAAGTTGTAGATAATAATAGGATTACTTCTTTGAGTTAACTATAGGACATCTATTATTAGTGCACTTGCATGTGTGCATGTTATTGTAAAGGTGCATGGCTATTATGAGCATGTCAACCTATTTTGAGAAGTGTGTGGGGTGAAGGGAAAGTCCCCACCCTTATAAATATGTATTGAACTATGTAGTTAGAGATATTGAGTAATGAATTATTGTAGAGTTATGTTGTTGGATCTGATGCGCGCATAACTTATGGTGATACTTTATAATGTAAGAAGAATCTGGGTTTTATAGTGCTTAATGTAATTAATGATATTGGCTGGATAATGGTGTTAGACATAACTGAAACTGGTTCATGTATGGTTAATCTTATTAAAGTTATTGTTTACTTCATTATTCTCTAATATCTAGATCTAGATTATGCACTCTGGAATGTTTATATTTATTTATGGATCTTAATATGTCTTATATTCATCACAATAACATCCTACACAAGAAACTCTTAAGAGGGGCTTGGTACCTTTGCACACTTTGGATGAGCTCTTAGCTCAGACTAGGTGATGTGCCAACACACCTAGGAATTACACACTAGATTGTAGGCTGCATCAAAATGCTTCTAATATCATCAAATTCCTCTTCAAACACCTCCAATTAACCTTAAAATATTATTCTAGCCTATTAATTAATCATAATTGATTAATTAAATCACCATCAACTCCCAAAAAGTACTAACTCACTTGTTAATGCACCTAGCTATGGTTAGTTAACCAATAGTTACTTTATCATTTGTCCCACAGGCATCAAGATGTAGAATTTCTTCAAATATAAATCTATAAAAAGGACCAAGTTCCTACCTTCACACCTTAGACCATGTTTTGAATAACATTTATCATATAAATCATATGAGGCTTACTCCATTGTTGGAATAGCTTGCATCCACTTCTTCAAGATGGTTAGTAAAGGAATATCTAATATTGTCTTGTAGTCATTGTTAGAGAGGTCCTTTTGTAACACTCTGAACTGTTGTTACTTCCTCTTGAGCATTCAAGTGTTGATATATGATTTCTTCTGTAAAAGGATGTGTTCCTTTGATTGTGAAGTCATGCTTGATATGTATTGTATCTTCTTTGCAATTGAAGATCTTTGAATGAGTCGGAATATGATTGGACTCTTTTATTTCTTTCATTTTTGCACCTGAGTTTAATCTGATCTCGGAATGAATTGTGAATTTATCCATATATAAGACCAAGCCTAGGATCAGTGGCATTGATCCAAGAGATGCTTTAAGTTTATTCGGGTTGAACAAAAAATTATAGACCTTACGCAGGTTGTAAGGTCTGAATGCATTGAATAAGCTATTCCGGAGTCTAACTTAGACTGATCGTGTTAAATTAATTAGTTCCTGATATCATAATATCAGGAAGGTCTTGATCGTGGGCCAGGTAATAAATTCAGATACATTTATCGAACTAGCTTCTTGGCAGTGCTGGAGTGAATCCTTCTTGTGAATGTATATCTGTAGGTCTTATTCTGAACATTTTAAATGTTAGACCTAAGCTAGATTTATTAAGGTTAATAACCTAAGTGATGGGATTAGTGTTAATCTAACCTAGCCCTAAGCTATAAGCTAAAATTTCCTAAAGTTAGTAACCTAGCACTAAGGAGGTTAGACTAAGTATCATCTTAAATCCTAACCTATGTTTCTAACCTAACAAATGTCAGTGAAGTAAAGGGGACCTATGAAGGGGTGTGAGCCATGGGCGGTAGTTTCTATGGCATTAAATAAAGGAGATAAGCATGAAGGACAAGGAGTTAGTGGAGGTTTTCAAACGGCTACTCTGAAAGCCGACGTGGCAGAGTCACCAAAACTAGAAATGGTCTTGGTGATTTGTTTTTGTCCATCGCCAACTATGGCGGTCGGTGGCAATGGAGATTGAGCGGGAGTTTTGGAGTTAATGCAATTAATGAACTCGGTCTTCGAGCTCGGATTTCTGAGAAGACATGCAAAATGGAAAACTAGTAGTTTGTTTGGTTTTTCATGCGCTCCGGTTTTCTCTCTGTTTGATCACTGGTTCTTCGCACCAGTCTACTTGGTGTTGCATGGAAAATATGAGAGTAACTAGATCTTTTCTCTGGCAAGGAAAGTTTATAAGGCATGGAAATAGCAAATTATTGTTGTTGAATCTAACGTGGAAAAAGAGGAGAAGGCTCGAGCTCTTTCAGTGGTCTTCTTCAGATTTTTAAGCAACATTACTAGGCATGTTAGGCCCTAACTTTTAAAAATCTTGCTTTCTTTCAAATGATTTCATTAGAACAACTCTGTTCAGATGATTTTTTGGGTTCAGATGGTTTTTAGGTATGGATTTAGTATCTTCTTTGTGTGAATTGGTTGTTGTATCTTCTTACTGGCTCAATTTTTCAATTGAATTCCCTTGATGGGTGTGCATTGTATTTCGAACTTGTTGTTCTACCTTGTTGTGTTTTGGATTAGTTCCATTTCGGTTAGATTTTGTAGATAAATTGCTTGCAAGGGTAATGTGTGAAACATGCACTGTTGGACTCCATGAAAAGTTTTCTTGGTAGATATCCACTTCTATAGAAGCCTTGTTGTTTCATACTTCTTGAAATTACAGTATGTTTGGCTTCTGTAGAAGCTTTGTTGTGAATACTGTATGATTTTGGATATTGTGGGAATCCTTGAATAGATAGATTTTTTAACTGTTGTAGAAGGTTAATCGAGAATACTATATGGGTTCGATTCTTTTTTGAGTCCTAGAAAGGTAACATACGTTTCTACCTTTGTAGAAGTATAGTCGTGAATACTGTATGTTATTGGTATAGTTAGAATACTTGAATTTGATATGTATCTTGTATCTTTCTACTTCTATAGAAGTTTATTTGAAGAATACCACATGGATAAGACTCCTTTTTAATCCTGGAGGCGTATATTATGTTTTCCTTTCTGATTAATCTCAGTTGTGAATACTATTGTGATCCTAGAGTTGTGGTTGCATGAAATCAACTTCAATCTAAACCTTGTTTTGAGCATTAGTGGTATGGATACTGTTAGAGATTTGAAATGTTGTGAGTTGGCTTGATTTTTGATTTAAAACCTCGTTGTGCGTGCATAACGTTCAGACTCCTTTTTAATATTCTTGTGTCCCTTTCTGTCTGCTTCTGTGGAAAGTAAAGGAAGGGCTTTCTTTTCAAACTTTACTTGGTTTGAGACTTTGTTGTAATCCGTTAGTAGCTTGGCATAGGAGGAAACTCTGAGGAAAATACTGTTATGGAATTTCGGCTTCTGTGAAGACCTTGTTGAGATTGTTTTCTGGAAAATGACTTCTAAATATAAGTCATGGCTGTATTATTACCTAAGAATTTGTTCCAGTTAAATGAGGCTGTGCATGTTGTGTTAGATTCAGTATGAATATCACTATATATGCATAAGGAAACATCATTTTTTAATGTTATTGAGCCTCTTGTTTGACTGTGATAAAAAGGTTGTTCTTTTGATTTCTCTATGCCTTGGGATCTAAGTCCTTGCAGATGTTTTAGTAGGGACTAGATTGAGCTGTATGTTGCTGAGTGGGATTGTTGTCGTGTTTGTGCATGATTACATCTTCTGTTATAAATATCTAGTCGTGTGCTTGACTGAAGATAAAGAGCTTTAACTGTGCCTTGACAAGCGATGGCGCTGGTTATTTTCTCAAATTTTTTGTTTAACAATATGGAAGGTTATGTGGAGTCTATATGATGGATTATTCATCACTGCCTTGTCACGAGAGCTACTGTGTTGTTCAAGTAAGTTACAGGAAATTTTATATTTGTATTTTGAAGAACTGGTAATTCTTCTTGTGGTCTCGACTGGCTTAGTCGCAGGCGTATAATGTGATTGCATTACTCTTAAGTGGACGGTACAGTCATGAACATGTTAGGAAGGGACATATGAATGTCTCGGTTTCTTTCTCTTCTGCTGTAAAGTATATGTTGATATAAATATATTTGATTGGTTGGAATTGTTTTAGTACATACTGATGGATTCATGAATTGTTAGGATATTCATTTTGTTGAATATAATGGCCTGTTGGATGTTGCTGTCCTTGGGATTCAGATGGATAGTTGTTTTGGATACATTTGTTCTTCTTGGTCACTAATATTTATGATGAAATATCTGAAAAGTATCTAGGACTATTTAGTAACTATAATATGAGTTACGCGTTTATAGTTTGTATTACAAGAGCATAGTCTGAAATATGTTTACATGTTTGGTGAAATGATTTCATTTAAACAGGTTGTTTAATGAAAATAATTGGTGGATTGCAATTGTTTTAAGAGTTAGTGCTTATCATGCTCAGTTCATCGAACTGACCCGTGTTGACAATTTTTGCAGATGGTTTCCGTAAGTGGTAAAAGCACGCAGATCTGATAGGATGTTCAGATTGTTTGATTTGGTTTTATGATGAATTACAGCTTGATTCTCAGAATGTACTATTTGAAAAAAGATGTTCTTTTTCTGTTGAGTATTGTATCAAGTATGCTGAATGCATAAAATGTATTTGATTAGTTCTGAAAGGAATGGAAAGAGGTATTTGTTACTTATGTGTTTGCATTCGTATCTTGTTGGGTTGATCTTCTTCGGTTCAAATGATCTTAAGAGCATTGTTATTATTGTATAATTTGGAGACTTTTGTGATTATCTATGTAAGCTGGCAAGATTATGTGACTGAATACTTATGATTGCTTATTAGTTCTATTATGTTCTATCTAAAAGCTAAATTGGAATTTAGAACATTGTCTTTCGGGAAGCTAGGGTTAAAATATACCTGAGCAGGAAGCTAAACGAGCTGAATAAATTATTACTTCCTAGCCTTGATCTAAGTCAAGACAACGTTTAATTGGAATCTTAATCACTTTATCTCGATACTAATAAGTAAGATAAGATTTCAGCTATGAGAATGATATAAACCTAAAAAGGGTTTGGTTAGCAATCTCATGTGAAGATTGAGGGTTATTGCCCAATTTCGTTGACTTAGATTTATGTTTTTCTATGAACTCCTTGAAGGGACCTCTAGTCTTATAACTTCTCTTGTGTAATGGGTTTTACTAAGAAAGGTAATTCTAAGGTGAGGAACCCAGGGATTGGGAAAGACTACCCTTAAGGGAGCGTCTTATGGTATAATTTTAACTCAACGTATGTAACACTTATTAATAAGTAGATCTTTTCGAGGTGGATTTAAAGGTTGACGGCACAAGTCAACTGCAGGGTTGTACCTTCGAGAAGATTAGGATCTTCTCGAAGATACAACAATGCAGGTGACTTATGACGACACCCTTTGCATTGATCGTTAAGATTTACACTTAAAAACTCAAACAAGTTACTCTGGGACTGATTAGGAATGTGGTCACGTTATAAGGCTGCCCTAGGAGACTCGGGGTATCTTGACACACTAGATTAACTAGGGTTGACCCAGTATGTCAGCATATCCCTAGTCCTCAGGAGCATCCCTATAACGTTGGCATCTTACTAATCCGTTCCTGAGTGAATAACTTGGGATAGGAGAGACTGACAGAAGTCAGTATAAGACATTCTACATAACATAGGAATGGGGTGAAGGACGTATTCCAGATTGATGAGTATGCCGTCAAGGAATACGAGACATAAGCATTATGTTTCAAATCTTTGGCCAAAGTATCGCAAGCTGCTGATTGCGTTGTCCTAAGTCACCTAGTCTAAGGGATGAGATGCCGATGAATAATGGTAACAATTATTCAGATAGGTTCCTTAGACAGAGCATTCTGAATCCCAGATTAGGGAAGAGAACCGCAAGAGTGATGTGTTAAATAAAAATGCCAACTCTTAATACACATGAATAGATCGGTAGATTACCGAGTCATGGAATGAATAGATCGGAGGTACTCCGAGTCATTACAGCTGCATATGGTTATCTGTTATGAGAATGGTTGTTTTTGATTTGTGAGTTCTAAATTATGTATTTAGAACCAGGAAGCATTTATCAAAAAAAAAATTACTTGTTCTAATGTATAAAAATGAGGATGTTACATCTTGGTATCAGAGCTGAAGGTTGCAGCTCTTGGGCCTATTGTGTCCATAATCTGATAAAAACCTGAATTTTCTTGTAACAGAAAATGGTTAGAACAAGGGGGAACGTTGCGAATAATGCTCCACCTGAAGGAGGGGCGGCAACAACCCAAAAACTTGATGAGATCCTTGCTGCCCTGTTGGACACAAGAGATCGTTTAGCTGTACTTGAACAGCAGGTGATGGGAAATGAGGAGGATGATGAAGCTGGTAATCACAATCAGCAACCTCCTGAGGAAAACCCCGATATGGGTGTTGATATTAATGCTGGAAATGCACCTGTCCAACCAGAAAACAAAAAGGCCAGGTTGGCAGCAGAACTCACTAATGATATAAAAAGGATAAGTCCACCTAAATATGATGGCACCACATTAGGTGATGGAGCTGAGAACTGGCTCAGCGAAATGGAGAAGTACTTTGCAATAAGAAACTTCTCAGAGGAAACCAAAGCTATTTGGGGAGCCTATCAGCTTTCCCACGAAGCATCTTTGTGGTGGGATAGCCGTAAAGCTGAGCTAAATATTGATGAGACCAATATTACTTGGGATCAATTCAAAGGCTATTTTAGGCAACGTTGGCTGCCACAACTTTTCTATGATCAGAAAATGACAGAATTCCAGAACTTAGCTCAAGGGAAGCTAACGGTAACTGAATACTGGGAGCGGTTTACAAAACTCCTCAAGTATGTACAGCAGTATCAAACTGACGAGAAGTTCAGAATACGGAAATTCATCATGGGATTGAATCCCGTGATAGGGGGAGAGGTCGATGTTCACAGTCCAACCACTATGGAAGGAGTTGTTGAAAAGGCCATAAGACAAGAACAGAAATTAAAGGCTATTTCTGCTCATAAAGAGGAAGTGCGGAAGAAGATTGCAAACCCTTCTTCAACCTCTCTTGCACCCAAAAAGGGACCATGGAAAAAGTTTGGAAACAAAAGTAAGTTTCCAGGGGATAATAGTAAGAAAGCAGTAGCAAATAAGCCTGCTGGAAATGTAAGGGATAATTTTGCCAAAAATTATAACAATGGGCAGAAGCCCTATGGAGGACAACGTGATAATTACAAGACTGGAGGCAATTTTGAGCCTAAAAAGGGACCTGTAGGAGGCTGCTACAATTGTGGCAAAGACCACTACGCAAATCAGTGCCCTTTGAAGAAGGATGATCGTAATCAGCAGCATAAGATACATGCTGCAGTAGCAGACAAGCAAGCTAAAAAGCAAGTGACACCTATAGAAGTTCCAGGTAAGTTATTTGGCATACCTGTCACTATTCTTTTTGATACAGGAGCTACTGAATGTTTTATTTCTAATAAACTTGCTTCTAAACTTAAAAGAAAAGTTGGAAAAATGGATAAATCTTGGACTGTACAGTATGGTAATAACTCTGTTCATACAGTGAGTATGTGTCTTTTTGGGGCAGTCCTTGACTTACCTAACTTTTCCACGGAAGTTGACCTCTATGTTACACCTTTGGGATCGTATGACATTGTCATCGGTGTCAATTGGTTAGCTGACCATAAAGCAAAAGTAGACTGCTATGAAAAGAACATAAAATGTTTAGATGATCAGCTGGAAACAACAGAGATTCAAGGTGTGAAACGGGAAATTTCAGTTAGAAAACTGTCAGCTATGCAGCTTAAAAAGGCTAAAAACAAAGGATGTACCCTTTATGCAGTAAAGATATCTGAATTTTCAGAAGAAGATGGTGATTCCATGAAATGATTTCCTCTGCTACAAAGTTTCAGGATGTTTTTCCGGAGGAATTACCAGGGTTACCACCCAAGAGGGAATTTGACTTCACCATCGAAATCAAACCAGGAACGGAACCTATTTCCAAAGCACCTTATCGGATGACTACTACAGAGTTAGTCGAGCTTAAGGCACAATCGCAAGAACTTTTTTCTAAAGGTTTGATTAGACCAAGTGTTTCACCTTGGGCAGCACCCATAATATTTGTGAAAAAGAAGGATGGAACACTTAGGTTGTGTATTGATTATCGGATGTTGAACAAAGCAACAATCAAGAACAGATATCCACTTCCAAGGATCGATGATTTATTTGATCAGATGCATGGGGCAGTGGTTTATTCTAAGATAGATCTTCAATCTGGTTATCATCAGTTAAGGATTAAAGAAGAAGATATTCATAAAACAACTTTCCGAACAAGGTACGGACATTATGAATTCACGGTTCTGCCCTTTGGATTAACTAATACACCCGCAACTTTTATGAACTTAATGAACAATATCTTTCAAGAATATTTGGACAAGTTTGTACTTGTATTCTTGGACAATATTCTCATTTATTCTAAAAGTGTTGAGGAGCATAATGAGCATTTGAAGATAGTTTTGGGAATTTTGAGAAAAAGAAAGTTGTATGGTAAGTTATCCAAATGTTCTTTCTTTGATTCAGAAGTTCACTATTTGGGTCATGTCATAAGTAAAGAAGGAATTGTTGTAGATCCTTCAAAAATAGTGGCAATAACTGAGTGGCCTGCACCAAAGAATGTGCATGAAGTAAGAAGCTTCATGGGTCTTGCTGGTTATTATAGAAAATTTGTTAAGGATTTTTCTAAAGTGGCTGCACCAATAACTTCATTGCAAAAGAAGGATAAGAAATTTATTTGGAATGATAAGTGCGAAGTGGCTTTCAAAAGTCTGAAAAGCCAGTTGACTTCCACACCTATATTAGCTGTACCAGACCCTAATGGGAGCTTTACTGTTGTAACGGATGCTTCTGGGGAAGGCCTTGGAGGTGTTTTGTTACAAAATGATCAAGTCATAGCATATGAAAGTAGAAAACTTAAGATACATGAGCTGAATTATGCTCCTCATGATTTGGAGCTTGCTGCCATTGTTCATGCACTTCAAGTCTGGAGACACTATTTACTTGGGAAACCTTTTGAGTTGAAAACTGATCACTTAGGACTGAAATATATTTTCACTCAGCCTAATCTGAATGCCAGACAGAGAAGGTGGTTAGAATTTTTATCACAATATGATTTTGATATTAGCTACATCAAAGGGAAGGAGAATAGAGTAGCTGATGCTCTAAGTCGTAGGAAGCACATTTCTGCTCTTATAACATTAAGAACTCAGTTTAAGGATGAGGTAAAAAGTGCCTCAGAATCAGATACATACTTTCAGCAAGTAAAAGCAGTGCTTGCTGCAGAACCCAATGATGAAAGGTATAAAGGTTTTCATTTTGATAATGAAGGAATCTTGCGTTATGAAAACAGGGTATACATACCTATGCTGAATGATTTGAGAAAGAAGTTGTTAGTTGAATTTCATAATTCACCTTTCTCTAGACACCCGGGTATCACAAAAATGCTTGCTGATCTGAAACAACAATACTTTTGGAAAGGTATGAAAAAGGATGTCATTGATTTTGTGACTCATTGTCTGGAATGTCAGTGGGTTAAGGCAGAACATATGCACCCTGCTGGACTGTTATATCCTCATAGCATACCGCAGTACAAATGGCAAGTAATAAGCATGGACTTTGTACAAGGGTTACCCATGTCCAGGAATAAACATGATGTTATCCTGGTAGTTGTAGATAAACTAACTAAGGTAGCTCATTTCATCGCTGGAAATCTAAAGGATGATTCACCAGTGCTGGCCAAAAGATTCGTACATGAAATTTTCAGATTGCATGGTGTACCAGAATTGATTATATCTGATAGGGATCCTAGAATGACGTCAAGATTTTGGCAAACGCTTAATACAGCTCTTGGAATGAAACTAAACTTCAGTTTTGCATATCATCCGGAAACGGATGGACGAACTGAGAGGGTAAATCAAGTGTTGGAAGACATGTTGCGAATGTATTGCATGGATCAACAGTATAAATGGGAAGAGTATCTTCCATTAGTTGAATTCGCATACAACAACACTTATCACTCATCTCTTAAAATGGCACCATTTGAAGCACTTTATGGAAGAAAGTGCAGAACTCCTGTTAGTTGGGATAGTGTTGAGGATAGAGTGGTAATTGGACCAGAGATTCTCACTGAAATGGAACAGCAAGTTAAGCTGATTCGTGAACGATTAAAGGAAGCAGTGGATAGGCAGAAGAGCTATGCTGACCTTAAGCGGGTTGATCGAAGGTTTGAGCTTGGTGAGAAGGTTTTTCTTCGTGTTAAACCCAAAAAGAGTTCTATAACTTTTGGCAAGGCTGCCAAGTTGTCACCTCGATTCGTGGGACCTTTCGAAATTGTCGAAATAATCAATCCTGTAGCTTATCGATTAGCATTACCACCTGCTTTATCTCGCATGCATGATGTTTTCCATATTTCTTTGCTTAAGAAATACGTTTCAGATCTGTCACATGTTTTAAATTGGAATTCCTTGCAGGTCCAAGACCCAGGAATAATCGTGGTTAAACCCACACGAGTGCTGGAAACTCGCCAATTGCATTTGAGAAATCGTGAAATACAGTAATGTAAGGTCCAGTGGGACCAGTTTAACGAAGAAAGTGCAACTTGGGAAAATCTGGAAGAGATGAAAATTGCTTTTCCTTTTCTTTTTCAACAGAATGAAATCTGTTGACAAAACATTTCTTTTATGAACTTATCTTTTTCAAGTTTATATGAAAGCCAGATGGAGGCAAACATTATTCAGGCTGAATAAAATGTGTTGTGACATTGATTTCTGGAACTATTCAAGTTGGAAATAGTCGCATTGTTTTGTGAACTAATAAATTGGTTGACCTGAAGGTTAATCGAATATGTAATCATCGGGACGATGAATCTTTTAGGAGGGAAGCATGTAACACTCTGAACTGTTGTTACTTCCTCCTGAGCATTCAAGTGTTGATATATGATTTCTTCTGTAAAAGGATGTGTTCCTTTGATTGTGAAGTCATGCTTGATATGTACTGTATCTTCTTTGCAATTGAAGATCTTTGACTGAGTCGGAATATGATTGGACTCTTTTATTTCTTTCATTTTTGCACCTGAGTTTAATCTGATCTCGGAATGAATTGTGGATTTATCCATCTATAAGACCCAGCCTAGGATCAGTGGCATTGATCCAAGAGATGCTTTAAGTTTATTCGGGATGAACAAAAAATTATAGACCTTACGCAGGTTGCAAGGTCTGAATGCGTTGAATAAGCTATTCCAGAGTCTAACTCAGACTGATCGTGTTAAATGAATTGGTTCCTGATATCGTAATATCAGGAAGGTCTTGATCGTGGGCCAGGTAATAAATTCAGATACATTTATCCAACTAGCTTATTGGCAGTGCTGGAGTGAATCCTTCTTGTGAATGTATATCTGTAGGTTCTTATTCTGAACATTTTAAATGTTAGACCTAAACTGGATTTATTAAGGTTAATAACCTAAGTGATGGGATTAGTGTTAATCTAACCTAGCCCTAAGCTATAAGCTAAAAGTTCCTAAAGTTAGTAACCTAGCGCTAAGGAGGTTAGACTAAGTATCATCTTAAATCCTAACCTATGTTTCTAACCTAACAAATGTTAGTGAAGGAAGGGGACCTATGAAGGGGTGCGAGCCATGGGCGGTAGTTTCTATGGCATTAAATAAAGGATGGATAAGCATGAAGGACAAGGAGTTAGCGGAGGTTTCAAACGGCTAGTGAAAGCCGACGTGGCAGAGTCGCCAAAACTAGAAATGGTCTTTCATTTGTTTTTGTCCATCGCCAACTATGGCGGTCGGTGGCAATGGAGATTGAGCGGGAATTTTGGAGTTAATGCAATTAATGAACTCGGTCTTCGAGCTCGGATTTCTCGGGAAGACATGCAAAATGGAAAACTGGTAGTTTGTTTGGTTTTTCATGCGCTCCGGTTTTCTCTCTGTTTGATCACTGGTTCTTCGCACCAGTCTACTTGGTGTTGCATGGAAAATATGAGAGTAACTAGCTCTTTTCTCTGGCAAGGAAAGTTTATAAGGCATGGAAATAGCAAATTATTGTTGTTGAATCTAACGTGGAAAAAGAGGAGAAGGCTCGAGCTCTTTCAGTGGTCTTCTTCAGATTTTTAAGCAACATTACTAGGCATGTTAGGCCCTAACTTTTAAAAATCTTGCTTTCTTTCAAATGATTTCATTAGAACAACTCTGTTCAGATGATTTTTGGGTTCAGTTGGTTTTTATGGTAGCTTTGTGTGAATTGGTTGTTGTATCTTCTTACTGGCTCGATTTTTCAAGTGAACCCTTGATGGGTGTGCATTGTATTTCGAACGGTTGTTCTACCTTGTTGTGTTTTGCATTTCGGTTAGATTTTGTAGAAATGCTTGCAAGGGTAATGTGTGAAATAGGCACTGTTGGACTCCATGAAAAGTTTTCTTGGTAGATATCCACTTCTATAGAAGCCTTGTTGTTTATACTTCTTGAAATTATAGTATGTTTGGCTTCTGTAGAAGCTTTGTCATGATTACTATATGATTTTGGATCTTTTGGGAATCTTTGAATAGATAGATTTTTTAACTATTGTATAAGTTTAATCGAGAATACTATATGGGTTCGATTCCTTTTTGAGTCCTAGAAAGGTAACATACGTTTCTACCTTTGTAGAAGTACAGTCGTGAATACTGTATGTTATTGGTATAGTTAAAATTCTTGAATTTGATATGTATCTTGTATCTTTCTACTTCTGTAGAAGTTTATTTGAATGAATACCACATGGGTAAGACTCCTTTTTAATCCTGGAGGCGTATATTATGTTTTCCTTTCTGAATAATCTCAGTTGTGAATACTGTTGTGATCCTTGAGTTGTGGTCGCATGAAATCAACTTCAATCTAAACCTTGTTTTGAGCATTAGTGGTATGGATACTGTTGGAGATTTGAAATGTTGCGAGTTGGCTTGATTTTTGATTTAAACCCTTGTTGTGCGTGCATAATGTTCAGAATCCTTTTTAATATTCTTGTGTCCCTTTCTGTCCACTTATGTGGAAAGTAAAGGAAGGGCTTTCTTTTCAAACTTTACTTGGTTTGAGAATTTTTTGTAATCTGTAGTAGCTTGGCATAGGAGGAAACTCTGAGGAAAATACTGTTATGGAATTTCGGCTTCTGTGAAGACCTTGTTGAGATTGTTTTCTAGAAAATGACTTCTAATATAAGTCATGGCTGTATTATTATAAGAATTTGTTCCATTTAAATGAGGTTGTGCATGTTGTGTTAGATTCAGTATGAATATCACTATATATGCATAAGGAAACATCATTTGTTTAATGTTATTGAGCCTCTTGTTTGACTGTGATAAAAAGGTTGTTCTTTTGATTTCGGCCTTGGGATCTAAGTCCTTGCAGTGTTTTAGTAGGGACTAGATTGAGCTGTATGTTGCTGAGTGGGATTGTTATCATGTTTTTGCATGATTACGTATTTTGTTATTAAGGTTATCTAGTCTTGTGCTTGACTGAGATAAAGAGTTAACAGCTGTGCCTTGACAAGCGATTGCGCTGGTTATTTTCTCATTTTTTTTTAACAATATGGAAGGTTATGTGGAGTCTATATGATGGATTATTTATCACTGCCTTGTCACGATAGCTACTGTGTTGTTCAAGTAAGTTACAGGTAATTTTATATTTGTATCTTGAAGAATGGTAATTCTTTCCGTGGTCTCGACTGGCTTAGTCGCAGGCGTATAATGTGATTGCATTACTTTTAAGTGGACGTTACAGTCATGAACATGTTAGGAAGGGACATCTGAATGTCTCGGTTTCTTTCTCTCCTGCTGTAAAGTATATGTTGATATAAATATATTTGATTGTTGGAATTGTTAGTACATACTGTTGGATTCATGAATTGTTAGGATATTCATTTTGTTGAATATAATGGCCTGTTGGATGTTGTTGTACTTGGGATTCAGATGGATAGTTGTTTTGGATACATTTGTTCTTCTTGGTCACTAATATTTATGATGAAATATCTGAAAAGTATCTAGGACTATTTAGTAACTATAATATGAGTTACGCGTTTATAGTCATATTTGTATTATAGGAGCATAGTCTGAATTATGTTTACATGTTTGGTGAAATGATTTCATTTAAACAGGTTGTTTAATGAAAACAATTGGTGGATTGCAATTGTTTTAAGAGTTAGTGCTTATCATGCTCAGTTCATCGAACTGACCCGTGTTGACAATTTTTGCAGATGGTTGCCGTAAGTGGTAAAAGCACGCAGATCTGATAGGATGTTCAGATTGTTTGATTTGGTTTTATGATGAATTACAGCTTGATTCTCAGAATGTACTATTTGAAAAAAGATGTTCTTTTTCTGTTGAGTATTGTATCAAGTATGCTGAATGCATAAAATGTATTTGATTAGTTCTGAAAGGAATGGAAAGAGGTATTTGTTACTTATGTGTTTGCATTCGTATCTTGTTGGGTTGATCTTCTTCGGTTCGAATGATCTTAAGAGCATTGTTATTATTGTATAATTTGGAGACTTTTGTGGTTATCTATGTAAGTTGGCAAGATTATGTGACTGAATACTTATGATTGCTTATTAGTTCTATTATGTTCTATCTAAAAGCTAAATTGGAATTTAGAATCACTGTCTTTTGGAAGCTAGGGTTAAAATAAACCTGAGCAGGAAGCTAAACGAGATGAATAAATTATTACTTCCTAGCCTTGATCTAAGTCAAGACAACGTTTAATTGGAATCTTAATCACTTTATCTCGATACTAATAAGTAAGATAAGATTTCAGTTATGAGAATGATATAAACCTAAAAAGGGTTTGGTTAGCAATCTCATGTGAAGATTGAGGGTTATTGCCCAATTTCGTTGACTTAGAATTATGTTTTTCTATGAACTCCTTGAAGGGACCTCTAGTCTTAATAACTTCTCTTGTGTAATGGGTTTTACTAAGAAAGGTAATTCTAAGGTGAGGAACCCAGGGATTGGGAAAGACTACCCTTAAGGGAGCGTCTTATGGTATAATTTTAACTCAACGTATGTAACACTTATTAATAAGTAGATCTTTTCGAGGTGGATTTAAAGGTTGACGGCACAAGTCAACTGCAGGGTTGTACCTTCGAGAAGATTAGGATCTTCTCGAAGATACAACAATGCAGGTGACTTATGACGACACCCTTTGCATTGATCGTTAAGATTTACACTTAAAAACTTGAACAAGTTACTCTGGGACTGATTAGGAATGTGGTCACATTATAAGGCTGCCCTAGGAGACTCGGGGTATCTTGACACACTGGATTAACTAGGGTTGACCCAGTATGTCAGCGTATCCCTAGTCCTCGGGAGCATCCCTATCACGTTGGCATCTTACTAATCCATTCCTGAGTGAATAACTTGGGATAGGAGAGACTGACAGAAGTCAGTATAAGACATTCTACATAACATAGGAATGGGGTGAAGGACGTATTCCAGATTGATGAGTATGCCGTCAAGGAATACGAGACATAAGCATTATGTTTCAAATCTTTGGCCAAAGTATCGCAAGCTGCTGATTGCGTTGTCCTAAGTCACCTAGTCTAAGGGATGAGATGCCGATGAATAATGGTAACAATTATTCAGATAGGTTCCTTAGACAGAGCATTCTGAATCCCAGATTAGGGAAGAGAACCGCAAGAGTGATGTGTTAAATAAAAACGCCAACTCTTAATACACATGAATAGATCGGTAGATTACCGAGTCATGGAATGAATAGATCGGAGGTACTCCGAGTCATTACAGCTGCATATGGTTATCTGTTATGAGAATGGTTGTTTTTTATTTGTGAGTTCTAAATTATGTATTTAGAACCAGGAAGCATTTATCAAAAAAAAAAATTACTTGTTCTAATGTATAAAAATGAGGATGTTACACCTTTCACCTTCAATTAAGTAGCAACAACACACATTTTGATTGATTTTAATCTTCATATGTTCAATTTATCTAGTAATAAAATAACATATTAGGAATGCTTGTAGTTTAAATGGTTATATTCATTTATATTTCCTTTTGCATTCCACCAAGATTTGATCTTGATGGTTCATTGATTAATTTATTAGCTTAGCTCTAAACTACTTGGTGTTAGATTAGGTTCTAATTTCTTTTCTTAAAAGTTTATTAAGTTCACATATGTAGCTAGGTTTTTTCCTCCATTTGGCTTCCTTGATTTGTTTTTTAGCTATATGTGTCTCCATTTTTGTCTAAGCATTAAAAATGGCTAGTTCTTATAGTTTTTGTTGGACAAGTCTCAGTTATTAAATGGAAAAAATTATAGTATTTAGAGAGTTTGATTGAAATCCTAGTTTATGGCTAGGAAGCTATGGGATATTGTGACTGGTGTGTAAAAATGACCCACTAGAAGACAAGAAACCCCTGGAAACCTTGACTCCTTGTCTTTGAGATCACGGGAAGCTCTTTCCATCCTTTTACAAAGCATAAAAGATGAATTTTTTATACATATAGGTCATATGGACTCACCTATTGATTCCTGGAAGTAATTAGAGACTATGCATGGAGTAATTCATTCGTCCAAGATAATTAGGCTATTTTACAGTTGTTTATAACTCCCATGAAAGGGGATGAGAAAATACTTAATTCTTTAGCTAAAATTAAGAATTAAATTTCAATTTGATGTTTGCTAACTGCTGAATTATTTCAAGATAGATTTTTTATGCTTCATTATTCGAGATAAAATCATTGAAAATGAATTATGAAATTCATCTCTATTCTTAATTCTAAATATCAAAATGAATGAGCTTCCTGATTTGGATACTTGTTGTTAATTCAAAAAGAACAGGTATTGGATAATTTGTAATCAAAAGAGACTCCATCTCATTCATTATTTTCTCACTAAGTCATTATTCTTATCAAAATAGGAATACAGTAATCCTAATAAGAAGTCTAACATCATACCTCAAAATTTACCCTTGAGAATCCTAAGACTAATTCTAGCTAAGAACAGTCAGTTATAAATTCAAATTTGGAAACTTGTAACAAGTGTAGAATATTTGGGCATAAAGAGTCTAATTATAGCGTAAAAACTAAAAAATTAACTAATAATGCTATAAATAGGTCTTAATAGTTAAAGTAAAGATTATAAGCATAAATCATGCTAATGCTACTTAGTAGTCTATTGCCCTATATACTGGGCCCTTTCAACTTAAATGAAAGGTGAATGGATTCTTGATATGGTCCTCTAAGCATCATGACTTGCATCTCCTTATACTCTCTTAGATATAGTTAACCTGTGAGGGTCAGAACCTTCTATCTGATGAGTCATAAGACCATCATTAGATATGCAAATTTGTGAGGAATGATTATTCTCAAAAGTTACAAGGAATTGTCTTCTATGAATTCTTCAACTGAACAGTAAGAAAATTTTTCGGTCTTGTATCAGCTAACTACTGAAAATTGTAAAGTCCTATTTTTTTGCAAGATATGTGGATGTAAAAGCCATAAGTTCAATTATCTTATTGCTTCTGTTAAAAAATCACTCTTGTATATTTTTTTATGGTTTTGTGTCTGATTCTTGCATTTCTTCATACTCCATTTTTCACAATAGGGTAGGAATGATATTCATACTTTACATGTATGACTTAGTCATGAAAATTTTTAAACCGATTATATGAAATGTCTAGATTGAATCTTAGTTTTTGGTCATTACCTAAATATGAAGTCAAATCATGTTATGAAAATTTCTTGTGTCATGGAACATTTTGAACCATGTTCACAAACATCATGTTATATTTATGAACAAAGCTTAACAAGTTCACATAAGGTTCAAAAAAGATAAATGAATATGTGCATGCTTCTTGTTAATTTCCCTCTTCCCTCACCTGAGTATCCTAAAATTGAAACTCCATTATGTAGGTTTTTCTTTCATTCCTGTTATGACTGATTGCATCTGCCAGATCTATTGACCGGGGACATCTTCCAATCCTTGACTCAACTACCCATTCATGTATGAAACAAAAATCTTTATATGGTCTTAAGCAAGCTCTCTCATATACCTATTTCTACACTATGACCCCTGGTGTCTCTACACGATATTTGTTGATAAACATTCATTCACTTTCAAATATGAAAATAATCAGGTCTTATATATTGACATCTTGTAGTAGTAACATGAAGAATCCAATTCTTCATCAAGAGAGAATAATACAATGTTTTGACTGCTATATCATTTTTTGGCATACAAATATGATCATATATGACATGTCTAAGCTTAAATTTTGCTCACATGGTCATTTCTTAAGAAAATAAATCCTTGGGAAATCATCCATAGTTAGTGGATCATGTCTTACCTCCATCATATGTCCACTATGACCAACCTCTTGTGTGATTTGACCCATCCATTCACATCTACCATCATGTCTGATCTCATCTAGTTAAAGGCTTATGGATAAAGATATAGACAATGGAGGTATATATGTTTTGTTAATAACTCATTCTCACCTATATGTGATTACTAAAATAGCCCATTATAGACATATCAAATAACAATTGGGGATTCCTTATGCTTGTATTGGAGGCATGCAATACCAATGATAATCATTAATATATAAGAGGACACATTGTAATATGTTGAAATCTTTTCAACATATTTTTGAAATAACATGGTTAATCTTATTGCCCATGTATGATGCTTAGCTAACCTTGAGGTAACTTCCCATGTTTAACCGGGTACATTGGAATCATGCCTAAATTTATATCTATTTAATATTAGATCTAACCAAGTACCCCATGCAACATCTTGGATATACATCCATGGATGTGTGTTAACTGATGATGCAGGATACCATCACTTTGAAGCTTCAAAAGACTTTCCATGTGGCTCAATAGGTTGCATTTGAGTGATACACATGGAAGCTACATTCTAATTATTCATTCTTCTCATGTAGAAGGAAATATTGTTCTTGATCAATCAATCCATTCAACAAGATACCATGTTACAGATATCTTCAAACCCATATGTAGCTGAAGACATATGGGCTTATCTAGACATAGTTTCCATTAGGGGGAGTGTGCATGACAATGAACCTCTTGACGGTTGCTAATTAACCTGACCAATAATTCCTCCATTTTGCCATAAGTAAATGTGTCACACTATGCAAGTTACTTGTAAATCCCAGTAGAAAAGCTCATTAAAGTTGGGGCCATCACCCTTCCTCCCATGTAAAACCACACACTGGTTTTGACCCTGTTCGCCCCACACCCACATGGTATAAAGAACACAAATTTTACAACTATCATCGAGTAAAGGGTCATAGTGATGGCAATTGCATCACTTTCAAAAACATTGTCCAAGAAATGCTTGAGAAAGGTGAGTTAACCTTGGATAATCCTAACACACCTGCCAATCAAAACCTACACATCTTCAAGAAACCATTTCCTAATCATGCCCCTTCTTCTGATCAAACTGGAGAGACCTCAACTCATGATAGCCATACCCGCGAGGTCCATGCTATTTTCAGTGACACACCCGTTGCTTCCCAATTACCTCATATTCCTTCCATAGATGAAATCCTAGTCCAAAGTCCTCCACCTACACTTGAACCCACTTCACCTATTCCTCCACCCATAGAGGAACCCACTTCACCTCCTTCCTCACCCATGAAGGAACACTCCTATTAACATCAAGACTATTTCACCTTTCACTTCTCCACCTAGAGAGCCTCACTGTTAACATCGAGACCATTTCACCTTTGGCTTCTCCACCTAGAGGATCACCCATCATCTCCTCCACCCACAGAGGAGCACCCATCATCTCCTCCACCCACAGAGGAGCACCCATTATCTCCTCCACCCATAGAGGAGCACCCATTTTCTCCTCCACCTATCAAAGGATAGTAGAAATACCTCTACCTCTAGGTGACCATTCTCCATCAGCTACCCAAGATCCTGCAGACTTACTTTCGGCTCTCTTACCCACAGAAGCTGAAGCTAGCAAATTCCCCATCTCTAAGACACATTTTATGGGAATCACCATTGGATCCTCATCAACCTCACCTACAACAGTGCCATTCTCATGCTTAGCTGATCACCTAGATTATGTGGATAGAGCCTTACTTTGGGGGTGTCTTCTACTTCCTGTCTCAACACAAATGCAGATGTCACTTGCTGACACTTCCACTATCTACCCAAAAATATTTCAGCCAATCAAACCAAACACAACCACAACTATCAAAAATTCCACCACGATACCACTCATGGCTCAACTCACACCCCTACCCATAACCCAACATGCATCTACATCCAAACCCACACCTACATCATCTTCCTTGCCTAAACCTATTACTACCTTAGGGGTCATCCCAACCACCAGCCTTACTCATCCACCCATCAAATTAGATTTAGCTACATCCTCCAAAGCCAACACCAAACCTAATCTGACACCCAAAAAGAAGAACCAATCCCATAGATCTCATACTCCAACCTCACCGATCACACCTTCATCACCTTCACCCTTTCCATCCATCTTAGGACCTCGCCCTTCCAGCATGGTTAAGAAACCTCCACCCACCGGTAAACTAAAAACACAGCAGCCCATTCCTCCCTCGCAAACCTCTAACATACCCAAGCACCCTGACATGACTTCCACCCACACCTGCAACAAATTTACCACCCATACCTCTGATACCATCGATAACTTCTTCACAACCCACGACACTTCAATCACTTTCCCTCACACCTCCTTCATGACCCACACCATCTACCTTCACAGCACCTCAGTTATCCCCGTGGGTAACTTTCCCTCTTCCACCATCCACTTTTCCCTCTAGATCTCATGTGCCCATATCACCTTTACCCAAGAAGGTGCAACCTAAAGACAAAAATCCTGCTACCCTCCAATAAGGTAGTCAAACCAACCACACACTCTCTTGCCAGTTCATCTACCATACCCCTACCCAAGCAAACATGACCAACACCTAAGACCACACCAACACCTAAAACCATAGCTCGACCCACTCCCCCTCATGCAAAGACCCTTCCTCTACAGTCAGCCACACCTACACCCAAACCCACTTTCACTTCCCATTGTGATCCACTAGTGGGATCCTATGCCAAAATTTTAACCAACCTCCTTGAAACTTTTGTCATCACATTACCACCTCTCAGACCTTATGACCCTCTCAAACCCAAACCAAAGGGGTTTGACGACACCAAAATTTGTGCCTACCATCGTGTGCCAGGGCACGATGTAGAGAACTGCAAGGCTTTGAAAACCATTCTTATCCAGTTGTGTCCTCCTGAAGAAAACTTTGATGATGATGACCTTCTCGATGAGGACCCCATTTCACCAACACCCATTCCCACAGTTCTTCCCTCATTGCCTACTCAATGACCAAGACCTCCACCTCCACAACTCCTAGAGCCACCCCAAGATTTGAAATTAACATGGTTCGCATCAAGAGAACTCACCAAACCTCCACCCAAATGTCAGTGTGCCCAACTCATCTCACAAGGTTCCTTCCCACCACTTGGCTTTTTCCCTTCTTGTCACTATACCTTTCATGGCTCACCTACTTCACCTACCTCCCCACCTCAAATCAACATGATCCACGTTGCTACCCATGCTCAGAAGGATAAAGGCAAGGAAAAGGCAACTGACCCACCAACCAATCCTATACCCAACATACCATCTGCACCCACACCTAAAATCACTATCTGTGGCCCCACATATCCTATTTCTAATGGGGTTACACATCGCAAGATGCTCAAATAACTACACCAATCCCCCCTCAAAATGTCTTTGTATGACCTCATACAAACCTCGGAATCCCATTGCCAAGCTCTCATGGAGGTCCTTCAATCTATTGAGGTTTTACCCAATGACCCTACACCCGTAGCCTCCATTATTACACCCCATCATGTAGCCTCTCTCACCAAATTACCACCTTCATCCTACACCTCCACCTACTCATCAAGTAGCCTCCCTTAGCTTCTCAGATGAAGAGATCACACCACACCAAACTGATGACCCAGATCCAGCTCTCTTCATCTCTGTCCACATCGATGATATATGTGTATGATGTGTTATGATCGATGGGGGTGCTAGCATTAATATCATTTCCTCCCATGCATTCACTCAAATGTGCATACCTGACAATTACATGCATAAACATCCCGTCATGTTGCATTCATTCAATGATGCTATCACCTCTACACTTGGCACCATCATCCTCCATGTTTGTGTGGGCCCCCGCACTATTCAGAGTTATTTTATGTCTTGGAGGGGGAATTTCAATATAACCTGTTGCTTGGTAGACCCTGGATTCATGTCATGGGTTGTGTTCCTTCCACTTTGCATCGTTGTGTAAAGTTTGAGCATGAAGGACACACCTATACCATTCCAGCTGACCCATCACCTTTCAAAACTTGCAACATGCTTTACCGACCCAATGACGTGCTTATACCCATTAAAGCATCTACCTCCATGACCACTGCCTCTTCACCTACACCTCCACTCACCAGTGCAGCCGCTACCTCAACCACACCTACATCCTCCATTCCTACCACTGCCACAACCTCCACGGCTGAACCATCAGCCTCCCAATCCATTAGCTCTACCTCCGCATCAACCTCTAACACATCATCTATTCCAGCTACCCACATACCAACCACCGATCCCTTGGAAGGCATTTTTCAATGCCTTACTCTGGGGGAGTATCACCTATATAGTGTCAACACATTCCTTACTCCACAAGAGTATGGAAGTCTTCACCAACACCCTCGCTATGATCACCATATAGGAGAGCACCTCCTTTATGGTCCTCCCCACCTTCGTACCAATCTCACCTATGGGGGACTTGATACTACCACTTACACACCTGAACCACCATCACAAACCCACCCATTTTCTGCTGACCTCCAGTCACTCACCAATTTTCATTTCACCCACACCTTCCTGCACCAATGTGCATGGAAGGGTTTTGGTTTTGGATTTTATGAGCAAGGCCACCATACTATTATTCCATGTACTACCCACAAACATAATGACCGTAGTGGTATCGGCTTTGCTGAACCACCTACCAAGAAGGCCCGCATTGAACTCATTGAGGACATCAGCCCTTCTCCACCTTCTTCACCACCATCACCACCTTCACCGACAGAGTCGATGGATCCAGAATCCATTCCTCCTAACTTTTTTTTTTCATAAACACCATTTCCTTGGGGCCTCTGACTTATCAATGTGAGGGTGAGGCTCCCTCTTCTCTTCCCTTCCTGTATCCTGAAATGATCGATGATGATACACCTTCGATTAATGTCATTCAATGTCAGGATGATGAATCTATACTCACCTACCTTGGTGCAGAAGACTCATATATTCATCGGTCATTACCATCTGAGATGCAAACCATGTTGAATGAATCGACTATCGAAATCAACATTCATACTCAGGATGACCCACACATTCTAAAGATCGGTCAATCTTTAGATGCTGCTGAACAGGAAGCCATCACTTCTTTTCTCAAAAACCATAACCATGCTTTTTCACTTGGTCTTACACAGACATGCCTGGTATTGACCCCACCATAGTGGTCCACAATATCGTAACCATTCCTGATGCCAAACCCATAAAACAAAAGCTGAGGAAAATGCACCCTCGCATTGCTCTTCTGGTCAAAGAAGAACTTCAGTGCCTCTTTTCTGTTTCCTTCATCTTACCCATTGATTATCCTCATTGGATTTCTAACATTGTCCCTGTCACTAAGGTGACAGGGGGACTTTGCATTTGCATGGATTTCCATGACCTCAACCTAGCTTTCCCAAAAGACGACTTTCCCCCACTTGGTATTGACCAACTGGTTGACCTTACCACTGGTCATGAGATGCTATCACTCATGGATGGCTTCTCGGGTTATAACCAAATCTTGCTTGCCCCAGAGGATCAACACAAAACCACATTCATCACCCCTTGGGGGACCT
This sequence comes from Taxus chinensis, assembly GCA_019776745.2. Classification (NCBI taxonomy): domain Eukaryota; kingdom Viridiplantae; phylum Streptophyta; class Pinopsida; order Cupressales; family Taxaceae; genus Taxus; species Taxus chinensis. The sequence goes on from CM034157.1 coordinate 218,919,101, forward strand.
TCTGCTATCGAGTCATGCCTTTTGGCCTTAAAAATGTTGGTGCCACATATCAGCGGGCTATGACTTACATCTTCCATGACATCATGCATCGTATATTGGAAGATTACGTGGGATGATCTCCTTGCCAAATCTAAACACCGCTCTGAGCACCTCACCATCCTAAAAACCATCTTTGACCACCTCATTAAATATTGTGTTCACCTTCAGCCCAAGAAGTGTGTCTTCACGGTTCTCTCAGGAAAGCTCCTGGGATTTATCATTTCCTTACGTGGTATAGAGGTTGACCCTGCTAAAGTCAAGGCCATTCTTGAAATGCCTCCACCCACTAATCTTAGGCAACTCCGTAGCCTGCAAGGTAAGTTGCAGTCTATTCACCATTTCATTTCACAATTGTCTGATCGGTGTCAACCATTTCATCATCTTCTCAAGAAGGATGTCTCCTTTAAATGGGATGATGACTACCACAAAGCTTTTGAGGCCTTAAAACAATACCTTCTCCAACCACCCATACTCATTCCACCTAAAGATGATCAACCCTTCTACCTATACATCTCAACTACCGATCACTCCTTGGGGGCCATGCTCGCTCATCGTGATGAACAACACAGGGAGCAGGTGGTTTATTACATAAGCCATACTCTTTTGGACTATGAAACCCGATACACCCATGCCAAAAAAACTTTTCTTAGCCTTAGTTTTTGTTGCCACAAAACTCCGCCATTACCTACTCAACCACAAAACCTATGTTGTGACCAACACCGACCCCTTACACTTCATGTATGCCAAACCTTACCAAAATCAATGTGCCGCATGCTGGCTTATGCTTTTGGCTGACCTCGACCTCAAATTCATCCATCAAAATTCCATCAAGGGCCAAGCTATCACCGACCAATTGGCTGACGCACCTATTTCTGGGGATCAACCCTCTAATTTTGACTTTCCAGATGAGTCAATTGCTACCCTTTCCCTGGATGAACTCACTTACCAAATGACACTCTTCTTCGATGGTTCCAAGTGTCAGTGTGGGGATGGGGTAGGAGTTATCCTCATTCTTCTTGATGGTGAACCCATGCCTTTTTCTTTCAAACTGATTTTGATTGTACAAACAATATTTCTGAATATGAAGCAATCGTATTGGGTCTCCAAGCTGCCTATGCCTTAGATGTCAAATCCATCAACATCTTTGGTGATTCTCAATTGGTCGTAAACCAAGTCAATGGTATATACCAATGTCGTAATGAGACACTTCAAAAGTATAAACATCATGTGGACATACTTTTGACCACCTTTGACAGTTATGCCCTTCAAACCATCCCCCGTTCAACCAATAAATTTGTAGATACCATGGCCTGCTTGGCTTCTCAAATACCCGCTTCACCTGCCGATTCTAAAATATTTGTCACCATACAAAGACTCCAATCACCCTCTTATTTACATCGTTAAGTTTAATCTATCAGAACCACTGCCCCTGACTCGAGTGACCTTTGGTATAAACAATACTCAGACTACCTTTCCCTCTCCATCTTGCCTCCCTGACCTCACTCGTAATGGACAACGTGCCTTTCTTAAAAAGGTCTCTCATTACGTCATCATGGGTGGCCTCCTCTATAAGTGTGGCTTTGATGGTATTCTCTTACGGTGCCTTACGAGTTCTGAAATTCCTTATACCATTAAGGAAGTTCATGATGGCATATGTGGAGGTCACTTCAGTGGCCTTGCTGTTGCTAAGTGTATTCTTCACCTAGGCTATTACTGGCTGACCCTCAACCATGATTGTTGTGACTACGTTAAGCATTGTGTAAAATCCAACAACATGCCAACCTTCATCATACACCCAGTCATGCCTTACAGGTCACCCGTGACCTTTGGCCCTTTTCTCAATGGGGTTTCGATCTTGTGGAGAGATCAATCCCCATTCTTCCCAATGACATCAATGGATCATCACCGCTACCGAATACTACACAAAATGGGTTGAAGCCATACCTCTCATCTCCATGAAAGCTGAGAAAATATGTGAGTTCATCAATCATCACATCATTTGTCACTTTGGTGTTCCCACATCGCCTCATCACTGATAATGGAAAACAATTCAAAAATAAAACCTTGCGAAAACTTTGTGATGCCTTCGGCATTCAGCTAAGTTTCTCATCACCTTATTACCCACAAACCAATGGCCAAGCCTGAATCCACTAATAAAACCCTAAACAAAATTCTCATGAAAGTGGTTAACGATACTGGGAAGGATTGGCATACGCACATTCCCTTCACCCTGTGGGCATACTGCACTAGTATTCACACTTCCACGGCTGCCACACATTTTTTTCTGGTCTATGGTACAAAGGTTGTTCTACCTCTCGAAGTCCAGATTCCCTCACTCCACATTTCTCTCCATGACATGCTCAATGATGATGACTTTCATCAGGACCGTTTAGCACAACTTGAGTTATTAGATGAATGTCATCTTAATGCTCTTGACCATCTTCAAGTTTACCAAAAATGTATCAAACGTGCCTATGAAAAATGTGTCCATGAATGAACCTTCCAAGTCGGTGACCTTGTCCTGAAAGAAAATCAACATGTAACCAAAGCAGAAAAAAGTAAACGGGGAAAATTTTCTCCTAATTGGCTTGGACCATACATCGTGACTCATACTTATGGATCAGGTGCTTATCATTTATCTTCACTCGATGGTAAACCCTAACCTGATCCCCTTAATGCCTTTCATCTTTGACTATTCTATTGTTGACTTTTAGTCCTACCTCACCTTACCTCCTTTCCATGCTCGTCCCTTGAGCGCTATCCACTTCCTATGCCATCACCAATGATTAAACAAGAATCATGTGTGTACCCATCATTTTTTTATCTTCTCTTAAATATGTGTACCATGGTGCTGCACATAGCATGATTCTCATGGATACTTTTCATCTACTTTTAGATGAGATCCCATGGTCATTTCACCTTGCTTTCTGAACAAGAATCCTATTCTTCACCTTAGTCTTGTCCATGACTTAAAATCCCTCACATGGGATCCAACTCCTTGAGTCAAACTTCCAATAAAAAGATGACTCCCTCAAAAGGACATCTTTCTCTCTACAATCGCTGCTATAAATAGACTGCTCCCTCGAAGGACAGCTATGTAAAGCTCTTTCAAAAAAAAAAAAGAGAGAGAATCTGAAGCTTCCCGCATCGATCAGCTTCACGAAGACCTCAAGGAGTTAATTTCCTCATCCCATATAGACTTCCCGCATCGATCAGTCTATCTCAAATACAAGTCAAAAAAAAAAACTTTTTTGTCATGGACTTGCCCATTGTGACCTTGGATCTCTTGCCAAAAGGCATGCTACCTAATACCATATAAAAACTAACCACTTTTCACCCTCTCACCATTCACACTTTCATTTCCTACCACCTTAAGGGACCTACTAGAATTGGGACATTTGGTGATCATGTGACTACTTTTCACCTTTAGAATAATCAATCATGCAATGTCTTTAGGGTCTTATGTTCATCAGCCTATCTAAGGTATGACCTACTCATTTATGATCCTTACCAATCAGGTTGCTTTCTTACCTCCTCTTGTTTTTTAACCTTCTTCATTACGTATTGATTACCTTATACAGGAATTGATACTCGATGCTTATCTTTGGGTAATTTTCTCCTCCTTCCCCATAATCAACTCAAAATCACCCATACCAATGTGCCCACAATTCACCCATACCTAACAGACCTAGACTCAATCATGCCTATAACCTACCCACCCATACTCATACCTCCTCACATTCTTCCCTAGCTTATGGGAGAACTACATCGGCCTGAGGTCCCTTTTCACCGGGACTATGTAGGCAGCACTCCGAGGGCATGGGGCCCTTGGAGGTTAGCTCGGCCACTCTCTACCCTAACCAATTCACCTTTCATTTTCCTAAATCACATTCTACCTTACTTAGTTTTCTTTTTATATCAATAATTGGAAATTAAACCAAACAAACAACAAATTGCTTTCCACCTTTATTATCATCATCACAACATACATTCATTATGTCTACCATTTCTTTACCATTATCATGCATGTACTATAAAACATCTTAAACATGACCCATATCATCATTAATTGCACAAATTAATGAATTACAAACTCAATTTGACTCACCATGCCAACCTAACTCAACCATGCCTAACCTAACTCAACCATGCCTAACTCAACCTGACTCAATCCATGCCTATGACCTACAACCTGACTCAATCCATGCCTACAACCTGACTCAATCCATGCCTACCTGACTCAATCCATGCCTACAACCTAACTCCATCCATGCCTACAACCTGACTCAATCCATGCCTATGACTCACACCATGACTCAACCACCTAACCTGACTCAATCCATGCCTATGACCTGACTCAATCCATGCCTAAACATAACTCATCCATGCCTAACCTAAATCATGCCTACACTATAATCAACATACACATCAAAATAGCAAGATAACCACAACCATGTATACACATATGACCATATGACCATCATCATCATCATCTCTATAAAAAAAAATATCCAAATGTGTGTATCCATATACATATCTCAAATATCTTGGCACGCAGGCCAGTGTATATAATCAAATCTCTCAAAACTCTCATATACAGCCTCACCATCTTCGGCACGCAGGCCTGTATATGATCAAAAATATACAAAACTCTCGTACATCCTCACTCTCTTCGGCACGCAGGCCGGTATATATCAAAAAATGAATAAAATACATCAAAATGGAGGGATGTGCATCAGGCACCATCTTGCCGGACATCCTCCATATCAATCTCTCCTATTTCCTCCTCAGCTCCTGTCCGGCGGCCTGCTAACATCTCGCCACCTGCCATAGGTCGTGGCCTGGCCCCTACTGGTACATCACCTGGAGCTGGCCTCTGTGAACTGGTGGCCTCACCCTGATCCTGTCTCAGGGCTCGATGGCCCCCTGTGCTCTCCACACTGTGAGTATGGGATCTGGTCCTCTCACTCGAGGCCTGTTGTGCCCTGTACTCTCCATAGGATAGAAAATCTATCCCAGCTGCCATCAACTGATCCTGGTAATATCTGGCCTCACCTAAGGCATCCCGTAACCTAGATATGGGTATGGTCTGTGGTGGCCCCATAGGCCTCGGCCCCTGTACCTATCCTGTGGGACCCTGTCCCGCCCCTGCCTGTGAACTGGGACCCTGTCCCAGTGCCTGTGGAGGTGCCATCGGCCTCACACCCTGTGCCTGTACCTGAGCCTGTAATGCCTGAATCTGTGCCTGTGCAGTGGCCAACTGGCCCTACAAACCTGTAACCTGTGCCTGTAGGGTGGCCACCTACTCATCATCACCCTCTCCATCTCCACCCTGGGCCATCTGGGCCTGTAGACTGGCCACCTGTGCATGCAATGTGGCCACCTCTACCTCTGAATGCTGCTAACTACCCCTGTACCATCCCCAACTATGTAATCAGGGTCACCACCTACCCCTGTAGGGCATCTCTCTACACAGTGATGGTGGCAAAATCTGCTACCCTGGCCTGGGAGGTACTACTCGTAATGGGCTGCCCACCACTATCTATATCTATTAGTCACCCTGGCATCATCAATCCACCAGTCTATCACCTGCTCCTCCTACCCAATAGGTACTGTCGGCTGTGGTAGTGGTAGTGGTCTCTCCACATCATCTCTTCTGGTACTGTGGGAAGGGTGGTGGTATATCCTGTAGTAGCCCAAATTACCATCTGACCCTGTCTACTGGGATCATCTCATGCATGCTCCCCTGCATGATGCCCCTCTATCCATCTGAGTAGCTGAAGGCCAACTAACTCCTCATCCATCTGTCTGTATGAGGGATAACCCACATATAGTCTCCATATAATATCTACCCAAGACAATCCCTCCAGTAACCACCTGTAATAGGCTACATCATGTGTAGCCCTGTTTGATCGCTGCTCTCTAATAACAAGCACCCATCACTTGTACCCCACCCAACACAAAACCAGGCTCAAATGCATCTTCTTGGGGCATACCCACTAGATGCACACAAACAATGTGCTCATAGGCCCAACAGTGAAGAATAAATGTGCAACATAGACTGAACCTGCGGAGCCACCCATATGCCCATAGCTCTCTATATAACTACACAGGAATGTTGGCACCCAGGAAAATCAGGTCCTATCCATCATCATGTCATGTAATACTCCCATCATTGATCATGGGAATCTCCCACCCTCTGCATCTGGCAGTGCAAAACAACAGACTACCTCCATCAGTAATACTACTAGCCTCGTCTCCTCTGGATGGGCTAGGTACATCTCTCCATAGCTCAGGCTGGCACTATGGAATGTCAGCTCCACCATCCCCTCACCAAATACCATCAGCATCAACTCCTCAGATGCCTCTGAGGAGATCGAATATACCTGCGTCCCCAATATAGGTAACCGCAGGATCCTGTACACGTCCTCCAGGGTGACTGTCATCTCACCCATCGGTAGGTGGAATGTGTTGGTCACTGAATCCCATCTATCGATGAGGGTGACCATCAGACTGGCTACCAGACTACATGCCGGTAGCGTCAGACCCCAATCAGGCCCACCTCCTCAACATGCCGCAACTCCTCGACTGTCGCTGCACCTCGAACTGTCACGAGCAGGGGTGGCACCCTGTCTCGCATCCTCAACTGATCTCTCACCTGCATCCAACAAAACAATCACATTATTAAAACATGACCATATCTACATTCAATACCCATTCCCATTACCCTACCTCTTTTACTACCACTACTTACCCATTTATCCCATGGCCTACCCTCCACCCTTACCCAACCCCACCCACCTACCTACCCAACCCACACCTCCCTACCTACCCAACCCAACCTACCTACCTACCTACCTACCCTAACCCTACCCAACCTAATATCACCTTACCTATTCACACCACACACCCCTGACCCCTCACCTACTTCCATTTTGACCCACTCCCTGACCTTACCTATTTTCCCACACATCTATACATTTTTCCCTAACAACTCCACCCTTACCTATTTTTACCCCTTACCTATGTTATGATTTTCACCAAAACCACTTTTCTTACCCCTACCTACCTCACCCACCCAACCTAGGGACACCTTTTGGCCCCTTTTTCCCCCAATTATGACTGGTACCGGTTACCCCTAACCGACCCTGGCCCCCCTTCAACCGACATCAGTCACTTGCTTTTTGACCAATACCGGTTCACTAACACCGACGTCGGCTAACCTTCAACCGACGCCGGTCACTGTCGCGTCAAAAACCGTGACACCCAAACCCCCATTTTTCCTCAAAATCCCTTTTTTCTCCCTTCTACCCACCCAATCCTACCCAAATCCCCCCCTACACCCCTCCCCCCCCTTCTTCACCCAATCACCTCCCTCCCCATTCCTATTTTATTGATTTTCCCTCCCATAATTCAAAATTTCATTTCCCCCCCAAAAAAAAAAAACCCATTTTCACCCACCCAACCTCTAATTCAATCTAAAAAAAAACAAAGAGTAGGATTGAATCCTTACCTCATCACACTTGCCGTCTGCATGGTGGCACCTCAGGCCACTGCACTGGTGGTCCCCCTGATCCCTCTCCTGCCTCTCTGCCATCACCAAATGACCTCTCACTCTCCAACCAATCAATCAATCAAATCAATCCACCCAGCTCGTGGATCCACCTATCACCAACTATCACCAGCCACGTGGCTCGCCAACTCAGTCCTCATCTCACTCTGTCACTTTCCACTTTTTTTCTCTCTCTCTCTCTCTTTTCATTTTTCCCAATTTGATAAAAGACAAATGATTTGAAAAATATGGAATTTTTCTTTTTATAACCTACCCGACTTGACCGGTGATGGTTTTACCTTAACCGACATCGGTCCTGTGCCCTAGCTTACCATGGTCGGTCCATCTTGACCGGCATCGGTTCCTTTAAACCATCATCGGTTTACCTGCTTAGTCTTTTTCCTACCCCCTACCCCCAATTTTTGACCTGAATCCTTTTTTTACCTCACCCACACCTCACTTGGACACTTCACTTTATCTTCTTGACCTTATCATTTACCCCCTCACCTCGTCCTCATTCGGGGACTCATTATTTTACCCATACCTCGGCCCTACCCATGCCGTGACCTAGATACTTGGACCTGGAACATGCTAGTGACCTTTGACCTCATGTGCTTGCTATACCTTGTGGCACTGTTACCTGTGTTGATGGACATACTAACCTTACCTTGCCTCTTGCCATGACCATTTATCCTGACCCAACCTTTGGTGTACCAGAACATACCTAAACGTTCCTGCACCTGACCTGTGTCATGTTTCCTGACCATATCCTATACCTTGGATACCAGAATCACCTCAACCTTGTTTGGATAAACCTATCGACCTTAGACAATGTAGAGTTTTCCTGCTCTTCAACCTGGTACCGTGCTGCAGTTTATACGTGTGTGTGCATTTGACTGTTACTACCTTTGACCCTGACCCATTACCTAGATTACCCGAGTGGACCTTTTTCCTTTTTTTACCCCCATTGCCCACCTTCCTCTTCATCACATTCACCTTTTATCAAACCACTCACCGATTCTACCTTCTACCTCATCAGTTCCTGGTTTGAGGGGGATCACCTTCACCCACACATGGGGCAACCACATCTTATTTTTGTCAGCGTCGCTTACCAATACAAGCTACGCAACAAAAAGGGGAAAAATGTAGACACCAAAATTGGGTCACACTCCCCTTGGTCCCTCGTCAAATAAACACCTTGAACACATTCACCTAACCATGGCCCCTTTCACCCCACTCTAATATTAATTTAATTAATTTAATTAAATTAATTCATTATCCTCACAATATTTATTATTTAAATATCCTAATTGGATAATGCCCACATATCCACCTCACCTATACACCTCATCTAGCCACCTCACCCTAAGACCTATTCTTAGTATGTTGCCATAACTAGCTAAGACCTACCCAAACCCTAAAAATCAAAGCCTATATTCCCTCTAACCACATTCCCTCGTGTTGAAAAGGAAGCTTCCATTCTAATCCATGGAGAAAATGAATGAGATCCAAGAAAATCAAAAGGATCTGCCCATTTTTAGAAAACCTAGGAAATCCCACCCTAACCGATGCCGGTTACCCTAAACCACCGCCGGTCAACCCAGAACCACCGTCGGTTACCATTTAACCCCCAAAACAACCTTATTTTGAGGTTGGCACATTTTTGAGAGATTGACACATCTTTTGAGAACAAGTGATGAAACCAGAGCTGCATGCAAGCAGAACCAACATTCGTACATGCATCAGAGCATCCATAGCCAGCACCAGAAGCAACCACAGAGCCATTTTCCTTCACGGGAGCATCCGGGGAAGTGCCAGCACCACACCAAGTTCCTTCCATTTGATCACCCACCATTGCCAACCAGACATCAAGCTCGTACAACAGTAAGTGTTTTGTTAACCAACACTTGTCCATTATCATTTTAGTAGATTCTTTTACTTCTGTTATTAGTTTCTACTCCCATTCCCATTCCCCCACCATTTACCTCCATGCAAACTTGACCATTCCTTCACCCACACCCTTGAACTACCCATACCTAGATTTTAATCATCCCTGTGCATACCTAAGACCCACACGAACCTTGCCATTGCCCTTTCCATTTCCATCTAGCCTCAGATCTATCACCCCACCAAGTTTTTATTGAGTTTCCTGTACCCCGACCATACCGACGCCGGTTACCCACAACCATCACCGGTTAACCTAAACTGACATCGGTCATACCAGACCAATGTCGGTCTCTGTGTTTTTTACCCAGAAACCAAGAACAGAGCTTAAAACCTCCACCAAATACCCAAAACAGCCCAGAACCTGACCCTGACCAGTACCAGTACCCTGACAAGACCTTGACCTTCAGATTCAGTCATAGCTTAGCCTGTTGTGAATGAATTTGCTTATTGTAGATGAATGAGATACCTAAATCATTTTAACTACAGTAGGATTTCCTTTATTGTTAGCATTAAGTTGTTTTAAACAGTGGATTGACAGCCATCTAGGAAGTATCACACTTCCCGGATCTAGCATACGCTAGGCAGTCCACTGCATATACTGTTTAACTTTTATTTGGTGGTCTTGTTTTCCATTTCAGGTAGTTCCTCCAAGAAAAAAGGAAGCTCTCACGATCAGCTGTGGATCAAGAAGTCATACGCGTGCAACAACCTACAACCAACATTTTAACATGTATTCCTCCTAGCCCTTTACCCTTAGATGTAGAAGAAACTAGGATGCGAGGAATGTCCCAAATTCTATTTTTCCAAGCAAATATTGGACTCTCCACTTCGATGGAGCTAGATGTCATTTTGGAGCTGGGCCAAGTGTGATCTTTACTTCTCTCGAGGGAAAGATCCTACCTTTTACCTTTAAGTTAAACTTTGAATGTACAAAAAAATGGGGCTGAGTATGAAGCCCTCCTCCTTGGCCTCATCATAGCCAAAAGATGATGGGTGTTGATAACATTAGAGTGCTAGGAGACTCGCAGTTAGTTGTAAAACAAGTCTCTAAGGTATATGAGACTAGAGCTGAGCACTTACAACTCTATGAAAATGGTGGTACTCAGATCTAACCAAAGATGTGTTCAACTTCATATCAATCAAAGAAATCCCACAAGAATATAACCTCCTCACTGATTCAATAGCAAGTTTACTCAGCTTCCCAAATTTCACTCCAAGCAGCGAGTTGGGAAAATACATGTTTCATGGTATCACTTCGTACTGAACCGTTGGCAGCATAAAATACCTAACAAACCCGATCATGACACGTATATAAGCTAAGAATGAGTTTTCTACCTGGATCACTTTGACAACTGTTGTCCACTCAAAATTCCCCTGCTCTTAAGAAAATGAAAATTTTCAAATTTTGAGTTTAAAATGTCTTTTCTGTCGAGCTGAGTGTGAAAAGTTGTGAAAATTGTGAAAATTTGCATTTTTGGGTCATTTTGTGTGTTTTTCGGGCCTGTCGGACATTTTTGTCCCGCATCTGTCCCAAGTTCATTTGGGGCCTTCTGTTCTCCGATCGGCCGATTTACCCCGAAGTCTGTCTTTTTTTGGGCCCATCGGAACTTCTTGTCCCAAATGTCCCAAAGTTCAATCGGGCAAAGTTGTTCCATTTTCGGTCCGAAACACCCGAACCGTGTACTTCGCACTTTCACGTCCCAAATGTCCCAGTTTAAAAGTGCGAGCTTTTCCAGACCCGGTTGTCACCCTCTCTTCATTTTCGGCTGAGCCCGAATCGGCCGAATCACGAATGTACCCCGCGCGCTTTTGTCCCGCGTTTCCCAAAAGGAATTTGTGCGTCCCAATGCATTTCCCCGCTTCCCGCCCGAATCGGCCGAGCCGCGTGTTTTGGGCCTTCGCGTCCCACGTGTTCCAAATAAACCAAGTGCCATTCGTGTTAGTTTTTTCCGCTCTGCCCGAATGTCTTGCTAATTCAAATTGGTAGGTATGTATTAAATGCACATTCATGGCCTTTCTCTCTCCTAAACGGCTATATAACGAGTGAACCCCCTTTGCATTTTTCACACTGCTTTCTGTGCTATCCTTTGCTCAAACCCTTGCGATCTAAATTCCTGCGCATGTATCCCTTCCCTCTGCAATTCCTTCCCGAGTCTAATTTGTGTCTCTGTCCTCCAAATTACTATCAATATGAAGATTAAATTTCAGGGGACAGGAACAAATCTCGCCACTAGAATCTGTCATTCCCAATATCGGGGACAGTGAAGCTCGTCATCTTGACTTCAGCGATTTTTGGGCAAGGATGACAGATGCAAACCCTACACCAATGGCGCAGATGATTCACGACAGAAGTTTGGCTTTCGTTGGAGGTTTCCCAATCTCGGTGCAATGTGCTGATATAGTGCTTTCATGCGGAGCTCACTTCGACCCTAATTCGAGCTGAATTAAACAAACGTACATGGGGAGCTCATCGCCAAATTGGACGCTGCCACCATTGGCACTACACTGAGAAATTCCAGAGATGGATAACGCTATAGTTGTTTCTCAGGATCAAGCACAGGCCCTGTTCAATCAAGACAGCGACAAATATAAAGCGCGGGTGGCGAAGTCTTGGCTTAAAGAACCCTAAGAAGGGAGCATCTCGTCTGTCCAAGACCCTTTTCCGGGCTGATTTCAATGAAGAATTGTCAGATTTCATAATTCTACTGGCTCGGGTTATTGGGCTTACCCTCCACTAATGAATTCCATTTTCTGGATGTGCCCGCTCATCAGCATGGTGTGCGAGGGAACTCAAAATATCAACTTGGGCAGAAATCATCAGTATGAACTTGACGGAGCAACTGTCCAATGTACAGCAAACGAAAAAGTTCTACATGACTTCGTATCTGATGTATACTCTGGCGGCATCTAGGCAATGGTTTGGTTTTTCTTACATTGATGCCCACAAGGATGATCCTGTATATGCCTACTGCCCACAGTTCACCCTAGAGACCAGCAATCATAATTTCTGAAGGGTAAATGATGCTTTCACCATGTACGTGGTCAGGCTTCTTGAAGGTGACACTGCTAGAAGGTTTTCTGATGAAGCCATGAACCTGATATCGCACTACGGTGCCTATTTTATTCAATTCAGAAAATTCTCTTATATCAGGCTTGCTGGCTATGAGGGCACCCCTCTAAGGCTTCCCATGTTCTGCAGTGATAAGATGGCTTTGATAGAAGTATGCAGGCAATTAGACAAATTACACAGAACTTGCAGAGACAAGAAGATTTCTGGTTTGCACTTTCCCATCTCTTTGGGAAATTACACTTGTAAAATAGCCCTGGACGCACAGAATATAGAAAGAGCCCTGGTTCCCATCACTGTTCATTTCTTCAAGCCAAGAACTTGCTTCGACTTGAAGAAGTTCATTGAGCAAAACATCAAGGTAATCATATCATCATAGGGCAGATACAAAAGACTATTGGGCTGACTGTGCCGATGATTTTGAGGCCAGAAGAAGGCATTATGGCAGGTTCTCTCTACAATTGATCCAAGAACTCGATTTGTACCAAGTTCCTGAAGGGCTCCAGGATGACAACTCTGAGCTATACTCATATGAGTATGACAATGTGGTTAAGCACACTCCCTTGGAGGACTTGGATTGGAACAGGAAAGAGAGAGATGATCTGGTCGAGATCCTAGCTCCAGTCTTAGTCAGAACTAAGATCTGGTTTGATAAGAAAGTTCGAGAGTTTAGGAGGCACTCAGGAGAATCCTCCTCCAAGGATGTTTCAACACTAAGGAGGGAAGCATCGATTCCAAGGTCAGATACACTAGTGAAAACCCCTCCTGCCTCATCAACACAAGGACCCCTGCAGCTTCTACTCCTTCTTCATCCACCCAAGTATATCAAGAATAAGTTCAAAGAGATTAAGAAGGAGCCTGTGGAAGAATATCTCCTGAAGAAAGCAGGTAGAGTTGCCTATGGGACCAGAGAACATTATTGTTCTTAGTGAAAGTGAGGAGAGCGAGGTGTCAGCTCCTACAAATGCTCCTGAAGATCCAATGGATAAGGATAAAGAAGTCCAGAGCACTGAACTTCCAAGTGCTATTGATTCCTCTGCTACAATTGTCTCAAGCGCCCCACTCACATCTCAACTTGAGACAACTGCTGTGTAAACCTTGAGCATCATGAGCTCTCTGTCTCTTGGTCCTCTTGCCCCTCCTGTTACTTCTTCTCCCTCTTTTGCATGGGTGCAACCTCTTGTTGACAGTAGGAAGAGGAAATCTTCCTCTCGAAGCTTAGGACCTATTTTGATGCTGTGGCAGCCTTGTTAGGCACTACTCCTTCTCCGTGCCAAAAAGGCCAAAATCACCTCCAGGATAGTGTCTGATGCTCAGGGTCAGCAATTCTTGGAGATTGCTAAGCCTACAGTAGATAAACCAGAGCAGGATTTGTAGGCATCTGACCTAGAACTCTCAAGAATTCCCATGGGAGAGTCTACCCCTGAAGGAGAGATCCATAACCTCCAGGAAACGGTCACAAGAGTCATTGGGAGGGTAGAGAAAGGGCAGCAAACTATTGAATAGTTGGAGGAACAAGCCCAGATTCTCACAGGTTTTATCAAATCTCTTTTGTCTAAGGACAAAGTTTTGGACCCTACCCCATTGACTACTCTTCCACCACCTGTAATTTTGAGCCAAGATGAAGTACAGAGTATCAAAGACATGCACAAGTATTCCATCTATGGCAGAGCTATGGAGGCCATGGTGGAAGATATGCTTGTTGCAGGATTGAACTTCATCGATGAAGCTTTCAAACTCCATGGAAAAGTGAACAACTTGCAACAGAAGCTCTCCTCCACTATTAAGATCATAGATAAAGAGCTCAAACTTTGGAGCAGTTGCATAACAAACCTCCGCCTCATGGGACAAACAGATGAGAACATTTTATTGGCGAGTAAAGTTTTTGATGATGTAAAGGATAATCTGTCAAAGTCCTGGGTTTACAGCGTGGAGTGGAAGATCAAATTCTTGGAGGAGGCTTTGGGAGAACTGAAGAATAGCTGGCAGAAGGGTGAGGCTTTCAAGACATGGGTTGTATCTGCTTTTCAAAGATATACATTGTCATCTTTAGGATGAAACTTCTGGTGTGCCTCTTTCCTTGCAAGAAATCAAAGCTCAATTCAGAGCTTTTGTCAAAGATAATCTATTCAAGGAAAGCTCCATCTCCAAAGAGAAAATGAAGGAGATCTTCTCTCTTCAATCTGCCATTGAAGAAGCAAATAAAGACTATCATACTCATGTCGAGTTTGATAAGGAAATGGAGAAGTGCCTCAGATTTTAGACTCAGTCTATAGCCAACACATCAGTCCCCCATGGCAAAGACATAGCCGAGGCATTGAAGAGATTTAGGCAGCGGATTTTGAAGTCAGTGGGTCCCTCCCAGTCGTAACCACCTGTCTTCTTCTCCTTTTTCTTCTCTTCTCTTCTATTTCTTTTTCTCAGATTCATTGTAATAAGTTGAGGTATTGCGATTGGCAATCCTTAACTAATCTTTAGTTAAAAGAAGTGGTTACCAAGAGTAACTGATTTGTAAGCTATATAATGGCCTCTCCATGCCATTTTGCAAAAAAAAGGAAGAACTTGGCTTATTTTCTGAAAGTGTAAATAGATCATAAAGAAATCAATACAGAAGGGCTTTTCATTCTTTGTCTATCTGATCTCTTTTATCCCCAAGCTTTTCATTTAATTTTGTGAATATTATTTGTCTGTGTTATGTCAAGAAACTTTGTGTTCTTGCAGGTGTTATTTACAGAACTTTGTGTCTTTAAATTCCATCTTATTTATATGATACAAATGATCTTGTTTCAATTCACCGTAACTTCGCATACATAAAGAATTACTCTATTATCTATAATTCTGAGTGTTTCCTTTCTGCTCATTCTTGTATTCTCTTGCCTCAGTCCTTTTGTAATTGATGATCTTTATAGAAAACACTTTCATAATATCCATGTTCAACCAGAAAATCATGTTTTGTATATTTGTAAATAGGTTCACTTCTGAATAAGGGAACCTCTCCCATTAAATAGGAGGGACTTCTTGTCCCCTGACTGTTGCTCTTTGTAAAGTCCTATTTGAAGACCAACAATGTTGAAGGATTATTAATTAAAATACAGTCACACAAAGAAGCGGGTCTTTGCCGTCATGCACGCACTCAAGAAATTTAAAAGTATGCTCACCAAAAATCATATCAAGGTATTAGTCTCACACTCTTTTTTTAGAGACATCATCATGGGAGTAGAAATCAGTGAAAAGAGAGCACGATGGGTGACCAAAATTATGGATTATGATGTGACTATCAAAGTCGCTAAGATGGTAAGACGTAACGCACTCTGCAAGTAGCTTGTTGAGGACACACACAATGAATTTAAGACTTTAGTATTTCTTAATGAAGCTCTCCTACACATAGAACTTGAGAAAAATACAGATCTTGGTGTGCATGACTAGATGAAGGACATGATCACAATCCTTTCCAAGGGTGCATACCCTCCTAGCTTTAATAATGCAAAGAGAAGACATCTGAGGTTACAATCTATCCCTTATGTTTTGATTAATGTAATTTTCATTAAGAATAATCTTGATGGTGTATTATTAAGGTATATCAACGGTGCATAGACTTAAAATGTGTTAGCATAATTTCATGATGGATTCATTGGTGGACACTTTTCTTCCATGACTACAATAATGAAGATCATAATGGCAGGTATCTTATGGCCTACTCTATTTGCATATGCACACAAGTGGGTCATAAAATACAAGGAATGCACTTTCTTTGCAAGAAAGAAGATATTGGTAGCACTTTTCCTCTGACCAATCCAAGTAGATAGACCTTTTGCGCAATGGGGTCTCAACTTCATAGGCATGATAAATCCACCTTCAAGCGCTAGACATAAATGGGTGTTGTTAGCTATGAAATACTTTACTAGATGGATAGAAGTTGTCATGCTCAAGGAATCAACCGAGTCAGTCATCCTTGAATTTCTCAAGGGTATAGTCATAAGGTTTGGCATTCCTCAAACCATTATATTTGATAATGAAAAATCGTTCCTTTGCACTAAAATCACTGATTGGTCTCTAAATATGGGCATCTATCTGAAGTATTCTTCCAACTATTACCCTTAAGGAAATGGTCTGGTAGAGTCAAAAAACAAGAACCTGATTAGGATCATGAGTTGAAAAATGAACATTATCCAAAAGCAGTGGCATGCAAAGGTCTCGCACACGCTCTGGGAAGATAGAATCACAGTTTAAAAATAAATAGGAACTTCACCTTACAAGATTGTATATGGAAAAAATCTACTCTTCCTTTGATGTTGGAGTTAAACTCATTAGTTCTTTCCCAACAACTAGAGCTCGAAGGGGAAGACCAGAGAGAAATCACAATGGAAGAGATAGTTAATCTTGAAGAATCAAGAAATTATGCCATGATCAAGCTAGAACAACATCAGCAAGAAACAAAGAAATGGTTTGACTGAAAGGCCATGCCTCAAGATTTCAAATTTGGGGACTTGGTCTTGAAATGAGATGCTGACAGAGCTAAACCAAGGCACCATTTAGATTTTGATGAACTTTGGAGTGGCCCATACATCATTAGTTCATGTAAGGAGGCTACCTCTTCCGAGTTAAATCATCTTTCTGTATATATTAAAGTAGTTTAAATTCCTCCAAGTTTTCTACACGTAATTGTTTGTTTGTACATAGTTTTTTCTTCTTCCATGCTTCCTGCGCATGCTCTTATTTTACTTCTATGGTGTTGATCTTCTTCCAACAATTTTCAGTAGTTTTTAGGATTTGAAATAGAGTCAAGAAATGATCGTTCAAGTGACTTCAAGGGTATTTCTTCAAAGTTGTAAATCAAAATTTTTTGATTACATAGTAGACTCCATGCCCAATGGATGTTCTAGGCTACTGATATCCTTCATCTAGTAGGCATATGGCCCAAAAAGTCACCAAAACTATTATCCAAATAAATATCCTAGTTATTTAGACAACTTACATACATATTCTTGCTCAAAGATCTTCATTGCACTAGCATGCAGCTCAGTTGTCTCCTTGGCACATTCACTTGGTCATTATTTCCTCACGTGTTCTTATGCTTCCCCTTCTCCTTTTTCCATTTTCCTTTTCCTCTTTGTTACACTCTTACCTTGCACACACCTTCTACACATTCACCTTCTTCCTAGAAGTTATTCATCCTATGTGCATTCCTTACACTTACTTCAATGAGCTAAATCCCTTGCCCTCACATGTGCCCTACACATTACCTTGTAATATTTGTGCCTTGATCATACGTTCTTCACTCACAAGTTTTCCCCATTTCCTCTGTGTGCATTAAGATTTTATGTTCCTTCCTTCTGCCTTCTTCCCACGCATCATTCTTCTATGTACATATCTTTGTGCCCTCTTATGCACCATTTCATGACACATCATTATCTGCCACACTTGAGTGTGCCACACGTAGTTAGTCAAAATATGCCAATAGGGCACTAAATCCTTTCAGCAAACTAGTGAGTGACATGTGGCAGAAACGACAAAACATTTTTTTTGTAGGTGACCATCTTTTCAACCGATCAATATGTGCCACGTGTCTTACATACATAAGTAACCCTGAAAATCTTCTAATAACCATATCTTTTTCCTTATAGCTCCTATCAGTGCATGCCTAGTCTCAATCGATAGTTGTTGATGTAAGCTAGACTGTTAGATATTCAAATTCATATTCTTGGTGGATCTGGTAGGTGAGAAAAGGTAAAATTTCTTTCTAGCCATTAATGAGAAAATATGATTACTCTTACCATCGAATTTTATCGGATCCGCCCTCTTTCCTTCTTCAACATACCAAATAGACTTGGGGAAATGAATTTGATAGATTTACAAGCATATTTATAGACATTGAATCCTTCTTAGTTGTGGTTGCATTTCAAATTCATTGTTTCCCTTCTTCTCTTATTCTTCCATGGATTCATCTATAAATGTAAGAGTTGCACTCATTATTAATGTTGGAAATTTTGGATCCTTGCGCATTAATGAGTACTTCATATTTTTTGTATTTTGAGTTGCAGATTTGGCTTCTGCATGTTAATATCGGCCTCTTTCACCATTGTAACAACTTTTTACATTTTTGTAAGTAATGGAAGTATCATTTTGTGACTATTCTCTATCCTAACGTGTTTGTATTCCTTCTTCTTTCCTTTTCTTTTTCATTGTATGCTTGTTATGTCATTCTATGTCCCTTACATCTCCATATATTAGTTGTGTTTCATGAAAATGATCGGGTAAATGTGTTTTAGTTGTGTTACACATATATAGCCTTATTTTATGCCCCATTTTTTTTCTCATTTTCACTCAAAATGAATGGTGTTCATCCCTCTTTTCTGGTGCTATCACATTCTAGTGTAGTTTCATTTGATGTTATCCTTATATCCCTGGTCCCTTGACATTAATAGCTTAGTTTTACCTTTCAGTATTTGGAGTAGCAGTAGTAGTAGAAATAGATAGTAGATAGAGGAATCATCCTTCTACAGAGATATGTCTCAAACATGCAAGGCCCCAAAACTTGGAGATGGTTCCATTATTGTCTCAAACGACTCAATCCTTCCAAATATGAGACATGGGTGTAAGTTTGACCACCAACAATACCCATGTTACCCACTCACACTGTGAGCTCAAGCACACACACTTGTGCCAATCAAAGGGTGTTGTGATTTGGTGATAATAGTTCTGGCACGCCTAATGGGAAATAGAGAATAAATTTTCATTTTAATTGTAACAATGATCATGTGCACTTTTTGTAAAATTCTAACTTGTAAGAAGCTTTGAATTTGCACATATGGAGACTCCAAAAGGGAAGAATTCACTTGTTTCAATAGTCTAAGATTGTAGAAATTTATGAGAAGAATTCAAACAAGGTCAAGAACTAGAGAAGAAGGAATCTTTGAATACTTGTAGCTATCTTTGGGTAGAGGAAGAAGGGGAAGAAGAGATCAAAGGTCTCCATCTCCACCAAATATAACACTATCAACACC
The DNA here is from genome assembly GCA_019776745.2 of Taxus chinensis. NCBI lineage: Eukaryota > Viridiplantae > Streptophyta > Pinopsida > Cupressales > Taxaceae > Taxus > Taxus chinensis. Next base: position 218,938,710 of record CM034157.1, read on the forward strand.
TCCTCCTTGTAGGCCTTTCATTCAATCAAGCAGAGTTCTTAAACCAATTATAATGGCACATCTACAACAAAAACCACCAGAAGGGCCACCAAATCCCTATGTCAACTTCACGGGAAGTAGCCCACTTGCTCTCAATGCACAAAATCCAATTCCAGTTGCTACATTAAAGAACATTCCTTATTTCACTGGGGAGAACCATATAACCCCAATTGACCATATCTAAGACATTTGTAATTCATGAAATTTCTGAGATGGACGTTGCAATTAAATTGTTGGTATCCTCCTTCAAGGGTAAATATTTGTAATGGTTCAAGAGTCTAACAGCAGGGTCTATCTAGAATTGGGACCATTTGTGCATGGATCTCTACAATCAATTTGGAGAAAAGGGAGATAATTTTTCTTTATTGGAATAATTGACAATAATTAAAAGGGCTCCTAATGAGTAAATGATCTGATTTCAACTTCAGATTTCAAAGGAAATGGGATATGATTCCACTTGTTATGAGACCAACAGCTGAAGGTGATTTTCTCTATTTTCTAAAAGATTTAAATTCTGATATCGCAATGATGATAAAATCCATGGGAGGCATAACTTTACTCACCACTTATAACATCTCTATTAGAGCTGAAAATTTCTTAATCCAAGCTGGTAAACTTGCACCTAGGCCTCCCATGCCTCTTTATCTAGAATTAGGAACTCCAAACACTATCTAAACACCTACATTAGCTCACATCCCTACCCCAAAGAATCAAAATTCTGCCGAAGCTTATACCTCTTGTTCTAGTACCTCAAATGAGCTCCAAGAAGTCATGAAATAATTGTAAAACTTAGGAAATGAGTTGGTGACAATTAAGAGGCAACACACTCAAAATTGCAGGTCATATTAGCCTCAAACCGAACCCAATAGACCTCTATATTAGCCTAATAAGCCACCTACTCAAGCTAAAATAAGAACCAAGTAAAACCTCCTGCTAATAGGCCATTTCATCCTTACAATCCTAATGTTGTATCCACATCTAGAGCCATGGTACCAGTACAAAATAACATAGCTCAAGAGTATGACTGGTGCTTCCCATGCAATCAACCTCATAACCAGTCAATGTGTTTCAATGGTGCCTTGAATCAAGCTCTTATGGTGACAACAGTGGGTGTGGAACAAGAGACACACCAAGAAGAAAATTTGTAGCAAAGAAGCTACTCAGGAAGTAGCTCCAAATGAAACCACACTTTTCAATTGGCAAGTTGAAGATTCATGTGGAATAAATAAATCTCCAAACCAGTGTGTAGCATCCAATACATGGTCCAAGAAGAGGAATATTGGAGAGAGACAATAATCCAATTCAAATGATTCAAAACCCTCTATCACTCAACAAGGAGTTGGTAATCAAAGTATAGCTCCAAATATGTAAAATTGGCCTGAGTCACCTTCTAGACTAGCTCAAGTACTAGTTGTAGCAGCCCACGTGCAAGATAAGGTTGTGAAAAGAAAATAAAAATAGAAGGATGGATCATCCCCATTCAATATCCTCAAGAAAATGAAGAAAAAAATGTGAACATTTCAATGTGGGAGTCATTAGCTATCCCAGGCCAAAGAGATCTATTGCAAGATGTTATGGAAAATTGGTTCACATCAAATTAATAATCCAAAGATCAAAATAATATCCTCACTAATGCATCCCTATAAGGAGGTCAAGGAGGTCAATAAGGTAGAAACATGAAACCCCCACCATTCTATATCTCATTAATCATGTTGGATAAGTCTTGTATGCATACAATTCCATGATTGATTCGGGAGCAAGTAACTCTGTAATGCCAAAAGAAAATATCTAACCATCTTGGTCTTCAATATGAATTTATTTCTAGAGGTGTGGTGTAGTTGGATGGGACATCGGTAAAAAAATTTGGAGTGATCAAAGGATTGAGCCTCACATTGAATGCATGTCCCAATGTGACCATCTTGCAAGATGCATCATTTATAGACTTTCCACCACTCTTCTCTCTATGCTTGTCAAGGGACTTCATTGCTAAGATTGGAGGCTACTTGTCTATTGATTGGTCACATACATTATTTATAACAAGGTATGGAGCTAAGGATACAATTAGATTAGAGATAATTGCTAATTTTCACATTGAGCCACATGTCCCAAGTCTACTCAATGAAAATTGCTTAGCATTTGATCAAGAAGATTGTCTAAGTATTAATGAATGAGATACTAGGTTTGGAGGCATTCCAGACTTGACTCTTGATGATTGGGCCAACAAAATACATGCTTTTGATCCTTACAATAAAATGGAATAATCTTAGCTAGGAGTCTATTGTTTTCATGAAGAGAATCCACTTCTCCCTAGCATTACCAAATCAGATCACAAAGATTACAAAAAAGTGTGCAGCTATTGTTTGATGGCTCAAGAAGTAGGCAAGGTGTTAGAGGAGGGGAAATTATTATGTCACCTCAAGGTGTCAAATATTACTCATCTTTTTGTTTCTAATTTTCTTTTTCAAATAACATAGCTGATTATGAAAATTTGATTCATGGATTGCATTAGGAAAGAAAAGTGGGCATTAAAAACTTGTAGGTTTTTTGGGATAGTGAGCTGATCATGAATCAAGTTAGAGGAAAAAATTATTCTAAGAATGATCTTTTAAAAAATTACAAGAATCAGGTATGGGATCTAATTGAATACTTCCAATCCTTCAACATCAATTCCATCTTGAGGAAGAAGAATGATACATCAGACAAGCATATAGCTATTGGGGTGGCATTTGATGTTGTTGAAATCATCAAGAGAGATCAAGTTCAACCTCATATAAGGGCGATCATTAGACCAGCTGTCCCAGATAAAAATTCAAGCTTGAAAGTTTTTGAAAATGATGAGCAAATCATGAACTTATTGCAAGAAGAAGTTGAGTTCTCTACTAGGAATCAAGAAAAACTGGAGCAGTAATATGGTGACCAAGTGGTGCACTTGAGAACCAACAAGCTACCTAAAGGATTGGTGACTTTGGAATCAATCTTCAACCCAAATGATCAATTCTGGAAAGAAAAGGAAAATATTTGAGTAAAGGGTGAAGATTCAGAGCCTATTTCAGTGCACGAAGGAAATGCGTTGCAAATTGGAAAAGTGAGTACTCAATAAGAGAAATCAGAATTTATTAAACTTTTTCAAGAGTTCCCCGATGTCTTTTCCTAGAATTAGAAATATTTAAGAGGCTTAAAACCCAAATTGAATCAACATACTATTGATCTGGATCCGTAATCCAAGCCCATCAGAAAGAAGAAAAGGCTGATGAATCCTCACATTGAACATCTCATGAGGAAATAAGTGAAAAAACTGATTGAGGCAAGCATCATATTTCCATTTAAGCATTCAAGTTGGGTTGAAAAATTAGTGCCTATACGGAAGAGAAACAGAGAGATCAGATTGTGTGTAGACTTCCTTGACTTGAATAGAGCTTCTCTTAAGGATCATTATCCACTTCAATCAATGGAGAGAAATTTATAGGTTGTAGCTGGTTTGGAAAGGTTCTCATTGTTGGATGGTTATTTAGGCTATAATCAGATTATGGTGAAAGAAGAAGACCAGTTCAAGATTTCCTTCACTATAAAATGGGGAACATATGCTTATAAAATATTCCATTTGGATTGTCAAATGCCAGAGCAATGGATATGGTTTCAAAGGGGTGATAAAAAATATTGTTCTTGTTTGTCTTGATGACATTACCGTGTTCTCAAAAAATGTAGGAGACCATATCTTTCATCTCAGGAAAGTATTTCAAAGATTTAGAATATTCAGAGTGTCTTTGAATCCCCCAAAAATTATATTATTATCACATGAAGGAAGTTTTGTGGGCTATATTATTTTGAAAGAAGTATTGATCATTAATCTTGAAATAGTTAAATCTATTAGAACTCTTCCATTTCCAAACCACAAGAAGGCCCTCCAAAGCTTCTTGGGGAGAATTAATTTTGTTCACAGATTTGTGTCTAACTTTTCCACTCTTGTGAAACCATTGACCATGATGTTGAATAGGAGCCTTGCATTCAAATGGAAAGCTAAAGGTAAGGAGAGTTTTGAGGCCATCAAGCATGTAATATCTCAATCCCCAACTCTCATCAACCCGTACTTTTCAAAAGACTTATATTGTATGCTTTTGGGGGTTTACATAAAATTTCAGCTATCTTGGTATAGGTGAATAAAGAAAGTTTAGAGAAGCCCATATATTTCTTCAGTCAGAGTTTATAAGATTATGAAGTAAGGTATTCTTTCATTAAAAAGCATCTTTTTGTTGTTTTCATAAGATAGAAGAAGTCTAGACACTTGGTCTCGAACAACAAGATTTAGGTATTAGTATCTCATGCCGGTGTCAAATAATTTCTCCTAAACAAACATTTGAATGAGAAAAGAGAAAGTTGGATTTCTCGTGTGATGGAATATGACATTGAGATAAAAGTGAGAAAGCTAGTCCACGACATGGGATTTTGCAAGTAGCTTTCTTACAAACAATTTTCTTATTAAGTGAGTATAGAAGAAGTTGTCCTAGTACTACAAGATGATCAAGAATAGTTAACAAATTATGCACCTATTCTGTGTTGGAATTAGGACATGGTGTATTATCTCCAAACAGGTTTATGCCCCTGTGAATGGATAAAAAAAGATGAGATATTTAAAATTACATTCCATTCCATATGTTCTCGTTGATGATACCTTGTTCAATAATGATGTGAATGGAGTTCTCCTAAGGTGTGGCCCTTAAAATTAGAATGAGAAAGTATTGCATGAATCCCAAGATGGAGATGTAGGAGGTCACTTTTCCCCATAGGTAATAACTCTCAAGATCATGAAAGTTAATTACTATTGGGCCACAGTATTTGGTGATTTCTATTCATGGACCAAGAAGTGAAAAACGTGTGCATTCTTCACAGGGAAGGAAAGGCTAGCGGCACTACCCCTTCATCTGATTTTGGTGGATCAACCATTCATGCAATGGGGATTACAATTCATTGGAGTTATCAATTTGAATTCGAGCCAAGGCCACGAGTGTATTTTAATGGCAACATATTACTTCAATAAGTAGATTGAAGCATTGGAACTCAAAGAGGAAAAGGAATCCATCATCTTGGATTTCTATGAGGGGATCATCACTAGGTTTGGAGTCCCCGCCACTATCATATCAGATAATACATTGGAATTTCTTGGAACAAAAATAATTGAATGGGTTGTTAGAAACAAAAATTATCTCAACACTTCTTCTAACTATTACCCTCAGGGTAATGGTAAAGTAGAATCCATGAATAAGAACTTTATAAGAATCATAAGAGGGAATCTTGATGAAAACCATCTTAAATCATACAAATATTAAATCATCCTTATGGGTTGATAGAATCACACCCAAAAGGTCTATAAGTATGTCCCCTTACAAGATTGTATACAAAAAAGAAGCAGTGTTGCCCATATCACTTGAGTTTGTAGCATTGGAACTCATGAGGTAGCTAAAATTTGATGAGTTTGAACCTATGGAAGCTAGGTATGCATAGCTAATAGAATTGGAAGAAACAAGGGAACTTGTAGTGCATACCATGGAAAAATATTAGGCACTTATGAAGAGAAGCTTTGACAAGAAAGTGAAGGCAATAAATTTCCAAGAGGGAGACTTGGTACTAAAGTGGGATGTTGATTGAGAAAAGCCAGGCAAGCATTCCAAATTTTATGCAGTATGGAGTGGCTCATACATGATTACTAAATGTAAAAGTAGAAACACCCTATGACTAGCTAAGTTGGATGGTGAAGAACTACATATTTTGGTCAATGGAATCTACTTCAAACATTTCTACTAGAAAGAATATCTCTCACCCTTGTACATATTAGTTTAGAACTTTTAATTCCTCCAAGTGCTTGTGCACATTATTGTTGTTGTAGATTAGTTTTCATTTTTCCTAAGTGTTGGTGCACATGTCCTATTGCTTCTAGTGCATGCCTTGTATATTGTTCACCATTCTTATATGAAATTAATTGTAGCAAATAAACTCAATGCTGTAAGAATCAATATTCATCTTCAAAAGAGCCCAAATACAGAGAAAAAAAATCATGATAAGGAACATATTTAAAATTTATCATTGCTCGCTTCTTCAGACCAACATGTTTCACATAGAATGTTTCTGTTACTTAATAGAGTTGCTTCTATCCTTTAATTCTATTGAGAAACAGATAAGGGTTAGGGCTAGGAGGAATACCTGTTGAATGTTGAGAGGGTGTGCGCGTACCATAGAGAGAGATCAGATCGATTGCGAAGAACTCCTTTTTGTCTGGGAAGGACTACCTGCAAGTAAGAATACAAGACCACCAGATTTTAGTCAGACAATAAATGAGGGAACTTCCTTCGGCCCAAGAAATATTAGACTTCCTTTCGAAGGTGGTCAGTTCCCCTTTTAATAAAAATTAACACAAATGATAATAAAGAAGCTATTGCAAAATCACGATTTAGGTACCTCGTTACCAAGCAATAGAGACTAAACTACCGATAATAAAATGTCACGTTGTTTGTTTGGTCAATGGTCGTTGATACATTCAGGTTGAGTTACAAGGATAAACCAAACTAGATCTGAGGTTGTTAGGAGACAAATTGGTGAGAGGAAGGTTTTGGGTATAAGTCACAGTGACCGATGCCGGTCACTGGATAACTGACTGCGGTTAGAGAACCGCTGCCGGTAGGGGATAACCGACACCGGTAGGGTTAGTAATATAGGCACTTCTGGATAGAGGTTGGTTGCAGGGTGATTGTGGGGTTATTAAGACTGGTGGATGGCTGTGGGGAATAGTGAGATGACGGGGAAGACTCAGAGTGTGATAAAACTGTCTTCTGGGAAATACAAGGATGTATGGATGAAGGTTAAGTGCAGGGTGCTGGCAGGTGGTAGATCTAGGAGTGAGCTTATAATTGCTATCAATCAAAAGGCTCAAGAAATGGTGCTTAGAAACATACCAGACACTAATTACTTGTCCTTGATGAAGATTCAGGTCCAAGGAATGTGGTAGTGACAGTAAGGCTCAATTGGGATGATCTGGTATTGGAAAACGATCTAATGAAGCTATCCTCAGTCTTTTCCAATGCTTGAACAGGGTGACAACAATCCAGTGGCTTGGTTGCAGTCTTTGGCTTGATGCTCTTCTCTTTTCTTCACTTATCTCCGCTCTACCAAGTGAATTTTGGATCATTTTTCCAAATTAATTCCACATAATGTTTCACATAGAATGTTTCCATTCCTGGAATAGAATTGCTTCTATGCTTTCATTCTCTTGAGAAACAGATAAGGGTTAGGGATATGAGGAATACCTGTTGAATGTTGAGAGGGTGTGCGCGTACCATAGAGAGAGATCAGATCGATTGCGAAGAACTCCTTTTTGTCTGGGAAGGACTACCTGCAAGTAAGAATACAAGACCACCAGATTTTAGTTAGACAATAAATGAGGGAACTGCCTTGGGCCCAGGAAATATTAGACTTCCTTTCGAAGGTGGTCAGTTCCCCTTTTAATACGAATTAACACAAATGATAATAAAGAAGCTATTGCAAAATCACGATTTAGGTACCTCGTTACCAAGCAATAGAGACTAAACTACCGATAATAAAATGTCACGTTGTTTGTTTGGTCAATGGTCGTTGATACATTCAGGTCGAGTTACAGGGATAAACCAGACTGGATCTGAGGTTGTTAGGAGACAAATAGGTGAGAGGAAGGTTTTGGGTATAAGTCACAGTGACCGATGCCGGTCACTGGATAACCGACTGCGGTTAGAGAACCGCTGCCGGTAGGGGATAACCGACACCGGTAGGGTTAGTAATCTAGGAACTTCTGGATAGAGGTTGGTTGCAGGGTGATTGTGGGGTTATTAAGACTGGTGGATGGCTGAGGGGAATAGTGAGATGACGGGGAAGACTCAGAGTGTGATAAAACTGTCTTCTAGGAAATACAAGGATGTATGGATGAAGGTTAAGTGCAGGGTGCTGGCAGGTGGTAGATCTAGGAGTGAGCTTATAATTACTATCAATCAAAAGGCTCAAGAAATGGTGCTTAGAAACATACCAGACACTACTTACTTGTCCTTGATGAAGATTCAGGTCCAAGGAATGTGGTAGTGACAGTAAGGCTCAGTTGGGATGATCTGGTATTGGAAAACGATCTAATGAAGCTATCCTCAGTCTTTTCCAATGCTTGAACGGGGTGACAGCAGTGGCTCGGTTGCAGTCTTCGGCTGGATGCTCTTCTCTTTTCTTCACTTGTCTCATTTCTGCCAAGTGAATTTCGTATCTTTTTTCCAAATGAATTCCAAATCATTTGTTTTTGGTTGGGGGAGGTCATTTACAGGGAACGGATGGCGGTTACGTAACCGACGGCGGTCGAGTAGGAACCGATGTCGGTTAAGTCAAAGTGGGCTATTTTTAGTAAAATAGCCAACTTTCCCTCCTTTTCTCTCGAGGAGATTAGTTGTGGGCTTGGTCAAGTCATTATTAGGTTGGTTTTGGTGCGGGTGAGGAGTAATTAGTCATGGGTGTGGATGTAGACCAAGTTATAGGTCTTAATTAGGTTAGTTTAGGGTTAGGGCTAGGTCATGATGAGGTGGCGAAATGAGGTGGCAGGTTTGGAGATGTGGATTTATTAATTATAAGGTAATTAATAAATAATTGTGTAAGGTTTAGGTGGTGAGGTTAGGTTGTGAAATGAGATGTGGGGTACAGGGTGTCGTAAGACACAAATTTGGTGTCTACATTAGCCCCTTGTTGTCGTGTAGCTTTTCTTGTAAAGCTGCACTGACAATAATAAGAAGTGGTTACTCCTGTTAAGGGTATAGGTAATCCCCCTCAAATCTATCACAGATTGAGGTGACGTGAAATCAGGGATAGGGTTGATAAAGGGTGAATGGTGTTGAGATGATGGTAAGATGGTGGGGTAAGTTCAAGGAAGCAGATGCACGTTGAAATGTAGTAGTGTGACCAGGGTACATGATTTGAAGAGCAAACAAGCAATTCATAGGCAAAGGTCGATAGTTTATCCAAACAAGGGTGATATAATCCTGGTATCCAAGGCATAGGAAGTAGCTCCAGGGGATATAACAGGTAAGGTACAGGAACGTTTAGGCATGTTCGGCAGTACCAAATGGTTGGTTTGGTTGATATAAACGTCACGGTCTTGGTCTAGGCAAAGTTAGTCGACTGATCAAGTCAAGTACCCTAATCATGCTAAAACATGAACAGGTGAGCTTGATTGAACAAAAAACTACATGATGGGTGGATAAAATTGTAATTTGCGGGTTTTGGGTGAGGTGTGTAATTGGTGTGGCTTTGGGTCGGGCCGATTGATTAGTGAGGGCCGTGGGTCGTGCCTGATTGGTTGGTGCGGCCTTGGGTCAGGCCTGAGTGGTTGGTTGCGGCCTTGGGTCAGGCCTGATTGAGTGAGTTGCGGGCCTTGGGTCGGGCCTGATTGGTTGGGTGCGGCCTTGGGTCGGGCTTGATTGGTTGGTTGCAGGCCTTTCAGGCCTAATTTGGTTGGGTGCGGCCTTGGGTCGGGCCTAAATGGTTGGTTGCGGCCTTGGGTCGGGCCTGATTGGTTGGGTGCGGCCTTGGGTCGGGCTGAATGGTTGGTTGCGGCCTTGGGTCGGGCCTAATTGGTTGGGTGCGGCCTTGGGTCGGGCCTAATTGAGTGGTTGCAACCTTGGGTCAGGCCTTGGGGTGCGGCCTTGGGTCAGGCCTGATTGAGTTGGTTACGGCCTTGGGTCAAGCCTGATTGGTTGGTGAGGCCTTGGGCGGCCTGATTGAGTTGGTTGCGGCCTTGGGTCCTGATTGGTTGGGTGCGGCCTTGGGTCGGGCCTGATTGGTTGGTTGTGGCCTTGGGTCGGGCCTGATTGAGTGGTTGCGGGCCTTGGGTCAAATGGTTGGTTGTGGCCTTGGGTCAGGCTAAGGCTGGGTCAGCAAATGGTTGGTTGCGGCCTTGGGTCGCGAATTGGTTGGGTTTGGGTCGGGCCTGGTTGATGAATTGGGGATGGTTGGTTGCGATGAAGTCATTAGGTCGGGCCTGATTGAAAGGCTATGGTTAGCAAAGGATTCGGGGTGGATAAGGGTGAGCAAAGCCAGGGGAGTTGATGGGTGAATAAGGGTAGAAATTGGTGGTAAGGGCGGGAGTTAGAGTGAACGGTTATAACCGATATCGGTTAGATGACCGATACCGGTATTCTAGGGCACAAAATAACCGGTATCGGTTATAGGTCAAAACCTATAAAAAGAAAAATACGGCCTGTCATTGTCACTTTGTGAATTTGAGCAGCCCAAATTTGACAGCTTGTCTGAGGTGTGAAGTGATTTTGTTGAGTTTGTGGGCTGAGGTGGCATTATTTGAGTGGAGGAGTGAGTGATTGGTAGACCCCAGCGAGCAGGAGGTAGAGTTTGATTGGTTGAGGACCCAGCTGAGGAGATTTGGAGCCATGGCACAACCAAGAGGAGCAGGAGGTGTTGGAGGAGCTGGACCACCGCCACCTATCCCACCACGATGACATTTAGTCATACCGGTAGGCTCTGAACTCTTATCTTATGTGAATTGAATGAGTTTAACTTAGATTTGGGTTTTGGGTAGGAATCCAAAATTTAATGAAATAATGAATAAATGGAGGTAATTTGTAAAATGGAGTGGGTAGGTAGGCTAGTTAGGTCAAAACGGCAGGGTGGGTAGGTTTTTAGGGTTTTTTGGTGGGTAAATAGGGAGAAATAGGTTAAAAGGGTGTTTTGCGGGCCATTTTGGGTTCGGCCCCCGGATTGGGACAGTGACTGATGTTGATCACTAAGCGACCGACATCAGTCACCAAATATTTGGAATAATTTGTTTGCTGAGAGACCGGCGTTGGTCATATGTCGACCGGCGTTGGTCATATGTCGACCAGTGTCGGTACCTTTTTTTTTTGTTAGAAATTGTATTGTTGGTTGGTTTTTTTGTTTGGGGGTGAAGGGGGAGGGGGTAGAGTTGATAAGAAAGGTGATCGGGGTGGGGGGTAAATGGGGTGGTTGTGTGGTTGGTTCGGGTAGGATAGGATAGGTGTGGGGTATGAAGTAGGAGGTGTTAAATTGGCGGGGGTATAGTTAGATGGCTAGAGTATATCGGGGTGGTTGGTTGGGTGGTTGGTAAGTAAAGGGGATGTGTAGAGTAAGTGTAGATGTGTGTTATAGAGTCGGGTTGTGGTTGGGTGGGTAAGGGGGTTAAGGGTAGGTAGTTGTTTTTGGAAAGGGTAGGCCTGATGAAGTGGGTTGTTTTTGCAGGCACGCCAGCAGCTTACGATGCGGGATCGGATGCCCCCGCTATTGAGATGGATGCGGCCACATGTGTCTGCAGCGCATTGGGCCATTATGCGAGAGGTGGGACTCGGCGGAGTCCAGCGGTATAGGGCTGTGGATAGGGACCACAGCCTGATGGTTGCCCTCATCGAGAGATGGGATCCAGCAACCAATGTCTTCCATCTCCCTACTGGAGAGATGACGATTACCCTAGAGGATGTGTATCGCATCCTGAGACTGTCGATCATAGGGGAGGCAGTGTTCCAGGTAGATGCAGAGACGGCGATGGACAACATTCTGCATGTATTTGGGGATGCAGCCGCATTATTGACCTATCACAGTGCGAGCATTGCCTATGGCGACATGTATCATGCACACCGACAGGAGACACGGCTTGCCGTGTTGATGATGATAGGCATCACATGCTTCGCCCTCCCAGACTCAGAGGGAGGCCGCTTCCCACGGGCTTTGATGGGGGTGTTGCACGAGATGGTAGAGGAGCATACATGCTATGCCTGGGCACCAGTGTATCTGGTGCAGCTATACAGAGAGCTGTGGGGTTATCGCCGGATGAGGTGATTTGGTATTTTCTCTACATTTTTGTTACATTGCTGGGCATACGAGCACATCATTTGTATACGACTAGTAGGGCTGCCCCAGCAGCCAGGGCCACAGATTGTCTATAGATATGGATTTCAGAGGTGGTTGGGAGTTGTGGGCCAGCCACGAGCGGTGCTCGCAGGACGGGATGTGGCCTACTACCATCATATGCTAGAGGGCTTGACCGCCCTGGACATTATATGGAGGCCCTACAGAGGCCATCAGCCCCGAGGAGGAGCCCGAGCACAGATGCGCTGGATCCAGTATAGTTTCTGGATAGCTAGACGGAGGCCCAGAGAGTATGAGCGGATACCCCTAGAGAGGGTACGACGGCAGTTGGGCTTGAGACAGGATGAGCCACCTCCCTTCCCACAGTACCGGAGGGATGATGTAGAGGTGCCACTACCTGCACCGCAGCGCGTTGACCCAGATTGGGTAGCAGAGAGGCCGGTGGATGATACAGTGGATGATGCTGGAGTGACAGGGGCCTTTTTGGTTTGGTGGGTAGGGGAGAGAGCAGCTAGGAGAGCACAGCCCACACAGCCAGATTTGGCGGCTGTTATAGCAGAGAGGGACCAGCTCTTAGGACAGGTGTAGTTGTTACAGGGGTAGCTTGCTGCTGCGCAGGCACAGATTGGGGTGCTACAGGGGCAGTTAGCCCAGGCATAGGCTCAGGCATAGCCACAGGCACTGGTACAGCCACAGGCTCCACCATAGGCACAGGCACCTGCCGCAGGCACAGGGCACCGTACAGGTACAGGCACAGGGTGTACCGGCAGGACAGGGGCCACTACTATTAGGAGTCGAGGGACCAACCCCAGTAGCCATGGTGGCACGAGCCCGCTATATGGAGGTGAGAGCGGAGGCCCAGTATTATCAAGACGTCCTTGATTGGTACCAGGGGCTGACTATCAGCCATATGCGGTGCACAGAGCTGAGACATCTCGGAGCCAGAGATCCCAGGGAGGTGCAGCCATAGCCGGTGGGTTTGTTATAGGGAGGAGGCAAGAGCCAGCGCAGGGACCAGCAGGGAGAGGGGCTGAGGGTGGTGGGGAGAGCTGAGACATCCCTGGAGCGGAGATGGGTTTTTGGATATTGGATATAGACACCGGTTTATGAACTGGTCATGTATATAGAGGCCTGTGTGCCCACATATGATTTATTTATTCATTCTTGTTGTATATACCGGCATGCGAGCCGAGTACAGGTTGTATAGTTGATACCGGCCTGCGAGCCGAGTATATTTTTGACTTGAGAGACCGGCCTGCGAGCTGAGTCAAGATTTTGACAGGGATAGCGGCTTGCGTGCTGGCTTTGTATTATTTTAAGCTCACAAAGGCCCCCATGCAAGGGAAGTTGTATATTGAAACATTGATATATATATATATATATATATATATATATATATATATATATATATAGATGATGATTTTGATCCACATGGTGTGTATAAAAATGTTTTATGTGTTTTGTCGATGGTTTTTGAAATTGAATGTATATAGATGATGAGTTTGATGAAATTGTGATGATATATATATGTGTTGATGTGATTCTGATGACAAATATTGATAATGATGTCATTATGGAGGAAAAAGAGGCGGGTGCTACCAAAAATTTGCAAAAAATGAAGAAAAAGCCTAGGTTTAAGCGAAAGGAGACATGTGACCGATATCGGTTAGCTAACCGATGTCGGTAGATATATGACCAATACCGGTTAAGTAACCAATATCGGTTATGCTAAAACAAGATTTTCTAAAAATAGAAAAGCTTGGGAGACAACTTGAGTTCTTATTTTTAGAGGCATGCAATAAGTTAAATATGATGATGCGACGTTGTTTGACGACTGATACAAGTAATTGCATGGGAGAATTGAGTGATAAGGAGGAAAGAGATAGGTAAAGTGATTGTGGGCTAAGATTAAGAAGGCAGAAAGGTAAGTTATATTGAAGAGGGCGGTGAACATGGCTGGACAAGGAGAAGCATCTAGCAGGCAGAGACGAGAGGGAAGACATGTTCCACCGCAAGCTGCTGCATCCCAAGAGGTAAACTATTTGGTTGTAATTTTAATTCTTTCATGTTTTATGAATAGGATGAGAGAAGGTAAGTGGATAGAGATGAGAAATAAAAGGTGATAGGTAAGGGTTTGGGATGGGGTGAGTGTTAGGGGGTAGGTAAGTGGGGTTTCGCGTATGTTTGTAGGTATAGAGAAGAGTAAACGAGCAAAATAATTATCGTAGGGGGTGTTTTTAAGCAGGTTGTATATGTTTGACATTGACTGGTATTGGTTAGGCAACCGGTATCGGTTATGTATAACCGGTATCGGTTACTATATGAAATTCCAGAATGTGAGAAAAAAACACTTTGGGATTTGATTTATTGAATGGTTTGTTTCTTGATTTGATGTATGCAGGCAGAGGCAGGGTTGAGGATGAATGATAGTGTGCCAGCTTTGCTGTCACGAGTCCGAGTGGATGTAACACCAACTGAATAGGTATTGATAAACTGTGTGGGGTTAAGTGGAATCCACTTTTATTCACGAATCACACGCAATCATGCTGTGTTACAGGTGTTGATTGAGAGGTGGAATCTGGAAAAGAATACCTTTTATCTACCAACAGGGGGGATGACAGTGACGTTGGAAGATGTGTTTAGAATTTTGAGGCTCCCAATTACAGGAAGACCAGTGTATCAGGCATTGCCTAGCGCAGCGCGGGGAGTGATAACAGTAGTATTTGGTTCAGCTGCACGAGATTTGACACAGTGAGGTTTGACATTCACTTATGGTACAATGTATGCAACACACCCTGAGGAAACAAGGTTGGCAGTGGTATTAATGATAGCGGTGGGGTATTATGCATTACCGAGGGTGGATGGGGGAAGATTTCCAAAAGCATTGATGTGTATTATTTTGGAAATGATAGAAAGGAGCGTGACTTTCGCATGGGTGCCCGCATATCTGGCGGAGCTATACAGGGGTTTATGGGCATGCAAGCAAAATCATAGGACAACACTGGATTGTGCATACTTATTACATTGTTGGGCCTATGAGCACATTGTTTGTGTGTGCAACTAATAGGCCGACCAATCCAGGATCAAGAGAGACAGGAGTGCAAAGGTTAGGATTCCGATGATGGGTCCAGACAGAACAAGAGGCGAGATCCTAGGCCATGATAGATGACATCGAGTATTATAGGCAGGTATGGGAGATGGTGATGATTGTAGATATTTGTTGGAGGCCCTACGGGAACTATATGGTGATAGAGAATATAGCTGAGGAGTTGAGGGGTGTAGAGCGATTGAGGTGGATCACAGGGCACAAACCAGGTGAGTATGAGAGGATTCCTCTAGATCGCGTGCGGCGACAATTTGGATTTGTTCAGGATATACCTATGGCTTATAAACCATACATGAGGATTGACGCCGAGGCATTATTCTCACCTCCCCGGCTGACACCTCCAGAAGGGCCAGATTAGATAGTAGCCGATTGCATGGTAATGGATGCGGGAGCGATAGAGGCTTATAGATTATGGTGGGTAGCAGAGCTGCGAGGTGTCATGTGAGAGGGCCGATCATCCTGACATAGCTGTGATTACAGCCGAGAGAGACCACCTATAGAATTTGGTTCACCAGCTTCAAACACAGGTGAATGAGACAACTAGGATTCTTAGAGGTTTCGCAGACTTACGAGTGGAGAGACTAGAGGCAAGATTCCTCCACGCGAGAGGACGTATTCATATGTTACAGGAGAGATTGGCAGATCAGTGGGAGGAACCAATAGTAGTGGCACCTTTGAGGATGGAGAGGCCAAGTGAGTGGCATCGACGATCACGATCACCACCTGGTTCGGGAGGAGGCGCAAGGGTCTAAGTGAATTTCATAGGAGTATAAGAATAAATAAGGATGCCGACCTATGCATCGATGATAGAGAAGATGTATTTGTTTAACATCTAAATAAAACTAAATATGTATGTTGATTTGAGTTATGATAATAATAAGAATGGTTGTGTTCTGAATGTTTTGTTTTTTAAAAAAAAAAGATGAATGTTATCAAATAGAAATACACAAAAATATTTATATTTACAACACATGATAGGTTATGGTAGGGGATGGTCGAGCTAACCTTGGGAGACCCCATGTCTCCTAAGTGCTACCTACATAGCTCGTTGCACAGAGCAAGGAGGGGCCTCAGACCGATGTAGTTCTCCTTTAAGACCAGGGAGAGGTGAATTCAGGAAATTTGGTTAGTGGTTTGGCAATTTGTTGGTTGGTAAAAAATATTGATATTGGTAGGGTAATGTTGTTGGTGTTGGTAAGGAATTGGAAATGTTGGTGTAGGTATAGGTGAAGAGAAAGTTAGCTTACCCAAGTAGTAGGGAATCGTGTCCTAATTAAGGTCAACACATAATCCTAGATTCAAGTAAAAGAGGTAAAAATGTCCCGTAGTTGAGAAGAGCTAAACAAACCCCTTGTTAACGTCAGATGAGCTTGAATCCCTAGGTGCCTTGCATAGGCGAGAAGTCGATAGGTGAAAAGAGTTATATAATCACAATATATCAGATATACGTCACGTCCCTTGAGTTTTGTTTCTTTGACGAATGGTGAGGTGAGGTGGATGGTATAGCGGGGGTGTAGAGAACTTGTTATAAGGTGATTATTCTGACGAAAGATAACAAAACCTAAATAGACAAGTCCATAACTCAAAAGTGCTTTGGGATACTACTTTTTACTTTTCTGGATATAGACTGATCGATGCGGCAAGTCTACATGGGATATGTATTTTGTTGTTCTTGAGGTCTTCACGAAGCTAATCAATGCGAGAAGCTTCTGATAAAGGATGACTTTGTATAGCTATCCTTCAAGGGAGTAGTCTATTTATAGTAGCAGATGCGGTTTTTGTATATAGCTGTCCTTCGGGGGAGCAGTCTATTTATAATAGTAGAAGTGGCTTTGCACATAGCTATCCTTCGAGGGAGCAGTCTATGTATAACTTAGAGGTCTAGATGTCCATTTGGCATGAAGCATCTAGTTTTGTAGGAAGTTTGACTCAAGAATATCCCATAAGCGTATAATTGAGAACGTGTTATTTTGATACTTTTAAGTCATGGACTAGACTAATAAGGGGAAGGCATATTTAAGGGGAGGTGATGACCAAACCATGTGAGCTTGATTCTATTTTGAGATACATGAAACAAAGTGTATGAGGTGGTAAATGAGCTCAAGGGATGAGCACAAGGTAGATAAGAAGTGATATAACACTAAATTCAACAGTAGAATGGTCGAAGATGCAAGGCATTAAGGGGTTCAAGCTCAGGTTTACCATTAAGTGAAGCTAAACGATAAGTGTCTGATCCATAAGTGTGAGTGATAATGTAAGGCCCAATCCAATTTGGAGCAAATTTTCCGCGTTTGGTTTTTTCTAGTTTGGTTACATGTTGATTCTCTTTGAGGACAAGATCACCAACCTTAAAAGTACGCTCATGAAGTCGCTTATCATAAGCACGCTTGACGCGCTTTTGATAGATTTGAAGGTGGTCAAGAGCTGTAAGACGACGCTCGTCAAGAAGCTCCAATTGGGCTAACCGCTCTTGGTGGAAATCATCATTGGTGAGAATATCTTGAAGAGATATTCTTAGGAAGGGTATTTGTATTTCAAGAGGCAAGACAGCCTTAGTACCATATACCAAAGAAAATGGGGTGGCATTAGTGGAGGTATGAATGCTGGTATGATAAGCCCAAAGGGAAAAGGGGATGTGATTAGGCCAATTGCTTCCAAAATCGTTAACAACTTTCATGAGAATTTTGGTTAGGGTTTTGTTAGAAGATTCGGCTTGACCATTTACTTGTGGATAGTAAGGTGATGAGAAGCTAAGTTTGATACCAAAGTTGTCACAAAGGTCTTGTAACAACTTATTTTTGAAATATTTTCCATTATCTGTTATTAGGCGATGAGGAATGCCAAAACAAAAGATAATGTGATGGTTAATGAATTCTACAATTTTTTCTTTTTTGGTTGAAATGAGTGGAATGGCTTCCACCCATTTAGTGTAATATTCGGTTACTGTGATTATCCAATGGTGACGTTGCGAAGAGGGTGGGTGAATCTCACTAATAAGGTCTAAACCCCATTGTGAGAAAGGCCAAAGATCTCGTGCGACCTGTAGTGGATGGCTAGGAGTATGTTGAAGATTGGCATGTTCTTGACAAATAACACAACGCTTAACATATTCGTAGCAGTCGTTATTAAGAGTAGGCCAATAATAGCCTAGGTGAAGGATCCATTTGGCCACGGCAATGCCACTAAAATGTCCACCACAAATACCATCATGGACTTGTTGGATGGTATAGGTGACCTCCGCACCGGTTAGACATTGAAGGAGGATGCCATCAAAGCCACGTTTATAGAGGAGTCCCCCCATGACGACATAACGAGAAACACTTTTAAGAAAAGCACATTTTCCGTTACTAGTAAGGTCAGGTGGGAGAACAGAGGTTGTAAGGTATTTGTAAAATTGGTGATACTAGGTATCCTGCGAATTAGCAGACACATTATTTATCATACAAACCTCTGGGGCTGAGTAAGATGGGGAAAAGATTTGTTGGACCAAGACAAATATGTCAGAGTTGGTTGGTGAGGTAGGAATCTACGAGGCTAAGCAAGCCATAGTATCCGCAAATTTATTAGTAGAGCGGGGAATGGTTTGGCTAGAATAATGAGTAAATAAGGTCAAAAGTGAATCCACGTAATGTTTGTACTTTTGAAGTTCCTCATTTTTACATTGGTAGATGCCCGTAACTTGATTGACAACCAGTTGAGAGTCACCGAAAATGTTAATAGATTTTACACCTAAGTGTAATGTAACCTGGAGACCCAAAACAAGGGCCTCATATTCTGCTGTATTATTAGTGCAGGGGAAATCAAGACGGAATGAAAGAGGCATAGGTTCAGCATCCAGAGGAATGAGAACAATTCCTGCCCCTCTGCCGTGCTGGCATTTGGATCCATCGAAGAAGAGGGTCATTGGATACGACTCCTCACTGAGTGAAAGAGTGGTGATAAGTTCGTCAGGGAAAGTAAAATTGGTAAATTTTTCCCCAGGTAAAGGGGCTTCCATGAGTTGGTATGTAATAGTTTGTCCTTTGATTGACTTCTGGTGTACAAACTCAAGGTCAAGGTCAGCAAGGAGCATAAGCCATCGAGAAATGCGTTGGTTTAGATGAGGTTTGGCATACATATAATGGATGGGGTCCGCATTGGTGATGACAAAAGTTTTGTGATTCAGGAGGTAGTGTCAGAGTTTGGTGGCCACGAATGATAGGGCTAGGCACAACTTTTCTACATGTGTATACCTAGTCTCATAATCCACCAGAGTATGACTTATGTAATAAAAAGCTTGTTCTTGATGCTCGGAGTCACGATGTGGGAGCATGGCTCCTACAGCATGGTCGGTGGCAGAAAGATAAAGGTAGAAAGGGCGATCATCCTAAGGTGGGATAAGCATGGGTGGCTGCAAGAGATATGCTTTAAGAGCCTCAAAGGCTTGGTGGGACTCTTCGCTCCATTGAAAGACAATGTCCTTTTTAAGGAGATGATGGAAAGGTTGACATCAATCCGAGAGTTGTGAGATGAAACGCCAGATAGATTGGAGTTTGCCCTGCAAACTACGTAATTGTTTGAGGTTAGTGGGTGGGGGCATTTCTAGGATAGCTTTGACTTTAGCTGGATCAAACTCGATGCCACACAATGAGACGATAAAACCAAGGATTTTTCCCGAAAGGACACCAAAGACACATTTCTTTGGTTGAAGATGAACACAGTATTGTAACAGGCGATCAAAAATAATGGTTAAAACATCGAAATGTTCACTGCGATGTTTAGATTTGCCAAGAAGATCATCGACATAATCCTCAAGGATAGTGTGCATAATGTCATGAAAAATATAAGTCATAGCCTGCTAATAGGTCGCACCAGCATTCTCAAGGCCAAACGGCATGACATGATAACAGAAGGTTCCCCAAGGAGTTATGAAGGTAGTTTTATGTTGATCGGCTGGGGCTACCAAAATTTGATTGTATCCCGAGAATCCATCCATGAGAGAAAGCATCTCATGGCCCGCAGTGAGATCAACAAGTTGATCAATACTTGGGAGGGGGAAGTCATGCTTTGGGAAAGTGAGGTTAAGGTCCCAGAAATCCGTACATATCCAAAGTCCCCCCATTTCTTTAGTGACAGGTACGATGTTAGAAATCCATTGAGGATAGTCAATAGGTAAGATGAAGGAAAAAGAAAGGAGTCGTTGAAGCTCTTCTTTGACTAAGAGGGCAATGCGTGGATGCATTTTTCTCAGTTTTTTTTTAACTGGTTTGGAGTCAGATTTCAGAGTAATGTTATGGACAACAATGTCAGGATCGATTCCTAACATGTCAACATAGGACCAAGCGAAAGCTTGGTTGCGGGCACGGAGGAAGGTAGTGAAGGTAGTTTGTTCTGATGCGTTAAGAGATTGTTCGATCTTCACAATGTGAGGATCTTCCTCTGTGTGGATGTTGATTTCTATAGTCAACTCATTCAACATGGTTTGAGTGTCAGATGGTAAGGTGCGTTGAATATAAGAGTCATCCGCACCAAGGTAAGTGAGGATGGAGTCGTCATCCTGGCACTCAACAACATTAATTGAAGGTGAGTCTTCTTTGATCATGTCTAGATACAGAAGGGGAAGAGAAGATGGGTCTTCATTATCGTGTTGATAAGTGAGAGGACCCAGGAAGATAGCGTTTACGAAAAAAAGAAGTTAGGAGGGATAGATTCCGAGTCTATCGACTCTGTGGGTGACGATGGAAAAATGGCACCCTGAACTGTTGTTACTTTCTCCTAAGCATACAAGTGTTGATATGTGATTTCTTGTAAAAGGATGTGTTCCTCGATTCAGAAATCATGCTTGATATGTACTGAATTTCTTGCAGATTGCAGATCTTGACTGAGTCAGAATATGATTAGACTCTTTTATTTATTTCATTTTGTGTCTGAATATTAATCTGATCACGGAATGAATTATAGAGATATTCATCTATAATATCTAGTCTTAGATCAGTGGGATTGATCCAAGTAATGCTTTAAATTTGTTTGTGATAAATTAGATCATAGACCTTGAACAGGTTGCAAGGTATGAAAGCATTGATTAAGCTGGTCAGGAGTATGACTCGGGCTGATCTTGGGAAATGAAATGGTTCCCGATATCAAAGTATATCTGGAAGGTCTCGATTGTAGACCAGGTAATAATTCGTTTACATACAATTCTGCAATAAGAACAGGAGCTAACTCTGTTCTAGAAGGTATGATACAGGTCTTTCCGAGTTTGCAGGACAAGGACCAAACTGGAATTATTAAGGGTTAGTAACCTAAAACTAAAACCTAACCTAGGGGTTAGATTATTGTTAGTCTAACCTAGACCTAGGCTATGTGTTAATATCCTAAGTTAGTATCTATGTGTAAATTTGTTAGTGTGGGTATTACCCTAAACTCTAACCTAAGATACTAACCTAACTAATGAGGAGATTATGAAGGGGCCTATGGAGGGTGGCGAACCATGGGCGGTGTTTTCTATGGCAATAAATGTAAGGGATAAGGATGAAGGACAGGTCATGGCGGAGGCTTAGGCGACGGCTAACCGGTGAGGACGTGGCAGGTCGCTAAGTTTGGAAATGAACATGAGTTTTAGATGGACTGTCACCAAATCTGGCGGTCGGTGGAAGTTGAGTTTAAGCGGGAAAATTGGTTTAATGGCATTTAATTTTCTCGGAAAGCGAGCTCAGAACTCGCGAGAAGGCATGCAAACGGGAAGTTTGTGGGTTTGTTTGGCTTATCGCGATTTTCGGTTTTTGCTCTGCTTGTTTACTGGTTCTTCGCACCAGTTCTCTTTGAGTTGCATGGCAAGAATGAATTTCTCTGGCTCTTTTCTCTGTCATGGAGGATATATATGTGATGGAGACAGCGAAATTTTGTTGGTCGCTTTATCTTGGAAAAAGAAAAGGAAGTTTGAGCTCCTCCAGTGGTCTGCTTCGGAAATTTGATCAAAAAAAAAATACAGGCATGCTAGGCCCTAACCTTTAAATATCTTGCTGTCTTTCAAATGATTTCATTAGAACAACTCTGTTCAAATGTTTTGAGGAAATAGATAAATTTCTATAGAGATCTTGTTTAAATTTTGGTACTGTATCTCTTCTGGTTCGATTTTTCAATTTCCTTTTGATGGGTATTTGTTAAAATCGAATAGTGGCTCTATTCCTTTGTGTATTCCTTTTTGGTTTAAATATGTGAGATATTTATATTTATAAAGGTATGAATGCTCGGCCTGTTTGGCGTGAGCCCGTCGAATATACTGTGTAGGGTGTAGACCACTGTCTTGCCGTCGATTTTTGATTGTCAATGCTGTTGTGAGACAGTAGGGAAGGATACTGGTGTACCTGTTTGATTGTTCAGTGTTTTGGAAATTTTGGAAGCTCTGTCGTGGTTTTTGTTGACAGTGACTAATGATACTTTGTGGGTTTCATTTGTCTTCTAATTTTGCTTGGGAACAGGTAACTGTCGTGTTACCTTAGTCTAAACGACCCAGTGGAAGTTGTTTTTCCTTGTTATTGTGGAAACGGGATTATTTGTTGGCTGTGTATAATATTGAAACATCTATACTTTATTTTATCGACTCAGTGGAGTCCATGATTGAATCGTATATTACTATCTACTGCTGTGGATGTAAATTCATCCTGGTGTTTTGTTATTTGATTTCGTGGAAGCTTTGTAGAGAAAGGAACAGGCTTTCTGACCTCGGTTATTTGAAATAAATAAGGAGTATAGATTTCTTGGGTATGCATTGCATTTCTTTTTGAAAGCTGTTTGAAAGTTTTGAAGCGGCTCAGTTGATTTCCTTGCTTGAAAAGGGTATTTGATTTGCTTCACTTGTTTCATTCTGAATGTTTGCCATGGAGGGTATAGAAGAATTTATTAATTAATTCCATCTTATACTGTTGTTGGGTTCTGCGATTTTGGGCGTAAACCCGTTTTCTGCATGTAATGTGTAATTATAGATTTATAATGGATATATTCTGAACGACTCAGAGGAGACGATTCAATGATTTATATTTCTATTTGGGCCGCTGTTCAATTTGAATATGTTTAAATAGTTGGTGAATGATGAACCAGTGGTTGGAAGGAATGACACGTACTAAGACCTCTGTATTTCCTGGAATTACTCTTGTGTTGCATGGATTTTGTTGTACAGTTTCTTGGATATATTTTTATGTTCGTTCCTTGAAATCTTGTGCGAAAAATGGGCAAGACTTAGTCGGGTTCTTGATTTGAAATCGTTAATTAAAAAGTTCTGCCTGAGTTTTAGCATGTACACTATTTACTTGTCCAAAGGGAAACAGTGACAATCGTTTACCATTTCACTGTAGTTCAGGTTTAGAGGATTGAGGAAGTTAACTTGTATCTTCTATTGTTTCAGTTGAAACTTGACTTGATATACTGTTGTTGATATTGGACATTTTGTCAGAATAATGGTCTGTATCAGGTAACGCGACCCTGTATAAGTTAATCGTAAGTACTTTTGACTAACTTCGATTAGTACAGATGTATATACAGAGTGTTGTGTTCCTTTCTGATTTCTTATAGGAGGCGATAGTGTATATCATGGCATTGGTAAGGAAATCTCTGTATGGTCTTGTAGATGCATCAATCGCTTATTGTAAATAAGTCTGTTGTTGACAACGATACTTTAGAGGTTTCTGATTTCGGACTTGATTCTAAAGCCTTGCTGTGTTTTAAAAGAAGTAGCTTTGGGCTTAGGGTTGATATATGAATTGTTGATGTGTTAGTTGCTGTACAGGAATGTTGCTGTGTTTCTATTTCTTGATTTAGTACAGCGATCTTGCTTGCGGCTTGTCTAACTTGTTCATTTATATACTGGTTGAATGTTTTCATATGTGAAGACGGTACAGTGATGAACATAGGTGAAAGGAAGTATGAATGGATTTGTTCTTTCTCTTCCTTTATTTCATATTTGTTGATATTTGTCAAACAGTGGGAAATTGTTTTGTAACATTTTGGTGGAGTCCCGAATTGTTATGTTATTCTTTTTTTTGGAAGAATGAAACAATCTGACCAATGTTGTGATTTTGGATTCGACGATTGTTGTGTACATTCGTTCCTTGATTCTTTTAATATTTGATGAAATATTAGAATGAGATTAAGACTATTTTGTAACAATGATAGAGTTACATAATTGTAATCATTTTGTATTACAAGGTCATAGTCTGAATGTGTTTACTTATTTGGATATTTGATCTCATTTAAACAGGGTGTTTAATGAAAACAATTGATGGATTGCAATTGTTTTAAAAGTTAGTGCTTATCATGCTCAGTTCATTGAACTGACTCATGTTGACTATTTTTGCAGATGGTTGCCGTAAGAGGTAAAAGCAATGCAGATCTGACAAGCTGATCAGATTGTTTATTTGATTTATAATGAATTACAGCTTGATTTTATAGATGTACTATATATGAAAAGATGTTTCTTTTCCGTTGAACATTGTATCAAGTATGCTGTTGCATAAATTGTAATTGTATAGTTTCAAGGAAATGGAAATAAGTGTGTGATACTTATGTGTTGTATTCTATTTCTCATGGATGACCTTCTTCGGTTTATGTAACGAAGGGGCATTATTATTATTGTATAATATGGATGCTTTTGAGATTAACAATGAAAGCTTATAAGAAAATGAGATTGAATTCTTATGAGTGTTGGTAGTTCTAAATTGTTCTAGTAAAAGCAATATTGGATTTAAATATTTGTCTTTCTAGAAGATAGGTTAAAATTGAGCCTAGAGAGAACGCTAAACAAGCTGGATTAAATTACTAATCCCTAGTCCTGAGAATGACAGGACATTATTAAATTGGACTCTTAATCAATTATATCTTTATACTAGTAAGTATGATATAAATTCAGTTAAGAGAACTGATATAAATCAATGGAGTTCAGATGGCAATCTCAAGTAAAGGTTATGAGATATTGTCCAAATCTGTTGTTTTAGAATCAGGTGTATTCTAATGACTCCTTGATGAGAACTTGACCTTAATACCTCTACCATGTAATGGGTTTAATAGAGGAGGGTCGTCTCAAGACGAAGAATCCAGGGATTGGGAAGGACTTATCTTGGGGAAAAGTCCTTATAGTAATTTAAACTCTAGTGCGTAATGCATGTTGTTAAGTAGATCTTTTCGAGGCGGATTTAAAGGTTGACGACACCAGTCAACTGCAGGGTTGTACCTCCGAGAAGGTTAGGATCTTCTCGAAGATACAACAATGCAGGTGACTTATGGCGACACCCTTTGCATGGATCGCTAAGATTTACACTTGACTTCGCATGAGTTATTCAGAGTCCGATTAAGAACGTGGTCATGTTATAAGGCTGCCTAGGAGATTCGGGGTATCATGACACACTGGTTGAACTGCAAGGTTGAACCAGTATGTCACCATATCCCTAATCCTCGTGGACAACCATAAAACATTATCACCTTGTTAATCTGTCTCCGAGTGATTCAGTTGTGAAAGGAAGGACTGACAGTAGTCAGTGAAAACATTCTATATAACATATGAATGGGGTGAAGGACGTATTCAAGATTAACGAGTATGCCGTTAAGGAATACGAGACATTAACAGTATGTTTAAAATCTTTGGCCAAAGTATCGCAAGCTGCTGATTGCGTTGTCCTAATTCACCTAGTCTAAGGGATGAGATGCCGATGAATAATGGTAACAGTTATTCAGTTAGATTCCTTGGACAGAGCATTCTGAATCCCAGATTAGGGAAGAGAACCGCAAGAGTGTTGTGTTAAATAAAAACACTAACTCTTTTTACTCATGAATAGATCGGTAGATTACCGAGTCATGGAATGAATAGATCGGAGGTATTCCGAGTCATTACAGCTGCATATGGTTGTCTGTTATATGAATGGTTATTTGATTTGTGAGTTCTAAATTATGTATTTAGAACCAGGATGCATTTATCAAAAAAAAAAAAAATTCACTTGTTCTAAGGTATAAATTGAGGATGTTACATCTTGGTATCAGAGCTGAAGGTTGCAGCTCTTGGACCTATTGAGTCCATAATCTGATAAAAACCTGAATTTTCTGGTAACAGAAAATGGTTAGAACAAGGGGGAACGTTGCGGGTAATGCTCCACCTGAAGGAGGAGCGGCAACAACCCAGAAACTTGATGAGATCCTTGCTGCCCTGTTGGACACAAGAGATCGTTTAGCTGTACTTGAACAGCAAGTGATGGGAAATGAGGAGGATGAAGAAGCTGGTAATAATAATCAGCAACCTCCTGAGGACAACCCCGAAATTGGTGTTGATGTTAATGTTGGAAATGCACCTGTCCAACCAGAAAATAAAAAGGCCAGATTGGCAGCAGAACTCACTAATGATATAAAAAGGATAAGTCCACCTAAGTATGATGGCACCACATTAGGAGATGGGGCTGAGAACTGGCTCAGTGAAATGGAGAAGTACTTTGCAATAAGGAACTTCTCAGAGGAAACCAAAGCTATTTGGGGAGCCTATCAGCTTTCACACGAAGCATCTTCGTGGTGGGATAGCCGAAAAGCTGAGTTAAACATTGATGAGACCAATATTACTTGGGATCAATTTAAAGGCTATTTTAGGCAACGTTGGCTGCCACAACTTTTCTATGATCAGAAAATGACAGAATTTCAGAACTTGGCTCAAGGGAAGCTAACGGTAACTGAATACTGGGAGCGGTTTACAAAACTCCTCAAGTATGTACCGCAGTATCAAACTGACGAAAAGTTCAGGATACGGAAATTCATCATGGGATTGAATCCTGTGATAGGAGGAGAGGTCGACGTTCACAGTCCAACCACTATGGAAGGAGTTGTTGAAAAGGCCATAAGGCAAGAACAGAAATTAAAGGCTATTTCTGCTCATAAGGAGGAAGTGCGGAAAAAGACTGCAAACCCTTCTTCAACCTCTCTTGCACCCAGAAAAGGACCATGGAAAAAGTTTGGAAACAAAAGTAAGTTTCCAGGAGATAACAATAAGAAAGCAGCAGTAAATAAGCCTGCTGGTAATGTAAAGGATAATTTTGTTAAAAATTATAACAATGGGCAGAAGCCCTATGGAGGACAGCGTGACAACTATAAAACTGGAGGCAACTTTGAGCCTAAAAAGGGACCTGTAGGAGGCTGCTACATTTGTGGTAAAGACCATTACGCAAATCATTGCCCTCAGAAGAAGGATGATCGTAATCAGCAGCATAAGATACATGCTGCAGTAGCGGACAAGCAAGCTGAAAAGCAAGTGACACCTATAGAAGTTCCGGGTAAGTTATTCGGCATACCTGTCACTATTCTTTTTGATACAGGAGCTACTGAATGTTTTATATCTAATAAACTAGCTTCTAAACTTAAAAGAAAAGCCGGAAAAATGGATAAATCTTGGACTGTACAGTATGGTAATAATTCTGTTCATACAGTGAGTATGTGTCTTTTTGGAGCAGTCCTTGACTTACCTAACTTTTCCACGGAAGTTGATCTCTATGTTGCACCTTTGGGATCGTATGACATTGTCATCGGTGTCAATTGGTTGGCTGACCATAAAGCAAAGGTAGATTGCTATGAAAAGAACATAAAATGTTTAGATGATCAGCTGGAATCAGCAGAGATTCAAGGTGTGAAACGAGAAATTACAGTTAGAAAACTGTCAGCTATGCAGCTTAAAAAGGCTAAGAATAAAGGATGTACTCTTTATGCAGTAAAGATATCTGAATCTTCAGAAGAAGATGGTGATTACATGAACAAATTCCACTGCTACAAGGTTTCAGGGATGTTTTTCCTGAGGAATTACCAGGGTTACCACCCAAGAGAGAATTTGATTTTACCATTGAAATCAAGCCGGGAACGGAACCTATTTCCAAAGCGCCTTATCGGATGACTACTACTGAATTAGTCGAGCTTAAGGCACAGTTGCAAGAGCTTTTGTCTAAAGGATTGATTAGACCAAGTGTTTCACCTTGGGGAGCACCTGTGATATTTGTGAAAAAGAAGGATGGAACACTAAGGCTGTGCATTGATTATCGGATGTTGAATAAAGCAACAGTCAAGAACCGATATCCACTTCCAAGAATCGATGATCTGTTTGATCAGATGCGTGGAGCAGCGGTTTATTCTAAGATAGACCTTCGATCTGGTTATCATCAGTTGAGGATTAAAGAGGAAGATATTCATAAAACAGCTTTCCGAACAAGGTACGGACATTATGAATTTACAGTTCTACCCTTTGGGTTAACTAATGCACCCGCAGCCTTTATGAATTTAATGAACAATATTTTTCAAGAATACCTGGACAAGTTTGTACTTGTATTCTTGGACGATATTCTCATTTATTCTAAAAGTGTTGAGGAGCACAATGAGCATCTGAAGATAGTTTTGGGAATTTTGAGAAAGAGAAAGTTGTATGGTAAGTTGTCCAAATGTTCTTTCTTTGATTCAGAAGTTCACTATTTGGGTCATGTCATAAGTAAGGAAGGAATTGCTGTAGATCCTTCAAAAATAGTGGCAATAACTGAGTGGCCTGTACCAAAGAATGTACATGAAGTAAGAAGCTTCATGGGTCTTGCTGGTTACTATAGAAAATTTGTAAAGGACTTTTCTAAGGTAGCTGCACCAATAACTTCATTGCAAAAGAAGGATAAGAAATTCTTGTGGAATGACAAGTGCGAAGCGGCTTTCAAAAGTCTGAAAGACCAGTTGACTTCTGCACCTATATTGGCTGTACCAGACCCTAATGGGAATTTTACTGTTGTAACGGATGCTTCTGGGGAAGGCCTTGGAGGTGTTTTGTTACAAAATGATCAGGTCATAGCTTATGAAAGTAGAAAACTTAAGTTACATGAGCTGAATTATGCCCCTCATGATTTGGAACTTGCTGCTATTGTTCATGCACTTCAAGTCTGGAGACACTACTTGCTTGGGAAACCTTTTGAGTTGAAAACGGATCACTTAGGACTGAAATATATTTTTACTCAGCCCAATTTGAATGCCAGACAAAGAAGGTGGTTAGAATTTTTATCACAATATGACTTTGATATTAGCTATATCAAAGGGAAGGAGAATAGAGTAGCTGATGCTCTAAGTCGTAGGAGGCACATTTCTGCTCTTATAACATTAAGAACTCAGTTTAAAGACGAGGTAAAAAGTGCCTCAGAACCAGATGCATATTTTCAGCAAGTAAAAGCAGCGCTTGCTGCAGAACCTAAAGATAAAAGGTATGAAGGTTTTCATTTTGATAATGAAGGAATCTTGCGTTATGAAAACAGGGTATATGTACCTGTGCTGAATGATTTGAGAAAGAAGTTGTTAATTGAATTTCATAATTCACCTTACTCTGGACACCCAGGCATCACAAAAATGCTTGCTGATATGAAGCAGCAATACTTCTGGAAAGGTATGAAAAAGGATGTACTCAACTTTGTGACTCATTGTCTGGAATGTCAGCGGGTGAAGGCAGAACATATGCACCCTGCTGGACTGTTATATCCTCATAGCATACCGCAGTACAAATGGCAAGTAATAACCATGGATTTTGTACAAGGACTACCTATGTCCAGGAATAAGCATGATGTTATCCTGGTAGTTGTAGATAAACTGACTAAGGTAGCGCATTTCATCGCTGGAAATCTAAAGGATGATTCACCAGTGCTGGCCAAGAGGTTCGTACACGAAATTTTCAGATTACATGGTGTACCAGAACTGATTATATCTGACAGGGATCCTAGAATGACGTCAAGGTTTTGGCAAACGCTTAACGCAGCCCTAGGAACAAAACTAAACTTCAGTTCTGCATATCATCCAGAAACGGATGGGCAAACTGAAAGGGTAAATCAAGTGTTGGAAGACATGTTGCGAATGTATTGCATGGATCAACAGTATAAATGGGAAGAGTATCTTCCATTAGTTGAGTTCGCATACAACAACACTTATCACTCATCTCTTAAGATGGCACCATTTGAAGCACTTTATGGAAGAAAGTGCAGAACCCCTGTTAGTTGGGACAGTGTTGAGGATAGAGTGGTAATTGGACCAGAGATTCTCACAGAAATGGAACAGCAAGTTAAGCTGATTCGTGAACGATTAAAGGAAGCAGCGGATAGACAGAAGAGCTATGCTGACCTTAAGCGGGTTGATAGAAAGTTTGAGCTTGGTGATAAGGTTTTCCTGCGTGTTAAACCCAGAAAGAGTTCTATAACTTTTGGCAAGGCTGCCAAGTTGTCACCACGATTTGTGGGACCTTTCGAAATTGTCGAAATAATCAATCCTGTAGCTTATCGTTTAGCATTGCCACCTGCTTTATCTCGCATGCATGATGTTTTCCATATTTCTTTGCTTAAGAAATACGTTTCAGATCTGTCACATGTTTTAAATTGGAATTCCTTGCAGGTCCAAGACCCAGGAATAATCGTGGTTAAACCCACACGAGTACTGGAAACTCGCCAATTGCACTTGAGAAATCGTGATATACAGCAATGTAAGGTCCAGTGGGACCAGTTTAGCGAAGAAAGTGCAACTTGGGAAAATCTGGAAGAGATGAAAATTGCTTTTCCTTCTCTTTTTGCAACAGAATGAAAACTGTTGACAAAAATATACTTTTATGAACTGATTGTTTTAAGTATTTTTGAAAGCCAGATTAAGGCAGACTTTATTCAGGTTGAATAAAATTGTTGTGACATTGATTTTTGAAACTATTCAAATATGGAAGTAGTCACTTTGTTTGTGTACTAATAAATTGATTGACCTGAAGGTTAGTTAATATGTAATTCATCGGGACGATGAATCTTTTTAGGAGGGAAGCATGTAACACCCTGAACTGTTGTTACTTTCTCCTAAGCATACAAGTGTTGATATGTGATTTCTTGTAAAAGGATGTGTTCCTCGATTCAGAAATCATGCTTGATATGTACTGAATTTCTTGCAGATTGCAGATCTTGACTGAGTCAGAATATGATTAGACTCTTTTATTTATTTCATTTTGTGTCTGAATATTAATCTGATCACGGAATGAATTATAGAGATATTCATCTATAATATCTAGTCTTAGATCAGTGGGATTGATCCAAGTAATGCTTTAAATTTGTTTGTGATAAATTAGATCATAGACCTTGAACAGGTTGCAAGGTATGAAAGCATTGATTAAGCTGGTCAGGAGTATGACTCGGGCTGATCTTGGGAAATGAAATGGTTCCCGATATCAAAGTATATCTGGAAGGTCTCGATTGTAGACCAGGTAATAATTCGTTTACATACAATTCTGCAATAAGAACAGGAGCTAACTCTGTTCTAGAAGGTATGATACAGGTCTTTCCGAGTTTGCAGGACAAGGACCAAACTGGAATTATTAAGGGTTAGTAACCTAAAACTAAAACCTAACCTAGGGGTTAGATTATTGTTAGTCTAACCTAGACCTAGGCTATGTGTTAATATCCTAAGTTAGTATCTATGTGTAAATTTGTTAGTGTGGGTATTACCCTAAACTCTAACCTAAGATACTAACCTAACTAATGAGGAGATTATGAAGGGGCCTATGGAGGGTGGCGAACCATGGGCGGTGTTTTCTATGGCAATAAATGTAAGGGATAAGGATGAAGGACAGGTCATGGCGGAGGCTTAGGCGACGGCTAACCGGTGAGGACGTGGCAGGTCGCTAAGTTTGGAAATGAACATGAGTTTTAGATGGACTGTCACCAAATCTGGCGGTCGGTGGAAGTTGAGTTTAAGCGGGAAAATTGGTTTAATGGCATTTAATTTTCTCGGAAAGCGAGCTCGGAACTCGCGAGAAGGCATGCAAACGGGAAGTTTGTGGGTTTGTTTGGCTTATCGCGATTTTCGGTTTTTGCTCTGCTTGTTTACTGGTTCTTCGCACCAGTTCTCTTTGAGTTGCATGGCAAGAATGAATTTCTCTGGCTCTTTTCTCTGTCATGGAGGATATATATGTGATGGAGACAGCGAAATTTTGTTGGTCGCTTTATCTTGGAAAAAGAAAAGGAAGTTTGAGCTCCTCCAGTGGTCTGCTTCGGAAATTTGATCAAAAAAAATACAGGCATGCTAGGCCCTAACCTTTAAATATCTTGCTGTCTTTCAAATGATTTCATTAGAACAACTCTGTTCAAATGTTTTGAGGAAATAGATAAATTTCTATAGAGATCTTGTTTAAATTTTGGTACTGTATCTCTTCTGGTTCGATTTTTCAATTTCCTTTTGATGGGTATTTGTTAAAATCGAATAGTGGCTCTATTCCTTTGTGTATTCCTTTTTGGTTTAAATATGTGAGATATTTATATTTATAAAGGTATGAATGCTCGGCCTGTTTGGCGTGAGCCCGTCGAATATACTGTGTAGGGTGTAGACCACTGTCTTGCCGTCGATTTTTGATTGTCAATGCTGTTGTGAGACAGTAGGGAAGGATACTGGTGTACCTGTTTGATTGTTCAGTGTTTTGGAAATTTTGGAAGCTCTGTCGTGGTTTTTGTTGACAGTGACTAATGATACTTTGTGGGTTTCATTTGTCTTCTAATTTTGCTTGGGAACAGGTAACTGTCGTGTTACCTTAGTCTAAACGACCCAGTGGAAGTTGTTTTTCCTTGTTATTGTGGAAACGGGATTATTTGTTGGCTGTGTATAATATTGAAACATCTATACTTTATTTTATCGACTCAGTGGAGTCCATGATTGAATCGTATATTACTATCTACTGCTGTGGATGTAAATTCATCCTGGTGTTTTGTTATTTGATTTCGTGGAAGCTTTGTAGAGAAAGGAACAGGCTTTCTGACCTCGGTTATTTGAAATAAATAAGGAGTATAGATTTCTTGGGTATGCATTGCATTTCTTTTTGAAAGCTGTTTGAAAGTTTTGAAGCGGCTCAGTTGATTTCCTTGCTTGAAAAGGGTATTTGATTTGCTTCACTTGTTTCATTCTGAATGTTTGCCATGGAGGGTATAGAAGAATTTATTAATTAATTCCATCTTATACTGTTGTTGGGTTCTGCGATTTTGGGCGTAAACCCGTTTTCTGCATGTAATGTGTAATTATAGATTTATAATGGATATATTCTGAACGACTCAGAGGAGACGATTCAATGATTTATATTTCTATTTGGGCCGCTGTTCAATTTGAATATGTTTAAATAGTTGGTGAATGATGAACCAGTGGTTGGAAGGAATGACACGTACTAAGACCTCTGTATTTCCTGGAATTACTCTTGTGTTGCATGGATTTTGTTGTACAGTTTCTTGGATATATTTTTATGTTCGTTCCTTGAAATCTTGTGCGAAAAATGGGCAAGACTTAGTCGGGTTCTTGATTTGAAATCGTTAATTAAAAAGTTCTGCCTGAGTTTTAGCATGTACACTATTTACTTGTCCAAAGGGAAACAGTGACAATCGTTTACCATTTCACTGTAGTTCAGGTTTAGAGGATTGAGGAAGTTAACTTGTATCTTCTATTGTTTCAGTTGAAACTTGACTTGATATACTGTTGTTGATATTGGACATTTTGTCAGAATAATGGTCTGTATCAGGTAACGCGACCCTGTATAAGTTAATCGTAAGTACTTTTGACTAACTTCGATTAGTACAGATGTATATACAGAGTGTTGTGTTCCTTTCTGATTTCTTATAGGAGGCGATAGTGTATATCATGGCATTGGTAAGGAAATCTCTGTATGGTCTTGTAGATGCATCAATCGCTTATTGTAAATAAGTCTGTTGTTGACAACGATACTTTAGAGGTTTCTGATTTCGGACTTGATTCTAAAGCCTTGCTGTGTTTTAAAAGAAGTAGCTTTGGGCTTAGGGTTGATATATGAATTGTTGATGTGTTAGTTGCTGTACAGGAATGTTGCTGTGTTTCTATTTCTTGATTTAGTACAGCGATCTTGCTTGCGGCTTGTCTAACTTGTTCATTTATATACTGGTTGAATGTTTTCATATGTGAAGACGGTACAGTGATGAACATAGGTGAAAGGAAGTATGAATGGATTTGTTCTTTCTCTTCCTTTATTTCATATTTGTTGATATTTGTCAAACAGTGGGAAATTGTTTTGTAACATTTTGGTGGAGTCCCGAATTGTTATGTTATTCTTTTTTTTGGAAGAATGAAACAATCTGACCAATGTTGTGATTTTGGATTCGACGATTGTTGTGTACATTCGTTCCTTGATTCTTTTAATATTTGATGAAATATTAGAATGAGATTAAGACTATTTTGTAACAATGATAGAGTTACATAATTGTAATCATTTTGTATTACAAGGTCATAGTCTGAATGTGTTTACTTATTTGGATATTTGATCTCATTTAAACAGGGTGTTTAATGAAAACAATTGATGGATTGCAATTGTTTTAAAAGTTAGTGCTTATCATGCTCAGTTCATTGAACTGACTCATGTTGACTATTTTTGCAGATGGTTGCCGTAAGAGGTAAAAGCAATGCAGATCTGACAAGCTGATCAGATTGTTTATTTGATTTATAATGAATTACAGCTTGATTTTATAGATGTACTATATATGAAAAGATGTTTCTTTTCCGTTGAACATTGTATCAAGTATGCTGTTGCATAAATTGTAATTGTATAGTTTCAAGGAAATGGAAATAAGTGTGTGATACTTATGTGTTGTATTCTATTTCTCATGGATGACCTTCTTCGGTTTATGTAACGAAGGGGCATTATTATTATTGTATAATATGGATGCTTTTGAGATTAACAATGAAAGCTTATAAGAAAATGAGATTGAATTCTTATGAGTGTTGGTAGTTCTAAATTGTTCTAGTAAAAGCAATATTGGATTTAAATATTTGTCTTTCTAGAAGATAGGTTAAAATTGAGCCTAGAGAGAACGCTAAACAAGCTGGATTAAATTACTAATCCCTAGTCCTGAGAATGACAGGACATTATTAAATTGGACTCTTAATCAATTATATCTTTATACTAGTAAGTATGATATAAATTCAGTTAAGAGAACTGATATAAATCAATGGAGTTCAGATGGCAATCTCAAGTAAAGGTTATGAGATATTGTCCAAATCTGTTGTTTTAGAATCAGGTGTATTCTAATGACTCCTTGATGAGAACTTGACCTTAATACCTCTACCATGTAATGGGTTTAATAGAGGAGGGTCGTCTCAAGACGAAGAATCCAGGGATTGGGAAGGACTTATCTTGGGGAAAAGTCCTTATAGTAATTTAAACTCTAGTGCGTAATGCATGTTGTTAAGTAGATCTTTTCGAGGCGGATTTAAAGGTTGACGACACCAGTCAACTGCAGGGTTGTACCTCCGAGAAGGTTAGGATCTTCTCGAAGATACAACAATGCAGGTGACTTATGGCGACACCCTTTGCATGGATCGCTAAGATTTACACTTGACTTCGCATGAGTTATTCAGAGTCCGATTAAGAACGTGGTCATGTTATAAGGCTGCCTAGGAGATTCGGGGTATCATGACACACTGGTTGAACTGCAAGGTTGAACCAGTATGTCACCATATCCCTAATCCTCGTGGACAACCATAAAACATTATCACCTTGTTAATCTGTCTCCGAGTGATTCAGTTGTGAAAGGAAGGACTGACAGTAGTCAGTGAAAACATTCTATATAACATATGAATGGGGTGAAGGACGTATTCAAGATTAACGAGTATGCCGTTAAGGAATACGAGACATTAACAGTATGTTTAAAATCTTTGGCCAAAGTATCGCAAGCTGCTGATTGCGTTGTCCTAATTCACCTAGTCTAAGGGATGAGATGCCGATGAATAATGGTAACAGTTATTCAGTTAGATTCCTTGGACAGAGCATTCTGAATCCCAGATTAGGGAAGAGAACCGCAAGAGTGTTGTGTTAAATAAAAACACTAACTCTTTTTACTCATGAATAGATCGGTAGATTACCGAGTCATGGAATGAATAGATCGGAGGTATTCCGAGTCATTACAGCTGCATATGGTTGTCTGTTATATGAATGGTTATTTGATTTGTGAGTTCTAAATTATGTATTTAGAACCAGGATGCATTTATCAAAAAAAAAAAATTTCACTTGTTCTAAGGTATAAATTGAGGATGTTACATATTGCAGGTTTTGAAGGGGGGAGGATCAGCTTTTACGGTGTAGGACTTCCCCTCGTACTCAAATTTTATGCATCTATGTAAGGTTGAGGGAACGCATCCCATGGCCCGGATCCAAGGACGTCCTAGCAATATATTATATTAGAACTCTCCCTCAAGGACATAGAAGAGTTCGGGTAAAGTACGTGGTCCTACCGAATGTTGAGGATCACGGTGCCTAAGGTAGACGTAATAGCATCATTAAATGACCGCAACATGATGGGGTTGGCACACATGTAGCTAGAAGGGATATTCATTTGTTGGAAGGATTTTGAAGAGATGATGTTTAGGCTAGCGCCCCCGTCAATCATAACACGATGTACCCGAATGTCCCAGACATAAGCGGAGATGAACAGGGCAAGGTCAGGATCTTCTGTACCAAAGTCGACAATTTCATCTTCAGAGAAACTGACTGCAGTAGCTTGTGGTACAGAGACAGAAGTGGTTGGGGCGGTGGGTTGTTTGGTGAGAGAGGCAACGTGATTGGGTGTTAGAATGGAGGCAACAGGCAGGGTTTCATTAGGTAAGACCTCGATCCCTTGAAGAATTTCAACGAGAGCTTGTCAATGAGATTCAGAAGTCTGAATGAGATCATATAGTGTCATTTTTACGGGTGATTGGTGAAGCTGTTTGATCATGGCTCGATGGGCAACTCCATCAGAGACGGGGTAAGCAGGGTCCACGAATAACCACTTTGGGTGGTGGTGCAATCGGGATGCTGGACGGAGAAAGAGAGGACCATAAGTGTGTTTTCTTTCAGCTTTCTCGTTGTTTTTCTGCCCTCGAGTAGCAACACTAATCATATTAATCTCGTAAACCTGAGATGAGGAAGATGGTTGGGATGCATCATGGGCTTCAAGAGATGGGGTTGTAATAATGATAGATATTGGTGAGGCAGGGACAAGTGGTATAGGAGAGGGGATTGAAGCTAAAGGTTTCTCCCTTTGTAAGTTGTCTTTCTTAACCTTTCTATCTGAGAGAGGTGACTGACGAAGTATGGTTTTCAAAGCTTTGCATCCCTCTACATCATGTCCTGGTGTGCGGTGGTAAGCGCAGATTTTAGACTCATCATAACCTATAGGTCGAGGTTTAGATGGATCATAAGGTCTAAGTGGGGGTAGGGAAACGGTCGCATTCTCCACCAACATAGCAAGGATTTTGGCGTAAGATCCTTTGAGTGGGTCAAAGTCAGAGGAAGATGAGGCTATTGGTTAGGTGGGTTTTCGGTAATGTTTGGGTATGGTTGGTTCGTATGGGTGGTGGTTTAGACAAGGGGTTTTGATAATTGGATTTAACTAAATGTGGCTTCTTTGGCGCAAAATTTATGTTGAGCTGGTTAGATGATGAGGCTACAGATGACGTGGTAGCGGGAAACAACCACGGAGAAAGCGGAGTGACAGAAAACAAATCCTTTGATGATGGAGTTTGTTTAGGGTTGATAGGTGGACAGGATACTTGGGGTGACGGTGTGATAATGTTGATATACCCTTAGTAAAAGATCTCTGTATAGGTGCAGAAGGCGTAGGTCGTTTTAAAGAAAATGCAGGAGGTATGATATATTGATGCAAGGTGGAGGGATGAGGTCCCAATATGGAAGGTAGGTGTGACGATGATGGTTTTAGTTGTGACAGAGGCATAGATTAGAGGCAGGGATTGAGTTTGTCTCCTAGGTGGATGGACGGCTTTATTTTTGGATAAATCTAGTCGCTTAGGTGGGTGTGTTAGACTGGGTATTGGTGAGGTCCCAAGCGTAGGGGAAGGTTTGGTTAGGTTAATAGAGGTGGATGAGGTATTTGGTAGAGATGAGGGGGGTGAAGATGAGGACATAGGCATTTTGAGCTTTTGTAAACACTTCGGGTATATGGTAGAGGTGTCTGGATCGGTCATCTGCATTTGAGTAGAATATGGGGTACTCAAACGTTCCCATAGGACTCGTCTATCTTCTGGAGGGATGACAGTCTTCACGTGTGAATAGGAAATTTTGTATGGAAGAAAGGTGGGTTGTGATTCCAGTCCACTGTGGGTGTGATACAGGGGGTAGATGAGGCACTGTATCAATGGGTGTTAAGAGGTCAACCGGTCACTGAAAAGATTTAGGCGATGAAGAACTAATAGGTAGGAGGGCATGTTTGAGAGGATCCGTCATGATTAAAGAATTTGGTGATGTTGGTTCAAGGGGTTTCTCATCTAAGGATGATGAAAAAAGTAGCGAGCCTTCCTCAAGAGTGGTAGAAGGAGATGTTTGGGAAATAGATAAGTTAGATAACATCCACTCACAGTCTTGCAAGGATGTGGTGTAAGAAGTCAAGTGTGGGAAATCTATGATAAGAAGATAACTCCTGGGCAGTTAATGTCCTTTGGTAGTTTGCTAAGTACAAAAACTTGGGACACAGTTATATGCTTTGATGGGGTAAAGAGAATGGTTAATTCCAATGATTTCATCTTGTCTTGATGGTGGTGAAGGGGGTTTGGGTCCTGCGTTAGTGAAGAGGCTTGATTCAGAATTTTCTCGATAGAAGCTTTTGGTTGGGAGTTGAAGACTGCATGGATTTCATGAACACTCTCCTCGGCTAAGATATCTCGGTTTATGTTACTGTTAGATGAGTGGTTTGGGAATGGTTTGTTGAAGATTTTCAAATTTCGGTTAGCAGGGGCATTAGGATTATCGAGGGCTATATCCCCTGCATCAACCATTTCCTGCACTATATTTTTCAACATCTTGCAGTTTTCATGACTGTGTCCCTTCACGCGGTGGAAGTTACAGAAGTCATTTTCTTTGTACCAAGAAGGTATAGCGCGGGTGGAATCAAACCCGGAGTGAGGTTTAATAGGAGGTAAGGTAATAGCTCCTGCTTTGAGCAATTTTTCCAATATGACACCATAAGTTTCTCCCAAGGGAGTGTAATTGATGGGCTCGACTTTATACTTATAGGTGGTTTTTGGCGGGGTATTAGACGGTGTTTGGGATTTGACCATCACCGCGTGTACAGCTTCTTTTGATTTCGAAGCATTCGATGCGTGAGAATTGGTGGTGTTTGGTTTGTTGGTGGAGTCTTGGGTTCAGAAATTAGGGTTTTTGTTGCGCAACCGCAATTTCTCTTCCTCTAAGGCTCGAATCTCTAGTTTTCGAGCCATAGTAAAGGCCTCATCAAATGTGCGGAAAGTTTGAATTTGGAGGGTAGGAGAAATGTGCTTAGCGCAGGCCCACGTAAAGAGTTTGATAAGTTCGGCCTGAGGCAAGGCATAAGTAAGTTGGTTGATAAGGCCCCGCCATCGTCCAACGAAATCTGCGATAGATTCATCTTCAAATTGTCGGATGGCATAGTGTCTCCTTGAGGTCGGTGATAGATACTTTCTTAGCAATGTTAATGGAGAAATGATCCAAGAAAGATTGGGCTAATTGGTTAAAAGAGAAGATTGAGTGCTGGGTTAAAGCACTGTACCACTCCAAGGCAGGTCCTGATAAGGACATGGGAAAGGTGCGGAGTAGTAAGGCATCATCATGAGCAATCAGATAGCAGGCATGTCTAAATGATCGCAAGTGTTGTTGAGGATCCTCCTTACTATTAAAACGAGTAAATTTTGGTAATTCCCATTGAGGAGGATATGAATGAAGGGGGACAGAAGGATGAATAGGCTCCCGACAAACTTGCTCGTATGTCAAGGTGCTACGACTTCCTGAAACAGAAGCCTCCAGATTTTGCATCTTGTCCATCATTTATTTGATTAAATCAGTGGTTAGATGAGATGATGGTGTGGTTGCTGTAAACGGAGGAGGATTGGGCCAAGGGCCACCACTAGACAATGGTGGGGTTAAATGTTGATAAGGTATTGAGGATGAATTTGTTGAGGCGACCGAATAGTGATGTCCTATATAAGATGTTGAGGTCACCGGATACGTGTGTGGAAATGAAAAGGTGGGCGGAGCTTGAGAAGGAAAGCTCGTGTGGATAGGTGGCAGAGAGAGCAAGTCATGAAAGGAGCAGTCTGCAAGAGAGATGAGGTAGGAGCAGTCGGTGGTAATGATATGTGGGGCCCCAGATTAACCAAAGGAAAGCCAATCTGTGCCGTATGAACCACTGAAGCCACTGAGTTGGGAGACGGGGCTAAGGATGAAGAAGGCAAGGTGGAGTTATCAGGTGGGGAAGGAGCTAAGTGAGCAGCTATTCTAATAGGCATGCCAACAAGGAGTTGACCATCGGGTGTACGGTCAGGGGCATGAGACAAATAGTATTGTACAGTGCTAGGATTAGCATCCAAAAATTTGGCAAATTCCTTATCTCCTACAGGGATTTTGGGAACCTCACTGGTGTCCGTAGGATTCCCCATAGGATGTGAAGGGGGTGATTCAGGAAAAGGCATGGAGCAAGCATGTGAAACCATGGCTGCGGCTTGTTTCTGAGTGATAACAACCATGGACAAGAGTACGCAGCAGGGATTAATCTATCAGGAACAGAAACAACAACAAAATGTTGGAATTGGTAGGTTGCTGGTTTTGGGAACTGTGAAAGACAGTAACCGATATCGGTCAGGTAACCGATGTCGGTCAGACTGTAGCCGGCATCGGTAAGTTGACCGATGTCGGTATAATAAGACCGGTGTAAGAAGCTGTAATAAGTTGCTGATTTGGGGTTAACAATGCTTAGTATACCTACCAAACTGTTCTGAAGTGATCACAGAAACAATGTATGACAGAGAAACAGAACTAAAAACAAGCAAGATGCACAAGCAAATCAAGAGACTAACCCTAGGATTAGTTTTAATTATTGTGGGCTTATGCCTTAGACGCAAGATGATGTCAATCCTAAACAAAAGACCTAGGGGAAATGTCAAGTTTGTTTTGGCTTGTAAGGTTACCTCAATCGGGCGGAGGAATACCGCGGAAAGGGGGGATGTTTGAGCTGTTGTGTTAATTATGATGTGATTTGGTATGTGTTGTGCAGTGAAAGTAAGATTAATTTCTTGTCAATACCATGGATATCACCCCCACATGTACGACCTGTTACTTAATCTATGTTCACTAGAATTGAAAACAGCAAGCAAGAATGTGATGCACGTGTTTTAAACCTAAATCGAAAATGATATTCGATGAAGCAAAGAGATGACTTTCACTAATGCAAAGATGTGAAAGAAAGACAAATTCTTTTACCAAAATGACAAAATATTTTGTGAATACTTTAGAAGAAACAAATAGCAAGTATGCTCCCTATATGAAAGCAAGCAAGAAAGAAAGAAACCCGAAATGGGTCCCACCGGGCGTGCCAAAATGTTTCACACAGAATGTTTCTGTTCCTGGAATAGAGTTGCTTCTATCCTTTCATTCTTTTGAGAAACAGATAAGGGTTAGGGCTAGGAGGAATACCTGTTGAATGTTGAGAGGGTGTGCGCGTACCGTAGAGAGAGATCAGATCGATTGTGAAGAACTCCTTTTTGTCTGGGAAGGACTACCTGCAAGTAAGAATACAAGACCACCAGATTTTAGTTAGACAATAAATGAGGGAACTGCCTTGGGCCCAGGAAATATTAGACTTCCTTTCGAAGGTGGTCAGTTCCCCTTTTAATATGAATTAACACAAATGATAATAAAGAAGCTATTGCGAAATCACGATTTAGGTACCTCGTTACCAAGCAATAGAGACTAAACTAATAATAAAACGTCACATTGTTTGTTTGGTCAATGGTCGTTGATACATTCAGGTCGAGTTACAGGGATAAACCAGACTGGATCTGAGGTTGTTAGGAGTGAGGTGAGAGGAAGGTTTTGGGTATAAGTCACAGTGACCGATGCCGGTCACTGGATAACCGACTGCGGTTAGAGAACCGCTGCCGGTAGGGGATAACCGACACCGGTAGGGTTAGTAATATAGGCACTTCTGGATAGAGGTTGGTTTAGGGTGATTGTGGGGTTATTAAGACTGGTGGATGGCTGAGGGGAATAGTGAGATGATGGAGAAGACTCAGAGAGTGATAAAACTGTCTTTTGGGCAATGTAAGGATGTATGGATGAAGGTTAAGTGCAGGGTGCTGCCAGGTGGTAGATCTAGGAGTGAGCTTATAATTACTATGAATCAAAAGGCTCAAGAAATGGTGCTTAGAAACATACAAGACACTACTTACTAGTTCCTTGATGAAGATTCAGGTCCAAGGAATGTGGATGAAGTAAGGCTCAGTTGGGATGATCTGGTATTGAAAACGAGCTGATGAAGCTATCTCAGTCTCTTCCAATGCTTGAATGAGTGTCACTGGGCAATCAGTGGCTCAGTTGCAGTCTT
Organism: Taxus chinensis; assembly: GCA_019776745.2. Lineage (NCBI taxonomy): Eukaryota > Viridiplantae > Streptophyta > Pinopsida > Cupressales > Taxaceae > Taxus > Taxus chinensis. Next base: position 218,981,124 of record CM034157.1, read on the forward strand.
GGGCTTGATGTCCTCTTCTCTTTTCTTCACTTGTCTCCTGCTCTGCCAAGTGAATTCGGATCGTTCTTTCCAAATGAATTCCGGATCCTTTGTTTTTGGTTGGGGGAGGTCATTTACAGGGAACCGATGGCGGTTACGTAACCGACGGCGGTCGAGTAGGAACCGATGTCGGTTAAGTCAAAGTGGGCTATTTTTAGTAAAATAGCCAACTTTCCCTCCTTTTCTCCCGAGGGATTAGTTGTGGGCTTGGTCAAGTCATTATTAGGTTGGTTTTGGTGCGGGTGAGGGGTAATTAGTCATGGGTGTGGATGTAGACCAAGTTATAGGTCTTAATTAGGTTAGTTTAGGGTTAGGGCTAGGTCATGATGAGGTGGCGAAATGAGGTGGCAGGTTTGGAGATGTGAATTTATTAATTATAAGGTAATTAATAAATAATTGTGCAAGGTTTAGGTGGTGAGGTTAGGTTGCGACATGAGATGTAGGGCACAGGGTATTATAAGACACAAATTTCATGTCTACACAGTAGTTGAGATAATTCTTAGTTTAACATGCATTAGGAAATAAGATGTTGAACTTAGCAGTTGATTTTCATTCATACCTTTTTGGACAAAGCTAGCAGTGACACTTCAAATGTTCCAGAGGCAAGTTTTCATGACAGATTTAAAGTGCTCCATGCCCAATGTGGGATAAAATTTGGTAATTTTTCATTTAAAAAATGATTACCCTCGTCCAGTCACCAAATTGTTAGGCCACCCAAAATTCCACTCCCCTCTGTGAAATTAGATCCAAAAAGAAATCTTATTGTAATGATTATGGAATTAATGGGGATTCACTTGTAGGGGTAATGTCAAACGTAATGGTCCCAAGGGTATTCTAAATGTTTAAAAGGGGTGAGGGTTTCAATGGATAAGCTATTAGCTATATGGCCATCTCATCAAGCTCCCTAGTGAATTATGAATGATTATCGAGCCCGTGACCGAGCCATGTAGACCCATCAAAATACTTTTAGCTCCCCTTCTCATAAATAATTTCATCGATTTGTTCGAACCGAGCCACTTTTTTAAGCTTGAGTTGGTGTAGGAATACATGAGCCAGATGTAAGATTGATGATAAATCCAACCAAATGATCCTGAACGAGAAGCAAAGAACGTTTCCCTAGTTGACTCAAGTGGCAAAATTTCAGCAATGCAAATTTGAGCCAATCGAAATGTGAAATAAGTGATCTCGGAGATTTCTCATGGGGTTTGATTGACCAGAGAAAGATCAATCCTAGTCAAGCTAAAAATAGTAAGAAGCCTGAGATAATTGATCCAAATTTTCTCAGTTTTAGGTCGCAGGATTGGTTGAGATGACGAAAAGGTCTGTGAATAGTTCATTACAAAGCATTAAAATAAAACAATTTCAAGGTTGATTGTGATTTTTAAACTTTCTTCTCCATGACAAGCCCATTATGATGTAACATAAGAAATGTGGCCAAGTTCATGAGAAAGTAAGACTTGTTGGGGACCACGTGGAGAGCCCCTCAACACAGTGTTAAAATTTAGGGAAAGTATTAGACCCCAAGTTACGTGGGGGCTCCATGTGGCAAAAAGGCTTAGTACTTGGGAAATAGGAAATAGATCAACCCTGAGGTAGTGGTACATATTAATGAGCTCGAGGTTAGATGGGTCAGTCGGTGGGTGTCATGAGTCGATCGGCACGTGAGGAGTGGAGGATTGAGGTGTAGTCATGACATGAGCCTAGAAAGTAGAGAGTTAACCCGAGGTGGCTAAAACCACCAAGCTGATAATGTATAGTAGCTCAATGCCTAAGATTGGAATCCAGAGACTCGACGGTGTGAAGCAATTCTAGCTTAGCGGAGTTGGTCGAGCTGACCATTATTCTAGAAACCAAAACATTAAAATCATAACTCCCAAGGTATAAACATAATCAAATCAATAAGGGTCCACCATCTTAAATGCCCAAATCATTTTAAAAGAAATGTAAAGCTTTAAAAAGAGGGGAAAATATTTTCAATGATGTATTCCAATAAACAAATTAACTGCACAGTCTCGTGAAGAAGAAGAGATGCCCGATGAACACTAAGAAACTATAGTCACTTATAATCCCATAACTTGAGCATTTCTCAACAAAATTGCACAAAATTGGTCTCATTGTAATCATGGCTCCGAGCCATACACACAAATGTAAAATATGTAGATATTGATGAATATTTAAAGTTGTATTTTACAGAAAATGAACCTGTTCCAAAATGGTAGATGGATGGTGGGTGGATGTGCATTTAATGGGCATGGATGGCCATTTCTCCACTGTTGCAAGTTATAGGGAGTACCATAAAAGATTTTTCAGAGTTACAATAATGTTTTTTACTTGACTATAAGGACACTATTATCAAATTATGAAAAATCCAAATCCTAGATTTCTTTCCCCCTTTTCCGTCCTTCCATTTTCTATAATTTGGAGTTTCCCTCATTCTAAGGAGGATGATTTGAGTAGACAAAGCTAGAATTCTTCCCATTTTATGGCAAAACAGAATTTCAAAACAATGTGTTATAAACTTCATATAGTGGAGCTCCTTTTAATATGGTAATCCAAGGCCTTTCATTTGCAATATTTTTAACTTTGTATACCAATTGAAGCAATAGATGCAAGTTTGTGAATGTATCTTCCCTTCATTGTGTTTTTTTACATTCTTCTTGCCTCTTCAATCTTATTAAAGTGTATTGTGTCTATTATATGCTCTTACATGATTTCATTATACCAAATATAATAGAATATGGAATGTTGTTGTAAAATAGGGATTTGTTAGATTTTGGAAATTGTTATCACCCTCTGATAACCTAATCTTGCTTCCATTTCCAGACATTGGGGAATTTCATCATACTAGAGATTCTAATGGTGTTTCACCTCTATAGTGTAGTTTTCCTTTACTTGTATGTTATATATCTCCATATTCCCTTGGAAGTGATAGATTAGGAGTAGTCAATTATTTTATTTCACTAGAGTTAGTTTTCACTAGGATTTAAGGAAATAACTAGTTTTTCTTTAGGAGGAAATTGGGGAAAGTATAAACAAGTCAGAATAACTTAGAGCTATTACCCACTTGTGAAAATCAGAGGGTGTTGTGATTCGATGATAATACATCCCATAGTAACATACACTCTAGGATAAATCATCACCCATCTTCATCCTTTTATCTTATAGTGATATAAGCTTAGGGATAAATCATCACTCTTCCATTCAACAAGTCATGGTATAAGATTAGGCTATAAGGTCTAAACACATATTTCCATATGTCTCATCCCCATACACTACTTCCATAGTGATATACACTTAGGTTTAAATCATCACTCCTCCATTCAACAAGTCATGATATGTGCTTTGGCTATAGGGTTCATGTACATATCTTCACATGTCACATTTCGTCACCATTATGTATTCACACTCATCACAATGCACTAAATAAAACCAACACTACTCAACCATTTCCCGATGATGCACTCTTGTTTACAGTTAACTATTGACTGCTAAGGGGGAAAAAAAATGAACCTCACTACATACACTTCCATCCACTCGGGGGGCACGTTTCTCCTATCATTCCATCTTGCATTCCATTCCATCCACATCATACTCCATGGTTTTGGGGGCATTTAATTTTAATTACTACTGTTTTGTATGCTCACTTTATTACACATTATAGACTACTTTTCTATATTTCATTATCATACACACATGTGTGTTCACACCTTTATTTAGTGTAATTGCAGATACAAGATTCTACACACGGCATGGATGCTCACCTTCTACCTTTCCTATCTGGTCGTTAGGGGGAATCCACATTCATCTTATCCAAGTGTTATTGTTTCATTTTTTACTTATAATCTTATACTACTTGTTCATACACACTTTGACATATTTTTTATCACTCTGACATGTTAATGGGTGTTCCATGTGAAGCACTTGTTTTGTAGGATTACATGTTTCCATGACTACCTCGTTATTTCTACTTGTCTACTTTGTTTTCCTTTGTATGCAGGATTTTCCCTTTTCTTCTGTGCACACTTGAATATTGTTTGCGGCCATGATGGCCTTTTGTGTCTTGTGAAATCATGAGTGATGTCCCATGTTTGTAACCCACTTCGTGTGGTGTACTTAATTTTTTGTGTGTTCACACTACTTTGTTTGGTATTTCTTACATTGTCTATGTTTTACACTTATCTTCTTACATGCAGATGTTTTCATACTAACACTTGATTTGTCTACCAATCCCCTTTTGTGTGAGCCTTGGTATCTACCAAGTGTTTCCCCTTCCCCCTGCAGGGAAGAGTATAGGTCAGAGTGTGATTGGTTCTCTTTTGGGGCTGTCGACACTAAAATTTTCCTCCATAATTTCTATTTCATTAATGTGTGTATTAGGAATAGAATGTTGTTAAGTATAATTAGTAGTAGCATCCAATAGAAGATAATGGAATTTCCGGTATGATGCCGCAGATAATGTATAGTACGGTAATAGTCAAAAGTACAATAGGAATGTTGTGGTAAAAAGTAAATATTTGTCGTAAGTGGTCCAGTAATGTTAAAATGTCAAAGTTGTGGTAAGTAGAGAAGTAGGGTCTACATGATTAGGAATTAGAAATATTATATTAGTAATAAGGACAAGGAGTGAGGTCATAAATATTTTGTGTATTTTATTTGTAAAAAGTCTAAAAAGGTGGAACCCATGTGAAATGATAAGGTTTATCTTATCTTAAAAGATAAGCTTACATGTACAGATAAGAGTTAAGGTATGGAATATGATTTGTCAGAGTGGATTTATTATCATATCTTAGAGATAAGATGGATAAACCTGGAAGTTTCTATAAATAGAGAGGCCACCCCCCTCATTTAGCATAGAAGGAAGTAGTGAGAAATATTATATGAGTAAGTGTGTAAAGGAAGCCATCATTTTGAAGGTGTGTTAAAGAAGTCATTAAGAGGTGTAATTGTGAAGTTTCTCCCATAGTATTGGTGGAAGGAAAGTGAAGTCAGTAACACTTGAAGTACCTCATGGGTGAGATTGTAACAATTTCATGTTAATATTATAATTTACACTGATATTTCAGATTTATCATCATTCCTTCTTATCATAGTCTATGGTATTCTTGTGTTATGTTTGTTGTTGTGTTTCCAGATTACATCCACCAAACTAAAAGCTGTGCATTAATAAATAATCATAGCACGAGGAGTTCTCGGTGAAGAATTATCATAGTACCATATTGGTGTTGACATTTTGGTTCCGTTGCTAGGACCATTCCTCGTTGGTGGATTTTCTGGAGAGATATTCCCACTTAGAAAACATCTGGAGGGTAACCTTGTTTTTATTGTGCCTAGTAGTTACCATGGTAAAGTTACTTTTTACCATGCGTATTATTTACCACAGTAGCTTTACTTTTTACCGTGAATAGTATTTACCATAGTAACTTCATTTTTTACTGTGAATAGTGTTTACCCCAATAACTTCATTTTTACTGTAAATAGTGTTTACCATGGTAAAGTCAATTTTTACCGTGGTAAGTCAAGATTACCGAGGTCATTCCTATTTTACTGTAGAAAGGTGTAAAGTCACTTTTATTGTAGTGAATCCAATTATTTGTGCACATAAGTCTTGTTGATTGTACTTGTGGGTTGGTATTTCACTGTGGTTATTTTTGAAAATGGGGAAGATTCTTGTTTTTTTAGCCCAATCTAATGAAGATGCTTCCTCTTTCATTCAAGAGTTTAAACGATCTTACATTTGTAATGGACTGAATTTTTTCCTACCTTTGTGGATGGTTCAGCACTTAGGTGGTTTGAAACACTAGGTGATAATGTGAAAAACTAACGGGATTTATTAACTGAAATTTTTCTTGAAGAATTTGGTGAACAACACAAATATGTAGATCTCATGATCGAGATCACAAAGCTATCCCAAGGAGAGAAGGAGAAGATAAGAGATTATCATGATCGTGTTCTAGAGCTAAGGAGGAAGCTCGATGCCTAGATCTGGAAGGAAGGATTAGCGGATGGGTTGATGAATGGCATGGATAATCTCCTCTGTAAGCACTTCATTCTTGGGATGAAGCTAGAGATCAGGAAACGAGTGAAGTAAGACCTCCTAGCTACCATTTAACAAGCAAAGGATATTACAAGAAGGAAAGAAGAAAGCATGGCAGAGGAGCCCAAAGAAATTGTTGCGAAAGTAGAGCCTACACCAACACCTTTGGTCCATAATCTACAACCACTCTCGGTGAGCACAAATTTTTCTCCTAGTACATCTACTGAGTATGAATATCTACTCATGAAGATGGGTCAGTTAACTATTAATCTTCTTCAAGGAAAGGAATTTAGTTTTCACGGAGGAGATAGAGGTCCAAAAAGAAATATTTCTGAAGTTGTATGTTATGGTTGTTATAAAAAGGGTCACTATAAGTATAATTGTCTAAATAGAGCTTCTACATTTGGTACAAGAGATAATGATAAAGTAAAAGCACCTGTGAATTCTTTTGATGTAGTAGATAAGAGCATAAATAATGAAGTAGATGTGTTTGTAACAAAAAGAAAGAAAGAAAAAGATAACCAAGATGGAAATGAGCCTAAGAAGATGAAAGGAGAAACTATTAAGAAACATAGGAGAAGAAAGTTGGGTGTGCAGGATTTTCTGATTTCACAAGGACAAGGACCATACTCCATCTTAGAAGTTCTTTCCAAAAGGCCTGCAAATATTACATATGGTCAACTCTTAGCTATGTCTTCTAAGAAGAGGCAGGAGCTGCAAAGTGGACTCAATGCTCGACGAAGGAAGGAGGTTGAGGTCCCTATTTTTGAGGTAGAGGCGGATCCCTATGCTCCACAAGCTAATGTATTATGTAATGGTATTTTAATTCATGGTGTCTTAGTTGATGGAAGTGTTGTAGTTAATGTAATGCCTGAGTTTGTAATGAGTATGTTGGGTTTAAAAATTGATCTCCCCTCAACACTTATGTTAAGGTCATTAAATAAGGGAAAAAATAAACCAGAAGGTTTTGTTTCAAATGTGGAAATATCTGTTATGGGTGTTATATGTGTGGTAGACTTTTAGGTGATGAAAAATGGTACTGTTGCGTACCCAATGTTATTGGGAAGACCATGGCTAAGGAGAGTTCATCTAAGAAACTACTATAATTAAGGCTTCATGACACTTGGACGTGGCAAAGAGAGGGTGAAGATAAACGTGATCCCTTGACATCATAAGGTAGAACCTGTGGATTCAATTGGTGAAACTGTTGATTGGACATCCTCTGATTACTCTAGTACCAGTGAAGTGGACACAGAAGATGAAGAAAGTGAGGTTGATGTTTTGGTCATGGATATCCTTTCAGTCACACTGACTCATGAACCCATAAAATTATCTGAAGAAGAAATTGATGATCGTCTCCAAAAAATAAAGATTGGTGATGCTGTGATGGAGAGTGAGAAGGAATCCTACCTCTAGCTCTTTCGAAGGTACATACACCTATTCACTTTTGATTCTAAGGAACTTCATCAAGTAAGTTGGGTAGAACATTCTATTGAGCTGGTAGATGGTGCTAAGCCCATAAAACAAATGCCATATAGAATGAATCCTAATTTTTCCAAGACTGTAAAATAAGAAATAGATAAGTTGCTTAATGCAGGATTCATATTTGTTGTGGAGAATTCAAAATGGGTTTCTCCCATTGTGATCTCAATAAAAAAGAATGGGAAGCTACGCATTTGTGTTGATTAGAGGAAGCTCAATAAGGCAATAAAGAATGATCATTACCCTCGTCCATTTTCAAATCAAATCTTAGATGAAGTAGCTGGCCAGGAGTGTTATAGTTTTACTAATGGATATAGCAGATACAACCAAGTTCGTATAGCGGAGAAATATCAGCTGAAGACCACGTTCACCACTCCTTGGGGAACGTTTTCTTATAGAGTTATGCCTTTTGGGTTGTGTAATGCTCCGGAAATGTTCTAGCATTTGATGAATAGGGTGTTCGAACCCTACATTGGGAACTTCATCAAATTATTTCTGGATGATTTTTACATCTATGGGAGCAAGATGGACCACTTGCACCAGATGGAGACAACATTTCAAAGGTTAGATGAAGCACAAGCCTCACTAAACCCTACAAAGTGTGTCTTTGGATGTTCTAAAGGTGTTTTGTTAGGGCATGTTGTATCCAGAGATGGTATTGGTATTGATCCTGATAAAGTTTTAAAAATCAAAGAGTTACCATTTCCTATGAATAGAAGTAAGTTGAGATCATTTTTAGGCCATGTGGGTTACTATATAAGGTTCATCAATAATTTCTCAAAGATTACACAACCACTAACCCAGTTCTTGAAGAAGGATGTTACTTATGAACCAGGAAATAAGGCGCTGAAGATTTTAAACAACTGAAGGAAGCCTTGGTGTCTTCACCTATTTTAAAGAATCCATATTAGAGCAAGCCATTCATTGTATACACTAATGCCTCAAATGCAGCACTAGGAAGTACTCTGAGCCAAAAGGATGAAAATGGGAATGAACATCCAGTTTACTTTGGGAGTAGATAAATGAGTAGTGCTGAGGTAAATTATATTGTAATTGAAAAAGAGGCTCTAGCTATCATTTTTACTGTAAAGAAGTTTAGAAATTACTTGCTAGGGCAGAAATTTATAGTTGTCACAGATCATCAGGCTCTAAAATATATTGTAAATGAGCCTAACCCATCAGGGAGGATAGCAAGATGGATAATTTTTCTACAAGAATTTAAATTTGATATTATAGATAGGCTAGGAAAGAAGCATGTCAATGCAGATGCACTCTCTCGAGATTATGATGGTTTAGTTTCATCTTATGATGATGATGATTTCCCAGATGCAGTATTGTTATCCCTTGACACAATCCCTAGTGAATACATAGATATTTGGAATTATTTGAATGAATTCAAGTTTCCTGATGGTGTCAATATAAATAATAAGAGGAAGATTACTCGATCCAGTCATCCATATTCTATTTTGTATGGAGTAATATTTTGAATAGGACCTTATAGATAGTACAAGAGAGTAGTTGGACGTGATCAAGGGAAGGATCTGATAGAAGAATTCCAAAATGGTACATGTGGAGGGCACTTCTCTAGAAAACTTACAACAAGAAGGATCTTGGATACAGGTTATCATTGGCCCACTCTTTTTAGAGATTGTTATAATTATTGTAAGACATGTGATATATGTCAAATACATGGTAACCGTAAGACCTCATCAACTACATTATGCCCTATTCTTCCACTTGGTCCCTTTGAAAAGTGGGGAATAGATATTTTAGGTCAACTTCCAACTACCCCACTCCAAAATAAGTATATTGTAGTTGCCACAGATTATTTAACCAAGTGGGTTGAAGCTAGGCCATTGAAAACATCTTCCATGGATGAAGTGGCAAGGTTCATATATGAACGCATTGTCACCATATTTGGTTGCCCATTAGAAATTATAACAGATCAAGGAAGCTACTTCATTAATGAAGTGGTAGAATCCCTAGTCAATAAGTTTTCTATTAAGCACAGGAAAGCAGCAACATACAAGCCAAGCATAAATGGACAGGTGGAACAAACAAATTTTGTGTTGTGTCAAATTCTAGCAAAATATGCAGCCTTGCAGGTACATAAGTGGGATAAAAAGATTCATGCAACATTGTGGGCATATAGGGCAACATCAAAGTCAGCAACAGGATACTCCCCATTTCATTTGGCTTATGGCATTGATCCAATTCTTCCTATTGAGTTTGATATTCCCACTATGAGAGTTATGAAAAATGAAAGGATGGATGAAAGTGATTCAGTAAAAGAAAGGTTGGTACATCTTCATTTGCTAGAGGAAATGAGGGAAATAACGAAGGATACAAGCTATAGGAAGAAAATGAAGCAAAAAGAATACTTTGATCAAAAGATTCGTTCATCTCCATTTCATGTGAATGACTTGGTCCTAGTATATGATTCGAGATACAAAAAAAGAAGACAAAGAAAATTTCTTCCAAAATGGATGGGGCCCTACAAAATAGCAGTTGTGCATGAAAATGGTACATACCAACTGGAGGAATTGGATGGCACTCCCATTACGAAATGGGTCAACCACGACAAGCTAAAGATTTTCCAAGCACCAGAATAGTCTACTCCAAGGACGGAGTAGAATCTAGGAAGGGGAAAGATGTTGACACTAAAATTTTCCTCCGTAATTTCTATTTCATTAATGTTTGTATTAGGAATAGAATGTTGTTAAGTATAATTAGTAGTAGTGTCCGATAGAAGATAATGGCGCTGCCGGTATGACGCTGCCAATAATGTATAGTATGGTAATAGTTAGAAGTACAATAGGAATGTTATGGTAAAAAGTAAATATTTGTCGTAAGTGGTCCGGTAATATTAAAATGTAAAAGTTGGGGTAAATAGAGAAATAGGGTCTACATGATTAGGAATTAGAAATATTATATTGGTAATAAGGACAAGGAGTGAGGTCATAAGTATTTTGTGTATTTTATTTGTAAAAATTCTAAAAATGTGGAACCCATGTGAAATGATAAGGTTTATCTTATCTTAAAAGATAAGATTACATGTACAGATAAGAGTTAAGGTATGGAATATGATTCGTCAGAGTGGATTTCTTATCCTATCTTAGAGATAAGATGGATAAGCCTGGAAGTTCTATAAATAGAGAGGCCACCCCCCTCATTTAGCATAGAAAGAAGTGGTGAGAAATATTGTATGAGTAAGTGTGTAAAGGAAGCCATCATTTTGAAGGTGTGTTAAAGAAGCCATTAAGAGGTGTAATTGTGAATTTTATCCCATAGTATTGGTGGAAGGCAAGTGAAGTCAGTAACACTTGAAGTACCTCATGGGTGAGATTGTAACAATTTCATGTTAATATTATAATTTACACTGATATTTCAAATTTATCATCATTCCTTCTTATCATAGTCTATGGTATTCTCGTGTTATGTTTGTTGTGTTTTTAGATTACATCCACCAAACTAAAAGTTGTGCATTAATAAATAATCATAGCACGAAGAGTTCCTGGTGAAGAATTATCATAGTACTGGATTGGTGTTGACAGGGCCGAATTCTCCTTTCAATGACGTCGTATGTGCCCTCCAAAATGGGTGGCATCATTGAGGGTTTTTATACTAACACAATGTATTTACACTGGTTCGGTATAGTGCATTTTCTGCCCTTGGCATTATGGGTTTACAAATAGCGAGTGAGTTCAGACTAGTCTAGGAAATCCATACATAGCGGCCTCTATAAGACATGATGTCCTTCAGTAATTATGTGGAGTAATTACAGGTTTGGGGGTTACAGTGGGTGTGCCTCTCTACACTACTCCATCCAATGGCATCAGATCACCCAAAAAACCAAGACACTATAGAGATATCTTCACACGTTTAAGTAGAAATGGTTAAAGTTTGGAGTACATAGAGCATTTCCTCCCTATACCTCTTCAACTAGGGTGGTGTGCGATCACCCAAAAAACTCATGACAGTATAGGATATCCTTCTACACCCTTTTCTTGACATGGATGAGGTGCACATGTTCCATTTACACTTTTATTCTAGCGTATTTTTCATTTTCTTACTTTACTTATTTCTACGTACATGTGTGTTTTACACAACATTTTTACATACATACATAATTGACTACTTGATCATTTTGACTTGCGGGTATGGACATTTGAGAAATAAACAGTCAAACTGGGAGCAACAAAAATGATGACGATGACAATGACAATGACAATGCACAGCTACAGGAACTTTCCTTTAGTAATAATGCAAGTACACTACATACAATAACAGCTACACACATGTTCTTCCCTAGGTTCACACTCATCACTTTTTATGTGCATTTTTCATCTTTAGAATCCACGCTCCTCCACCTCTTTTTATTTTTCATTCCACGTTTGAGTCTTGTCCATCGGTGCATATTCTTATACACTTTACATGGATATCAAGTATGCATCTCTATCTACTTTATGTTACCGAGCATCCCGCTCACAAAAATATGCACTTTAGACATTATTTAGCCCGGTCTTATACTACTATTTAAAATGTTCTCAAGTGAATAATGTACTAATTACTCTCTCCTTTTGGCCGTCCTTTTATTATATTTTATTTCCTCATTCCCATGTATTTTTCTATACCATCATTATAGCCCAAAACCAGAGCACCCCAACCTATACTGGGGCACCCCAGGGTGCCTTGGTTCCATCCTGGGCACCCCGGTCTATGTTTCTCTTTTTTCACTTCTTTTTGGGGCATTTCTAGCCATTTTTCATCCTTATCCTTTTCCCAATCAGCCTTATCAGGATTAATTATGAAATTAAGCTTCATATCCCTATAAATATAAAGTTATAAGACCATAATGTTGTCGTAGCATCACATACTACTATCACTCAATCTAGAGTTGCATCCATTACATCACTTGCATCCACATAGTTCCATGCATCAAGGTTATAATATATTCATCACACACACTAATAGGGGGAGGGATTCTATTCTATTCTATGCATACATGCTATTACATTTTCTATAGCTATTATTACTCACTACTTCACAAAGTGCGGCTGGTACAAGAGCACCTAGGGAATGACATGCACACACTCACTAGACTACAAAAATTAGTCAAGTCTGAAATGTAGTGCATATCTCAGTTATAAGATAACTAGTTTGGTATCTGAGATCAGTCTAACCCATTCATTTTGCATATTAATTTTTCTTGGATATATTACTTCTCTTCTTCATGCAGGTCATTATTCACCACATAAGGTGCAATCTATCGAATCCAGTGTGACAAACAAACATAGTATCGGATAAACTTGTGACCATACCAAAATCATATTTGGAGTATTTACAAAGACCAGGGCACCTAATCTATAGACCAGGGCACCTCAGGGCACCCCAATACCTCCCTAGGAATCTCAGCTAGTTCATATCTTCCATATCTGACATTTGTAAGATTTCTGAGTGATCATCTGTACTTCCAAATTTTATTTTCAGACCCGCGATAGTCTATTCGAATTAGATAAGCCATTTATTTCCCTTCTCTTAAACATTTAGGGTTTTGTTTCACTTATAATAATTAATTGTAATTATTACACACTACTTTCATTTATTTATATAGTGTTTTAGTCCTCCTAATTATATTAACATTAATACCCTATACTCATTGTAGTCTAGGAGCCTTTCAATATTTTTGTTAATCATTTTTGTGAACCCCACGTTTCTTCATAGCAGGTTTTAGGGTTTTTAATTTACCTTTAGCCATCATGAATATTTCCTTCACTGAATATCTGCTTACCCATCCTGATTTGTTTCATCATGTTCAAACCCTTTTTACTAATATCAATGTCTCTGTTGACATGCATCCAAATTCCATCTATGACATATTTTTTTGTCTTTTCCCAACTTATAGCATTCCAGTCCAATCCTCCAGCTGAAACTCACCCCTTTGACAATGAGCCACCACTTTACGTCATGTCTCACATCTATAATGTTGATATCAATTGCACTCTTATCGATAACAGGTTTGTGTTAGGAAAAATAGATATTATTATTATTAGTGTGAGCATTAGTGAGTGTTTATTAGTTATCTACTAAACAACTCAGAGTGATTTGTGGGATTATGTGTGAGTGATCCTAGGGATAATATTGAGATATATATGAGGAAGACTAAGTGATAAGACTTGACTCCTAGATTATAGGATCAAGCATTTGTATAAGAAATTATCTCTAGATGAATACAATATCCCGGATGGAATAGAAGAAATATTTTTAATATTATTTCCGGTGTTATTTGATTAAATCTCTGTTCATTTTGTATGCAATTTGAACGAAAATAATATTTGGTATCAGAGCAGGAATGGTAGCTCTATGTGATTTTTATATTGCCTTTCTTTATGAGTTTCATCTACCTTTTTGCAATCACTTAAATATTTTAGAATTGATCTAAAGAACATATTGTAATTTCTTTATTATGATTTGGGTTTGTCTAATTTTTAATGGGTTTGTAGAATTATTTCTGAGAAAAATACTATCTGAATTTCAACGGAAACCACATCCTAGATGTGGATAAATGTGGAAAATACAAAAGGTATTTTATGTTGATTTTTCTCCTTACGACGTGTTGTAACATTCAGATCTGCAAATTTACCAACTTAAACGCAGATCCTTACAAAAGAAAAAGGTCAAATTTTGCATTGATACTGTGCAATATTCTATTATTGTTGACCCATGTGATCTACCTATAGTCATGTAGATCTATTAAGGCACATTGCTAAATTGTATATTTTTGTTCTATTCACAGTCAAAGTTTGCAGATCAAAAGTGACACATCTGGTAAAGGAGGCGTGAATGTAAAATGATATATTATTTCTCCTTATAGTTTTGTATATAATTATTTTATTCATCGGCTCGTCCAACTACATGCATGCTTAGATTGATCACATATTTGCAACATTTGTACTCATGCACTACGTGACCATAGTTTCTTCCTCATCTAAACATTGATTCACTTGTGTATTGTCCTTTCTAGTTGCTAGGTGTTGGGCATGGAAACACTCCCAAAATATTTCCTAGTGCATAGAATGGATGAGGCCAATGTAGTTGTTGAAGAGTCAAAATATGAAGAAGAACCAACACCAAAAGAACCTAACTACAATTCCAATGACTTTCTATTCTAAATAAAGATCTTAGAGGCTGGAGGCAAAGGATGAGGATGAAAACTGCATCTCTTGTTAATCACCAACAAAGAGATTGCTGCATTGTATTGGTGATATTTATTTTTTAGTTGTGTGTTTCATTCTGCAAATAAACTTGTTAAAACAAGTACATGATTGTATCACTTGCATTAGTCAGGATGTGATTAGGGTTAAAGAGATACTGGCATATAATGACATGGTTTTTGGTCAACCAACAAAACCAATTGGTTGTAGGTAAACCATGGACAAACCTTCATTGGTTTTATGGTAACCATGGAAAAAAACATTTCTCAGGTTTTTGAATCCTTGAAAAATCACACAGTCATTGTTAGATGTAGTATAGGATGATGCCTTCCCCATGTTCACACTAAGGGGATGATTTTTAGGAAAAATAGATATTATTATTATTAGTGTGAGCATTAGTGAGTGTTTATTAGTTATCTACTAAACAACCTAGAGTGATTTTTGGGATTGTGTGTGAGTGATCCTAGGTATAATCTTGAGAGATTCGTGGAGAGAGATATGAGGAAGACTAAGTGATAAGATTTGAATCCTAGATTATAGGATCAAGCATTTGTATAAGAATTTATCTCTAGATGAATACAATATCCCAGATGGAATAGATGAAATATTTTTAATATTATTTCTGGTGTTATTTGATTAAATTTGTGTGTCCATTTTGTATGCAATTTGAACCAAAATAATAGTCTGAGATCAATTTGTACCCTATGTCCTTTCTCCAGGATTTAGGTTTTTCTGATCATGACATTACCCCTTCTTCCATCTCACTTCATGCTTATGATGGTATTTTCCATCCATGTCTAGGCCATGTTATGTTACCTTTAACTATAGGTCCTAAGACTCTCCCTACCATCTTCTTTGTCATTTATTTTCTTGTCTCATATAATTACTTGTTAGGAAGGCCATGGCTTCACGTCATGCAAGCTGTTGCTTCTACAATCCACAACTGTGTCAATTTCTTACATGAGCATGTTGAGTATACCATATTCTGATATCTCGATCCATTCCAATATTACGTTCATGACCCTCACACTAGTCTTCCTCTCCCTCGCATTAATACTACAAATGAACCTTATCCTATGGATGATCAGCCTCATTTACTACCGCTTGAGGGTGCTATTTGTTTACTAGATTCTACCCCTTATACACTACCATGTGCTACCATTATTATTCCACATTAGCCCCCTGTTCCAACCATACACCATCTCATTACCTCTTCATCTTCACAATTAGCTCATACCCCATTTTATATGTACACTCTTCATATATGGCTCATATTGGGAACATATTCCACTCGATCCTACCTATGACATCACCATATGTTACCAAATCATCCTCACTCATCTTGGTTTCACTTTTGAGAACCTTCAGCCTTCTACCCATGCCCCCCATTTATACTATGTATTTATCACTGTCACCACAGCATATGATTTGCATCTTTTTCATATTCTAGTCTATTTACCATGTACCCCTTGTTCCTCTCCAATCACATGAGGGGAATCTTGTCTTACCTACATTGGTGGAACCTTAGACCCTATTCACACTGACATATTGTTACCTATGGGTAAGTGCAGGAAGTTGATGGACAAATATAGGGTCATCCGTGGACATCATATTGCAAATAACAACATAATATCAACTTGTAGAGATTATTAGAAATGCATACACTCAAAATTAGGAAAAAATATTTTAATATGAATCGTAGCATCCGGAATCTAGTTTCTAAACTACTAATTTTTGTAAAAAATGGACAAGATTAGCTATATTAAACACTCAAAATTCAATGACTTGGTTTTTTTTTTTTAAAATGCCGATAAGATTATAGTCCGTTTGCCCACAATTTGGATGACCAAAAATTGATATATATATTTTTCCTTTGGTGAGAAGTTATATGCCACTATCTATCTTGGGATGGATTTTTATTTTGTATATTTTTTGAGTAATATTTTATTTTTTATGATTTTTTCCGTGAAAGTGGTCTGAAAACATAAAGAAAACAGAGCACTTTATGTTTGCCCGCCATAACTTCATCAAAAAATATTGAAATCAAATAATTTTTTTTTGAACATGTATATAATTTCACCACGGTTGAGAAGGTATAATTTTTACCACATTCTGATAAGAGAAACAAATTTTGCAGTCTTAAACGTAGACATAAACATTCACAGGAAAAAGTGTCTTAAAGACCTACTATTAGTAAAAAATTATAAAATGATATTTATCCTCTTCTATTCACTTTAAAATCAGTATTTCTACAAAGCTAATAGTCTTCCCTACACAATGGTACCATTTTTATGACATATTTTTGACTTCTCAACATGGTTCAAATCTGCGGAAGACTAAATTTGATGTTTTTTGTTTTTGATGTAAAATTCAGGATTTGATGTCCACTTAATTGTCCCCCAACTTTTTGCACTTATCCATATGTCATTTATTCATGTCCTCATCTACAATAGTTCCTTTCTTGGTTACTCACATAGCTACACTCGATGGTATGCCCATGGTTTCTCATAACCCCCATTTACTGACAAAGAGTATGTTATATGCATGTACAATCTATGCCTCACAAGCTCCTTCCATGATCAACCCAATAATATTGCTTACCAGGTCACCAATGCTTGCCCATGTGATTTTGAACTTGAGGATGATGATCTTCTCGATGACTTCACATGAAATTTGGCCACATCTACTTGGGGGCATAGCAATTACACAATCTTCCCTTCAGTATATTAGCATATTTTCCTCTCTACTCTTTTCATTTTCATCCATTCATTTCTTCGCATATAGGCATATTTATTACACATCATAGCACCCTTGTTACCCGATGACACACTCTTGTGCTTCGGTTCACACTTGATTGCTGAGGGATTAACATTACACTTAACACCATACACTGCACTATAGGTTCTCCAAATTTATTCTATCACATACATCACGCATCCTACATCATCCATTCTCATTTATTATATACACCCTACATTTCCTTCATGGCATAGTTCACATCGCGCATTTATCCATCATATATATTTTACTTACTACACTAGATTCCATTACATATGCATCTAGTTTTACTTATCATCATTTACATATTCAATTTCTATATACATATATTATTACACTTCACATTTTACATATTCTATATACATTACACATCCTACATTGCATTTCCCACACCACGTATTTACATTCCATATTCATCACTTGGTCATTCATATTACATTGTCTTCTATACACTGCACTCACCACCCTATGACGTAATTTAGTTCCTTGGTCCATACTCGACTATTGAGTATTTACCAATCAAATGGACATTACATTCACCAATGCAAAACTTCCCTCATGTGACATTTATAGCGTTAGTGACATACACCTTAGGTTAAATTGTCACCTATCTTATCATCTTGTAGTGGTGTACGTTTTACGCTAAATCAAAACCCCCATTATCATCTTGTATTGGCATACACCTTAGGGTACATCACCACTCCCTTCTTTTTCATCCCATAGTAACATACGCTCTAGGCTAAATCATCACCCATCTTCATCCTTTCATCTTATATTTATATACACCTAGGGCTAAATAATCACTCTTTCATTTAGAAATTCATAGTATACGCTTACGTTATAGGGTCCACCCATATCTTTCCATATATCTCATCCCCATACACTCCATCCATAATTATATACGCTTAGGGATAAATCATCACTCCTCCATTCAACAAGTCATGATATACACTTAGGCTATAGGGTTCATGCACATCTCTTCACATGTCACATTTCATCACCATTACGTATTCACACTCATCACAACACGCTAGATACAACCAACTCTACTCAACCATTTCGTAATGATGCACTTTCGGTTACAGTTCATTCTTGACTGATGAGGGGGAAAAAATGAACCTCACTACATATGCTGTTATCCACTCAGGTGGCATGTTACCCCTATCATTCCATCTTGTGTTCCATTCCATCCACAACATACTGCATGGTCTTAGGGGAATTTAATTTTTCTTACTAGTGTTTTACATGCTCACTTTATTACACATGTTAGAATACTTTCCTATATGTCATTATCATACACACATGCACGTTCATGCCTTTGTTTAGTGTGATTGTAGATATAAGATTCTACACACGGCATGGATGCTCACCTTTTAGCCTTCCTATACTAGTCGCTGGGGGCATCCACATTCATCTTATCTAGGTGTTATTGTTTAATTTTGTACTTATCATCTTATACTACTTATTCATACATCGTTTGAAATATTGGTTACCACTATGATATGCTAATGGGTGTTCTATGTGCAAAACTTTTTTTTGTAGGATTACATGTTTCCATGACTACCACTTTGTTTCTACTCGTCTTTTTTGTTTTTCTCTATATGTGGGCTTTTCCATTTGCTTGTGTACACACTTGACTATTGTTTGTGGCCATGATGGCCTTGTGTTTCTTATGACATTGTGAGTGATGTCCCATGTTTACAACCCACTTTGTGCATCCTACTTATTTTCTTGCATGTTTACACTACTTTGTTTGGTAGTTCTTACATTGTCTATGTATTTTTCACTTATCTTCTTGCATGCATGTGTTTTCAGACTAACACTTGTTTTGGATAGCCATCTCTTTTTGTGCGTGCCTTGGTATCTACCAAGTTTTTCCCCTTCCCCCATGTAGGGAAGAGTTCTAAAGGTCAAAGTACGATTGGTCCTCTTTTGGGTCCGTGTTCTCCTTTCAGAGATGTTACATGTGTCCCCAAAGAGGGGGGGACATCATTGAGGGTTTTTCTAATAACACAACATATTTACACCATTTCAATACACTACATTTTACACCCATGTCATTATGGGTTTACATACAATAAGTGATTTTAGACTAGTCTACGAACTCCATACGCATCATCCTCTATAGAACATGGTGTCCTTCGGTAATTCTACGAAGCAGTTATAGGCTTGGGGGTTATAGTGGGTGTCCCTCTCTATAGTACTTCATCTAGTGGTATCAGATCACCCAAAAAACTAGGATAGTATAGAGATCTCTTCACACATTTCAACAGAAGCAGTTCAAGGTTGTAGGACATAGATTATTTCCTCCCTATAATTCTTCAACCAGGGTGGCGTGAGATCACCTAAAATACTCGTGACAGTACAGGATATCCTTCTACACCATTTTTCTCGACATAGGTCATGTGCACATGTTCCATTTACACTTTTATTCTAGCATATTTTACATTTGATTACTTTGCACATTTCTACATACATGTGTATTTTACACAGCATTTTTACATACATACATATTTTGCTACTTGATCTTCTCCTTACAGGTTCATCCGTATGAGAAACAAGCAGTCAAATTGGGGGCAACAACAATGATAAAAACAATAGCAAAAATGAAAACAACAATGTACCGGTATAAGCACTTTCCTTTACTAACCATGCAGGTACACTACGTACGACAGCAACTACACACGCATTCCACCCTACGTTCACTCTCATCAATTTTTATGCACATTTTTCATCTTTAGAATCCATGCTCCTCCACCTCTTTCTTTTTTTTTCATTTCATTCTTGAGTCTAGTCCATCAACATGTCTTCTTCTACACTCTACATGGATATCAAGTACACATATCTATCTACTTTATGTTACTGAGAGTTTTGCTCACCAACATAAAGTTGGGAAAATTTTAAACACAAAAATATGCACTTTAGACATTATTTAGCCTAGTCTTATACTACTATTTAAAAGGTTCTCAAGTGAATAAAGTACTAATTAATCCCACCTTTTTGCCATCCTTTTATTATATTTTATTTCGTCATTCCCGTGTATTTTTCTATGTTTATCCTTGTTGTTTCACAACTTCCCCGTCATTCTATCCCAAAATTAGGGTGCCCCAGCCTATACTAGGGAACCCCGGGGTGCCTTGGGATCCCCGATCTATGTTTCTCTTTTTTTTCTTCTTTTTGGGGTGTATCTAGCCATTTTTCATCCTTATCCTTTTCTCAGTTGGCCTTATCGGGATTAATTATGAAGTTAACCTTGAGATACCTATAAATATAAAGTTATAAGACCATAATGTGGTCATAACATCACATACAACTATCACTCTATCTAGAGTTACATCCATTGCATCACTTACATCCACATAGTGTCATGCATTAAGGCTAGGAGATCTGCATCACACACATTACATAGGGGGAAGGATTTTATTCTATTCCATGCACACATGTTATTAAATTTTCTATAGTTATTATTGATTGCTACCTCACATAGTGTGGATTTCATGAGAGTACCTAGGGAAAGACATCTACACACTCACTTGAACTACATCTAGGTCCGAAATGTAGTGCAGATTTCAGTGATAAGACCACTAGATTGGCAAATGAGGTCAGTCTGACCCATTCATTTTTCATCTTTATTTTTCTTGGGGTTTTATACTTCTCTTCTTCTTTTAGGTCATTATTCACCGCATATGGTGCAGTCCAACGAATCCAATGCAATATAAATAAAGAGTATCAGATCAACTTATGACCATAATAAAATCAGATCCATAGCATTTACAGAGACTAGGGTGCCTAATCTATAGACTAGGGTGCCTTGGGGTGCCTCAGTACCTTCCCAGGTGCCCCAGTCAGTTCAGATATTTTATATCTAGCCTTAGCAAGATTTTTGAGTGATCATTTGTACTTCCATATTCTTTTTTGAGACCTATGACAACCTACAACAGTGTCTTCAAATCAGCTAAGCAATTTCTCTCCATTCTCTTGCACATTTAGGGTTTTGTTTCACTTAGAATAATTAATTACAATTATTACATACTACTTTCATTTATTTATATAGGATTTTTTCCTCCTAATTAGATTAACATTAATACCCTATACTCATTATAATCTAGAAGCCTTTCAATATTTTTTTTAATCAGTTATAAATATTAATTGATTATTTTCTTGGGTCTATTTTGTACTTAATTACTTAGTCATTTACTTTTACATTGTAATCATATATATGCATCTATTAATTAAAATATATTCTTAATCAACAAGCAGAGAATTTTTTGATCCTTGGAACAATTACTTTATTTCCTTTAATGTCTTTCTTACCCAACTACACTTCCCCTTCCTTGGTCATCCTTCACGGGTGTCAGGGAACCATTAAAACTTGTGATCCATTCTGGCACTGTGATATCTCATAGTCTTATTTGAATCCAAAGCCCCATATACCACCGTCGTCATTTGTAATAATGCAGTGAAACTTGGGAGAAAGTGAACTATTTCAATTGTTCCTTTTAAACCCGATTAACCAAATTAAACCTCTATAAGCATCTTTGGTAGGGTGGTAGGGAACCTACAGAACTAGAGAACTATTACCTTAGTTCCAAAAATGTCTGATTTGTCCTATTTTTCCCTTTTGACCCAAATTATTTCTAAATTTAGAAAATTGTTGGAATGAAGGGCTTACCAAGAGGTAGAGAAATCCCCAGAAGATGACGGTTTTCCCCAAAACTAATAATTTGTCCTAAAATATGATTTTTTTATATAAATTTTCTAGATCCCTTCTAATTTCCCTATTTTAACCATATTATAATGCCTAATTCCAAAATGGGTTTGGGATTTTCCATAATAGCCTAGGGGTATTTTGGATAATAATATATTTTATTCCATCTAATGTGAGCTTGAGCCTTGTGTAAGTAGTTAGTGTTTGTTTTACAAGTACAGGTGTGATATGAGAACCCTACAACAAAGCGAATATGATAAATAACGAAGTGAAGGAAACATTTTCATACCTTGAAAGAACTAAATCCACACTCACTACTAAGACACTAGCATATAATTCAGACACTAGCACCAAGGGAGGTATTGTCCCCTTTTGGGCACTACTATCCAATATACCTACAGATCACATGATTTTAGATTAATCATGCATAGTTAATATTGAGATTATTCCAACATCTTTTTGATTCAAATTTAGTCCAAAAAATAAGTTATCATCTAAGTCACTCTTATCCTCTTGTTAATTGTACTTGATTGTCATTGTATACTATATATTGTATGTTTTTGATATATCTGATTTATCCGAGTCATCTAACTTAAGATTTAAATTTAGTTAAATAATTTGGTGAACCCAACCCTCTTATTGAACTTCATATCCCTAACCCTAGTGACTTTAGGGTTTATTTTTTGCTTTTGTATTTCAATATCTTTCATTCATCATGTCAACTCTCAAGGATCATTATTAGTATCTAGATAGCTTGTCCACATCTCGTATTTATTATAGCTCCCATGAATCTTCATCTAGCACACAATTTCTTGATTTTTTTGTTCATTCCCAAACAATTATAGGAAATACTCCCCATTTAATATTAAGGCTCACATTCATAATGTGCTTGTTAAGTGTTATTTAGTTTATAATGGATCGGGTATTAATATATGTAATTTTTTTCATCCACCAACTAGAAATTTAAGTTGCTGATTCAACTCCCTTTACTCTATGTATTCATGGTTTTGATAATACACCTAAGTATGAGAATCACTCTACCCATTATTTTAGGACCTTGCACTCTTAATGTTCTATGCCAAGTTATGCCTCATAATCTCAATTATAGAATCCTTCTAGGTCATACTTGGTTACATAATATGCATGCAATCCATTCTATCCATGTCATAGCACACAAGGCCCTTGTAACACCTTCTTCTATAGATAATGTTACACCTTATATTTCTACTATTTGTGATATCCCTCTCATGCATGATAATGTAGGAATCGCCTATATTACACATCAGTGTCCTCCTATGATGGACTATAATGCTATTGATTTACATGATGAAAATATATTGGCACCCATGATAATCCTCCCATTATGTATCACTCTCATACACATGATGATAGACCCCTGATGCATATTGTTGCACACTTACCTATATCTAGATATTTTTCCCCTATGATGTTTTCTACATCTATGATGCATAAGGTGTTGGGAGACACTCATACCTACCTTCAAAATGTCACCATAAACATGGATTTAAAATATGTTACTTAACACACCTCTCGATGTAATTCTAATGATCATATGCTTATTGATTCCAATGTTACATCAATTACCACACATTCTTCATCATAAGTTAGAACATAGTGTGTTGATTTGATAATGATTCATAGTTCTCTTAACTCGCTGACTTTTTAGACTTAAATTCCTTACTCATATGCTATACCTCATCTTATTGTATCCATGGGTACAATAAATACACCTCTTTACACATTTATGTTGATGGTTTATTTTATAGTTATATGGGTTATTACATAAAAATTTAATGCTTCTTATCTTCCTAAATTGTTCCTATTTCTTACCAATGTCTCACCTATTATAGTTTCTCCTAATAGATACACTCTTATTTTTTATCGCATTATACTTTCTACTCATGCAGTTGGAAACTTGGACTCTATAGGCTTATCCCCTCACTGTGTTGACATTATTTTATGGTAACTCTTGTTTTACCCTTGCTGCATGATGACACACTCTTGTTCTAGGTTCAAACATGACTATTGAGGATTCACTTTCATACATGAACCTCACATTGAACACATACACACTAGGGTAAACCTTATTTCCCTTCTGTATTGATAGGATCTAATATTCTAATAATACAAAAAGATTTAGATATTTATAAAAATACAAAAACATTATCTCATATATCCGTTGGATGTATATTTGCTAACAAGTAATATTCCATGTTGCATTTTTCCTATCAAGTTATCTTGATTCATAGTATGTTATATCATTTTACATATACACATGTGCAATCGTATGGTACTTTTATTTAAATACATGTAATACACAAGTTATTAAATGATGCAAAATACTCGATATAGTTCTCTACCTGTCTCATCGACATTCCTAGGAATATCTACCTTACATCCCTTTCCATATTCAGGTGTTTTAATTGCAATATCTACTACTTTCATTTATAATTTATTCATCTATATACATTGTGACATATTATCCATTCCTCTAACATGCTAATGAGTTCTTCATGTGTGGTATTATCTTTTTAGGCTTAATTCCAACCGTGATTATCTACTTATTATATTTTCTTGTGCCTTGTGTTCTATGCTTATGACTTGTTTTCCATTATTTGTAGGTTATACCCTCTTATTGATTATTTAGTTGTTTGCATGGCCTTGAAGGTCTTGAGTCTCTTGTGACATTTTAAGTGGTGTCCCGTGTTTTTGACCAGCTATTATGGTCTTGTGTTGATAAATTTTTCTATATTTGAATAGTTTCCATTACATTTTGTCATGTTTATTTTTCACTAACGCTTGTTACTAGATTTCTTCCCATTTTTTTACATGTGCCATGGTTGTTACCATGCACATACTTTATTTCCCTTACATGATTTCTTAAAATGTGCACATCAACTTCAAGTTTCGTCATTTTGGTTGTGATCACTTTGTTCCATCTTACACACTTCAAACGAGTGGGGAATTCATCAGGTGATTATTTCACCCTCTCAACAGTCCAGAAACAAGATTCAAAATGGTATTAAACAAAATTTAATAAAAAAAAGAGCTAAGAAAATGGTTCAGAATTAGACATGAGCTAGAAACAATAGAGGGAAAAAATCACCCAGATCAGACAGGAATGGTGGGTGCTAATGTCCCACCTAGATGGTTTAATCTTGGGGGAAAATATAATTTGATAGTTGGAAAAGGTTTTCAATAGCATTTTTGCACAAAATATAGCAACATATATTCAAATTTAGTTTACTATTGGAAACAAAGGAACAAAATCAATGAAATGTTTCATACTTTGGGAAAGGAACTAATTACTCTTCTTTCTCAGTTAACATTTTCATACTAGTATCAAATCAGGAGTGACACCTAGGGCATATGCAAGGACAACGATATGCCTGGAACAAAGTGTCATCCATGGCTAGTTACTATTGAGTTGGTGACCATCTAAAGTGGTAATTATTTGTGGGAAAGTGTCAATGAGTGGAGAGAAAAGCCAATAACTCTCCCAACACTCTTCCACTAGAGGAAGGACACATAAACCCTCATAGTATTCACATCAATTTGGGAATTGATCACTCTCGACTCTTCCAACCATTTCCATGGAAACAAACACATAGGAAAATTTAATTTCTTATCTCTTGCCATTTATTTATACTATATCCTTGATTCACCTAATTTTCATACATTTCTATTCTTATTTCTCTAAATTAAATTTTAACTTAATATTAATGAGCATTGACTAAATTTTTCTTCTTTTCTAGGTCTGTCCTTATCTTAGAAAAAGGAAGTGAAAATGGAATAAGGAGCAATCTAAAACACAAAATTCTCAAGAAAATCCAATATTCAGTTACAAACGTAGGTATCATTTCAACTACGTAAGCATGTCACCCCTAGGGTTCTCATTCTCTCTTAGAATTCATGGTACACATCCTATAATTTCCATTTGGCATGTTATTGGTTATAATATTCTTCACCTCTCTGCAAGGCATGTTCTTCCTATCTACTTTATGCTATTGAATATTCATTCACCACCACAAAGTGGGGGAAAATGTAAAGATGAAATTATGAACTTAGTATTATTACATCATGCCTCTAGTATGTCATTATATGCATTATTCCTAAGAAAGATAACTAGACATTAGAAACAATTGTTTTTCTTTACATTAACATTGCTTAATATTTCCATACTTTCATCATCTACTTTTCTAGAATTATCCATTTTATTTTAGACAACATATAATATGTTACCCAACTCAGTACTTCATGTTTTATTTTTGGATCTCTCCAAACATTAGCACCTAGTAAGGGACATGAGTTCCCAGGTGCTAGAATCACCTTTGGGAACTTTTGTACCTTTTCCTTGCTTTCTTTTGTTTAAAATTCCCCATAAATTTTTATCTTTTCTAAACTTATATTTATCACTTTGGGTCACCTTTTAGGGGTTTTAATGAAAAAATTAAATACAAGGACTCATATAAATGCATGACCTATTAGTTCTATTCCAAGGAGAAATCAGGAAATAGTGGCAATTGGGCTATTACTTTTTATCTACTACTTGTAAAAAAGAAACACTTGAGGAATTCATTCGGTCTAGATTATTCATTACATAGGAATGGAAAAATTTTAATTCCATCACACACATTATCTTGGGTGAGAAGTAGTTTTAGTCAAATATCTTGGTGCAACTTGCACAATAGAAAGCTAACTTCAAGAGACATGATTCCATCACAAGCGCACACACAAAAACTACTTTGAATCTTAAATGTAGTGCAACTCTCAGTGATAATCACATTGGGGTGAACACTAAGGTCAATCTGTCTCAATCATATGTATCTTTTATTCCATATAATGTGTGTTTAAACCTTATGCAAGTAGTTAGGGTTTATTTTACAAGTACATGTGTGATAGGATAACCTTACAATGAAGTAGATGTGAGATAAATAGAATTGAAGGAAATATTTTCAGACCTTGAAAACACTAGATCCATACCCCCTACTAGGAAACTAACACCCTGTCCAAACCCTTATAATGAGGGTGGTACTCTACCCTTCTTAGAGATACTTTCTAGCATGCCTATAGATCAAAGTCTTCCAGAAGAAGCATACATAATTTATATTAATCTTGTTCCTTAATATTTCTAGTTCATATCCAATCCAGATAGTTGATTATGAGCTAAGTTATTCTTATCCTCTTGTTACTTGTGCTTTTTTTAATCTCATTCCTTTGACTTAAAATTTAAATGAACTATTTGGACACCTTAAACACTAATTTGATATCTTAAACACCCATACAAAACCCTAAACACTATTTTGATACCCTAAACTCTAATGTGTCACTAAAGAATAACATAAACTCTTATATGACATTGTAAACATTTAACCCTAAGGAATAAACTCTAAGAACAAACCTTAAATTATAGTCACTAATGTGACTCCCTAGAAACTAATGGATAAATATAAATAACATAATCTCACTTGTGACTCAATTTCTTATCTCTCTTATGAATCTATGATACAATTGTAAACATGAATATAAATTTCATTTTGAGGGACTATTCAAGACCACATCAGGAGTCTAACTCAGAATAAAACTTCATATAAAAACCATCATTATTAATCTATTACAAATAAAATTAAATATTATTAGTTATTTAAAGTAATTTCCTCACAATGATTTTTTGAGTTTTGGATTATTTTAATTGTTGATTCACATGTTGGTCCTACACAAAAAATATCTTTTTTTATTAAGTATATTTTTCACTTATAATTTTAGTTTAATATTCTAGGGTACATATTTTGAGCTATGTTAATCTCAGTTTAATTAGTTAGTTTCTCTTATGTTTATATTTGTAGATGTGTTATTCAATTTTGTAGGTTTAGGTGATTTACATCTATTGGCAAGTAAATATTATTTTATAGAATTTGGTTATCTTATAAAGTTACGATGTGCTATGAAAAACACCTCTCCATGCTTTAAAATTGAAATAATGGGGAACCTATGATGTGTTTAACAAAATATTGAAGCCATTTTTGCTTATAAGAAACAACTATGTGTTATGGTTATAATTTTGTCACATTGTTTTGTTTAAATTATGTATTTTGGACTAACAATTCTTTAACAAAATAGTGATTTTAAGTATGGCATTTTGGGATTTTTATTTGTAAAGGAAAAAAGTGTTTTCAATCTATGAAAGTCTATAAACTTTCATCGCATTGTTAGTTGACTCGTAAATTGTTATTCATAGTTGTACATATAGGTTTTGATAGGTAATACTGTTTGGGAAGCAACATGGTGGCCTTTTTTCATTTGTTTTTATTTTTAAAGATACACATTCAGCCTGAATTTTTTTTATAGTTTTGAAACTATGTGGAGCTTGTTGATTCATTTGCTATTTGTAAATTGACAGGACAAGTATCTCACAAATGTTAAAAACCCTAATTTTTCCAAAGAAAGCATACTACGTGGAATTCATTTGTGCACTCTTTGTATCATTACATATTCAAACACTCATACTAAGGACTGAAATTATATTTTTTGAAAATAGCATGTAGTTTTCTTAT
This sequence comes from Taxus chinensis, assembly GCA_019776745.2. Lineage (NCBI taxonomy): Eukaryota > Viridiplantae > Streptophyta > Pinopsida > Cupressales > Taxaceae > Taxus > Taxus chinensis. Next base: position 219,009,954 of record CM034157.1, read on the forward strand.
TAGATTACTTTTGACTATTTATCACAATCTTAGAAAATATTTGTTATGCGAAATGTGAATTAGCAATGGATTATTCTTATTGGTTGATAAATAAAAAGGTTAACAAAGGGCTGACATTGTGAATTTTGAAATAACTTTTTGATTTATTATTGAGTCGCACTTCAAAGTTACTAACTGGATCTACCAAGCAATTAATGTTGTGAAAATAGTATAAGCGTGGAGCTTTCTTATTGTTTTATACTTCGTGGTGACTGATAAATATTATCTAGAGTCTCACACTACAAAACTCATACATACGTGGAGTTTACTTAATGGTTTTTTCTTTGTAGTGAAACATACCTAACAAAAATATCATAAAGTACTAAAGGGCCCTGAGAATCATATATATGTGGATTCTTCTTATTGGCTCACCTTTCACACTCTTACGTGGTTCTTATAATGGGAATAAATATGAAAATCTATCAAAGATCACCACATGGAATTAATGGGACCTATAGGTGAAAAGAAATGAAATGCCCATGGGAATATGTGGAGAATTAGAAAAATTGACTATTAAAGCCACATAAGTTGTAAAATCCATGAGTAGCTCAAAATCAAAGAAAAACATATAATTGATTGACTAAACGTCAATGCTACAATGATATACTATCATTTTAGCATGAATTAATAGGATTTAAATAAGTTGAAAGTATTTCACACTCAAGCACCTAATATTCAAGCTATTACAAAGAATTTGGATTCCAAATTCAATAAATTACGAAGAAAAACAGAATATAACTATTTTTATATATTAAGAGATTTGTATATCTATAATTTCTCAAGTGTTTCAAAGCTTATCATCTATAGAGGCTCAATTTCACACATTTTTTTCAAAATATCTCTTTGGAGAAATGATTTCTGATAGATAAATCATAAGTGCACATTAGTATACATCCTTAAAAATGGAAGTTGAAGAGGCTCGATTAATTGATGATGATGATGTATACCAAGACAAAACATAATGTATGACTGATTTGGTGTCCATTTGATAAATTTGGTTTTATATATATATATATAATATATATATATATATATATATATATATATATATATATGTATGTATGTATGTATGTATGTATGTATGTATGTATGTATGTATGTATGTATGTATGTATGTATGTATGTATGTATGTATGTATGTATGTATGTATGTATGTATGTATGTATGTATATATATATGTATGTATGTATGTATATATATATATTAGTGGGGTAAAATAGAGGTGATGTGTTGCATCACCTCATTCTAGAGCATTTCTTTGAATATTGACGAAACAGATAAGGGTAGAGGGCTAGGAGGAATACCTGTTAAAATGTTGGTTGTAGGTTGTTGCGCGCGTATGACTTCTTGATCCACAGCTGATCATGAGAACTTCCTTTTGGCTTGGAGGAACTACCTGAAATAGAAAACAAGACCACCAAATAAAAGTTAAACAGTATATGCAGTGGACTGCCTAGCGTATGCTAGATCCAGGAAGTGTGATACTCCCTAGATGGCTGTCAATCCACTGTTTAAAACAACTCAATGTTAACAATAAAGAAAATCCTACTGTAGTTAAAATGATTTAGGTATCTCATTCGACTACAATAAGAAAATTCATTCACAACAGGCTAAGCTATGACTGAATCTGAAGGTCAGGGTCTCTGTCAGAGTACTGGTACTGGTCAGGGTCTGATTCTGGGCTGTTTTGGGTATTTGGTGGAGGTTTTAAGCTCTGTTCTTGGTCTGAGGGTAAACACATAGAGACCGACATCAGTCTGGTATGACCGATGTCAGTTTAGGTTAACCGGTGATGGTTGTGGGTAACCGGCGTCGGTATGGTCGGGGTACAAGAAACCCAATAAAAACTTGATGTGAGGGTAGATCTAAAGCTAAATGGAAATGGAAAGGGAAATGGCAAGGTCTGTGTAGGTCTTAGGTATACTCAGGGATCTCTAAGAACCGGGTATGGGTAGTTCAATGGTGTGGGTGAAAGAATGGTCAAGTTTGCATGGAGGTAAATGGTGGGGGAATGGGAATGGGAGTAGAAACTAATAACAGAAGTAAAAGAGTCTACTAAAATGACAATGGACAAGTGTTGGTTAACAAAACACTTACTATTGTACGAGCTTGATGTCTGGTTAGCAATGGTGGGTGATCAAATGGAAGGAACTTGGTGTGGTGCTGGTGCTTCCCTGGATGCTCCCATGAAGGAAAATGGCATTGTGATTGCTTCTGATGTTGGCTGTGGATGCTCTGATGCATGTACGAATGTTGGTTCTGCTTGCATGCAGCTCTGGTTTTGTCTCTTTTTCTTAGAAAATGTGCCAACCTCGAAATAAGGTTGTTTTGGGGATTAAATGGTAACCGACGATGGTTCTAGGTTGACCGGTGGTGGTTTAGGGTAACCGACGTCGGTTAGGGTGGGATTTCCTAGGTTTTCTAAAATGGGCAGATCCCCTTGATTTTCTTGGATCTCGTTGGTTTCCTTCCACGGATTAGAATGGAAACTTCCTTTCTAATGGGTGGGAATGTGGTTAGAGGGAATGTAGGCTTTGATTTTTAGGGTTTAGGTAGGTCTTAGTTAGTTATGGCAACATACTAAGAATAGGTCTTGGGGTGAGGTGGCTAGATGAGGTGTATAGGTGAGGTGGATGGTGTGGGCATTATCCAATTAGGATATTTAAATAATAAATATTGTGAGGACATGGATTAATTTAATTAAATTAATATTAGAGTGGGGTGAAAGGGGCCATGGTTAGGTGAGTGTGTTTGAGGTGGTTATTTGTCGAGGGACCAAGGGGAGTGTGACCCAATTTTGGTGTCTACATTTTTCCCCTTTTTGTTGCGTAGCTTGTATTGGTAAGTGACGCTGACAAAAATAAGATGTGGTTGCCCCATGTGTGGGTGAAGGTGATCCCCCTCAAACCAGGAACTGATGAGGTGGAAGGTAGAATCGGTGAGTGGTTTGATAAAAGGTGAATGTGATGAAGAAGAAGGTGGGCAACGGGGGTAAAAAGGGAAAAAGGTCTACTCGGGTAATCCAGGTAATGGGTCAGGGTCAAAGGTAGTAACAGTCAACACACACACATGTATAAACTACAACACGGTACCAGGTTGAAGAGCAGGAAAACTCTACATTGTCTAAGGTCGATAGGTTTATCCAAACAAGGTTGAGGTGATTCTGGTATCCAAGGTAGAGGATATGGTCAGGAAACATGATGCAGGTCAGGTGCAGGAACGTTTAGGTATGTTTGGTACACCAAAGGTTGGGTCAGGATAAACGGTCACAACAAGAGGCAAGGTAAGGTCAGTATGCCAATCAACATGAGTAACAGTGCCACAAGGTATAGTGAGCACATGAGGTCACAGGTCACTAGCGATGTTCCAGGTCCAAGTATCTAGGTCATGACATGGGTAGGGCCGAGGTATGGGTAAAATAATGAGTCCCCAAATGAGGACGAGGTGAGGGGGTAAATGATAAGGTCAGGAAGATAAAATGAAGTGTCCAAGTGAGGTGTGGGTGAGGTAAAAAGGATTCAGGTCAAAAATTGGGGGTAGGGGGTAGGAAAAAGACTAAGCAGGTAAACCGATGATGGTTTTAAGGAACTGATGCCAGTCGTGATGGACCGACCATGGTAAGCTAGGGCACAGGACCGATGTCGGTCAAGGTAAAACCGTCACCGGTCAAGTCGGGTAGGTTATAAAAAGAAAAATTACCATGTTTTTCAAATCATTTGTCTTTTACCGAAGTGGGGAAAATGACAGGTGATAGAGAGAAAAGTGGAAAGTGTCCATGTGGAATGGAGAGCTGAGTTGGTGAGTGGTGTAGTGGGTGATTGGTAGTGGATAGGTGGGTCCATGAGATCAGATTGATTGATTCGGTTAGTTGGAGGTGAGATGGTTGATTGGGTGATGGCAGAGGTAGGAGAGGGGTCAGGTGGACCACTGGTGCAGTGGCCCGATGTGCCACCATGGTGATGGTAGTGTGATGAGGTAAGAGTCAATCCTATTCTTTGTTTTGTGTGTTAGATTGAATTAGATGTCGGGTGGGGAGAAAACGGGTTTGGGGGGAAAATGTTTTTTGAATTTTGGGAGGGAAAATCGGGTTAAATAGGCATGGGGAGAGTGGTGATTGGGTGAAGGAGGGGTGGGGAAGGGTGGAGGGGGGATTTGGGTGGGATTGGGTGGGTAGAAGGGAGAGAAAGGAAGATTTTAAGAAGAAGGGGGGTTTGGGTGTCACAGTTTTTGTGGCGACAGTGACCGGCATCGGTTGAGGGTTAGCCGACGTTGGTGATAGCGAACCAGTACCGGTCATGAAATAGGTGACCGATGTCAGTTTATGGGGGACCGGGGTCAGTTAGAGATAACTGGTAGTGGTCATAATTTGGGGAAAAAGGGGCCAAAAGTGCCCTAGGTTGGGTGGGTGAGGTAGGTAGTGGTCAGTAGGAGATGTTTTGGGGAAAATCATAACATAGGTAAGGGGTAAAAATAGGTAAGGGTGAATGATAGTGAATGAGGGTTAGGGTGGGTAGATAGAAGATGTGATATGAAGGTAATGAGGTCTAGGGAAAGAGAGGTAGGGTGGTAGGTGTAGGTGAGGTGTCGAGTGGGATTGTGGTTATGATTAAGGTGAAATTAATGTGATGTTTTGTTGGATGTAGGTGAGAGATCAGTTGAGGATGAGAGACAGGGTGCCACCCCTACTCTTGAGAGTTTGAGGTGTGGTGACAGTCGAGGAGTGGAGGCATGTCACAGATGTGGGCCTGATTGGGGTCCGATGCTACTGACATGTAGTCTGGTAGCCAAGTTTGATGGTCACTCTCATCGATAGATGGGATTCAGTGACCAACACGTTCCACCTACCGATGGGGGAGATGACAGTCACCCTGGAGGACGTGTACAGGATCCTACGGTTACCTATATTGGGGACACAGGTATATTTGATCTCCTCAGAGGCATCTGAGGAGTTGATGCTGATGGTATTTGGTGAGGGACTGGTGGAGCTGACCTTCCACAGTGCCAGCTTGAGTTATGGAGAGATGTACCTAGCCCGTCCAGAGGAGACGAGGCTAGTAGTATTACTGATGGAGGTAGTCTGTTGTTTTGCACTACCGGATGCAGAGGGTGGGAGATTCCCATGATCACTGATGGGGGTATTACATGATATGATGATGGACAGGACCTACTTTGCATGGGTGCCAGCATTCCTGGTGTAGCTATATAGAGAGCTATGGGCATATGGGTGGCTCCGCAGGTTCAGTCTATGTTGCATGTTTATTCTTCACTGTTGGGCCTATGAGCACATTGTTTGTGTTCATCTGATTGGTATGCCTCAGGTAGATGCATTTGAGCCTGGTTTTTTTTGGGTGGGGTATAGGTGATGGGTGCTTGTGATGGGAGAGCATCGAGCAGGTAGGGTTACACATGATGTAGCCTATTACAGGTGGTTACTGGAGGGATTGTCCAGTGTGGACATTATTTGGAGACCGTATGTGGGCTATCCCTCATACAGACAGATGGCCGATGAGTTAGATGGCTTGTAGATACTCAGATGGATTGAGGGGCATCATGTAGGGGAGCACGAGATGATCCCAGTAGACAGGGTCAGATGACAGTTTGGGCTACCGCAGGATATACCACCACCTTTCCCATAGTACCAGAGAGATGATGTGGAGAGACCACTACCACTACCATAGCCAACAGTACCTACAGGGTAGGAGGAGCAGGTGACCGACGGATAGATGATGCCGGAGTGACTGATAGGTATAGACAGTGGTGGGTGGCTCATTTATGAGCAGTACCTCCTAGGCTGGGGCAGCCAGATTTAGCCACCATCACCGTGTAGAGAGACGCCCTACAGGGGTAGGTGGTGACCCTGATTACATAGTTGGGGATGGTACAGGGGTAGTTGGTAGGTTCAGAGGTGGAGGTGGCCGCACTGCATGCACAGGTGGCCAGTCTACAGGCCCAGATGGCCCAGGGTGGAGATGGAGATGGTGATGATGAGTAGGTGGCCACCCTACAGGCATAGGTTATAGGTTTGCAGGGCCAGTTGGCCACTACACAGGCATAGATTTAGGCATTACAGGCTCAGGTACAGGCACAGGGTGTGAGGCCAATGGCACCTCCATAGGCACCGGGACAGGGTCCCAGTTCATAGGAAGGGGTGGGACAGGGTCCCACAGGACAGGTATAGGGGCAGAGGCCAATGGGGCCACCACAGACAGTACCCATATCTAGGTTATGGGATGCCTTAGGTGAGGCTAGGTATTACCAGGATCAGTTGATGGTGGCAGGGATAGATTTTCTATCCTATGGAGAGTACAGGGCACAACAGGCCTCGAGTGAGAGGACCAGATCCCATACCCACAACGTGGAGAGCACAGGGGGCCATCGAGCCCCGAGACAGGATCAGGGTGAGGCCACTAGTTCATGGAGACCAGCCCCAAGTGATGTACCCGTAGGGACCCAGCCATGCCCCATGAGAGATGGTGAGATATTATCAGGCTGCCAGACAAGAGCCGAGGAGGAGACGGGAGAGACTGATATGGAGGATATCTGGTAGGATGATGCCTGATGTATGTCTCTCCATTTTGATGTATTTATTCATTTTTGATATATACCGGCCTACGTGCCGAAGAGAGTGAGGATGTATATGAGATTTTTTGTATATTTTTGATCATATACCGGCCTACGTGCCGAAGATGGTGAGGATGTATATGCGAGTTTTTGAGAGATTTTGTATTATGATACACCAGTGTATATTGTATGGATATTTTATGAGAGATGGATGATGTATATGGATACACATGTTTAGAATTTTGAGTGTTATTCATAGATGGATGGTGATTTTGTTAGCATGATGTCAGGTCATAGGCATGGATTGATTAGGTTATGCAGGCATGGATTCATTAGGTGTGTTAGGCATGGTGGAGTCAGGTCATAGGCATGGCTGAGTCAGGTTGTGGTTAGGCATGGATGGAGTTAGGTCATAGGCATGGTTGAGTCAGGTTGTGGTTTAGGCATGGATGGAGTTAGGTCATAGGCATGGATTGAGTCAGGTTTAGGCATGGTTTAGGCATGGATTGAGTTGGTTTAGGCATGGGAGTTGAGTGGCTGTAATTCATTAATTTGTGTAATTAATGATGATATGGGTTGCATTTGAGATGTTTTATAGTAACATGCATGATAATGGTAAAGCAATGGTAGACATAATGAATGTATGTTTGATGATGATAAAGGTGTAAAGTAATCTGTTGTTTGTTTGGTTTAATTTCCAATTATTGATATAAAAAGGAAACTAACTAGGGTAGAATGTGATTTAGGAAAATGAAAGGTGAATTGGTTAGGGTAGAGAGTGGCTGAGCTAACCTCCAAGGGCCCCATGCCCTCGGAGTGCTGCCTACATAGTCCTGGTGAAAAGGGACCTCAGGCCGATGTAGTTCTCCCATAAGCTAGGGAAGAATGTGAGGAGGTATGAGAATGAGTTGGTAGGTTATAGGCATGATTAGATCTAGGTATTTTAGGTATGGGTGAATTGTGGGCACATTGGTATGAGTGATTTGGAGTTGATTATGGTGAAAGAGGAAAATGTATTACCCAAAGATAAGCGTCGAGAATCTAGTCCTGTATAAGGTAATCAATACATAATGAAGAAGGTTAAAAGATAAGAGGAGGAAAGAAAGCCACTTGATTGGTAAGGATCATAATGGGTGGATCACACCTTAGATAAGATGATGAATGTAAGACCCTAAAAACACTGCATGATTGATTATTCTAAAGGTGAAAAGTAGTCACATGATCACCAAATGTCTCGGTTCCAGTAGGTCCCTTGAGGTGGTAGGAAATGAAAGTGTGAATGGTGAGAGGGTGAAAAGTGGTTAGTTTATATGGTATTTGGTAGCATGCATTTGGGTAAGAGATCCAAGATCACAATGGGCAAGTCCATGATGATTTTTTTTCTTTTTGACTTGTATTTGAGATAGACTGATCGATGCGGGAAGTCTATATGGGATGAGGAAATTAACTCATTGAGGTCTTAGCGAAGCTGATCAATGTGGATAGCTTCAGATTCTCTTTTCTCTCTCTTTTGTTTTTTTTGAAAGCAAACTTTACATAGTTGTCCTTTGAGGGAGCAGTCTATTTACAACAGTGATGTAGAGAGAAAGATGTCCTTTTGAGGGAGTCATCTTTTATTGGAAGTTTGACTCAAGGAGTTGGATCCCATGTGAGGGATTTTAAGTCATGGACAAGACTAAGGTGAAGAATTGGATTCTTGTTCAGAAAGCAAGGTGAAATGACCATGGGATCTCATCTAAAAGAAGACGAAAAGTATCCATGAGAATCATGCCATGTGTAGAGCCATGGTACACATATTTAAGAGAAGATAAAAGAGTGATGGGTGCGCACATGATTCTTGTTTAATCATTGGGGGTAGCATAGTGAAAGGAGGGAAGTGAAAAGCACTCAAGGGATGAGCATGAAAAGAGGTAGAAGGTGAGGTAGGACTGAAATTCAATAGTAGAATGGTCGAAGATGCAAGGCATTAAGGGGCTCAGGTTTGGGTTTACCATCAAGTGAAGATAAATGATAAGCACCTGATCCATAAGTATGAGTCACGATGTATGGTCCAAGCCAATTAGGAGAAAATTTTCCCTGTTTACTTTTTTCTGCTTTGGTTACATGTTGATTTTCTTTCATAATGAGATCACCGACTTGGAAGGTTCGTTCATGGACATGTTTTTCATAGGCATGTTTGATACATTTTTGGTAAACTTGAAGATGGTCAAGAGCATTAAGATACGTTCGTCTAATAACTCAAGTTGTGCTAAACGGTCCTGGCAAAATTCATCATCATTGAGCATGTCATGGAGAGAAATGCAAAGAGAGGGAATCTGGACTTCGAGAGGCAGAACAACCTCTGTACCGTAGACCAGAGAAAAAGGTGTGGCAGCAGTGGAAGTGTGAATACTAGTACGGTATGCCCATAGGGTGAAAGGAATGTGCATATGCCAGTCCTTCCCAGTATCGTTAACCACTTTCATGAGAATTTTGTTTAGGGTTTTATTAGTGGATTTGGCTTGGCCATTGGTTTGTGGGTAATAAGGTGATGAGAAACTTAGTTGAATACCAAAGGCATCGCAAAGTTTTTGCAAGGTTTTATTTTTGAATTGTTTTCTGTTATCAGTGATGAGGAACACCAAAGTGAAAAATAATGTGATGATTGATGAACTCACATATTTTCTCAGCTTTTGTGGAGATGAGAGGTATGGATTCAACCCATTTGGTGTAATATTTGGTAGCGGTGATGATCCATTGATGTCGCTGGGAAGAATGGGGATTGATTTCTCCAACAAGATCCAAACCCCATTGAGAGAAGGGCCAAAGGTCACGGGTGACCTGTAGAGCATGACTAGGTGTATGATGAAGATTGGAATGTTGTTGGCATTTTACACAATGCTTAACATAATCACAACAATCATGGCTAAGGGTCGGTCAGTAATAGCCTAGGTGAAGAATACACTTAGCAACAACAAGGCCACTGAAGTGACCTCCACATATGCCATCATGAACTTCCTTAATGGTATAAGGAATTTCAGAACTCGTAAGGCATCGTAAGAGAATACCATCAAAGCCACACTTATAGAGGAGGCCACCCATGATGATGTAACGAGAGACCTTTTTAAGAAAATGTGTTGTCCATTATGAGTGAGGTCGGGAGGTAAGATGGAGAGGGAAAGATATTATGAGTATTGTTTATACCAAAGGTCACTCGGGTTAGGAGTAGTGGTTCTGATAGAGTAAAATTTGTGAGGTAAATAAGAGGGTGATTGGAGTTTTTGTACGGTGACAAAGATTTTAGAATCAGCGGGTGAAGCGGGTATTTGAGAAGCCAAGTAGGCCATGGTATCTGTAAATTTGTTGGTAGAACGTGGGATGGTTTGAAGGGCGTAACGGTCAAAGGTGGTCAAAAGTATGTCCACATGATGTTTATACTTTTGAATTATCTCATTACGACACTGGTATATACCATTGACTTGGCTTATAACCAATTTAGAATCACCAAAGATGTTGATGGACTTAATATCTAAGGCATAGGCAGCTTGGAGACCCAATACGAGTGCTTCGTATTCAACAATATTGTTTGTACAATCAAAATCAAGTTTGAAAGATAAAGGCATGGGTTCACCATCAAGTGGAATGAGGATAACACTACCCCACCCCCACGCTGACACTTGGAACCATCAAAGAAGAGTGTCATTTGGTAAGCGGGTTCGTCTAGGGAAAGGGTAGCAATTGACTCATCTAGAAAGTCAAAGTTAGAGGATTGATCCCCAGAAATAGGTGCGTCAGCCAATTGGTTGGTGATAGCTTGGCCCTTGATGGACTTTTGATGGATGAATTTGAGGTCGAGATCAGCTAGAAGCATAAGCCAGTGTGCAGCATCATTGATTTTGGTAAGGTTTGGCATACATGAAGTGTAAGGGGTCGGTGTTGGTCACAACATAGGTTTTTTGGTTGAGTAGGAAATGGGAGTTTGGTGGCAATGAAAACTAAGGCTAAGCAAAGTTTTTTGGCATGGGTGTATCGGGTATCATAGTCCAAAAGAGTACAGCTTATGTAATAAACTGCCTGTTCCTATGTTGTTCATCGTGATGAGCGAGCATGGCCCCTAAGGAGTGATCGGTAGCAGAGATGTATAGGTAGAAGGGTTGATCGTCTTTAGGTGGAATGAGTACGGGTGGTTGGAGAAGGTATTGTTTTAAGGCCTCAAAAGCTTTGTGGTAGTCATCATCCTATTTAAAGGAGACATCCTTTTTTAAGAAGATGATGAAATGGTTGGCACAACGATCAGATAATTGTGAAATGAAATAAATGAATAGATTACAACTTACCTTGTTAATGCTACAAATTTGTCGAAGGTTAGTGGGTGGAGGCATTTATAGAATGGCCTTGACTTTAGCAGGGTCAACCTCTATGCCGGACGTATTGGAAGCTTGATTTATCCTATGAACATTTTGAGAGAACCTGTGAAACTGCATTCTTAGGTTAAATTTGGATGCAATACTTAATGATTGTCAAAGATGGTTTTGTACTGTAAGGTGTTTAGTTGATTGATGCATTCATAAAATTATACAATTTATCCGTAACTGTTTCATCTTGAATCCTACATTTCTACGCAGATATGAGATCATGGCCCTGAGAAGATGTGGCAGAGGGGAGATGGAAGGAGTGGATATGTGGACCACATGTTTTAAGCCAAAAGGCATGAGCCTCAATAGCATAATTCTCATTTTAGGGGTGATCAACAATCCTTGTGTTCCAGCCTGTTGGAAGGAAAAAGATTTTTTTGATAACTTGATGGTAGCCAGGTCCAGGAAAAATGTAAATGCAGCAGTATAGGTTAACCAGTTGTAATAAAATGTTATTATTATATTCCCCATCAATGGGGAAAGTCATCTTTCAACGTAAAGAAGGTTGAGTATCACTTTTTTGGAGTCTATGAAGAAGATTCAATCTGAGGGTGTATTTTTTCAGGGATTTTTATTTGCAATGAGGTATAATCATTTCAAAGTTAAGTGAAAGCCAAAAAATGACCTGATGTCTTGAACAAGGTAGATATGCGATGCACTCTATCCTCAGCTTTTGAAGATCGAAAGAATTGGTTAGGATTTTAAAAAAAAGGAGATATGACGCTGGAAGCACTTTGAGTGGGGTCAATATAGAAATGTTGTCATCTAAACCAAGCAAATGTCAATTTGATTCTTTCAGGACATTGTCCTTTCATGTTTCAACTATAAAAAGACTCTTCTTAGGGTGTGTGAGTATCATCCATCATCCTAAATTGAAATGTTTAATATGAACATCAACAAAAATCATCTCTAGGATAGAATGGACTGATGAATAAAAACAATTCAGTTTGATAGGCCCAAGGTGAGAATAATGGTGCACTTTACGAAGTCTAGAAACAACAAGGTTGGTCATCAAATTCCATTTTGCGACAGGAAGGAGAAAGTTGTATTTAGCAAGCAAAGAATGAAAGGGGTTACAAATCAAACAGTGTTTAAAACTAATAAAGTGTAGATCGATCATACTGGATTTAAGCTAAATCCAGACTCCATAGTATATTGCCTCAGGTGGAGCATGAAGCCACTGGTTTCATTAAGGGTCACATTTAAAAGAAAGTCAATGTATTTATAATAAACCCACAAGTTTGGTTCATTTCAGGATCAAGCCGCTCCTTAGTGGGGTTATTTTATGATGCGGCCTTGGATGGAGGTTTGGCGGTATCCCTTCCCTCCCCCACCAAAACAAAAACCTTTTGCATGCGTGGCAATCACGGAATTTTTGGGGAAGCTAAAGGATATAGCAGATTTATTTGAATTTAGTTGGGGTAACTAAATGGAAAAGTTTCCATAAGTTTGTGAGAGTGAATTTAGGGTAAAAAAAATATTTCCCCCATCTGGTCTATTTTTTCATTCCAGACTTCCAAGGGATGCAAAAGGAGACCCATCTAAAAAGGCATTTTCAGCTATAGTTTTGCAATTTTTAGCATTTCTGGGTCGTATTGGGTCAAGAGGCCACCAGTTTAGGATAAACTGAAGGTATGGGGTTTGCCTGGATTTAACATTGTATAGTTTTTTGGGTAAATTAGTAGTGAGGCATATTGTACTAATTTACAGGTTGACCATAGTCAACTGTAAAACTTTGTCTTGAACTGGCTCAGAAACTGTGCTAGAATGTACATAAAAAACAGTAAAATTGGTATCTGTAAACTCACGATGATCCTAGATCTCATTCGGAGCGTTCGGTATATGTGATCTGGGGTGCTTATGGGGTAACCAGCTGTGGTTGACTATTACTACACTTGGGAACGTGGAAATATAGCTGAACAATAGTTGGGCATCGTCCCTATAAATCGACGGGGATAATAAGGTCACAGTGCACACACTATGATACAGTCATCCCATGAATCTGTGAACGATTGCAAGATAAATGCAGACTGCAGAAATTATCTGAGTATCACATTTGAGTCGAATGCAGTGGGTATGAGGATGATTTCTTTAATGCAATATGCCCCCATCAATCATCAGTATTGTATTTCTGATGGTACCAGATGTAGGGTGAATTGTTTACGTAAACGTTAACGCCTCTTCATGTACCACCGGGTATATAGAAAGGGCGAGCTTCTTCCACATACCGACGGGTATATCGGAAGGGAGGTATATAGAAAGGTTGAGTATATCAGACTGACGGTATATAGATTGGTGAGAGACCTACATGATGGAGTGATAAGAGCCAAATGTCAGGATCTCTGTAGTAAATGGGCACCAACCCCAAAGATTTAAAGAACTTCTGGATTCACAATTACTTGATGAAACAACTATCTATGGAAGACAAAAATATAACACACAAATGAGTTTGAAGAAATCTGGTGTTTGTTTGAGCATCTGACTAGATCACCCTGATGCAAAACAACATACGACAATTTGATAGAGTAGATCAGAAAGCATAACTCATCATATGTTGGGTATAGGATGGTTGTGGCAAGCCCACATTCGATTGCCAAATTTTCAAAAGAAGCATGGGTAAGCTGAGCACAATGTTATATGAGGCCAAGAATAAGAATGTCATACTCAAAAGAGTATTACATACATTGAAATTCAAGACAGAATGAGAAAATTGAAGCCTTCCTAAGAAGAGTTGCAGAAATGAGGGTTCACTTCTATGCCCTAGGAGAAGAGGTCAAAGATGAATCTTCTATTGGATGACCATGTTGATTTCAAATCTAAACTTGTCAGATACGAGGATGGTTTTGACAAGGGTTACCAAGGATGATGGAGCAAGCAGTGTAGGTCACATATAGGTAAAGGAAAACCTATTGTCAGATATCATGGGGACAATGTATGTCTGATTTGAAACTACCAAGAATGTGGTTTAACACAATCAGCAGTGGGGCCTGTCGACACTAAAATTTTCCTCCGTAATTTCTATTTCATTAATGTATGTATTAAGAATAGGATGTTATTAAGTACAATTAGTAGTAGCGTCTGATAGAAGATAACGGCGCCATCAGTACGGTGCCGCCAATAATGTGGAGTACGGTAACAGTCAAAGTACAATAGGAATGTTGTAAAAAGTAAATATTTGTCGTAAGTGGTCCGGTAATGTTAAAATGTCAAAGTTTGGGTAATTAGAGAAGTAGGGTCTACATGATTAGGAATTAGAAATATTATATTGGTAATAAGGACAAGGAGTGAGGTCATAAATATTTTGTGTATTTTATTTGTAAAAAGTCTAAAAATGTGGAACCCATGTAAAATGATAAGGTTTATCTTATCTTAACAGATAAGCTTACATGTACAGATAAGAGTTAAGGTATGGAATATGATTCGTCAGAGTGGATTTCTTATCCTATCTTAGAGATAAGATGGATAAGCCTGGAAGTTCTATAAATAGAGAGGCCACCCCCCTCATTTAGCATAGAAAGAAGTAGTGAGAAATATTGTAGGAAGTGTGCGAAGGAAGCCATCAGTTAAAGGTGTGTTGAAGAAGCCATTAAGAGGTGTAATTGTAAAGTTTCTCCCATAGTCTTGTTGAAGAAGTACCTCATGGGTGAGATTGTAACAGTTTCATGTTAATATTATAATTTATTTTGATATTTCAGATTTGTCATCATTCTGTCTTATCATAGTCGATGGTATTCTTGTGTTATGTTGTTGTTTTGTTTCCAGATTACATCCACCAAACTAAAGGCTGTGCATTAGTAAATAATCATAGCACGAGGAGTTCCCGGTGAAGAATTATCATAGTGCCGGATTGGTGATGACATTTTGGTTCCGTTGCCGGGACCATTCCTCGTTGGTGGATTTTCTGGAGAGATATTCCCACTTAGTCAAAAATCAATTGGAGGGTAACCTTGTTTTTACTGTGCATAGTAGTTACCATGGTAAAGTCATTTTTACCGTGAATAGTAGTTACCATGTTAAAGTCATTTTTGCCATGAATAGTAGTTACCATGGTAAAGTCCTTTTTGCTGGGAATAGTATTTACCGCAGTAAAGTCACTTTTTACCGTGAATAGTATTTACCGCAGTAACTTCACTTTTTACTGTGAATAGTGTTTACCACAGTAAAGTCAGTTTTTACCGCAGTAAGTCAAGTTTTACCATAGTTTACCGTGGTCATTTCTATTTTACTGTAGAAAGGTGTAAAGTCACTTTCTAGTATAGTGATTCCAATTATTTGTGCACATAAGTCTTGTTGATTGTACTTGTGGGTTGGTATTTCACGGTGGTTACTTTTGAAAATGGGAAAGATTCCTATTTTTTCAGCTCAATCTAATGAAGATGCTTCTTCTTTCATTCAAGAGTTTAAACGATCTTGTATTTGTAATGGCCTTATAAGAAGGGAACAATGGACTGAATTTTTTCCTACCTTTTTGGATGGTTCAGCACTTAGGTGGTTTGAAACACTAGGTGATAATGTGAAAAATTCATGGGATTTATTAACTGAAAGTTTTCTTGAAGAATTTGGTGAACAACAGAAATATGCAGATCTCATGATCGATATCACAAAGCTATCCCAAGGAGAGAAGGAGAAGATAAGGGATTATCATGCTCGTGTTCTAGAGCTAAGGAGGAAGCTCGATGCCCAGATCCGGAAGGAAGGATTAGCGGATGGGTTGATGAATGGCGTGGATAATCTCCTCTGTAAGCACTTCATTCTTGGGATGAAGCCAGAGATCAGACAACGAGTGAAGTATGACCGCCCAGCTACCATTGAACAAGCAAAGGAGATTGCAAGAAGGCAAGAAGAAAGCATGGAAGAGGAGCCCAAAGAAATTGTTGCTAAAGTAGAGCCTACACCAGCACCTTTGGTCCAGAATCCACAACCACTCCCGGTGAGCACAAATATTTCTCCTAGTACATCTACTGAGTATGAAGATCTGCTCAAAAAGATGGGTCAGTTAACTATTAATCTTCTTCAAGGAAAGGAATTTAGTTCTCAGGGAGGAGATAGAGGTCCAAAAAGAAATATTTCTGAAGTTGTTTGTTATGGTTGTTATAAAAAGGGTCATTATAAGTATAATTGTCCAGATAGAGCTTCTACATCTGGTAAAGGAGATAATGATAAAGGAAAAGCACCTGTGAATTCTTTTGATGTAGTAGATAAGAGCAGAAATAATGAAGTAGATGTGTTTGTAACAAAAAGAAAGAAAGAAAAAGATAATCAAGATGGAAATGATCCTAAGAAGATGAAAGAAGAAACTAGTAAGAAACATAGGAGAAGAAAGTTGGGTGTGCAGGATTTTCTGATTTCACAGGGGCAAGGACCATACTCCATCTTGGAAGATCTGTCCAAAAGGCCTGCAAATATTACATATGGTCAACTCTTGGCTATGTCTTCTGAGAAGAGGCGGGAGTTGCGAGGTGGACTCAATGCTCGAAGAAGGAAGGAGGTTGAGGTCCCTGTTTTGGAGGCAGAGGCAGATCCCTATGCTCCACAAGCTGAGGTATTATGTAATGGTATTTCAATTCATGATGTCTTAGTTGATGGAGGTGCTGCAGTTAATGTAATGACCGAGTCTGTAATGAATATGTTGGGTTTAAAAATTGATCGCCCTTCAACACTTATGTTAAGGTCATTAAATAAAGGAAAAACTAAACCAGAAGGTGTAGTTTCAAATGTGGCAATATCTGTTATGGGTGTTGTATGTGTGGTAGACTTTCAGGTGATGAAAAATGGTACTGTTGCGTACCCAATGCTGCTGGGAAGACCATGGCTAAGGAGAGTTCATGCAAGAAACTACTGGAATGAAGGTTTCATGACACTTGGACGTGGTAGAGAGAGGGTGAAGATAAATGTGATCCCTCGACATCATAAGGCAGAACCTGTGGATTCAAGTGATGAAACTGATGATTGGACATCCTCTGATTACTCTAGTACCAGTGAAGTGGACACTGAAGATGAAGAAAGTGAGGTTGATGTTTCAGTCATGGATATCCTTCCAGTCACACCAACTCATGACCCCATAAAATTATCTGAAGAAGAAGTTGATGATCGTCTCCAACAAATAAAGATTGGTGATGCTGTGATGGAGAGTGAGAAGGAATCCTACCTCCAGCTCTTTCGAAGGTACATACACCTATTCACTTTTGATTACAAGGAACTCCGTCAAGTAAGTTGGGTAGAACATTCTATTGAGCTGGTAGATGGTGCTAAGCCCATAAAGCAAATGCCATATAGAATGAATCCTAATTTTTCCAAGACTGTAAAAGAAGAAATAGATAAGTTGCTTGATGCAGGATTCATATTTGCTGTGGAGAATTCAGAATGGGTTTCTCCCATTGTGATCTCAATAAAAAAGAATGGGAAGCTACGCATTTGTGTTGATTACAGGAAGCTCAATAAGGCAACAAAGAAGGATCATTACCCTCTTCCATTTTCAGATCAGATCTTGGACGAAGTAGCTGGCCAGGAGTGCTATAGTTTTGCTGATGGATATAGCGGCTACAACCAAGTTCGTATAGCAGAGAAAGATCAGCTGAAGACCACGTTCACCACTCCTTGGGGAACGTTTGCTTATAGAGTTATGCCTTTTGGGTTGTGTAATGCTCCAGCAACATTCCAGCGTTTGATGAATAGGGTGTTCGAACCCTACATTGGGACCTTCATCAGAGTATTTCTGGATGATTTTTGCATCTATGGGAGCAAGTTGGACCACCTGCACCAAATGGAGACAGCATTTCAAAGGTTAGATGAAGCACAAGCCTCACTAAACCCTACAAAGTGTGTCTTTGGATGTTCTAAAGGCGTTTTGTTAGGGCATGTTGTATCCAGAGATGGTATTGGTACTGATCCTGATAAAGTTTCAAAAATCAAAGATTTACCATTTCCTATGAATAGAAGTAAGTTGAGATCATTTTTAGGCCATGTGGGTTACTATAGAAGGTTCATCAAGAATTTCTCAAAGATTGCACAGCCACTAACCCAGTTCTTGAAGAAGGATGTTACTTATGAACCAGGAAATAAGGCGCATGAAGCTTTTGGACAACTGAAGGAAGCCCTGGTGTCTTCACCTGTTTTGAAGAATCCAGATTGGAGCAAGCCATTCATTGTGTACACTGATGCCTCAGATGCAGCACTAGGAAGTACTTTGAGCCAAAAGGATGAAAATGGGAATGAACATCCAATTTACTTTGGGAGCAGACAAATGAGCAGTGCTGAGGTAAATTATACTGTAACTGAAAAAGAGGCTCTGGCTATCATTTTTGCTGTAAAGAAGTTTAGAAATTACTTGCTAGGGCAAAAATTTATAGTTGTAACAGATCATCAGGCTCTAAAATATATTGTAAATAAGCCTAACCCATCAGGGAGGATAGCAAGATGGATAATTTTGCTACAAGAATTTGAATTTGATATTATAGATAGGCCAGGAAAGAAGCATGTCAATGCAGATGCACTCTCTCGAGCCTATGATGGTTTAGGATCATCTTGTGATGATGATGATTTCCCGATGCAGCATTGTTATCCCTTGACACAATCCCTAGTGAATACATAGATATTTGGAATTATCTGAATGAATTCAAGTTTCCTGATGGTGCCAATGCAAAGACTAAGAGAAAGATTACTCAAGCCAGTCGTCCATATTCTATTCTGCATGGAGTATTATTTCGAATAGGACCTGATGGACAGTACAAGAGGGCAGTTGGACGTGATCAAGGGAAGGAGCTGCTAGAAGAATTCCACAATGGTACATGTGGAGGGCACTTCTCTGGACAACTTACAGCAAGAAGGATCTTGGATGCAGGTTATCACTGGCCCACTCTTTTTAAAGATTGTTATAATTATTGTAAGACATGTGATATTTGTCAAACACATGGTAACCGTAAGACTTCATCAGCTCCATTATGTCCTATTCTTCCACTTGGTCCCTTTGAAAAGTGGGGAATAGACATTGTAGGTCCACTTCCAACTACATCACGCCAAAATAAGTATATTGTAGTTGCCACAGATTATTTAACCAAGTGGGTTGAAGCTAGGCCATTGAAAACAGCTTCCATGGATGAAGTGGCAAGGTTCATATATGAACGCATTGTCACCAGATTTGGTTGTCCATTAGAAATTGTAACAGATCAAGGAAGCCACTTCATTAATGAGGTGGTAGAAGCCCTAGTCAATAAGTTTTCTATTAAGCACAGGAAGGCAACAACATACAAGCCAAGCACAAATGGACAGGTGGAACGAACAAATTTTGTGTTGTGTCAAATTCTAGCAAAAGATGCAGCCTTGCAGGTACATAAATGGGATAAAAGGATTCATGCAGCATTGTGGGCATATAGGGCAACATCAAAGTCAGC
Source organism: Taxus chinensis (assembly GCA_019776745.2). Classification (NCBI taxonomy): domain Eukaryota; kingdom Viridiplantae; phylum Streptophyta; class Pinopsida; order Cupressales; family Taxaceae; genus Taxus; species Taxus chinensis. The sequence continues at coordinate 219,029,339 of CM034157.1, forward strand.
AACAGGATACTCCCCATTTCAGTTGGCCTATGGCATTGATCCAGTTCTTCCTATTGAGTTTGATATTCCCACTGTGAGAGTTATGAAAAATGAAAGGATGGATGAAAGTGATTCAGTAAAAGAAAGGTTGGTACATCTTCATTTGCTAGAGGAAATGAGGGAAATAGCAAAGGATACAAGCCATAAGAAGAAAATGAAGCAGAAGGAATACTTTGATCAAAAGATCCGGTGGTCTCCATTTCATGTGAATGACTTGGTTCTAGTATATGATTCCAGATACAAAAAAAGAAGACAGAGAAAATTTCTTCCAAAATGGATGGGGCCCTACAAAATAGCAGCTGTGCATGAAAATGGTACGTACCGACTGGAGGAATTGGATGGCACTCCCATTATGAAATGGGTCAACCACGACAAGTTGAAGATTTTCCAAGCACCAGAAGAGTCTACTCCGAGGACGGAGTAGAAGCTAGGAAGGGGGAAGATGTCGACACTAAAATTTTCCTCCATAATTTCTATTTCATTAATGTATGTATTAGGAATAGGATGTTGTTAAGTATAATTAGTAGTAGCGTCCGATAGAAGATAACGGCGCCGTCAGTACGGTGCCGCCAATAATGTGGAGTACGGTAACAGTCAAAGTACAATAGGAATGTTGTAAAAAGTAAATATTTGTCGTAAGTGGTCCGGTAATGTTAAAATGTCAAAGTTTGGGTAATTAGAGAAGTAGGGTCTACATGATTAGGAATTAGAAATATTATATTGGTAATAAGGACAAGGAGTGAGGTCATAAATATTTTGTGTATTTTATTTGTAAAAAGTCTAAAAATGTGGAACCCATGTAAAATGATAAGGTTTATCTTATCTTAAGAGATAAGCTTACATGTACAGATAAGAGTTAAGGTATGGAATATGATTCGTCAGAGTGGATTTCTTATCCTATCTTAGAGATAAGATGGATAAGCCTGGAAGTTCTATAAATAGAGAGGCCACCCCCCTCATTTAGCATAGAAGGAAGTAGTGAGAAATATTGTAGGAAGTGTGCAAAGGAAGCCATCAGTTTAAAGGTGTGTTGAACAAGCCATTAAGAGGTGTAATTGTAAAGTTTCTCCCATAGTCTTGTGAAAGGCAAGTGAAGTCAATAACACTTGAAGTACCTCATGGGTGAGATTGTAACAGTTTCATGTTAATATTATAATTTATTTTGATATTTCAGATTTGTCATCATTCTGTCTTATCATAGTCGATGGTATTCTTGTGTTATGTTGTTGTTTTGTTTCCAGATTACATCCACCAAACTAAAGGCTGTGCATTAGTAAATAATCATAGCACGAGGAGTTCCCGGTGAAGAATTATCATAGTGCCGGATTGGTGATGACAGCAATGCACATCAAGGATGATGAAACAGCAGGCACTGATCTTCACATCAAAAAGGGAAAGTGAAAAGGTAAACAAAAACCTAAATCCTATCAGAAGTCCCCACATCAGAATCAGTATCATGGGGAAATCAACAGAAGAAGCAATGTCCAATTTGGAAAAGAGGACATGACTTACAAGAATGTTGGTTTAACACATATAAGAAAGGATTCATCAAGCTAATTCTGGACCACAACAACAACAATATTACAAGGGACATTCAAACAACTATCACGGGCAGAAAAAGGGGAACTGGAAAAGAAGACCCCACCAGCAAGGTAATATTGCTGAGCAACAAGAACAGTCAGATAATGAAGACTTCTTGTTCACTGCTCGATCAAGTGAACCATCCACGTCATCTAGTGACGTCTGGTATGTTGATTCGGGAGCCACTCGACACATGACCGGCCACAGAGACTGGTTTATTTCAATGAGGGACACGCCATCGAAAAATCATGTTTCGTTGGGAGATGATTCTTCATATACAGTTTAGGGGATTCAAAAATTTCTCTACCCCTTGGTTTGCAAATGCAGACTATCAGATGTTCTATATGTCCCTGGGTTGACAAAGAACCTTCTTTCGGTCAGTCAACTCCTAGATCACAACCTGAAAATTGACTTTGATAGTCAATCCGGCAAGAAAATGTGTTTGATTCGAGATAAATCCAGAGGCTCGAAAATAATTACAAAAGCCTCAAATGTGGGACGAATGTTTCAACTTGATTTCATTCAAAAAATGATCAAGCACTTGTGGCTAAAAACTCCACCTCAGTACCCAGTTGTGGCATCGGAGATTTGGTCATGTAAGTTTCAAATATCTCGAAACACTTCACCGGTGTAATATGGTACATGGGCTACCATCTCTTCAGAAGGATACAGACAAGTGTCCTCACTGCTTAGCAGGAAAACAACACAGAGTTTCATTCCAAAAGAGTACTTTTCGAGCTCATGGTAAACTTGACCTAGTTCATACCGATCTGTGCGGTCCGATGCAGCCAAGTCATTCAGGGTTCCAGTACTTCATGCTCTGTGTTGACGACTATTCACGAAAAATGTGGATTTTTTGTCTTCGCAAGAAAAGTGAAGCCTTTGAAACATTCAAAAAGTTCAAAGTGGCTAGTTGAGAAAGAAACTGGTCATCACATCAGAACTCTCCGCTCAGATCGAGGGGGGGAATTCACCAGTGATGAGTTCAGAGACTACCTACAAACTCACGGGATTCGTCGACAAATGCCTCCTCCACACACACCGCAGCAAAATGGTGTTGTGAGAGAAGAAATCATACTATCATGGAAATGGTGCGATGCATGATCGATGATTCCGAACTTGCAAAGACATTTTGGGCAGAAGCAGCAAAAACAACAGTGTATTTGTTAAACAAAGTGCCCACAACTGCTCTTGATGGAATTACACCACAAGAAGCATGGTCAAAAAGGAAACCATCCATTGCACACCTCAGAGTATTCGGGTGCAAAGCCAGCATGCACATACCCAAACAGAACAGAAAGAAATTGGACATGAAGTCACAAAATCTCATCTTCATTGGATACAGTGAAGAGACTCTTGGGTACAGACTGATGGATCCTAAGACCAGAAAAGTCTACACAAGCAGAGATGTTGAGTTTTTTGAGAAGAAGGAAGCAGAGACTCCTCCTCCAGACTCGCAAGATGTAGATTTTTCACCAGTTGTAAAAATTGAAGCTAATGTTCCCTCAGAAGATGAAAGTGATGATGGGGATGATGGTGTTGATCAGATAGAACCACAACCCATGGGAACAGTTCAATGTATGCCTAAATGGTGTACAAGTACATTACGAGATGCAAGATTGGATGCTCCACCGGATACATCCACCCCTGGACCACGGACTCGCAGTAAAGCAAGAGAAGAAGTTAACTTTGCTTTGATGAGTAGAGTTATTGAATCAGATGAGCCCTCTACAGTCCAGGAAGCCCTACAGTCAAAAGCTTGGAAAGATGCCATGGATTCTGAATATCAATCAGTGATGAAGAATAATACTTGGCAGCTTGTTGATCTTCCACCAGGGAAGAAACCCATTGGATGCAGATGGATATTCAAAACTAAGTACAAAGCAGATGGGACAGTGGACAAGTGCAAAGCAAGACTTGTAGCAAAGGGGTACGCACAGAAAGAAGGCATTGACTATGAGGAGACATTTTCTCCCATAGCTAAGATCAAAACGATCAGGATGATCTTTGCTCTAGCTACACAGTTTGGATGGAAAGTTCACCAAATGGACGTAAAAAGTGCCTTCCTGAATGGAGATTTACAAGAAGAAGTCTACATGACTCAACCTGATGGATATGTAGTACCTGGTCAAGAAGAAAAGGTATGCAGACTCAGGAAATCTCTGTATGGCCTCAAACAGGCACCCCGGGCATGGTACATCAAGATTGATGAGCATCTCGTACAACATGGATTCGTCAGAAATCCATACGATCCCAATCTCTACCTCAAAAAGCAAGGGGGGGAGATGGTGATTGTTGTAGTTTATGTCGATGATCTAGTCATCACTGGCAGTTCAGTGAAGATGATTGATGAAATGAAGAAAGATCTTAAGCGATCATTCGACATGATAGATCTCGGGCTTATGCACTACTGTCTTGGACTGGAAGTATGGCAGAAAGAGAATCACATCTTTGTTTCTCAGATGAAATATACCAAGACAACGCTCGAGAACTTTAGGATGATGGATTGCACACCAATTGCTACACCTATGGAGAACAGATTACAGTTATCTCGTTCAGATCCATCTCCTGAGGTAAGTGCCACTCTCTATCGGCAGCTGATTGGGAGTCTCATTTACCTGACCTACACTAGACCAGATATCAGCTTTGCAGTGAGCTATCTATCCAGGTTCATGCAGGAACCCAAAATTTGTCATTGGAAAGCAGCAAAGCGCATTTTGAGATATCTCAAAGGATCAGTGGATCTTGGTCTAGAATACAAGAAGAATGAAAACTTCTTCTTGACTGGATATTCAGATTCAGATCATGCAGGTAACATTGATGATAGAAAATCCACTTCTGGATTTGTATTCTTTATGGGATCTGGACCAATATCATGGGGAAGTAAGAAACAACACTTTGTTTCTCACTCTTCCACAGAAGCCGAGTATCGTTCTGCAGGAGAAGCTTCTGTGAAGTGATTTGGCTACGTCGCATACTAGAAGGACTTGGAATACCACAGGACAAACCGACCACCATGTATGTTGACAATGAAGGTGTTCTCAAACTTGTTCGCAATCCAGTTTTTCATGAGAGAACAAAGCACATTGAAGTTCAGGTTCATTTCATACGTGAACATGTGTTGAAGCACAACATCCAGCTTCAGTTTTGTCCAACGGCTGAACAACGAGTAGATATTTTCACAAAGTCACTTACACGTGACAAGTTCGAGTTGTTCAGAGCATTTCTCTCCTCATCTCTTCAGACAATGCACAATTAAGGGGGGGAATGTTAGGATAAATATTATTATCCTATTATTAATTATGCATAGTTTAAATTATTTAATTAATTTTATTAATTAAATAAAATTGTTATATTGGTTATATGGTTAATCAACCATATTTGTCTTTTATGTCATGATTGTTATATTGTTTTAAACAATATATTTGTTTTTATGTATTTCTTGCTTCCCGGATGTTATTGGAAGCTTGTTTATTCTGGCAATTTGGTTGCACCTGTGCAACTTATTGAAAAGATGTATTTGGCTATGCAATATCTATAAATATTGCAGCCCATTCTCTGTAATTTTTTAGGCTTGATTGAGATTAATAAAATTATACAGGCTTTGTCCCTATTTCTCAATCAGGGTCAATTCAAAATACCTCCAACAGGAAACATCATGTTTAAGAGTGTGCATAGACCTGCTATTATCAATCAGAGTAGAAATTCCATTCTAAAACCATCAAAAGAGAATTTCAATTGCCTAACTTAGGCTTACAAACAAGGGGTATAAATTTTGAGGCACACCCTCTTGAAGGTAGGGATAATAGGAAGCATTTTACTTGAGAATGGCCTTGCACTACTTAGCAGGGTCAACCTCTATACCAATAAGGAAACAATAAATCATAGGAGTTTTCACCAGAAATTATTGAAGACACACTTCTTAGGCTGAAGGTGAACACAATACTTAATGATACGGTCAAAGATGGTTTTTAATTAAAGGTTATCAGAGTGCCATTTAGATTTGGTAATAATATCCACGTAATCTTCCAATATATGATGCATGATGTCATGGAAGATGTAATTCATGGCCCGCTGATATGTAGCACTAGCATTTTTAAGGCCAAAAGGCATGACTTGATAGCAGAAGGTCCCCCAAGGGGTGATGAATTAGGTTTTGTGTTGATCCTCTGGAGCAAGTATGGATTTTGTTATAACCAGAGAAACCATCCATGAGTGATAGCATTCAACCAGTGTGTAAGGTCAACTAGTTGGTCAATACCAGGTAGAGGAAAATCATCTTTTAGGACAAGCTAGGTTGAGGTCACGGAAGTCTGTGCAAATGCTGTGGAGTCCCCCTGTTGCCTTTAGTGATAGGGAAAATGTTAGAAATCCATTGGGGATAATCAATGGGTAAGATGAAGGAAATGAAAGAAATTGTTGAAGTTCTTCTTTGACCAGAAGAGCAATGCGAGGGTGCATTTTCCTAGCTTTTGTTTTATGGGTTTGGCATCAGGAATGGTTACGATATTGTGGACCACTATGGTGGGGTCAATACCGGGCATATCGGCATAAGACCAAGCAAAATCATGTTGTTGTGGTTTTTGAGAAAAGAGGTGATAGCTTCATGTTCCGTAGCATCTAAAGATTACCCAATCTTTACAATGTGTGGGTCATCCTGACTATGAATGTTGATTTTGATAGTCGATTCATTCAACATGGTTTATGTCTCAGATGGTAATGACCGATGAATATATGAGTCTTTCCGCACCAAGGTAGGTGAGTATAGATTCATCATCCTGACATTGAACGACATTAATAGGTGTATCATCATCGATCATTTCAGGATACAGGAAGGGAAGAGAAGAGGGAGCCTCGCCCTCGTGTTGATAAGTCAGAGGCCCCAAGGAAATGGTGTTTATGAAAAAAAAATTTAGGAGGAATGGATTCAGGATCCATCTATGGACTCTGTCGTGGGTGAAGGTGATGAAGAAGGTGGAACATGTGAAGAAGGTGGAGAAGGTTTGATGTCCTCAATGAGTTCAATGTGGGCCTTCTTGGTAGGTGGTTCAACAAAGCCAATACCACTACGGTCGTTATGTTTATGGGTGGTACATGGAATAATAGTATGGTAACCTTTCTCGTAAAATCCAAAGCCAAAACCTTTCCATGCACATTGGTGTAGGAAGGTGTGGGTGAAATGGCGATTGTAAGTGAGTGAGGTTAGATAGAAAATGGTGGGTTTGTGATGGTGGTTCAGGTGTATAAGTGGTAGTATCAAGTCCCCCATATGTGATATTAGTGCAAAGGTGGGGAGTACCATAAAGAAAACACTCTTCTATGTGGTGATCATAGTGAGGGTGTTGGTGAAGGTTCCCATACTCTTGCGGGGTAAGGAATGTGTTGACATTGTATAAGTGATAATCCCCTAGAGTGAGGCATTGAAAAACACCTTCTAAGGGATCAGTGGTGATATGTGGGTAGCTGGGATAGAGATGATGTGTTAGAGGGAATTGGAGGTGGAGTCAGCTGATTGGGAGGCTGACGGTTAGTCCGTGGAGGATGTGGTAGTAGTAGGAATGGAGATGTATGTGCGGTCAAGGTAGTGGATGGCACTGGTGAGTAGAGGTGCAGGTGAAGTAGGAAGTGGTCATGGAGGTAGATGCCTTAATGGGTATAAGCACATCATTGGGTCGGTAAAGCATGTTACAAGTTTTGAAAGGTGATGGGTCAGCTGGAATGGTATAGGTGTGCCCTTCATGCTCAAACTTTACACAATGATGTAAAGTGGAAGGAACACAACCCATGACACGAATCCAAGGTCTACCAAGAAACAATTTATATTGAAAATTCCCCCTTGAAGATGTAAAATAACTCTGGAACAGTGCAAGGGCCCACGCGAACATGGAGGATGATGGTGCCAAGTGTAGAGGTGATAGCATCATTAAATGAATGCAACATGACGGGATGTTTATGCATGTAATTGTCGGGTATACGCATTTGGTGAATGCATGGGAGGATATGATATTAATGCTAACACCCCCATCAATCATAACACGTCGTACACGTATATCATCGATGTGGACAGAGATGAAAAGAGTTGGATCTGGGTCATTCAGTTTGGTGTGGTGTGATCTCTTCATCTGAGAAGCTGAGGGAGGCTACTTGGTGAGTAGGTGGAGGTGTAGAAGAAGATGGTAATTTGGTAAGAGAGGCTACATGATGAGGTGTGATGATGGAGGCTATGGGTGTAGGATCATTGGGTAAAACCTCAATAGATTGAAGGACCTCCATGAGAGCTTGACGATGGGATTCAGAGGTTTGGATGAGGTCATATAAAGGACATTTGAGGGAGGATTGGTGTAATTGTTTGAGCATGCACGATGTGTGACCCCATTAGAAATGGGGATATGTAGGACCTGCGGATAGTGATTTTAGGTGTGGGTGTAGATGGTATGTTGGGTATAGGGTTGGTCGGTGGGTCAGTTTCCTTTTCCTTTCCTTTGTCCTTCTGGGCGTGGGTAGCAATGTGGATTATGTTGATTTGAGGGGGGGAGGTAGATGAAGTAGGTGATCCATGAAAGGTATAGCGATATGAAGGGAAAAAACCTAGTGGAGGGAAGGAACCTTGTGAAGATGAGTTGGGCACACTGACATTTGGGTGGAGGTTTGGCGAGTTCTCTAATGCAAACCATGTTAATTTTGAATCTTGGGGTGGCTCAAAGAGTTGTGGGGTGGAGGTTTTGGTCGCTGAGTAGGAAATGAGGGAAGAACTGTGGAAATGGGTGCTGGTGAAATGGGGTCCTCATCGAGAAGGTCATCATTGTCAAAATTTTCTTCAGGAGGACACAATTGGATAAGAAATGGTTTTCAAAGCCTTACAGTTCTCTACATCATGTCCTTACACACGATGGTAGGCACAAATTTTAGTTTCATCAAACCCATTTGGTTTGGGTTTGGGTGGGTCATAAGGTGTAAGAGGTGGTAATGTGATGACAAAAGTTTCAAGGAGGTTGGTTAAAATTTTGGCATAGGATCCCGCTAGTGGATCACAATGGGAGGTGAATGTGGGTTTGGGTGTAGGTGTGGTTGATTGTATAGGAAGGGTCTTTGCAAGAGGGGGAGTGGGTTGAGCCATGGTATTAGGTGCTGGTGTGGTCTTAGGTGTTGGTCGCATTTGCTTGGGTAGGGGTATGGTAGATGACTGGCAAGAGAGTGTGTGGTTGGTTTGACTACCTTATTGGAGGGTAGCAGATTTTTAGCTTTAGGTTGCACCTTCTTGGGTAAAGGTGATATGGGAACATGAGATCTAGAGGGAAAAGTTAGATGGTGGAAGAGGGGAGTTACCCATGGGGATAACTGAGGTGCTGTGAAGGTAGATGGTAGAGGTTCATGTAGGAGGTGTGAGGGAAAGAGACTGAAGTGTAGTGGGTAGTGAAGAATTTATGGATGGTATTGGAGGTATGGGTGGTAAAAATGTTATCAGGTGTGGGTGAGGAAGTCATGTCGGGCACTTGGGTATGTTAGAGGTTTGATGATGGAGGAATGGGCTGCTGTGTTTTTAGTTTACCAGTCTTGGTGGAGGTTTCTTAACTAGGTTAGAAGGGTGAGGTCCTAAGATGGATGGAAGGGGTGAAGGTGATGAAGGTGTGATCGGTGAGGTTGGGGTATGAGATCTAGGGGATTGGTTCTTGTCTTTGGGGTCCGGATTAGTTTTGGTGTTAATTTTGGAGGATGTGGCTAAATCTAATTTGATGGGTGGATGAGTAAGGCTGGCCATTGGGATGACCCCTAAGGTAGTAATATGTTTAGGCAAGGAAGATGATGTAGGTGTGGGTTTTGATGTAGAAACACGTTGGGTTATGGGTAGGGGTGTGAGTTGGGCCATGAGTGGTATTGTGGGGGAATTTGTGATAGTTGTGGTTGTGTTTGGTTTGGTTGGATGAAATATTTTTGGGTAGATAGTGGAGGTATCAGCGAGTGACATCTTCATTTGTGTTGAGACAAGAAGTAGAAGATGCCCCCAAAGTAAGGCTCTATCCACATAATCCAAGTGATCAGCTAAGCGTGAGAATGAAACTGTAGTAGGTGAGGTTGATGAGCATCCAATGGAAATTCCCATAAAATGTGTCTTAGAAACGGGGAATTCGCTAGCTTCAGCTTCTGTGGGTAAGAGAGCCGAAAGTAAGTCATAGGATCTTGGGTAGCTGATGGAGAATGGTCACCTAGAGGAAACAACATTTCTACTGGATCTTTGAAGAGGTGGAGGAAATGATGAGGTGCTCCTCTGTGGGTGGAGGAGATGGGAGCACAAGTATCTCTTCATGGGTGGAGAGGTACCGTTGGTGACAACTCTCTAGGTGGAGAAGCCAAAGGTGAAATGGTCTCAATGTTAATAGGATACTTCTTCATGGGTGAGGAAGGAGGTGAAGGGTGTTCCTCTATGGGTGGAGGAATATGTGAGGTGGGTTCTCTGTGTAGGTGGAGGACTTCGGGCAAGATTTCCTCTATGGAAGGAATATGAGGTAATTGGGAAGCAACTGGTGCATCACTGAAAATAGCATGGACCTCACGGGTATGGCTATCATGAGTTGAGGTCTCTCCAGTTTGATCAGAAGAAGGGGCATGATTAGGAAATGGTTTCTTGAAGATGTGTAAGTTTTGATTGGTCGGTGCGTTAGGATTATCCTAGGTCAATTCACCTCTCTTGAGCATTTCTTGGACAATGTTTCTTGAAAGTGATGCAATTTTGTCACTATGACCTTTTACAATGATAGTTACAGAAGTCATGCTCTTTATACCATGTGGGTGTGGGGTGAGTAGGGTCAAAACCAGTGTGTGGTTTTATAGGAGGAAGGGTGATGGCTCCATCTTTAATGAGCTTTTATAAGACATAAGAATAAGGCTCCCCAATTAAGGTGTATTTACGTTGTTCTTGTCTAAATTGAAAGGTCTGTATGGGAGAGAGATTAGATGAGGGGTTAGCCTAGTTTAACGGATGGGATGGGCCAGCCTTGAGTACCACTGCGTGTTAGTGGTTCCCTTTGGGCTTTTGAATAATTGTTTTGTGGTTTTGAAGAAGAAGAGGTATCATTTGACTTAAATGTCGAGTTTTTATTACGTAGTTGAATTTTCTTTTCTTCGATGGCACAAATTTCTAGTTTTTGTGCCATGGTGAATGCCTCATCAAAGGTAGAAAGTTTGGACCTGCAAGGTTGGTGAGATATGTCTAGCATAAGCCCTGTGAAGAACTCTATGAGTTCAGTTTGTGGTAGTTGGAATGTGAGTTGATTGATAGGCTACGCCAACGAGCAACAAAATCTGTGATAGATCATTGTCATCATATTGACGTGTAGAGTAGAGGTCAGTCATGGTAACCTTCTTAACATTGATTGATGGAGAAGTGATCCAAGAAGGCTTGGGCTACCTGATTAAATGAGAAGATAGAATGTCTAGGTAACCCACTATACCAATCTAATGCAGGCCCAGTTAGGGACATGGGAAAGGTCCTGTAAAAGTAAAGCGTCATCATGGGTGATCAGATAACACCCATGTTTGAAAGACCGCAAGTGTTGTTGTGGGTCTTCTTTGTCTATTGAAGTGGTTAAATTTGGGCATCTCCCAATGCATGGGATATGGAAAATAGGAATGGATGGGTGAATGGGCTCATTGCAAATCTCATCATAGGTGAGAGAGTTGTGTGAGCCAGAAACTGATGCCTCCAATTTGCATCTTGTCCATCATTAACTTGATGAGGTCATTGGTAGGTTGTAATGACTGGGAACACCTCCTGTAGGTATAAGATCAATGTTGAACATATGATGGAGGTTGAGAATTCTGAGTATATGGTGAAATGTCGAATAGGGAGGTTGAGAAGGTAGGGAGTTGATGATAGAGGGTCATACCCAGAATGAATGATAGATGAAAGAGGTGCTTGAAGTTGATAGTATGTATATGGAGGTGGACTAGGGTCATTGGTGACTCTAGTATTTCTGATTTTAATACATTTTATGGAATGGAGAGGACAATGTTTTAAATGTAGTGTGGGTCCAATGACATGGCATCACGTTAGCAATGGGGTATATGTGAGTACAATGGTCAATGTACAATAGGAATGGTGATGGAAAAGGATCAAGTGGTCATGATAATGGTCAATAGTAAGTAGGGGAAGTGTCTGTCGACACTAAAATTTTCCTCCATAATTTCTATTTCATTAATGTATGTATTAGGAATAGGATGTTGTTAAGTATAATTAGTAGTAGCATCCTGATAGAAGATAATGGCGCCGTCAGTACGATGCCGCCAATAATGTATAGTACGGTAATAGTCAAAGTACAATAGGAATGTTGTGGTAAAAAGTAAATATTTGTCGTAAGTGGTCTGGTAATGTTAAAATGTCAAAGTTTGGGTAAGTAGAGAAGTAGGGTCTACATGATTAGGAATTAGAAATATTATATTGGTAATAAGGACAAGGAGTGAGGTCATAAATATTTTGTGTATTTTATTTGTAAAAAGTCTAAAAATGTGGAACCCATGTAAAATGATAAGGTTTATCTTATCTTAAAAGATAAGCTTACATGTACAGATAAGAGTTAAGGTATGGAATATGATTCGTCAGAGTGGATTTCTTATCCTATCTTAGAGATAAGATGGATAAGCCTGGAAGTTCTATAAATAGAGAGGCCACCCCCCTCATTTAGCATAGAAGGAAGTAGTGAGAAATATTGTAGGAAGTGTGTAAAGGAAGCCATCAGTTTAAAGGTGTGTTGAAGAAGCCATTAAGAGGTGTAATTGTAAAGTTTCTCCCATAGTATTGGTGAAGGCAAGTGAAGTCAATAACACTTGAAGTACCTCATGGGTGAGATTGTAACAATTTCATGTTAATATTATAATTTACTTTGATATTTCAGATTTGTCATCATTCCGTCTTATCATAGTCGATGGTATTCTTGTGTTATGTTTGTTGTTTTGTTTCCAGATTACATCCACCAAACTAAAGGCTGTGCATTAGTAAATAATCATAGCACGAGGAGTTCCCGGTGAAGAATTATCATAGTGCCGGATTGGTGATGACATTTTGGTTCCGTTGCCGGGACCATTCCTCGTTGGTGGATTTTCTGGAGAGATATTCCCACTTAGTCAAAAATCAATTGGAGGGTAACCTTGTTTTTACTGTGCATAGTAGTTACCATGGTAAAGTCATTTTTGCCGTGAATAGTATTTACCATGGTAAAGTCATTTTTTTTTACCAGTAAAGTTAATAGTATTTACCGCAGTAACTTCACTTTTTACTGTGAATAGTGTTTACCACAGTAAAGTCAGTTTTTACCGCAGTAAGTCAAGTTTTACCATAGTTTACCGTGGTCATTTCTATTTTACTGTAGAAAGGTGTAAAGTCACTTTCTATTATAGTGATTCCAATTATTTGTGCACATAAGTCTTGTTGATTGTACTTGTGGGTTGGTATTTCACGGTGGTTACTTTTGAAAATGGGAAGATTCCTATTTTTTCAGCCCAATCTAATGAAGATGCTTCCTCTTTCATTCAAGAGTTTAAACGATCTTGTATTTGTAATGGCCTTATAAGAAGGGAACAATGGACTGAATTTTTTCCTACCTTTTTGGATGGTTCAGCACTTAGGTGGTTTGAAACACTAGGTGATAATGTGAAAAATTCATGGGATTTATTAACTGAAAGTTTTCTTGAAGAATTTGGTGAACAACAGAAATATGCAGATCTCATGATCGATATCACAAAGCTATCCCAAGGAGAGAAGGAGAAGATAAGGGATTATCATGCTCGTGTTCTAGAGCTAAGGAGGAAGCTCGATGCCCAGATCCGGAAGGAAGGATTAGCGGATGGGTTGATGAATGGCATGGATAATCTCCTCTGTAAGCACTTCATTCTTGGGATGAAGCCAGAGATCAGACAACGAGTGAAGTATGACCGCCCAGCTACCATTGAACAAGCAAAGGAGATTGCAAGAAGGCAAGAAGAAAGCATGGAAGAGGAGCCCAAAGAAATTGTTGCTAAAGTAGAGCCTACACCAGCACCTTTGGTCCAGAATCCACAACCACTCCCGGTGAGCACAAATATTTCTCCTAGTACATCTACTGAGTATGAAGATCTTCTCAAAAAGATGGGTCAGTTAACTATTAATCTTCTTCAAGGAAAAGAATTTAGTTCTCAGGGAGGAGATAGAGGTCCAAAAAGAAATATTTCTGAAGTTGTATGTTATGGTTGTTATAAAAAGGGTCATTATAAGTATAATTGTCCAGATAGAGCTTCTACATCTGGTAAAGGAGATAATGATAAAGGAAAAGCACCTGTGAATTCTTTTGATGTAGTAGATAAGAGCAGAAATAATGAAGTAGATGTGTTTGTAACAAAAAGAAAGAAAGAAAAAGATAATCAAGATGGAAATGATCCTAAGAAGATGAAAGGAGAAACTAGTAAGAAACATAGGAGAAGAAAGTTGGGTGTGCAGGATTTTCTGATTTCACAGGGGCAAGGACCATACTCCATCTTAGAAGATCTGTCCAAAAGGCCTGCAAATATTACATATGGTCAACTCTTGGCTATGTCTTCTGAGAAGAGGCGGGAGCTGCGAAGTGGACTCAATGCTCGACGAAGGAAGGAGGTTGAGGTCCCTGTTTTGGAGGCAGAGGCAGATCCCTATGCTCCACAAGCTGAGGTATTATGTAATGGTATTTCAATTCATGATGTCTTAGTTGATGGAGGTGCTGCAGTTAATGTAATGACCGAGTCTGTAATGAATATGTTGGGTTTAAAAATTGATCGCCCTTCAACACTTATGTTAAGGTCATTAAATAAGGGAAAAACTAAACCAGAAGGTGTAGTTTCAAATGTGGCAATATCTGTTATGGGTGTTGTATGTGTGGTAGACTTTCAAGTGATGAAAAATGGTACTGTTGCATACCCAATGTTGCTGGGAAGACCATGGCTAAGGAGAGTTCATGCAAGAAACTACTGGAATGAAGGTTTCATGACACTTGGACGTGGTAGAGAGAGGGTGAAGATAAACATGATCCCTCGGCATCATAAGGCAGAACCTATCGATTCAAGTGATGAAACTGATGATTGGACATCCTCTGATTACTCTAGTACCAGTGAAGTGGACACTGAATATGAAGAAAGTGAGGTTGATGTTTCAGTCATGGATATCCTTCCAGTCACACCAACTCATGACCCCATAAAATTATCTGAAGAAGAAGTTGATGATCGTCTCCAACAAATAAAGATTGGTGATGCTGTGATGGAGAGTGAGAAGGAATCCTACCTCCAGCTCTTTCGAAGGTACATACACATATTCACTTTTGATTACAAGGAACTCTGTCAAGTAAGTTGGGTAGAACATTCTATTGAGCTGGTAGATGGTGCTAAGCCCATAAAGCAAATGCCATATAGAATGAATCCTAATTTTTCCAAGACTGTAAAAGAAGAAATAGATAAGTTGCTTGATGCAGGATTCATATTTGCTGTGGAGAATTCAGAATGGGTTTCTCCCATTGTGATCTCAATAAAAAAGAATGGGAAGCTACGCATTTGTGTTGATTATAGGAAGCTCAATAAGGCAACAAAGAAGGATCATTACCCTCTTCCATTTTCAGATCAGATCTTGGATGAAGTAGCTGGCCAGGAGTGCTATAGTTTTGCTGATGGATATAGCGGCTACAACCAAGTTCGTATAGCAGAGAAAGATCAGCTGAAGACCACGTTCACCACTCCTTGGGGAACGTTTGCTTATAGAGTTATGCCTTTTGGGTTGTGTAATGCTCCAGCAACATTCCAGCGTTTGATGAATAGGGTGTTCGAACCCTACATTGGGAACTTCATCAGAGTATTTCTGGATGATTTTTACATCTATGGGAGCAAGTTGGACCACCTGCACCAGATGGAGACAACATTTCAAAGGTTAGATGAAGCACAAGCCTCACTAAACCCTACAAAGTGTGTCTTTGGATGTTCTAAAGGCATTTTGTTAGGGCATGTTGTATCCAGAGATGGTATTGGTACTGATCCTGATAAAGTTTCAAAAATCAAAGATTTACCATTTCCTATGAATAGAAGTAAGTTGAGATCATTTTTAGGCCATGTGGGTTACTATAGAAGGTTCATCAAGAATTTCTCAAAGATTGCACAACCACTAACCCAGTTCTTGAAGAAGGATGTTACTTATGAACCAGGAAATAAGGCGCATGAAGCTTTTGAACAACTGAAGGAAGCCCTGGTGTCTTCACCTGTTTTAAAGAATCCAGATTGGAGCAAGCCATTCATTGTGTACACTGATGCCTCAGATGCAGCACTAGGAAGTACTTTGAGCCAAAAGGATGAAAATGGGAATGAACATCCAATTTACTTTGGGAGCAGACAAATGAGCAGTGCTGAGGTAAATTATACTGTAACTGAAAAAGAGGCTCTAGCTATCATTTTTGCTGTAAAGAAGTTTAGAAATTACTTGCTAGGGAAAAAATTTCTAGTTGTAACAGATCATCAGGCTCTAAAATATATTGTAAATAAGCCTAACCCATCAGGGAGGATAGCAAGATGGATAATTTTGCTACAAGAATTTGAATTTGATATTATAGATAGGCCAGGAAAGAAGCATGTCAATACAGATGCACTCTCTCGAGCCTATGATGGTTTAGGATCATCTTGTGATGATGATGATTTCCCCGATGAAAGCATTGTTATCCCTTGACACAATCCCTAGTGAATACATAGATATTTGGAATTATCTGAATGAATTCAAGTTTCCTGATGGTGCCAATGCAAAGACTAAGAGAAAGATTACTCAAGCCAGTCGTCCATATTCTATTCTGCATGGAGTATTATTTCGAATAGGACCTGATGGACAGTACAAGAGGGCAGTTGGACGTGATCAAGGGAAGGAGCTGCTAGAAGAATTCCACAATGGTACATGTGGAGGGCACTTCTCTAGACAACTTACAGCAAGAAGGATCTTGGATGCAGGTTATCACTGGCCCACTCTTTTTAAAGATTGTTATAATTATTGTAAGACATGTGATATTTGTCAAACACATGGTAACCGTAAGACTTCATCAGCTCCATTATGCCCTATTCTTCCACTTGGTCCCTTTGAAAAGTGGGGAATAGACATTGTAGGTCCACTTCCAACTACCTCATGCCAAAATAAGTATATTGTAGTTGCCACAGATTATTTAACCAAGTGGGTTGAAGCTAGGCCATTGAAAACAACTTCCATGGATGAAGTGGCAAGGTTCATATATGAACGCATTGTCACCAGATTTGGTTGCCCATTAGAAATTGTAACAGATCAAGGAAGCCACTTCATTAATGAGGTGGTAGAAGCCCTAGTCAATAAGTTTTCTATTAAGCACAGGAAGGCAACAACATACAAGCCAAGCACAAATGGACAGGTGGAACGAACAAATTTTGTGTTGTGTCAAATTCTAGCAAAAGATGCAGCCTTGCAGGTACATAAATGGGATAAAAGGATTCATGCAGCATTGTGGGCATATAGGGCAACATCAAAGTCAGCAACAGGATACTCCCCATTTCAGTTGGCTTATGGCATTGATCCAGTTCTTCCTATTGAGTTTGATATTCCCACTGTGAGAGTTATGAAAAATGAAAGGATGGATGAAAGTGATTCAGTAAAAGAAAGGTTGGTACATCTTCATTTGCTAGAGGAAATGAGGGAAATAGCAAAGGATACAAGCCATAAGAAGAAAATGAAGCAGAAGGAATACTTTGATCAAAATATCCGTTGGTCTCCATTTCATGTGAATGACTTGGTTCTAGTATATGATTCCAGATACAAAAAAAGAAGACAGAGAAAATTTGTTCCAAAGTGGATGGGGCCCTACAAAATAGCAGCTGTGCATGAAAATGGTACATACCGACTGGAGGAATTGGATGGCACTCCCATTACGAAATGGGTCAACCATGACAAGTTGAAGATTTTCCAAGCACCAGAATAGTCTACTCCGAGGACGGAGTAGAAGCTAGGAAGGGGGAAGATGTCGACACTAAAATTTTCCTCCGTAATTTCTATTTCATTAATGTATGTATTAGGAATAGGATGTTGTTAAGTATAATTAGTAGTAACGTCCGATAGAAGATAACGGCGCTGCCAGTATGGTGCCACCAATAATGTATAGTACGGTAATAGTCAAAAGTACAATAGGAATGTTGTGGTAAAAAGTAAATATTTGTCGTAAGTGGTCCGGTAATGTTAAAATGTCAAAGTTGGGGTAAGTAGAGAAGTAGGGTCTACATGATTAGGAATTAGAAATATTATATTGGTAATAAGGACAAGGAGTGAGGTCATAAATATTTTGTGTATTTTATTTGTAAAAAGTCTAAAAATGTGGAACCCATGTGAAATGATAAGGTTTATCTTATCTTAAAAGATAAGCTTACATGTACAGATAAGAGTTAAGGTATGGAATATGATTCGCTTCAGAGTGGATTTCTTATCCTATCTTAGAGATAAGATGGATAAGCCTGGAAGTTCTATAAATAAAGAGGCCACCCCCCTCATTTAGCATAGAAGGAAGTAGTGAGAAATATTGTATGAAGTGTGTAAAGGAAGCCATCAGTTTAAAGGTGTGTTGAAGAAGCCATTAAGAGGTGTAATTGTAAAGTTTCTCCCATAGTATTGGTGGAAGGCAAGTGAAGTCAATAACACTTGAAGTACCTCATGGGTGAGATTGTAACAATTTCATGTTAATATTATAATTTACTTTGATATTTCAGATTTGTCATCATTCCGTCTTATCATAGTCGATGGTATTCTTGTGTTATGTTTGTTGTTTTGTTTCGAGATTACATCCACCAAACTAAAGGCTGTGCATTAGTAAATAATCATAGCACGAGGAGTTCCCAGTGAAGAATTATCATAGTGCCGGATTGGTGATGACAGCTGACATACCTAGCAGAAGGCTGGAAAAAGGGGGTACGATGAATGAAATGGATGACAACGGTAGGTGGTAGCTATGTATATGGGGGTGGAATGGTTTTGGTAGACCCTAGTGGCAATAGGGGCTAATGATTTTGGAATGAAAGGACCATGTTAGAAATGGGGTAGGAGGTCATCGACACTAGGGGTTGTTGGTAAGCTACAGGTATATGTGTGAAAATAGGGGTGGATGAGGTTGTGGGTAGTTGTCGAGGGTACGGTGGATTAGTGGGATAGAAAGACATGCAACAGTCATTGGAATAGGGGTAGTAAGTTTGTGAAACAATTAGGGGATAAGGTAGGATGCAGGTAGCAGATCTAGAAGGGGCCGATGTAGAAATGGAGCTATGAGACATAGAGGGGATAGATATGGGCATGCCATATATCAACATGACCCGAGGCATCTCGAGTGGATGAGTGGGAGAGATAAAACTGTAAGGCACAGGGTTCTGAGTCAAGGAGTCATGCGAACTCCTCATCACATGTGGCGATAGTAGATAGGTTGGTATAGGATCCATGGGTGATAGAATAGAAGGTGGTGAAGGACTAGGTGGGAGTGGTTGAAAACTCTCGTCATGGAATATGAGGGCATTTGCTTGGATCTTCAGGTCAACACCATGTGAACCAGTACTGATCAGGTAGGACTACTTTCTGTAAATGACACATAAATACAGTAAAAACAGAAAAAACAAGTAGTGGTAGGTGGATTAGGAGTCAAAATGTCAGCTGGAAATTTGAAACAGGCTAATTGATGCCGGTTAGGGTAAACTGATGCCGGTCACATTGGTAACCGCGGTCGGTCACTATAGAAAATGGTAAACAGGTTTGTAAAAAAAGGTAAAAGGTTAATAATCTGACTAAGTATGATAGAAGATGCTGAAGATAACAGTTTATAAATAGAGTAGAGAATATGATGAGAGTGACAAAGACTGATTAAATAGAGAAAGAATTTAGTGAAAAGAAGGTGTCCTTTTGGTAGGTTAACCAAAAGAACAGTAAAACTGATGCCGGTTGGGTAAACCGATGACGGTCAGAGGGTAACCGACGACGGTCACTGGACTGACACCGGTTACTGTGAAATTGAAACAGACGATGAAAAAAAGGTGGTTGTGAATTAAAATCAGATATGGAATCAAACCCAGAATTCTGAGAATGATAGGAAATAGGGTCCAGGCACACTCAGATGAAGCTCAGAATACACCAACTATGATGAGGAGCATGTAAGGAAAAATGAAAAGATGAAGAACGTGTCCTCTCACCTCAAAATGCAAGCCAAGCAGAAACACTAAGAAAATACGATCCTAAGAGTGCTTTTTCTATTATGTTTTTTTAGCTTATGCTATTTAGAAGGACTGACTCATGAAATTTAGAATATAATTTTTGGTGAGGAAGGCTTCCTATGAAAAAGGAGATCTAAAGGAGAGGTTTCAGGTATGTTATGGTGGGGGAAGTCCATCCTCTGAGAGTATGACTTGAACATAAGTAGTGAGCTGGGGAGTACCTGCCAATCCTCTGATTCGTGTGATCATTGACAGACTTCTTCCAGGTAAGATGTTGTTTAAGAATGTGTGTATTTTGAATTTTTGTGTAGTTTGGTAAGACTCAGAGAGAGAGAAAGATAGAAGTGCTTTCTACGATTCTGTTTGTCAACCATCAGCTGGGAATGACTTCCAGTGTATAGGTTACCCTCATTTTTAATGTGAGCTAATGCAAGAAATCAGAATGAAATGAAGTTGATTTTAAACCCAAATCGAAAATATTGAATTTGATGACACAAAAATGATGAATCAAGAGAAGGGATGCTCTTTCACTAATGTGATAAGCAATGAAATGAAAGAAATGTTCATTTTAAAGCACCAAAATACGATTTCTTTTAGACAATAGAAGAAGAGAAGATTCCAGGGGAGAAAATTAATGTGTAGAACCTTTTAGAAAGGAAACAAACATGCAACTTTTCACCTAGAAATGAAGAAATGCAAAGAACCCTGAATGGGTCCCACCGGGCATGCCAAAATGTTTCACCCATTCTTAGAGTATTTCTTTGAAGTTTTTGACGAAATAGATAAGGGTAATGGGCTAGGAGGAATACCTATTAAAATGGGTTGGTTGATAGGTTGTTGCGTGCGTATGACTTCTTGATCCACATGCTGACTCGTGAGAGCTTCCTTTTGGCTAGGAGGAACTACCTGAAATAGAAAACAAGACCACCAAATAAGAATTAAATAATATATGTCAGTGGACTACCTAGCGTATGCTAGATCCAGGAAGTGTGATACTTCCTAGATGGATTGTCAATCCACTATTTAAAACAAATTAATGTTAACAAACAAAAGTAAAAAATCCTACTGTAGTTGAAATGATTTAGGTATCTCATTAAAACACAATAAGTAAATTTGTTCTAATATAACAGGCTAAGCTATGAATCAGAATCTGAAGGTATTGGTTTTGGGTCTCTGTCAGGTACTGGTATTGATTGAGGGTCTGATTTGGGTTGGTTTTAGGTATGAGGGTGGAGGTTTTAAGTTTTGTTATTGGTCTAAGGGTAAAACATAGAGATTGACATGTCGGTCTAGTAACTGACGATGGTTTAGTTAGGACCAGTGTCAACGGCATGTGGATAATGTACCAGCAGGGTATGGTCGAGGTGATAGGAATCAATAGGTTTTGGTTGGGGGATCTGAGCTAAATGGAACTGGATCAAGGATGGTGAGGTCTTAGGTCTACTTAGGTGATGTTAGAAAAGGTCAATAGGTGCAAGGTAAATTTGGTGTGGTGATGAAAGAGGAATGGTGAAGTTTTCATGGAGGTAAATGGTGGGGTGAATGCGAATATGGAGTAGAAACTAATAACAGAAGTAAAAGAGTCTATAAAATGAATGAATGGATGCAAGTGGTTAACTGAAAACACTTACTATTGTATGAGCTTGATACACTGGTCTGGAAATGGCAGGTGATCAAATGGAAGGAATCCCAGTGTGGTGCAATAGTGCTTCCCTGAATGCTCCTATGAATGCAAAATGGCCTCTGTGATTATCTTTTGCTGGATGTGGATGCTCTGGATGTGTGTAAGAGATGCTGGTTCTTGCTTGCATGCAGCTCTTGTTTTCATCTCTTGCTTCAGAATGTGCTCTCAGAAAATGTGCCAACCTCAAATAAGGTTGTTTTAGGGTTAAATGGTAACCGAATGACAGTTCTGGGTTGACAAATGCGCAGTTTAGGGTAACAAACATCGGTTAAGGTGGGATTTCCTAGGTTTACTAAAATAGGTAGATCCTTTTAATTTTCTTGGGCGATCTCATTGTTTGTTTCCTCCCACGGATTAGAATGGAATGCTTCCCTTTCTAATGGGTGGGAATGTGGTTAGAGGGAATGTAGGCATTGATTTTTAGGGTTTAGGTAAGTCTTAGTTAGTTATGGCAAGTAATACTAAGAATAGGTCTTATGGAAACATGAGAATAGGTCTAGGTGAGGTGTCTAGGTGAGGTGGTCTGGTGTGGGCATTATCCAATTAAGATATTTAAATAATAGATATTAGTGAGGTCATGGTATTAATTTAATTAAATTAATTAAATTAATATTAGATGTGGGGTGAAAGGGGCCATGGTTAGGTGATTGTGTTTAAGTTGGTTATTTGTCAAGGGACCAAGGGGAGTGTGACCCAATTTTGGTGTCTACAACCAAATCTCTCAGTGATCATCAAATAAATTTAGTTCCAATTGATACATAATGGGATGATTATGTGGTGAAAGAATTTTAATGTTTATATAATCTTATTTATCCAGTACCTTGGAGGAATATGACTCGACTAGAATGGTCTAATCCAAAGCTCTCCCCGAGGAATCAAGTTGATTCTATAAGATATTTTAGAAATGGACCAACACATTCAGAAGTTTAACCCTGATGAATGACACAACTGATTCAAAGCACTTCATATTGTCTGACGTCAATTCGAAATAGGTATCAACTAAAAACCACAATGAGTCATGTGCAGGATTCAACACCATTATTGCTTATATTGCAGTTCTATCTTACATCCTCTACAATAATTTGGTGGATGCCATGAAGAATTAGGTCAATTTTTATATGATGTCATATCTATTAGATGCAGTTTGATAAGAAGGTCCAAACCTACTATCTAAGGGATTGCCTATTTAGCCATCCTTAACACTCTTAGGACAGTATTTCACCATGATCTTTTATCCAATATCGAGAATACATATCAAGGATGTTGGAAGAACCACCTAAGAGGTGAGGGTGTAAATCATTTTTAAACCTACAATTTTGAATGTCATGCAAGCCTAGAAAATGATGTTGAACCTTGAAGAAGTTCATTTAGAACTTGGGGATATTTCTGTTGTTAAAGATATTGTAATTTACATAATTGGCAAGGGTTGAGAAGGGTATTATTCCTCATAACACACTCATGCTTGAACATAAAAATGTCTTGTCGTAATAGGTTTGACAAATCATGCCAAGAGATATCTTAGGGGCAATG
Organism: Taxus chinensis; assembly: GCA_019776745.2. Classification (NCBI taxonomy): domain Eukaryota; kingdom Viridiplantae; phylum Streptophyta; class Pinopsida; order Cupressales; family Taxaceae; genus Taxus; species Taxus chinensis. The sequence goes on from CM034157.1 coordinate 219,052,398, forward strand.
GATATCCAGGACAACATTCCTATAGTCCATAATGAAAGACATACAAACTTTCAGAGATAAGTATAGGAAATACTTGGTCCTCTTCCTTTCTCAGTAGGTTCCACAATCCTTAATTATTGGAAGAAAGTTAAAATATTAGTATCACATAGAACATATTTTCACTTGGAGTGCCATACTTTATGGTATTTTGGCGTAGCATGGAGAGTGAAATAATTTTACCAAAAAAATCTTGGTATGGATACTTTCAACTACATGAATCAAACCCATAATGATGAATTTGTCTACATGAATGATACCAATGACTAGGAAGTGTCCATTAACATCAAGAACTTCAAGGTTACCTATGTACCTATTTGGAATCCTACCAGAGTTGGAGGATTAGAGGCTAGGTAGGGGAAACAACTATATATAGAAGAAGAAGACTCAGATGATCATGGTATAGAATTTTGAAAATTTTGAGTCGGCACCCTTTAGTAATGTTCTAGTGAAGTGAAAACTTGAAGAGATGGTGAAAATTTGCATTTATTGGAGGCATTTTGGTGATTTGTGGGTCTGTGAGACATTTTTGTCCCTCATGTCCCAAGTACCTTTGGGCCTTTTATTTGCTGATCGGCTGATTTCCCCGCAAATCCTTGTCTTTCAGCTTTATTGAAACTTTTTGACCCATTTGTCCCAAGTTCACCCAGACTTCCTTTTCCTTGATCACCCGCATTGGGTTCTTCACGTAATTTTGTCTCATCTGTCCCAAATGTGTTTAGGCTTTCTATTCACTAATTCCCCACATCACTCACATCAGCCAAATCATGTCTTCACGTCCCTCACGTCTTTGAGTCCCTGGACCACCCGTGCTCATTTATCCTACATTCCCCGCATCACCCACATCGGCTGGATCACATCTTCATGTCCCTAATGTCCCAAGGACCATCTAGGCTAGTTTTTCTACTTTTCCCACATCTCATCTTTTGAGTCAGTGCAAGGTGTATTTAATACTCATTAATGACCTTCTCTCTCCTAAATAGCTATTTAAAGGGACTACTACATATGCATTTGTCACATTTCTCACCTACTTTTTCTTGCCCAAATCCTTGCAATTGAATTCATTTTTTTATTTCCCTTCATCCCTTTGCATTTTTCATTGTGATTTGATCTTGGAAGGTCATTCCTCTGTGTGCTGAAAAAATGAAGAGAATGTTTCAAGGGTAGGAGCATCTATCACCTCTCAAGACCTTTGTACCTAATATTGGGGATAGTGAGGTTTGGCACTTAGATTTTGGTGATTTTTGGGGCAAACTAACATGCGCCAACCCTACTCCCATGGCCCAAATGATTAGTGACAGTGGAATTACATACGTGGCTAGTTTTCCCATCTTTGTGCAGTGTGTCGACACCGTGCCTCCTATGGAGCCCATTTTAATTCAGATACCAAGGAACTTAATAATGTGTATGGGGAATTAATTGCTAAACTAGATGCTCCCACCATTTCTTCTGCCATATGCATTCCAAAGACTGAAGACTCTATCATTCTCACTCGTGCTCAAGCTCAGACCCTGTTTGATCAAGACAGGGAAAAATACAAGGCATGAATAGCAAAATCATGGTTAAAGAACCCTAAGAAGGGAGCATCTTGACTCTCCAAAGCATTATTTAGGGCTGATTTCAATGAGGATCTATTTGATTTTATCATTTTTCTCACCCGTATCATGGGATTTCCCTCCACTGATGAATTTCATTTTTGGATGTGCCCCTTTATAAACATCATCTGTGAGGGTAAGCAAAACATAAACTGGGCCAAAATTGTTTGTATGAATTTGACTGAGAAATTGTCAAGTGTTCAGTAGACTAAGAAGTTTTATATGACTTCTTATCTCATGTATACCCTAGCTGCGTCCCGGGAGTGGTTTGGTTTCACCTACATGGAAGGCAAGAAGGATGAACCTATCTACACATACTGCCCTCAGTTTACCCTTGAAGCTAGCAATCACAATTTCAGAAGGGTCAATGATGCTTTCACCATGTATATTGTAAGACTCTTAGAGGGTGACACCACTAGGAGATTTTTTATGAAGCTATGACTCTGATAAATAAGTATGGGGCTTTCTTCATCCAATTCATAAGGTTCACATACATCAGGTTGGCTAGCTATGAAAGTACACCCCTCAAGATCCCCATGTTTTTAAATGATAAAATGGCTCTGGTTGACGTATGTAGATAGCTTGATAAACTACACATAACCTATAGAGACAAGAAGATCACTGGTCTTCATTTCCCTATCTCCTTGGGAAATTATACATGCAAAATATCTCTAGATGCTTAAAACATAGAAAGGGCTATTGCTCCTGTCACTGTCCATTTCTTCAGACCCAAGACTTGTTTTGATCTGAAGAAGTTTATTGATTAGATCCTCGGGATAATTTATCATCATAAGCCAGACACTGAGGATTATTAGGCTGATTGTGCTGATGATTTTGAAGCCAGAAGGAGGCACTGTGGAAGACTCTCTCTGCAACAAATTACATATCTCAATCTCTACCAAGTTTCTAAAGGGCTTAAGGATGATGATGAGGACTTACAGTCCTTTGAATATGAAAGATCAATCAAACACACTCCTTTAGAAAATTTGGATTGATACAAGAAAGAGAGAGATGATTTGGTTGAGATTATTGCACCTGTTCTTGTAAGAACTAAGGTTTGGTTCGAAAGGAAAGTTCATGAGCTCAAGAAGAATCAGGGTAGATCTTATTCCAGAGATACTTCCACACCAGGGAAGGAAGCACATACAACCAGTACCAAGGTACCTGAGCAAACCCCTCCTTCTTCCTCAATAAAAGAGCCTGAATCATCTACTCCTTCTACTCAAGTATATCAAAAGAAGATTAAAGAGGTTAAGCAAGAACCAATTGAGGAAGAATCTCTTCTGGAGCATTCAGAATTACCTTCAAGACTAGAGAACATTATTTTTCTTAGTGAAAGTGATGATGGTGAAGTGCCAGATCCTACAAGAGCTCCTAAAATCACTATTGAAGAAGAAAAGGAGGTGCCAAGTACTGAACCTCCTAGTATAACAGACTCCTCTATAAAGGAAGCTCCTGATGCTCCATTCACTTCTTTACTGGAGGCAACAATGGTTAATACTTTAAGTGCCATGAGTTCACTTTCTCTTGGGCCTCTTGTTCCTTCCTCTTCTTCTTCTACCTTTGCCTGGGTGCAACCCTTGGTTGATAGCAAGAAGAGAAAATATTCTTCTCATCTAACAGGGCCAAATTTTGATGTTGTGGCAGCTCTGTTGGGTACTTCCCCTCCCCCTCCAGCAAAGAGAGCCAAGACCACTTCAAGGTTAGTAACTGATGCTCAGGGCCAACAGTTCCTGGAGGTTGCAAATCCCAAGGTTGATAAGGTAGAGCAGGATCTTTTGGTCTCTGATTTAGATCTTTCTAGAATCCCAATGGGAGAATCCACTCCTGAGAGTGAGGTTCATAACCTTCAGGAAAAAGTAACAAAGGTTATTGAATGAGTGGAGAAGGGAAAGTAGACCATAGAAAATTTGGAAGAATAGAACCAAGTTCTTTCCAACTTTATCAAGTCATTGTTGGCCAAGGATAAGGTTTTGGATCCTGCCCCACTGGATTCTCTTCCACCCCCCATGATTCTCATCCAGGATGAAGTTCAAAGCATCAAAGACATATATAAGTATTCAACTTATGGGAAGGTTATGGAAGCTATGGTGGATGATATAACTATATCAGGTTTGAATTTCATTGAGGAAGCCTTCAAAACCAAATGAAAAGGTGATTAATCTACAGCAGAGACTCACTTCCTCAATCAAAACTATGGATAAAGAACTGAAGCTCTGGAGTAGTTGCATTATAGATCTCCTTCTAATGGGCCAAACTGATGAGAAGATCTTATTGGTCAACAATGTTTTTGATGATGCCAAGAATAACTTATCAAGGGCATGGATTTTTAGTGTTGAGTGGAAGATAAAGGTTCTAGAAGAAGCACTGGGAGAATTAAAGAACGTATGGCAGAAAGGAGAGTCTTTTAAAACTTGTGTTTCATCTTCCTTTAAAGATATCCACTACCAACTTCAGGATGAACTTTCAGGTGTACCCTTCTCTCTTCAAGAAATCAAAGCTCAACTTAGAACATTTGTCAAGGATGAATTGTTCAGAGAGAATTCAATTACCAAAGAGAAGATAAAGGACATTTTCTCTCTTCAATCTATTCCATTTCTGAGGCTAATAAAGAATACCTGGAGCATACCGAATTCGATAAAGATATGGAGAAATGTCTAGGCACTTGGACTCATGCCACTACCAACACTACAATTCCAAGAGGCATGGAAATAGCAGAAGCATTGAAGAAATTCAGATATCGGATCCTCAAATCGGTGGGTCCTCCTCAGCCATAATCAGATGTTTCTTCTTCTAGCTCCTCTTTCTCTTCTTCTATTTTTAGTGCTGAGATCCTTGTAATTAATTAAGGATATTGTATTATGCATTTCCTTAATTAATATTTTAGTTAAAAGAAATGGTTACCAAATGTAACCAATTTGTAAGCTATATAATGAGCTCTCCACGCCATTCTAAGGGGTTGGAACTCTGATTATTTTTGAAAGTGTAAAAGAGTCAAAAGCTATCAATACAAGAAGATTTCCCTTTCTGTTTCTATCTGTACTCATTCATTCTTCTTATCTATTAAAAATTATTGAATCATCAATCTATTTTGCATTAAGAAGCTTTGTATTTTTGTGGATGTCATCTCTGGAACTTTGTGTCTATGAAATAAAATCTTATGGTTTTAAAGTGAATGATTCTATTCTATACTATCCTAGTTCAGCATTTATAAGGAATTATTTTGCTATCTATATTTCCTGAGAATGTTATTCTACCATTTTCCCATTCCTTAGTTCTTCTATCCTTTTGTATTGATAATATTTCATTTAAAACACTTTCATGATATCAGAGTTCCTCTTTGAAATTAAACGTTGTACATTTGTGAATAGTTTTTTGCTTTCAATAAGGGAACCTCTCCCATTAAAGAGGAGGGACTTTCTGTCCCCTGACTGTTGCTTTCATTAAAGTCCTAATTTGACAACCAACTGAGACCTGTATCACCATGAAATTCAGTTATTAGCCTGGGATACCTCCATATTTAGGAACAATATGAAATCCCTAGCTCATAACTACATTTTTCTACTCTTAGAAACCTTCCATTTCCAAGATTTTCTTATGAAAATTGAGAGTATCTATACAGTGGGGGCAGGATCAGTGGTTAGTACCATTGCAATATTCCTTCCTGGTAACTACCATTCCCAACTTTGGATGCAACAAGGCTTAATTGAACCCCTTCATCTAGTAGATAGATGGCCCCATGATGTCATCATTATTCTTCTATTCCACCTTCCTTTGGACCTTTCAAGTTAGTAATATCCTCATTTCAAACTAAGACCCCACACATGAGGAGGAAATCAGAATGGTTGGCTACTAATCTAGTGGGCCCACATTAGAATCTCACTAGTTTTCAAGGGGTAGGTGAGATTGTCTCAAGTAAAGATCAGGGTCGAAAAAGGAGACTCAACAACATCAAAAGAGTACCTAGAAGGCTTGTAAAAAGGAAGAAGATGGGGAAAGGGGCTTCGAATCTTATTAGACTTCTATCACATATGAGTTGTGTCCTCTGGGATGAACAAACAAAGTCACAAATATTGATACCATTATCTCCCCAATTCATTTCATTCACTTCTTCTCAACCTATTATAGTTACTACTACAATAGTAGACCCCAAATGAGCACATTGTAGCCCCCACACGTCCCAATGTTTCTACATTCCCCAAGGTATTGCACTCCGAATAGGGTCCATGGATGAGCACGGGCTTGCCATCGTGGTCAAACTCCAATATGGGGGTAAAGAGATTAGCCATTGATATTTCAAGCCTAAGTATAGAGCAGAATTGGTGGACATCCTTCTATCCCTCTTTAGGACTTAGCTCCATTTCCTCAAAGGTCAAGCCCAAACAGGGTCTGCAAATTAGTGCAAGTCCTCCACGTGTCTAGGGTCCTCACAGAATTCAAATGGGTAGTGGGCTCCAAACATTGGCTAAGTATAAAGGAATAGAGTGGGCCGACGAAAGCCTCCTACATTTCATCTCGGCCAAACTCCCATTTCTTGGGTCTAAAGAGATATTTTGGTCAAATAGAGTTTCATGAGTCATATCTTTGTAACTCTAAGGTCATATTTAAAGGTCTCTACTTTGGCCATTGAAAAAGTCTACCACAAGCGGTAGGGCCAATGGAAAGTGCTATGTAGTCTAACTCGACAAAACTTCAAAGATCAAATCAGGGGGTAGTTACCCAAACAAGAACATTGACCCTCCATGTGTCCAGAGTGGAAACATAGGGCCTCACCAAATTAACCAGAGACTATAGCCATAACACAAAGGAAACAATAGGCGGAACTCACGGATGATGCCACGTGTCCCACTGTCAGGAACTCTTAAGAGGGTAGGTTACAGAGGAATATCTCTCACCCGTTAAAGGTAGTATATACATTGGAACCTGAATCGGATTACAGTACTAATAGGGCCACATAGAGGTGCCACGTTCTGTCGACACTAAAATTTTCCTCCTTAATTTCTATTTCATTAATGTATGTATTAGGAATAGGATGTTGTTAAGTGTAATTAGTAGTAGCGTCTGATAGAAGATAATGACGCTGCCAGTACGACGCCACCAATAATGTATAGTATGGAAATAGTCAAAAGTACAATAGGAATGTTGTGGTAAAAAGTAAATAGTTGTCCTAAGTGGTCCAGTAATGTTAAAATGTCAAAGTTGGGGTAAGTAGAGAAGTAAGGTCTACATGATTAGGAATTAGAAATATTATATTGGTAATAAAGACAAGGAGTGAGGTCATAAATATTTTGTATATTTTATTTGTAAAAAGTCTAAAAATGTGGAACCCATGTGAAATGATAAGGTTTATCTTATCTTAAAAGATAAGCTTACATGTACAGATCAGAGTTAAGGTATGGAATATGATTTTTCAGAGTGGATTTCTTATCCTATCTTAGAGATAAGATGGATAAGCCTAGAAGTCTATAAATAAAGAGGCCACCCACCTCATTTAGCACAGAAGGAAGTAGTGAGAAATATTGTATGAAGTGTGTAAAGGAAGCCATCAGTTTAAAGGTGTGTTGAAGAAGCCATTAAGAGGTGTAATTGTAAAGTTTCTCCCATAGTATTAGTGGAAGGAAAGTGAAGTCAATAACACTTGAAGTACCTCATGGGTGAGATTGTAACAATTTCGTGTTAATATTATAATTTACTTTGATATTTCAGATTTGTCATCATTTCGTCTTATCATAGTCGATGGTATTCTTATGTTATGTTTGTTGTTTTGTTTCCAGATTACATCCACCAAACTAAAGGCTGTGCATTAGTAAATAATCATAGCATGAGGAGTTCCCGGTGAAGAATTATCATAGTGTCGGATTGGTGATGACATTTTAGTTTCGTTGCCAGGACCATTCCTCGTTAGTGGATTTTCTGGAGAGATATTCCCACTTAGTCAAAAATCAATTGGAGGGTAACCTTATTTTTATTGTGCATAGTAGTTACCATGGTAAATTTATTTTTGCTGTGAATAGTATTTATCACAGTAAAGTCACTTTTTACCGTGAATGGTATTTACCGTAGTAACTTCACTTTTTACTGTGAATAGTGTTTACCCCAGTAAAGTCAGTTTTTACCACAGGAAGTCAATTTTTACCATAGTTACCGTGGTCATTTCTATTTTACCGTAGAAGAAAGGAGGGTAAAGTCACTTTCTATTACAGTGATTCCAATTATTTGTGTAGATAAGTCTTGTTGATTTTACTTGTGGGGTTGGTATTTCACAGTGGGTTACTTTTGAGAATGGGGGGAAGGATTCCTATTTTTTCATCCCAATCTAATGAAGATGCTTCCTCTGTCATTCAAGAGTTTTAAAACGATCTTGTATTTGTAATGGCCTTATAAGAAGGGAACAATGGACTCAATTTTTTCATACCTTTTTGAATGGTTCAACACTTAGGTGGTTTGAAACACTAGGTGATAATGTGAAAAATTCATGGGATTTATTAACTGAAAGTTTTTCTTGAAGAATTTGGTGAACAACAGAAATATGCAAATCTCATAATCGATATCGCAAAGCTATCCCAAGGAGAGAAGGAGAAGATAAGGGATTATCATGCTCGTGTTCTAGAGCTAAGGAGGAAGCTCGATGCCCAGATCCGGAAGGAAGGATTAGCGGATGGGTTGATGAATGGCGTGGATAATCTCCTCTATAAGCACTTCATTCTTGGGATGAAACCAGAGATCAGACAACGAGTGAAGTATGACCGCCCAACTACCATTGAACAAGCAAAGGAGATTGCAAGAAGGCAAGAAGAAAGCATGGAAGAGGAGCCCAAATAAATTGTTGCTAAAGTAGAGCCTACAACAGCACCTTTGGTCTAGAATCCACAACCACTCCCGGGTGAGCACAAATATTTCTCCTAGTACATCTACTGAGTATGAATATCTGCTCAAAAAAGATGGGTCAGTTAACTATTAATCTTCTTCAAGGAAAAGAATTTAGTTCTCAGGGAGGAGATAGAGGTCCAAAAAGAAATATTTCTGAAGTTGTATGTTATGGTTGTTATAAAAAGGGTCATTATAAGTATAATTGTCCAGATAGAGCTTCTACATCTGGTAAAGGAGATAATGATAAAGGAAAAACACCTGTGAATTCTTTTGATGTAGTAGATAAGAGTAGAAATAATGAAGTAGATGTGTTTGTAACAAAAAGAAAGAATAAAAAAGATAATCAAGATGGAAATGATCCTAAGAAGATGAAAGAAGAAACTAGTAAGAAACATAGGAGAAGAAAGTTGGGTGTGCAAGATTTTTTGATTTCACAGGGGCAAGGACCATACTCCATCTTGGAAGATCTGTCCAAAAGGCCTACAAATATTACATATGGTCAACTCTTGGCTATGTCTTTTGAGAAGAGGTGGGAGCTGCGAAGTGGACTCAATGCTCGATGAAGGAAGGAGGTTGAGGTCCCTATTTTGGAGGCAGAGGCGGATCCCTATGCTCCACAAGATGAGGTATTATGTAATGGTATTTCAATTCATGATGTCTTAGTTGATGGAGGTGTTGCAGTTAATGTAATGACCGAGTCTGTAATGAATATGTTGGGTTTAAAAATTGATCGCCCTTTAACACTTATGTTAAGGTCATTAAATAAAGGAAAAACTAAACCAGAAGGTGTAGTTTCAAATGTGGCAATATCTGTTATGGGTGTTGTATGTGTGGTAGACTTTCAGGTGATAAAAAATGGTACTATTGCGTACCCAATGCTACTAGGAAGACCATGGCTAAGGAGAGTTTATGCAAGAAACTACTGGAATGAAGGTTTCATGACACTTGGACATGGTAGACAAATGGTGAAGATAAATGTGATCCATTGAAATCATAAGGTAGAACCTGTGGATTCAAGTGATGAAACTGATGATTGAACATCCTCTGATTACTCTAGTACCAGTGAAGTGGATACTGAAGATGAAGAAAGTGAGGTTGATGTTTCAGTCATGGATATCCTTCCAGTCACACCAAATCATGACCCCATAAAATTATCTGAAGAAGAAATTGATGATCATCTCCAACAAATAAAGATTGGTGATGTTGTGATGGAGAGTGAGAAGGAATCATACCTCCAGCTCTTTCGAAGGTACATACACATATTCACTTTTGATTACAAAGAACTCTATCAAGTAAGTTGGGTAGAACATTCTATTGAGCTGGGTAGATGGTGCTAAGCCCATAAAGCAAATGCCATATAGAATGAATCCTAATTTTTCCAAGACTGTAAAAGAAGAAATAGATAAGTTGCTTGATGCAGGATTCATATTTGCTGTGGATAATTCAAAATGGGTTTCTCCCATTGTGATCTCAATAAAAAAGAATGGGAAGCTACGCATTTGTGTTGATTACAGGAAGCTCAATAAGGGAATAAAGAAGGATCATTACTCTCTTCCATTTTCAGATTAGATCGTGGACGAAGTAGCTGGTCAGGAGTGCTATCGTTTTACTGATGGATATAGCGGCTACAACCAAGTTCGTATAGCAGAGAAAGATATCAGCTGGGGGGAAGGACCACATTCACCACTCCTTGGGGAACATTTTGCTTATAGAGTTATGCCTTTTGGGTTGTGTAATGCTCTAGTAACATTCCAGTGTTTGATGAATAGGGTGTTTGAAACCTACATTGGGACCTTCATCAGAGTATTTTCTGGATGATTTTTACATCTATGGGAGCAAGTTGGACCACCTGCACCAAATGGGAGATAGCATTTCAAAGGTTAGATGAAGCACAAGCCTCACTAAACCCTACAAAGTGTGTCTTTGGATGTTCTAAAGGTATTTTGTTGGGCATGTTGTATCCAGAGATGGTATTGGTACTAATCCTGATAAAGTTTCAAAAATCAAAGAGTTACCATTTCCTATGAATAGAAGTAAGTTGAGATCATTTTTAGGCCATGTGGGGTACTATAGAAGGTTCATCAAAAATTTCTCAAAGATTACAGAACCACTAACCCAGTTCTTGAAGAAGGATGTTACTTATGAACAAGGAAATAAGGTGCATACACAGCCCTTTTGGACAACTGAAGGAAGCCCTGGTGTCTTCACCTGTTTTTAAAGAATCCAGATTGGAGCAAGCCATTCATTGTGTACACTGATGCCTCAGATACAACACTAGGAAGTACTTTGAGACAAAAGGATGAAAAATGGGAATGAACATCCAATTTACTTTGGGAGCAGACAAATTAGCAGTGCTGAGGTAAATTATACTGTAACTGAAAAAAAGAGGCTCTAGCTATCATTTTTGCTGTAAAGAAGTTTAGGAATTACTTGCTAGGGCAAAAATTTCTAGTTGTAACAGATCATCAAGGCTCGTAAAATATATTGTAAATCAGCCTAACCCATCAGGGAGGATAGCAAGATTGATAATTTTGATACAAGAATTTGAATTTGATATTATAAATAGGCCAAAAAAGAAGCATGTCAATGCAGATGCACTCTCTCGAGCCTATGATGGTTTATGATCATCTTGTGATGATGATGATTTCCCCAATGCAGCATTGTTATCCCTTGACACAATCCCTAGTGAATACATAGATATTTGGAATTATCTGAATGAATTCAAGTTTCCTGATGGTGCCAATGCAAGGACTAAGAGAAAGATTACTCAATCCAGTCGTCCATATTCTATTCTGCATGGAGTATTATATTTCGAATAGGACCTGGATGGACAGTACAAGAGGGCAGTTAGACATGATCAAGGGAAGGAACTGCTAGAAGAACTCCACAATGGTACATGTGGAGGGGCACTTCTCTGGACAACTTACAACAAGAAGGATCTTGGATGCAGGTTAACACTGGCCCACTTTTTTTAAAGATTGTTATAATTATTGTAAGACATGTGATACTTTTTCAAACACATGGTAACCGTAAGACTTCATCATCTCCATTATGCCCTAATCTTCCACTTGGTCCCTTTGAAAAGTGGGGAATATATATTGTAGGTCCACTTCCAACTACATCATGCCAAAATAAGTATATTGTAGTTACCACAGATTATTTAACCAAGTGGGGTTGCAAGCTAGGCCCATTGAAAATTAGATTCCATGGATGAAGTGGCAAGGTTCATATATGAACGCAATTGTCACCAGATTTGGTCTTGTCCATTAGAAATTATAACAGATCAAGGAAGCCACTTCATTAATGAGCTGGTAAAATCCCTAGTCAATAACTTTTCTATTAAGCACAGGAAGGAAACAACATACAAGCCAAGCACAAATGGACAGGTGGAACGAACAAATTTTGTGTTGTGTGAAATTATTGCAAAAGATGCAGCCTTGTAGGTACATAAATGGGATGAGAGGATTCATGTAGCATTGTGGGCATATAGGGCAACATCAAAGTCAGCAACAGGATACTCCCCATTTCAGTTGGCTTATGGCATTGATCTAGTTCTTCCTATTGAGTTTGATATTCCCATAGTCAGAGCAATGGAAAATGAAAGAATGGATGAAATTGATTCAGTAAAAGAAAGGTTGGTACATCTTCATTTGCTAGAGGAAATAAGGGAAACCAGCTAAGGATACAAGCTATAAGAAGAAAATGAAGCAATAAGGAAATATAATTTGATCAAAAGATCCAGTGGTCTCCATTTCATGTGAATGACTTGGTTCTAGTATATGATTCCAGATACAAAAAAAGAAGATAGAAAATTTCTTCCAAAATGGATGGGGCCCTACAAAATAGCAGTTGTGCATGAAAATGGTACGTACCGACTGGAGGAATTGGATGGCACTCCCATTACGAAATGGGTCAACCACGACAAATTGAAGATTTTCCAAGCACCAGAATAGTCTACTCCGAGGACAGAGTAGAAGCTAGGAAGGGGGAAGATGTCGACACTAAAATTTTCCTCCGTAATTTCTATTTCATTAATGTATGTATTAGGAATAGGATGTTGTTAAGTATAATTAGTAGTAGCGTCCGATATTTAAGATAATGGTGCTGCCAGTACGGTACGCCGCCAATAATGTATAGTACGGAAATCAGTCAAAAGTACAATAGGAATGTTGTGGCAAAAAAGTAAATAGTTGTCGTAAGTGGTCCAGTAATGTTAAAATGTCAAAGTTGGGGTAAGTAGAGAAGTAGGGGTCTACATGATTAGGAATTAGAAATATTATATTTGTAATAAGGCCAAAGAGTGATGTCATAAATATTTTGTGTATTTTATTTGTAAAAAAGTCTAAAAATGTGGAACCTATGTTGAATGATAAGGTTTATATTATCTTAACAAGATAAGCTTACATGTACAGATAAGAGTTGAAGGTATGGAATATGATTCACAGTGCCAGAAGAGGATTTCTTATCCTATCTTAGAGATAGGATGGAATAATTTTCCCTTGAAGTCTATAAATAAATGATTGCCACCCCCCCTCATTTGTCATAGAAGGAAGTAGTGAGAAATATTGTATGAACTTTGCAGATAGAAGACATTAATTCCTAAATGGTGTGTTGAAGAAGCCATTAAGAGGTGTAATTGTGACAAGTTTTCTCTCCATAGTTATTGTTGGAAGGATCAAGTACAAGTTAATAATACTTGAAGAACACTCATGGGTGAGATTGTAACAATTTCGATGTTAATATTATAATTTACTTTGATATTTCAGATTTGTCATCATTTCTTCATATCATAATCGATGGTATTCTTGTGTTATATTTGTTATTTTGTTTCCAGATTACATCCACCAAACTAAAAGTTGTGCATTAGTAAATAATCATAGCATGAGGAGTTCCACGGTGAAGAATTATCATAGTGCCAAGATTGGTGATGACAGGAAGCTTCATGTTGAGATAATCTTTCTCGCAAGTACGAGGATCTATGGTGAATACGGTATGGATTAATAGCCTTAAAATGAAATGTGTTGGCTTGCAAATATATTGAACCAAGTTGGTTATCCTCTTTGACCATTATCTTCAGCATTTGAAACCCCCATAATCGAATGGCTCTAGTTGCAATGTACGATGTTACACTTTGAGGATTGGCCACATTAAATGAGATATTGAATGATTGTTTAAAAATCATTACTATGTTATACCATAATGAATTATTGGGATGTGCATATGAAAGAAAATAGTTTAGCCTTATACTCTAGAGTGGAATTAATTAAATGGAAAACTACTATCGGGCATTTATGGCACATGATGGAAGCTTTCGTCTCAGATGTGTTCAACCAATGTGAAATATAGGATCCTTGCCCAAATTGCAGGGAAGGTTTGCATGACCTTTAATCTCTTAGAAACTGATTAACAACCATGATTGGATTCTAAAAATCAATGGAGTTTGTTGAAGGATCATTGCAGACAACAACTTTCTGTACTAAAAATGGAGACTTTCTGGTTGGAAAAGCGGGACCACATAACTTTATGTATTCAAGTGCACATTGGAGAGTTCTCTCTTCAAAAAAATTCTTTGAGCAAAAATTACAAGAATTTATTTCCACTCTCACTACTAATTTTACATAGGCAGAACTAGATCAGAAACCATTGCCTCTTCCATAATGGTACTGAGTGCATTCTTTCACATGGAAAAAATTAAAATGGAATAAAAGTGTGTCACTCATTTGTGACTTATGCTAAATCTATTCCTATAATAGAGGTCCCATTTCTATACTCAATTTGTCCCCTTAATCTCATGCTTGCAGGTACCTATTGTGCAAGTTCACGTATTCTATATGTAGGTTCTTGTATTTTTGTGCTTATGTAAGCGGTGGAGCGTTGCATGACAGTTCAGTTGTGGTGCTTCTTCACCCTTCCCAAATTCATCCTTCTTCACCGAAAGTCTACTAACTTGTTTTTCGGATCGAGTTTAACAAAAGGAACATGTGCTTCTTATTTTGTGGTGTTATGTTCCCTCTCTAAGTTGTAGTAGGTGAATTTAAAATTGAAAGTGCATTACACCCTCTTGCATGAAAGTTTTATACCCTTCTCTGAGTTTGGAAAACACCACTTTTTTGGTGCATCACCATCCCTAGTATAGTATTCATGTCTATAGTTCTCTTTCCCGAAAACCCATGAAATGGTGGGAACATTTTAGGACTAAATAGCCATTTTATTACCATCTAAGGAGTAGTAATATATTACTTTAGGATGAGGAATCCTACCTTCTTTGTAGGTTCACTACAATGAGTGTTTTCCTTCATAGCTTGAGTTGCTTGATCCCATGTTTCCCAAGTTTCTTACATCTGAACTTCATAGTTCACATTCATGGCCATTCAGAGGGTGCAGTGACTTTGGCGATGAACAGTTATATTAACATGCAGGAAATTAGATATGATCTAAGAAGAAGGTCATTGATATATCTTAAGGTGCTCTATTTGGCTTGATGACACAAAACCTCAGCTTCCAATCATGTTGTTGATATTTGATCATCTTTATCCTTGATTTAACTAGCTATATAACCTTTCTTGAGTGATGGCATTCAACAAGTGCAATAGATCCATCCATGTCTGCGAATGAGGAGAGTGTCAGGCAAAAGGATTTTTGAAGAGCATTGTTATCAGCCCCTCTCCTTTCATGAATCAACTTCGCCCAAATTGGCATGTCACTAACACAGGGGAATTTTATCTCACTTCGTTACCATTGATGGATAGAATCCTCAAAAAGGTTTATATCACCATGGTGAATGGATGAGGTAGACGTTGTCATATATCTTGACTTGGATAAAGGTATAAGGTGCTTAAACAACCCCTCAACTTGGGACAGAACCAATAATATGATTGGGTGACATAGATCAATCAATGAAGAAAACTCGATCATGGTCTTATTACAAAGTAGTCCCTTGAGGAAGAGAAACTATGACTTCATCATTAGTAGAATTCTTGTTTCTAGATCTCATGAGGAGATTGGATGTTCTTACATTTGAATTTTTCAAGAATTTTAGAGGAAGGTTTGTGCAAACTCTAATCAATGCGATACTATCTTGGTGTTTGGCCTACTTAAAATACTTATTCCATTGAAAGGAGCTAGGATACAAAAATGTTAAATCAATATAGCCAATGTATTGAAGGTGAGGTCTTCTGCAAAGATATCTAATTTTGGATATTAGTTGCAATAGGTGGGATTTCATAAAGGCATGGTCTTCAAGTAAATCAGCTCTAGTGGAAAAAAATTTCCAACACTTGATAAAGGCTTGGGAAGATGAAATTGTCTCATTAACTGTTTCCCCGTTTTGATGATAGTGTATTAGTGGTGTATTCAGGAAGAGTCGTCCCCTATTGAAATTACATTCACTATGGCAGTGATCAAGATTTCTAGCTCAAATAAGTGGAGTTGGTATGGAAGAGTGTCCATATACAAAATCTAAGGCATCCTTCCACAAGAGTATTAGCTAGGAGTTTTATGGTAGTATAAGATTTGTTACTTTAATTTCCAATATTTATCAAAATTTTCCAATTCTCAATTTTTGGACCTAAAAAAGAAGTCTCATCAATAGATAAATATTTTATTTCTAGACAAGCACATTACGGGATCAATTTTTACTGAGGGTTTTAGAATCAGGATTAATGAGAAACACACTTTCACATTTTATATCTATGTAAATGTATGTATTTTGTGTCATCACGCAATGCCATTAGGTATTTTTGTACTTTCAATTTATTAGCATATGTGTATATATATATATATATATATACACATATATATATCGTAGAGATTATGTTTGTATGATGTATTATATATAGAGGGTATGTATATACATATAGGATGATATGACTACATATGTACATACATATAATATATGCTATATATATATATGTAGGATATATGTACACACACACGAGTATGTCCATGTATGTATATATAGGTATATGTATATATATATATACATCGTTATACATACTATATTGAATTGCACATATATTTATATAAGATATATATATATATATATGGGAGACTATATATATGTAACTGTATGTGTGTATCCAATGTATGTCATGTGTGTAAATTATCAATTATAGTTATACTATACATAAACACACACACACACGACACATACATATATAGTTTGTGCATTTAAACTTACTATGTATGTATATGTAGTATGTATATGTATGTATGTATGTCATGTATGTATATATATATATATATATATATATATATATACATGATATATATGTATATGTATGTATGTATGTATGTATACATATACATATATATATCTATATATGCATATGCATATGTATATGTATATATGTATATATGTATGTGTGTGTGTGTGTGTTTATACACACATACATACATATATACATACATACACACATATATACACACACACATACACACATATGTATGTATGTATATGTATATGTACATATGTATATATATATATATATATATATACATACATACATACACACACACATATACATATATATACATACATATATACATACATACATACATATATACATATGTATATGTATATGTACATATATACATATACATATACATATACATATACATAACATACTGTATGTGTGACTGTATGTGTACATGTACATGTGTACATGTGTGTACATACATACATGTGTACAGTGTGTGACAACACTACATACATACATGTCATGCCCTATATCATACAAATATATACAAACATGAGCATTCATACATCCATGGGATCATACATACATATAGTATATATATGAGAGATTGAGTACTCATCATACATCTATATATAGACATGATACATGATGACATACATAGTCTTACATTCAATTAAATAGTATATTTACATTTATATCCATAGTCTTCAAAGCATATTAATTCCGTGACACACTCATAAGCACTTCACCAACAATAATCACTTCACCTCTCAAATAAGTTCGTTCAAGTAGAGAATAGGTTTTATTTCTTGATTAGAATCTTCAATAGATTCCATCATGCTACTCTATAATACAATGAATGGAAGATGCATGCTCTCACTGTCAGGTCAAACAAGCATCCTACTTATTGATGTTCATAGTTTGGGAGGTCTTACACATGGAATCGACCATTGATGATGGGGATCCACATTAAAAAGCCCAATACGAAACACATACCAATATTTTCATAATTTTTAGAATACATCCATGCCATCTTATCTCTACAAGGCTACTTATTACCCAATGCACAAATATCTATTAGAATTTAACTCTTCCCTGGGCAACATTGTGAAATCCAAGACCAAGTCATAAACCAATGAGTTCCTTTCTCACCTCAAGGAATAACGTTGTTTTATATTTATTCATGTAATGGAATCATATCCCTTATTGGGAAGACATGTATTATGCATTTGTTGTGACTTCATCAGATAGCTCAACAACATGCTATCATGTCAGTGCTTGGTGAAGGATTAGGATCTTGTGAACTCTTCAATTTCTCATATCATAGAGACATGTTGGTTCCCCAATCCTATCCCAACCCTCTTCATTTTAGACTAATAATCCAAGGGAAAGGGTATTGAATATGGGATGAACCGTAGACCTCTTCTTATGTTCAGTAGGGAAAATCTGTTATTGACCTCTTCATCATGAAGGGGGAAAAATTTAAAAAATAGCTGGCTTGATGCTTTTTACCTAGAAAATACTTTTTTGTAATGACCTTATTACGGAGATACTAATTATCAGAAATGAGACATTCTATGAAAACGTGTATTATTAAAAATTTGTTCTCTTGGTTTGGACATTGAATAATATTGGACTTATACAACTGATACACGAAACAATAGGACTGTATTTTCCACAAAGCAACATTCAAGGGTTTAATGAATCTTTAGGTATGAGTTTTAAGTCCTCATGTATTCTTAGGAAACATCATTAGTCTCAAAATAATAAGAATACAATTTAAGTTGAATTGTCTTATCCCTACTTTTTTTGTAAATCCTAACATTCTACCATTTTCACTCAATATGACAATTATAACTCCATATCTTTCATTTTCTGTAATGTTTTAATACAATATCATGAAAATTGTTATTTCCCTAGTTATCCTTCTAACCCTAGACCAACTCGTAACTTCCTCATGGTATGAATTAACTTAGATACCATTTTTCACTCTTTAGCTTCCAAAATTAGGTTTCATAATTATCACTTAAGTTGTACGTGGAATATTTAAGTTTTTTGACAAAAATATGAAGTAATTCAATACTTGTCAATTACTACTCTAATATGTTATTATAGGTGCATGATGTCTTAAATGAGAGTGGGAAATGAAACATCTACTAGTCCTTCTATTTCATTTTGAATAACTTCATTCAATGGGACATGTATTCAAGGGGCATAATTTTGATCCACTTTTATATTGCTGTCGGTCCATGGTCGATCATCAGGGAGCCCTATTCCTAGTGTTTGTAGGATGTTATGCTCACGTGAGCAGTGATACCTGCTCAATCAAATAGCCGCCCCGCATCATTGGGCTGTAATTCCCCTTATGGGCATCCTTTTTTAGCAACTTGTCTTAGGGTTGTGGAATAAGGTTGGCATCCACTTGTACTACCAACTTCTAATAGTTTGAATAAATTCTTCTTCAATAAGGTGGTGATATCTGAGGAATCAAATTGGATAAGTGACTTAGTAAATACCTATGATTCAAACCGAGGAATCTTTACGAATGGATCACAAAACATACACATTATTAAGGGTGAAATCTTGATTCTTTACCCCTTCTCTAAATCTTCTACTTGTATAAATATGGTTTTGAAATATGTCAAGGACTATATTTGTCTATGCAACGATATAGATCATGGGATAGGGATAAAGGGGGTTCTTACACACAAATATTTGGGATCCATTAGTTTTGACCCTTTGATATCTTCATTGTGACTTGATGCTAAGGAATACCTTATGGGTCTACCAAGGGACAACAATTGGTATCACATCACTTGCTTTGACACACACACACACAGTAGAACATACATTGGGGGTCCTGAGATGTAGTGTAACAATTGTTGATGATCACTTTGGGGTCAACTTCTAAGGTTAGTCCATACCAAGCGTATTCTAATATTTTCGTGTTCATTTATTGATGTACTCAATCCTTGTGGATGTAGTTAAGAAGATTAACTTGTAGATTGGTGACAAGTGCTATAGTCGCAAAGACTAGACTATGAAACTTTGGCCTGTAGGGTGACAAAATAGGTGTTATAAAATAAGGCAATCTTGCTCAAAAAGGATCATATCTAAACTCCCAATCTACCAAGACGTTACCGCCTAACACAGACACTAGCATCGAGAATGTCATGTTCCCTTCTTCAGTGCATACTATCATAGAAGACTTTAAGATCTCTAGTTTCACCCCTGAAGCATCTCTAGAACTATGAGCCCCAACTAGGGTCTAAATCTACCCCTGTAACCAGTTGATAAACATCCTCAGAATGTTCCTGGTTTTGAACTGCGGGGTAAATCTCTCTCATGACCTCTCATCCTGGGATTTCATTTAAGGTAAAATCGTTACATGTTAGATCTTGCAATGTTTATGATATAATCTATTTGATATTCACCCTCTACTATAGACCATTATTTATACCAATTATTAATTAAAATATATTATCTTTAGCATTTATATAACTATATCGTGTATATAGATGCATATTTTCAAAAAGAGGAAAATAATCTTATAGTATGCTAGAGCTTATAATATACTTATTTTCCCTTTGTTTGAATTTTTCCGGTGAAACATGAGCAGTGATATAGTCAACCAAATAGCCAAATGCATAGTCCAAAATTCCTATTATTCAACATTCTTTTTAGAAAACAAAATATGTTGTGAAATTAGTATATTTATCTACCATATTCAATAGGTAATAAATTATTATTTATAACATTGATTCTCAAATAAATTATAATGCTTTTAAATACCTATGATATAAACAATCTATAAAATGTTCACAAAATACAATTATTCCAAGTAGGATAAATCTTAATTTTAATACCAAGTTCTAAAATAAAATTTCAAAAAATAAATATGGTCATGAAATATGTCATAACATATTTTCTACAAGCTAGATTAAAAAATAAATAAAGGGGTTTTTATATAAATATGTTAGTAACCATTAGGAGCCATTTTTAGTTTAAGTGACACATGCACACTAGTCAAACTAGAAGCCCCAAAATCTACTAAACATATAGAAATGGTCTAGAATAACACTAAATTCAGTCATAATATTATATAATATATGAGATATATTCAGTATATATATATATGCTATTAGTATATATATCTATAATAATATTTTTTTTTTTAGTATATATTTATATATATATAGATATATATATATCTATATGGTGCCCACATCTTAGGGATGATTGGATAATATTTTAACTCAGTTAAGTGCACATCCAATGAACTACACTCTAACTTCCACTTCTTGTTTACAAATAGAATATGTCTAAATATAGAAATTTTCACATAGTAAAACAACACTCTAAAAATTAACTCAAATGAATCTCCTAACCATGATAAACATAACTAAAAACAATTCTAACGGTAACTAATTAGGTTTCCATATTGGCATCATACTGAACACGCAACTATCATAAGTTCCATCCAAATATTATTTCTTATAAACAATTGTACATATTCTCTTTTACAAAAAAAATACTTGAGAGAAAATATCCTACACTTATCATACACTCATCTAGAATATACTTAGTATGCAAAGTAAAACTTATATGTTGTAAAAAATCATAATGCATAGCAAATTCAACATAGACCCTACAACAAGTAGTGTGTGAGTGTTTTATTTTATGATAAACAAATTTTGTCATTTCGAAATACCTTTGAATTATTTCTATTTTACGATAACTCTCTAGAAAATTAATATAAAATTGTGTTATGTCATATCTAAAAATATTTAGGATATCATTCATGGTTTTGATAACCAATTATTCTATTTAAAACATTTTTTTATTAGAAGAAACCCTTGTGTTTTTTTTCTAAAATTATTCAATTTTGGATTTTAAGACTTCAAATATGACTTTTTTCCATGATTATCTACCATATTTCATTGTTATTGGGATACTCAACTCTTCCACATTTTCATAGATTTCAATATTGCATTTCTATTAATTTTTAGTGCACTACATGTTTTCCTAATTAAATGAGCTTGTTTTTGTTGTACTTACTATAACTGATGCAATAACATGTCAAGTAGCATTACTATCTTTGTTAAATGGGGTTGTACCTATTTTTAGGTATGTACTCGTTAGTTTTTTATAATGTTTTTTCACTATTGATCTTAGATATTCTTAGACCAAGGATCTTCATAGTGGGTTTAAATGAATAAATGTCTTGATTTAAACAAGTAATTTGCATACTCATGTTTCATTTATGTTTTCAAAAAACATTTTCCATGTGTTCCTATTTGTTCTTCTTCAAGTGTGTTTTGAAATCTTATCAATGAATTGTGTTGAAATTATTTTCATCAATTCCAACTAAAATTATGGGTGTTTTATGATAAATTCTCATTGGTTATCTCAATGCTTAATTTGGTTGAATATTAGATTAAAAAACCATTTCCTATGTTTTTCTTGTTATAATTTAGTAAATTTGGTGTGTTTTGAATAGGTTGATCATTTATTGTAGTATATAAGTTTAAATTTAGGATTACATCATCATTAGTTGTTTCATTATCATTTTTTTCAATTGGTGTTTGAGGATTTGTTTTAATATAAAATTCATTCAGAAGAGATGGCATACCTTCACCTCTAGAGATTGGTTTCTTTTTTACATGGAGTTTTTGAATTCATTACAATTTTCTCTCATTTTCTTCCTATTTCTTAGATTTAGTGGAAGTTATATGATTTCTTTCAGCATTTAATTTGTTTGTAAAATATTTGGATTATAATTTGTTGATGTAGTGTCCACCTCTTTTTGTATCCCCATTGGGAGTGATTTAGACTCATTGTATCTAGATTATTTATTTTGTTAGAAACATTATTGATATATTCTATTATTTTGATGCAATATTGGTACACTATATCTTTTTTAGCACAATGATGTTAAATCTTGTTGATGGGTTGTTTACGAGGCACTCGATGCTATTTTTCATTGATCAATTATATTGATTGAGATGATATCATGGTTTTTTTATCTCGATCATGTATTGTTATTGAATTTATAATGGACTCATGGTCGTTAATCTTCTTAGTATGTAGATGACTCATGCTATGTTATATTATGTAGTAGGCATGACTATTTATGGATGATTGATTTTATGCATTTGATATTATCATATTGGGAAGATGTGAGGTTTGTCTTGAGTTTGTAGGCAAAAAGTATTTGATCATGGGAGAACATGGGATTCATGGAATGCATTCCAATTACCACAAAATTACTTTGAGGAAAAACCATTCCTTTTTTATCAATTTACAACACCTTATCATCGTGTTGTGTGTTGTTCATGTATTGTATTATGTTAACTATATGGTTATTAGCTTACCTCTTACCCTTTGTGATGTAGGCTCATGTGGTATTGTACTATGTGTTTATTTCTAACCTCCTTTGGTTTAATACTAACTTAGTGCTTTATGTTACCTCTTTGTTATCCCTTAGCATCCCTTATGGTTTGTTATGTTATGGAGCTTGTTTTCATGTGTGGAAGTGTTGAATACTCTACACTAAAAGTAATAGACACTTTCCCCAATTTTTAAAAAATGTCCTAAAAAAATGTGCCCAATATATCGGGATGCGTGCTCTTCTCATATCATCGGGATTTTTTACCCATAGGTTTATGGGGCGATTTTGGCCCATGGTTTTGATACCCATGGTATTATAAAACTTCTTAAGTAGATTCCTATTTATGTACTTCTATGCATATGGTAGGGTTTATGGTACATTGTAGATGTGTGTGAGTTTAGGTGTGAATTCAAGAGAGTTTGTTGAGCATAGCTCCAAACAGATTTGGGTATTATATTGAGATAAATAAGTGGCTTGCAATAAAAATTTGAGAAAGTGATTTTTGGTGTACGTAGCCAAAATTTGGTGAACCATGTTAAATATTGTCTCTATGTTGTGTTCTTTTATTTTCTACACTTTTATTTCAGATATGTGATATTATTCTGCATATTAGTTTCTACTATTGTGATTCTGTGTGGGATTGTCCCACATATTTTATCTCTTATTTCCTAACATGGTTTGGGATATTTTTTAATGGTTAGGAGGGATTAGGAAACATAATCATGGAATAGGTGAGCCTAATTTCCCCTCCTAAATGCCACATTTTTTCTGAACTCGTATTTGTGAAAAATGTCCCATTTATAAATGGTAAATGGTAAGAAAATGACTTTTTTTACATTAAAAATATGTCCTATTACAAATCCCTATAGGGGTGGTCTATTTTCAATGCAAATTAGGCCCATTGTCTCATTTTCCCATTCCCACATACTTCAAATTGATAGATTTTTTATTTTGGGAATGTTTTTGGAAATTTGAATCTTCTCATGATTGATTGGAGCCTAATTTGTTTTTCCCCATTTTAATTTTATGATGTAGTTTTTTAACATGTGGATTAGATGTGGTTTAGGTGGAGTGTGAAATTTGTCACACTCCCATTTCTTTACTTCAGTGGAATTATTCCCTTCATAACCCCTCATGTCCTTAGTGACAGGGTTTGTTTTTTTGATACAAAAAATGATGGAAGAGCTTGGAACTTGGGAAAAGCTTTTAGATTTCTTAGTGAACTTCTTAGTAGGAATTATTCTTGAGTTAAAGGTAGGATCTTGTACCCCCTTTGGTTATTAATTGAAATTGGTTATTATAATTTTGTTATGAATTAAACTATGCAAATGAATGCGATGGAAGGTTTTTATTTATCTCTTTTTTGTTACTCCACACACCCTTAAGGGGTGTGTATTTTGGAGATGGATCAGAAGAGGGGGAAATTTCCTCCTTTGAATTTTGGTATACTTGCTTTGAAAATATTTAAAGAGTTTCTTTATTTTTATTTTACTCCTACATTTGGCTTTGTAGGTAGGGAATAATTTCCATTTGGTTTAGAAGTCCATCCCTACCCTCAATGAAGGAAACCATGTGTTTGAAAATCCTTCTTGGGAGAGATGATGGATGGATAAGGGGAGTGTTTTTGGAGTGATTATGGGGTGTTGAATATATGGAGGGATAAGTTGGATTTTTTTTTTGTGATTCATGGTTGCAAGAGTGGACAAAGTGATGATGACTTAGTCTATTAGGCCTAATCATGTGACCTAGCTAGCCTAGGTTATAGAGCATGATGGATTGAGTTATATGGTGACTTGAGGATCATGATACATGAATGGAGAGAATTATTGAAGAGTTATGAGACACTCACATCATCTTTAGAGTGTAGGTACATGTTTTAGAGTCAACTATAGGTGATCATTTAGACCTAGGTCTAGGTGCTTGGAGGCCAAATAGAGAATGAGAGTGATTTTTAGAGTTATGTGAGCTCATGGAAGTGTTGAGGTGAGTGAGCCATGATGTCTCAAGGTTTTTAAGGTCCTTTTGGAGAGGTTTCATGTTGAGTTATATTATTCTTCTACTTCTGTTTTGGCCTAAAACATGCAAAACCCTATGTCCTAGTCATGTAAGTCCCAGTGGTGGTAAAGAGAAAAACCTATTTGAGCTAAGTAGAGGTGATTATTACTAGATATTTTACAAGAATGTATTTGAGTTTTTTTTGGGAAAAACTTTGAGGTTGTCAAGATGATAATTTTGCAAGTTATGAAGATTAGACGAAAACAACATTCTTAAGAGTTATCATGTATTTTACTAGATCAAAGTGAGAGGAAATTTTCGTGGTTGGAATGTGTAAAGTTTTCAAGGGAATATTATCCTCATCAAGGATGTTAGGGCATGGATTTTAGAAGAAATGACAAATTGCATTAGAGCTAATGATCCTTTTCAAGTGAGGCGTTAAACATTTATGAAAAATTGCTAAGAAGGTAAGTCACTTTTTATGAGTTTGAAACCCTAGGTTATGAGTGATGGAGAAGATATTATATGTAGGTGAATATAATGGATTTTTTTTATAATGTGATGATTGGAGGTTGTATAGGACTCCTCCATATTTCCAATGAGGTATGTTAGAGCTTGTGACAGTATGTGGGCCCCACTCAAAAAGGTAAGTTTTTAGAGATTTTTAGTTTGTGCAGATGTTGTCCACTAAACATATTGAATAAATCACCATTTATGGAAGCATGTGAGGTTTAATACATGTACATGATAGTTTTAGGTCATGTTTGAGGTCCTAGAGGGAAAAGTGTTCCCTATCTTTGAAGATTTGTTTTTGGGCCTAAAAGGGCAGTTTAGCAGGGTTGGAAAATGGACGTGCTTGAGGAATTTTGATCTTGGTGATGGAGTTTAATGTCCTTGGAGGTGTTTTAAACATCTAATGTGACATGTTTCATTTTTTTTGAGGAGATCTGAAATTGTACCAAGTTTCCATGGTTGAGGTCACAAGTTGACCTAGTTTGACTGGTTCAGGACATGACTGCTTTGGCTAGAAGATTGATGTAGAAGACCATATTTTGGCTTAGATGATGATGGATATACATTAGAGAGTGAAGAGGGATGAATTTTTGTTCCTATTTAATTCATTTATAGGTCTTAAAAGTGACAGAAAGGGTGCAAACTAGTTGAGTTTCCAAAATTACTTCTTCTCTAGGAAGTTCAGTTTGCTGAAGAGGAAAAGAGGTGTGGTTTGCATTTTTTAGATGTTTCATGAGGTCTAGAAAGCATGGATGTGTTATAAAGGTCAGTTGGATTTCCAATTATTTGGTTACATGGAATAGTTGAGGTTTGTTTTTGTGTGATCTTGAGCTTCATAGTTGAAGATTGGTTCCTAGAAGTTCTTGTTTTGAGTAGGAAATAGTCCTACTTGGTGTTGATATGAAGAAAATGATTGGTGCAGAAGATTGTATGAGCATGGATGATGTTTTATGATATTTTTGACATGTGTGAAGCCTTTGGAGGCATGAAAAATCATGATGAAGTGTTTGGAGATCTTGGAGAGCTTAGTGATGGGGTTTTAGGTCCTTTTTGGGCTTGTCTTGTGTCTTGGTGCATTGCCGACCTATATGGGTCAATGCTATGAATTTATATAAATGTGTAGTTATGTTTTTGAGTTGGTATGACCAACCTATTGGGTCTATGGCTGAACCTATGTCATGTTTTTGATTTTATATTCATATAAAGTGAATGCTTTTGGTTCCTTTTTAAACTAGTTGAAAGAGAGGAAAAAGTGAGAGCTAGGTGAGAGAGTGAAAGAGATTCAAGGTCATAAAGACAGAGCTAAGAAAGTGTGTGAAATTTTGATGAATTTCGAAGATATTGTGTAAAAGGGTTTGAGTCCAAATCATTCCATGAAGATCAAGTTTGAGTGAGTTAAGGAGAAAGAGGGTTTGAAGGTGTGTGAGTTGAATTAGTGATCTCCATAAGTTGTTGGCAAAAATATCTTCATTGATCTTCATCTAAAGGTGGTTGAGTTGAGTTCTTGATCACCTTAGGGGGTTTTATCCTCCTTGTGGAGTTGTGCTTCACTAAACTAGGGGTTGGTGCTCCTTGTAGGGTTGGTGCTCTACTAAACTAGGGGTGCACTCCTTGTGAAGTTGGTGCTTCACTAAATTATTTTGATTTGAGTAATATAATCAAAATTTCAGTGGGTTTTCTTCCCCTTTAGGGTTTCCCACTTATATCTTGTGTTCTTGTGTACTCTTTCATGGTTATGCTCTTGTGGATGTTTGTTGCATATTTTAAAGATCAAATTAATGATGGTTGAATATTAATGGTGTATAAAAATTTAATTTTAAATTGTTATAAGGATTTAAAGGAATGATTCACCCCCCCTCTCAGTCCATTGTGTTTCCAATAATTGGTATCATAACAGGTCCTTTTGGAAGAAGTTTAATCACTTGAAAGGAGATCCTTTGAAGCACAAAAATGGTGAGTCAGTAGAGTGGCTTTCTTCCTAGCAAGGCACCATTGTTTGATGGAGTAAATTATGATTTTTGGAGTCTAAGGATGAGGAATCACATCATGTCATTAGGGTTTGATATTTGGAAATATGTGTTGGATGGATATATTGTTCCTTAAACTCCCCCAAAAATGTTGCAGACAAGAAGACTGAGTAGTGACAACTCAAAGGCTATGAATGCAATCATGTGTGGTCTAGTTGAACCTGAACTTGTGAAGGTCATACATTACAAATCGACAAAAAGCAATGTGGGAGAAACTTCAAGTCTTTTATGAAGGATATCCCAAGGCAAGAATATCTAAGCTTCAAACCTTCTGAAATCAATTTGAAGGGATAAGAATGAGCAATGACGAGTCTATTGGTGCATACTTGCTTAGAGTTGACAAGGTTTTCAACACCATGAAAGAACTATGTGGATAAGTGAAAGAATAGGTTATGGTACAAAAAGTATTGAGGTCTGTAAATCCTAAATTTGATTCCAAAGTGTCTTCTATTGAGGAAGCCAAGGATTTGACTTTTTAAACTATGGATGAGTTGCATGGAACTTTGACTACTTATGAGATGAGGGTTACTGAGTCTAAACTAGCCAAGAAGGATATTTGTTTCAAAGCTGAGATGAAGACCAAGGGAAAGAAAGTTAAGGATGATGGTTATGCTCTTGAACTTGATGATGAAAAAATCTTTGAAATGGTTTCTAGAAGATTGAAGGTTGGTTCAGGAAAGTATAAAGGTAAGCTTCCTTTTAAATGTTTCAATTGTGGTGAAGTAGGTCAATTTTTATAAGTTTCCTCATAGGCATGAAGAAATAAGATGATGAATCATGAAGATGATCATGACAAGAAAAATACAAGTATAGTAAAGGAAAATAAGAACTTCAAGAAGTTTGACTACAAGAAGAAGGTTCAAGAAGAGTTTCTACAAAAAGGAAGAAGCTTCCTCATCTAAAGCAAGTAGTTGTGATAGTGGTGTTTCAGATTTTGAATTCTGAATCAAGCATGAATATGTTAGAGATGAGGTCTTGTTCATGACCAAGGATGCCATGAGATCTACAAGTAATGGTCCACAAAATTTTTGGGTGACTTCATATCAGATTCTTGTATGGAACTTTGAGGAAGAGAAGAAGAGGATATTGAGACTGAATTAGTGTGTGTTCAAGACTGAGTTAAAACATGCTTGAAAAAATAACAAAAGATGAAGATCTCAAGTCAAGGAATATGAGGCAAATATTCATGACCTAGAGGAGAAACATTGGTTGTGAAAGAGAAGCTTGATGAGATAGTCAAAAGGCTAGAAATGTAAATGATATCCATGAATCTAAGAGAGTGAATGCACCAAGGAGAAGAGAATGATCCTTCTTAAGGGAAGAGTTATCTAATGCAGTTAGAAGAGTTAAGTATTTTCAAAAATTTGAAAAAAGTACCAATATCTTGATGATCTTCTTAGCAGTCAGAGATCTGTAGGAGATAGAGACAGGTTTTAGGATTTAAGGATGACACCAAAGGAAAATAGAGTAATGCAAGAAAACAGTGTTCCAAGAAAGGATATTTGAAGAACCAAGCATCAAAGAAGAAAAAAAGGAGAAAAATGTCAAAGAAAATGTGAAGACAAATTCCATAAGGTAAGCCTAATGCTTCAAGGTATGAAATATCATTTAATGGTTATTGTTTCACTTGTAATGGATTTGGACATAGAGCTAAGGAGTGTAGGAGGTTTTTCAAGGATGACCACCCATGGAGGGATAGTAGGAGTGAGAAATCAAAGAATGTGATGTGATACAATTGTCATGAGAGAGGACATAATGCTAGGTTATTGTCTTATATGATCCATCAAGTTTTAGAGTAATGAAGGTTTCAAAGGTAAGAGAAATGTTGTATGATTTAATTGCAATAAAGTTGGTCATGTTTTAAGAGATTTTTATGGTCCTATAAGGCAAAATTAGAGTTTTCAAGGTCCTAGAATGCATGATAGAAGGAAAAACATGATCATGAGAGCCTAAAGTGAACAATAAAGTTCCACCAAGAGTTGATATGGATGAAAATCAAGGATTTCTCAAGGTAGGGTGTAAATCAAAATCAAGAAGAAAGAGGTGAGTTTCAGGTGTCTAAGAGGGCTTGGGACCTCTTCAAGTCATTCTTCTAGTTATCATGAAGATGATATGTCTCTAATAGGATTTTTAGAGGCATTATCATCCAAATGAAGCTTGAATGAAGAGGGGGCATGAAGGATTGGAGTATGATATTGTAAAGTGTATTTTCATGGTGTCAAGGTATGTTATTTATGGTGTTCAATATGTACTATCATTTTGTGGTTAAATTTATGTATAGTCATGCATAATTAAACCATGTACTGGATTATGAAGAGTCTTAACATGTTTTCATGTTTAGATGGATGTATAGCATGATCTTAGTTTATGTTGGTCAATAAGTCAACATCATAGATTGATGGAGAAAGTATCAGATAAATGTAGTCATGAAAGGTATTTTATGTTTAAATTATTGAGTCTTCACAAGTGTATCAAGGAATATGTATTTATGGTTTTTATAGTCAATGTGAGTAAGTCTCAATGTATGAAAAGTTTATCAAGAAGAATTATGGTAATTGAAGCCATCAAATAGATGATATCATTTTCAAATAAGATAAATGTGTCACTGGTCTAAGGATGATTATGAATGTTCAAGGCTATGTCTATATGCTCTTGCTATTTGTCTGATTATAAGGATGTTTGAGGTATTAGTCATGTGATGTATAAGTAAATAAGATAACATTTGTTGATGATTATAGGTTGAAAGCATTTAGGTTTGTAAAATTAGAAGATAGTAGTCTTAAGTATATGCATGGTCAGTAAATCTTGTGTTAAAATGCTTTGGCCTTAAGCTAGAGGTATAAAATACTATGTATGATTTTTGTCTCAAGTTAGGATTATCAGGGTTTATAGGATATACAAGTCTTTCCAAAATGGATAATCAAAATGTTGAAGCTTCAGAACCAATGATGTCAATCATAGTAAAAGAATAGGTTAATGTTGAGTTTGTTAAAGGACTTGTATGCTCTGTTGTCAAATGCTATGAGGTTTCATGATATTAACATCATAATGAATTTGAAGTAAATGAAACCATAAAATAGTTCATGATAATTTACCATGAATTTCAGGTATGGGAAAAAGTGAGTGGGATTGTTCATATGAAGATTGAAGGTTCAAAATTTGATTATCACTTTGTGGATGAAAGAAATGATTACTTCAGTTAAATTAATTGTGTCAAGATGAATACATGAATTATTTACAATTCTTAAGGATTTTACAAGCATGAATATAGATATTTAGAAGGATTGATGAACTAGAAGTACAGACTTGAAATGCCAATTCAACTCATGGAATCAGATAAATGGAATGCCAGACTCTGTTTCATGAAGCTATGTAGTTGTCTATAAGGAATTAGTCATATTTCTACATTTGTGAAAGCATTGAGTGGGAAGTTGTTTCTTATCTTTGATCTCAGGTAAGTATAGGTTGGTATCTGCTAGGCTGATCCTTTTTGATGAATTTTAAAGTATGTCATGAAAGAAATTAAGTAGTGATATATTGTGAATTGAATGAATAGTGATAGCTGCATGTGTAAAGGATTTTCTAAGTATGTATCATTTAATAAATTTGTTTTGACAATGTTTTGACTCAGGTGCTGAAGATGGAAACAAGGAATAGAAATATGTGATAGTGATAATGCATTAAAATCTAAAAGTGACTTGACATGATGTAGTGAATAATGTTATGAAGATTTAGATACTTTAGGATGATGTCATAGGTTGAGGGGGAGCTTAAGTAGCTCTAAATCCAAGAAATGTGAAGATAAAATGTTACAGGACTTTTATTGTATGATTTAATGCACTTCATGAGTGTATGGTTACATTGTATAATATCAGGTATGTACAAGATTGAGGAAAGAGAGATTAAATGGTGAGCTACAGGTCTATGAAGACTTACTAAGGCAGGGGGAGCTGTCTTGATATGAATCATGTATATCAGGTTTCTAAGTGAAAATAAGGTTTGTTGAAGACAATTAGTCATGATTGTAGGTATGATCTCAAGGAAAAAAGTTGTTTGTATCACAAAGGCTACTAATAGCAAGAAAAGAAGGTATGAAATACTGAGAAAATGCTTCAGGATAGGAATGATATTTTTAATCAAACTCTCCATGCATACATAGCAAGGTATGAAATCTTACTTTGTGTTTTCAGTTATGTTAGATATATACTTCACAAGGGGAGATATAAGGAATTGTTTTCATGATAAGGTATAAATCCATGAATAGAAAAATTTGGGGAAAATGGTCTAAAAGATTTGTTTTAGGGACTTTATCCCTAAAGGTTGTTTGCAAATTCAGTAAATGACAAATAATCATGTGATTTTGAAGCATCATTGAGATAAGTATAAAGAAGGTAAGAATGATTTTTTATGATGATTCATGCTCAAGAATGATTTTTTTCATGAGTGTATGTATCTGTCCAAGGAGTGTTACAGTGCTCTCAAGTATGAAAAAGACCAAAACAAAGTATAAGAAGGTAAGACAGGTTTGTATGCTTGTATGATGAATTTAGGTTGATGTTTCCACCAAAATATCCAAAAGATGTTAAGAATATGAATATCATGTATCAAGTATACTTTATCATTAATGTAAAAAAGGGGGAGAAGAACTAGGTGGTTTTCCATCAATGACAAAGGGGGAGATTGTTGGCATGAGTGAGTTAGATGTGTTGTCATTGATGTAAAAGATCATTAATGAAAAAGAGGATGATGGAGGAATTATAGAGGATGATTTTTCATGATGATGACATGGAAATTCAAGGTATTCATGATGGCATGAGTAGACACAGTGAGAATGGCTTGGCATAGTAAGCCTAATCAGGTGACCTAGCAAGCCTAGGTGATAGAGCATGATGGTTTGAGTTGCATGGTGACTTGAGGATCATGGTAGAGGTATGGAGATAATGGTTTGAGAGTGTTGAGACACTCACATGATCTTCATAGTTTAGGTACATAGGTTGTGAAGTCTCAGTTACAGGTGCTCATCTAGACCTAGTCTAGGTGCTTGGAGAGCCAAATGAAGCATGAGAGTGAGGTGTAGAGATCCATGTGAGCTCATGGAAGAATGTAGGTGAGTGAGACATGTTGTCTCTATTTTTTAGGTTTTCAGGGATCTTTTGGAGAGGTTTCATGCTTAGTTATAGTGTTCTTCTACTTGATTTTGGCTTAAACATGCAAAACCCTAAGGCCTAGTCATGCAAGTCATGGTGGTTGAGAATGATGTAGAGCCTATTTGAGATAATATGATGATTTAAGATGATTAATAAGGGTTTCTATAGTTGTGGGAAAATTTTCAGGTCATTGCCATGATGAAAATTTTGCAAGATATGAGTTTTAGACCAAAATAGGGTTCTTAAGAAAGCATTTTCCAGCTTGAATATGAGAGAAATGCTCATGCATGGCATGTGTAATATTTTCATGGGAATTGTGATCCTTTCAAGATATGTTGAAACATGGATTAAGAATATTTTAAAGTTGGAATGAGGTCAAATGAGGCCCAAACATTTATGAACGAATGTTAAGAAGGTAAACAACTTATTATGAATTTGAAACCCTAGGTTGAGAATGATGGAGAAGATCTTCCTTTGGTATGATGCCAAGAATGGATTTTTTTTAATGTGATGATTTTATGTTGTAGAGGACTCCTCCATATTTCCAATGAGGTATGTTAGAGATTGTGACAGTATGTGGGCCCCACTCAAAAAGGAAAGTTTCTGAAGAATTTTAGTTTTGTGAAAAAGTTTTCCATTGAACCTATTTACTAAATCACCATTTATGGAATATTGGGAGTTGTAATAGCATTCCATGATAGTTTTTAGGTCATAGTTGAGGTTCTAGAGTTTAAAGTGTGCCCTATCTTTGAAGACTAGTTTTTGGGCCTAAAAGGGCAGTTTAGCAGTGTTGGAAAATGGAAGTGCTTGAGAACTTGTGAGCTTGGTGATGGATTATAATGGCCTTGAAGGTTTTTTTGAAATATCATGTGACAAGTTTTATGTTATTTTAGCTCTGAAAATGTACCGAGGTGGCATGGTTGAGATCACAAGTTGACCTAGTTTGACTGGTTTAGGACAGGATTGCGTTAGCTATAACATTGATGTAGAAGACCCATATATTGGCTTATCTGATGATGGATATACATTTGAGAGTGAAGAGGGATGAATTATTTTACTATTTAATGCATTTATAGGTCTTGAAAGTGACAGGTCAAGGGTGAAAACCAAGTTGAGTTTCCAAAAATTACTTTCCTGGGTAGTTTAATTTGTTGAAGAGGAAAAGAGGCTCATGTGGTTACATTTGTTGGATTTTTCATGAGGTATAACATGCATGAATTTTTTCTATAGGTTAGTTTATTTCCAATGCATGGTTACATGGAATATTTTAGGTGTGTTTTGTGTGATTTTGAGCTTCATAGGTGAAGACTGGTTCCTAGAAGTTCTTGTTTTGAGTAGGAAATAGTCCTACTTGAGAGTGTTATGAAGAAAATGATTATGTAGAGTTTCAAAATTGTGAGCTGATGGATGATGTTTAAGGGTATTTTTAACATGTGTGAAGCCTTTTGAGGAATGATCATCATGATGAAGTGTTTTAAGATCATTGGAGTCTTGGTGAACACTTTTTAGGCCTTTTGGGCTTGTATTGTGTCTTGGTGCATGAGGCCGACCCATATGGGTCATTTTTATGATGGTTTTATATGAGTGTTGTTAGTTATATTTTTAAGTTGGTATGACTGAATCTTGGGTCATGAATTAACTATGTTTTGTTTTTGAGTTGAGATCTCATATAAAAGTGCATGTTTGGTTCATTTTTGAACTAGTGTTGTGAGAGGGAAAGTGTGAGCTAGGTGAGAGAGTAAAAGTTTCAAGGGAATAATTAATGGCATCAAGATATGAGATTGTGTGTGAAATTATGAATAAATTGTTGAATAGATTTTTTGCAATGGTTCAATGTTCAAATCATTTCCATTAAGATCCAAGTTTGAGTGAGTTAGGAAGAAGGTGTGTTTGAAGAGGGTTTGAAGGTGTAGCTTCCTTGAATTGTGATCAGTCTTAAGTTATGATTATAGTATACAATACTTCTTGTTAGTTGATCATGTATTTACCTTAGCTCATGTTCACCTAGGTACTTTATTTACCTTTATTGTATTTATCCTCACCAACTTATGTGTGTGGATATTTCTTTTTATTTATTTAGATATTAGGAGATATTATCTAGTTGTTAGGTATAGTTCTTTCCTTGATCTATGGTATTGACTAAATTCTTTTCTAGATCTATGGTAATTGACTAGATTCTTCATAAATCTATGGACTTGACTAGTTATTTGATTCCTTTCCATGATTTATGGCTTGATCTTGACCTTGACTGGTTCTTAGATTGTTATTCCTTGCCTATATAAGCAAGGCCCATTTTAAATGTATTTCATTGAGTTCCATAATAATATATGATATTAATCTTCTCATTTGTTTGCAAAGGTTTTATGTAAAGTTATTCTGGTGAATTACTTTCATCTTATTGATCGTGGTGTTTGATTAGCATCTGTGTTCTTGGCTTGGTATGATCTTTATTGTTCCTTTTCACATTAGGATATCCTTTGAAGCACAAAAACCTCAATTCAAGTGACACTTATTCCAAGGAACCAAAAATTTACCATATCATTTGGAGGTTAAAATTCATTTTTTGTTCCTTAGTCACCAGTCGATAATATGATCTAGGATATGAATTGAGGAATTCATGTTTTATACATTATCAAACATAGCCTTTATAATGAAAAGTTCATAGACAAGAATTTTTTTAGTGAGAATTCAAGAACATTTTCCATGATTTAACAACTTAGAGGCAAGTCCAATATTGGAGCAATTTTATTTCTCCACTACTTTCATGTCCATGCATGCATCTCTAATAAAAAAACTGTAATGAAAATTGGTAACATTTCTTGAATTTCATCAGGTCTATGTTTATGAAATTGTTTCATTCTTGAATTTATAAATTTTAGAATATAATACAAGTGACTTGAAAAAAAAGTAAACATGATGAATATTTAAGTCACATTAATACTCAGTTCTGATTTTTACAAGTTTTACACCAATGAAAGTAAATTTTACCATAGGAGATAAATCAATTTAACAGACCAATGTTGAATATGGGTATAAAAATAATTGAGGTCCTTACAAATTTGATTTTGTGTTATCTTCCATAGGAATACAAGGATTAGGGAAAATAATATACAACAATTTAATTTCACAAATGATTTTCTTATGATTGATAACCCTTGATTTCAAATGAGTCTAGATAGGATTTTCATTTTATTATTCTCTTCAAACATCATATGAGATAGGGAACTTACCAAGCATGAGATCCCCTTAAGACTTATGATGAATAACTTTTTCAATTTATACCTTATTAGTATGGGTTATAAATTTCAAAAGCTCTCAATTAAAACTTTGATTTTGGTCAACTTTTCTTACTAATGTCCTCATAGATCACTTCTTTGAAATCTCAGTTTACAATAAAATACAATGAAATGCAACCTTGACTATATTCAAAAATATTTGACATATTTTTAGTAAAAACAATAATGGGCAAGAATTGATATAATACTTCATATGAACCTATAGTAATTTAACTTCCACCATATCTATTTCTTGTTCAATTTTCCATGAAATTATACCAGGAAAGTGCTCCTATAAAGATTTTCATTAAACCTAGATGATTACAAAAGGTGACCACTTAACTCACCTATTCAAAATCAAGCTTCCTAATTGAAAGTAATTGGTCCTAAAATTTAATTACAATAAATGCCTTTGTGCAATCTGATGAATTCAACAGGATAAGGTGATATTTAAGGTATCCTAAAGTCATTTCAATCAGTTGATGTCTTCATAGGAAAAACAATAGAAGCCTTCCTACAAGGATTGTA
Organism: Taxus chinensis; assembly: GCA_019776745.2. Classification (NCBI taxonomy): domain Eukaryota; kingdom Viridiplantae; phylum Streptophyta; class Pinopsida; order Cupressales; family Taxaceae; genus Taxus; species Taxus chinensis. Next base: position 219,088,973 of record CM034157.1, read on the forward strand.
TAAGGAAAATATCAAATGATAGGGCAAAGATGACATAGGTGGGATATCATGGGTAGACGAATTGTCAATTTTATAAAAAAATCCATTGAACCAATGATTGAAATTCCAACCAAATTCCCACTAAGAAATTTCATTCCATCTCCTGGATAAATAGAACGATGGTTATGATTTTTTCATACAACCCTTAAAATATTTCAAATTGAGAATCGGATTCATTTTGGCAGACATTTGACAAGTTTTATTTTGGGTGATTTATGAGAAATTAAATTTGATTTAAATTACTTCAAAGTCCTAGAGATATTTAAGATATGTTAGTAAAAAGGGGGTTATGAGTATCTGTCGACACTAAAATTTTCCTCCGTAATTTCTATATCATTAATGTATGTATTAGGAATAGGATGTTGTTAAGTATAATTAGTAGTAGCTGATAGAAGATAACGGCGCTGTCAGTACGGTGCCGCCAATAATGTGGAGTACGGTAACAGTCAAAGTACAATAGGAATGTTGTAAAAAGTAAATATTTGTCGTAAGTGGTCCGGTAATGTTAAAATGTCAAAGTTTGGGTAATTAGAGAAGTAGGGTCTACATGATTAGGAATTAGAAATATTATATTGGTAATAAGGACAAGGAGTGAGGTCATAAATATTTTGTGTATTTTATTTGTAAAAAGTCTAAAAATGTGGAACCCATGTAAAATGATAAGGTTTATCTTATCTTAAAAGATAAGCTTACATGTACAGATAAGAGTTAAGGTATGGAATATGATTCGTCAGAGTGGATTTCTTATCCTATCTTAGAGATAAGATGGATAAGCCTGGAAGTTCTATAAATAGAGAGGCCACCCCCCTCATTTAGCATAGAAGGAAGTAGTGAGAAATATTGTAGGAAGTGTGTAAAGGAAGCCATCAGTTTAAAGGTGTGTTGAAGAAGCCATTAAGAGGTGTAATTGTAAAGTTTCTCCCATAGTATTGGTGGAAGGCAAGTGAAGTCAATAACACTTGAAGTACCTCATGGGTGAGATTGTAACAATTTCATGTTAATATTATAATTTACTTTGATATTTCAGATTTGTCATCATTCCGTCTTATCATAGTCGATGGTATTCTTGTGTTATGTTGTTGTTTTGTTTCCAGATTACATCCACCAAACTAAAGGCTGTGCATTAGTAAATAATCATAGCACGAGGAGTTCCCGGTGAAGAATTATCATAGTGCCGGATTGGTGATGACATTTTGGTTCCGTTGCCGGGACCATTCCTCGTTGGTGGATTTTCTGGAGAGATATTCCCACTTAGTCAAAAATCAATTGGAGGGTAACCTTGTTTTTACTGTGCATAGTAGTTACCATGGTAAAGTCATTTTTGCCATGAATAGTAGTTACCATGGTAAAGTCATTTTTGCTGGGAATAGTATTTACTGCAGTAAAGTCACTTTTTACCGTGAATAGTATTTACCGCAGTAACTTCACTTTTTACCGTGAATAGTGTTTACCACAGTAAAGTCAGTTTTTACCGCAGTAAGTCAAGTTTTACCATAGTTTACCGTGGTCATTTCTATTTTACTGTAGAAAGGTGTAAAGTCACTTTCTATTATAGTGATTCCAATTATTTGTGCACATAAGTCTTGTTGATTGTACTTGTGGGTTGGTATTTCACGGTGGTTACTTTTGAAAATGGGAAAGATTCCTATTTTTTCAGCTCAATCTAATGAAGATGCTTCTTCTTTCATTCAAGAGTTTAAACGATCTTGTATTTGTAATGGCCTTATAAGAAGGGAACAATGGACTGAATTTTTTCCTACCTTTTTGGATGGTTCAGCACTTAGGTGGTTTGAAACACTAGGTGATAATGTGAAAAATTCATGGGATTTATTAACTGAAAGTTTTCTTGAAGAATTTGGTGAACAACAGAAATATGCAGATCTCATGATCGAGATCACAAAGCTATCCCAAGGAGAGAAGGAGAAGATAAGGGATTATCATGCTCGTGTTCTAGAGCTAAGGAGGAAGCTCGATGCCCAGATCCGGAAGGAAGGATTAGCGGATGGGTTGATGAATGGCGTGGATAATCTCCTCTGTAAGCACTTCATTCTTGGGATGAAGCCAGAGATCAGACAATGAGTGAAGTATGACCGCCCAGCTACCATTGAACAAGCAAAGGAGATTGCAAGAAGGCAAGAAGAAAGCATGGAAGAGGAGCCCAAAGAAATTGTTGCTAAAGTAGAGCCTACACCAGCACCTTTGGTCCAGAATCCACAACCACTCCCGGTGAGCACAAATATTTCTCCTAGTACATCTACTGAGTATGAAGATCTGCTCAGGAAGATGGGTCAGTTAACTATTAATCTTCTTCAAGGAAAGGAATTTAGTTCTCAGGGAGGAGATAGAGGTCCAAAAAGAAATATTTCTGAAGTTGTATGTTATGGTTGTTATAAAAAGGGTCATTATAAGTATAATTGTCCAGATAGAGCTTCTACATCTGGTACAAGAGATAATGATAAAGGAAAAGCACCTGTGAATTCTTTTGATGTAGTAGATAAGAGCAGAAATAATGAAGTAGATGTGTTTGTAACAAAAAGAAAGAAAGAAAAAGATAATCAAGATGGAAATGATCCTAAGAAGATGAAAGGAGAAACTAGTAAGAAACATAGGAGAAGAAAGTTGGGTGTGCAGGATTTTCTGATTTCACAGGGGCAAGGACCATACTCCATCTTGGAAGATCTGTCCAAAAGGCCTGCAAATATTACATATGGTCAACTCTTGGCTATGTCTTCTGAGAAGAGGCGGGAGCTGCGAAGTGGACTCAATGCTCGACGAAGGAAGGAGGTTGAGGTCCCTGTTTTGGAGGCAGAGGCAGATCCCTATGCTCCACAAGCTGAGGTATTATGTAATGGTATTTCAATTCATGATGTCTTAGTTGATGGAGGTGCTGCAGTTAATGTAATGACCGAGTCTGTAATGAATATGTTGGGTTTAAAAATTGATCACCCTTCAACACTTATGTTAAGGTCATTAAATAAGGGAAAAAACTAAACCAGAAGGTGTAGTTTCAAATGTGGCAATATCTGTTATGGGTGTTGTATGTGTGGTAGACTTTCAGGTGATGAAAAATGGTACTGTTACGTACCCAATGTTGCTGGGAAGACCATGGCTAAGGAGAGTTCATGCAAGAAACTACTGGAATGAAGGTTTCATGACACTTGGACGTGGTAGAGAGAGGGTGAAGATAAATGTGATCCCTCAACATCATAAGGTAGAACCTGTGGATTCAAGTGATGAAACTGATGATTGGACATCCTCTGATTACTCTAGTACCAGTGAAGTGGACATAGAAGATGAATAAAATGAGGTTGATGTTTCAGTCATGGATATCCTTCCAGTCACACCAACTCATGACCCCATAAAATTATCTGAAGAAGAAGTTGATGATCGTCTCCAACAAATAAAGATTGGTGATGCTGTGATGGAGAGTGAGAAGGAATCCTACCTCAGGCTCTTTCGAAGGTACATACACCTATTCACTTTTGATTACAAGGAATTCCGTCAAGTAAGTTGGGTAGAACATTCTATTGAGCTGGTAGATGGTGCTAAGCCCATAAAGCAAATGCCATATAGAATGAATCCTAATTTTTCCAAGACTGTGAAAGAAGAAATAGATAAGTTGCTTGATTCAGGATTCATATTTGTTGTGGAGAATTCTGATATTAGTGGAGAATTCAGAATGGTTTCTCCCATTGTGATCTCAATAAAAAAGAATGGGAAACTACACATTTGTGTTGATTACAGGAAGCTCAATAAGGCAACAAAGAAGGATCATTACCCTCTTCCATTCTCAGATCAGATCTTGGATGAAGTAGCTGGCCAGGAGTGCTATAGTTTTGCTGATGGATATAACGGCTACAACCAAGTTCGTATAGCAGAGAAAGATCAGCTGAAGACCACGTTCACCACTCCTTGGGGAACGTTTACCCACTTATAGAGTTATGCCTTTTGGATTGTGTAATGCTCAGCAACATTCCAGCGTTTGATGAATAGGGTGTTTGAACCCTACATTGGGACCTTCATCAGAGTATTTCTGGATGATTTTTGCATCTATGGGAGCAAGTTGGACCACCTGCACTAGATGGAGACAACATTTCAAAGGTTAGATGAAGCACAAGCCTCACTCCCCTAAACCCTTTACAAAGTGTGTCTTTGGATCCTCCCACCCCCTGTCTCCCCTCTGGGTCCTATAGAAGTTCTAAAGGTGTTTTGTTAGGGCATGTTGTATCCAGAGATGGTATTGGTACTGATCCTGATAAAGTTTCAAAAATCAAAGAGTTACCATTTCCTATGAATAGAAGTAAGTTGAGATCATTTTTAGGCCATGTGGGTTACTATAGAAGGTTCATCAAGAATTTCTCAAAGATTGCACAGCCACTAACCCAGTTCTTGAAGAAGGATGTTACTTATGAACCAGGAAATAAGGCGCATGAAACTTTTGGACAACTGAAGGAAGCCCTGGTGTCTTCACCTATTTTAAAGAATCCAGATTGGAGCAAGCCATTCATTGTGTACACTGATGCCTCAGATATAGCACTAGGAAGTACTTTGAGCCAAAAGGATGAAAATGGGAATGAACATCCAATTTACTTTGGGAGCAGACAAATCAGTCCTGATATTGTAATGTTACAAAACCAAACTAGAAAAAGGAGGGTAACTGGCCAGCAGCTTCATATTTGAATCTCAACCGTCAAAGAAGGCTTTGAACTATGTGGGATCCCAGAAGTCTCAAAGGGGAGTGCCTTGTACAGAAACCCTTTTTGTATTCTGTAAAGAAGTTTAGAAATTACTTTCTGAAAAAATTTCTCTTGTAACAGAGCATCAATAAAATATATGTAAATAATCCTAACCCATCAGTGGAAGGATAGGAAGATGGATAATTTTGCATCAAGAATTTGAATTTGATATTATAGATAGGCCATTTCAAGAAGCATGTCAATGCAGATGCACTCTCTCGAGCCTATGCCGGTTGGTTTAGGCTTTGGCTGTGATGATGATGATTTCCCAGATGCAACATTGTTATCCCTTGACACAATCCTAGTGAATACATAGATATTTGGAATTATCTGAATGAATTCAAGTTTCCTGATGGTACAATGCAAAGACTAAGAGAAGATTACTCAAGCCAGTTTCCATATTCTATTCTACATCCTGAGTATTATTTCTAGTGGCGGAATAGGACACAGCCCTCTGAAGACCAGATACAAAATAAGATGCAGTTGAACCCTCCCTTCAAGGGAAGGTTTGAAGCTTGCCTAATGAAAATAGAAGCTGACCCCCCTTACATATGGATGCAAAGGTGGACAATTTACATATTGATGGCATCTTGGATGTAGGTTTTAGCCCAAACTGTTTAAAGAAATTGTTATAATTATTGTAAGACATGGATATTTGTCAAGGCACATGGTAACCGTAAGACTTCATCAAGCTCCATTATAACTCCTATTCTTCTCCTTGGTCCCTTTGAAAAGTGGGGAATAGACATTGTAGGTCCACTTCCAACTATCATCACATCAAAATAAGTATATTGTAGTCTGCCAGTGATTATCATAAACCAAGTGGGTTGAAGCTAGGCCTATTGGAAAACAACTTCCATGGATGCCCTTTGGCTAAGGTTCATATGATGTAACACATTTTCACCAGATTTGGTTGTCCATTAGAAATTGTAAGAGATCAAGGAAGTTGACTTCATTAATGAGGAACTTGGTAGAAGCCCTAGTCAATAATAGAAAATGAGCACAGGAAGGCAACAACATCAAAAGCCAAGCACAAATGGACAGGTGGAATGAACAAATTTGAAATGCTTCCAACAGCAAAAGATGCTGCCTTCTGCAATGTCTCCATTAAATGGAATAAAAAGGATTCATGCAGCATTTGGGCTATAGAGGAAACATCAAAGTCAGCAAAAGATACTCTCATTTCAGTTGGCTTATGGCATTGATCCAGTTCTTCCTATTGAGTTTGATATTCCCAGGAGAGTTATGAAAAAGAAAGGATGGATGAAAGTGATCAAAGTAAAAGAAAGGTTGGTAAGGAATGGAATCATTTGCTAGAGGAAATGAGGAAAATAACGAAGGATACAAGTGTCTATAAGAAGAAAATGAAGCAGAAAGGAATACTTTGATCAAAATATCCATTTGGTCTATTATTTCATGTGAATGACTTGGTTCTAGTATATGATTCTAGATACAAAAAAAGAAGATGAGAAAATTTCTTTCAAAATGGATGGGGCCCTACAAAAAGCAGTTGTGCATGAAAATGGTACTGGTACATCTTGGAGGAATTGGATCTATACTCCCATTAATGGGAATTCCATGGTTTCTTCAAAAGTTGAAGATGGGTCAACCTCAGGCAAGATGATCAAGCACCAGAATAGTCTACTCCGAGGACGGAGTAGAAGCTAGGAAGGGGGAAAATGTCGACACTAAAATTTTCCTCCGTAATTTATATTTCATTAATGTATGTATTAGGAATAGGATGTTGTTAAGTTTAATTAGTAGTTATCCAATAGAAGATAACGGCCTCTCAGTACGGTGCCAAGTTCAATAAATAGTACCTAGTAAGGTAACAGTCAAAGTACAATAGGAATGTTGTGGTAAAAAGTAAATATTTGTCGTAAGTGGTCCGGTAATGTTAAAATGTTAAAGTTGGGTAAGTAGAGAAGTAGGGTCTACATGATTAGGAATTAGAAATATTATATTTGTAATAAGGACAAAGAGTGATGTCATAAATATTGTTTGTATTTTATTTGTAAAAAGTCTAAAAATGTGGAACTGTCATCACCAATCCGGCACTATGATAATTCTTCACCGGGAACTCCTCGTGCTATGATTATTTACTAATGCACAGCCTTTAGTTTGGTGGATGTAATCTGGAAACAAAACAACAACATAACACAAGAATACCATTGACTATGATAAGACAGAATGATGACAAATCTGAAATATCAAAGTAAATTATAATATTAACATGAAATTGTTACAATCTCACCCATGAGTGTTATTGACTTCAACAAGACTATGGGAGAAACTTTACAATTACACCTCTTGATGGCTTCTTCAACACACCTTTAACTGATGGCTTCCTTCGCACACTTCCTACAATATTTCTCACTACTTCTTTCTATGCTAAATGAGGGGGGTGGCCTCTCTATTTATAGAACTTCCAGGCTTATCCATCCTATCTCTAAGATAGGATAAGAAATCCACTCTGACGAATCATATTCCATACCTTAACTCTTATCTGTACATGTAAGCTTATCTATTAAGATAAGATAAACCTTATCATTTTACATGGGTTCCACATTTTTAGACTTTTTACAAATAAAATACACAAAATATTTATGACCTCACTCCTTGTCCTTATTACCAATATAATATTTCTAATTCCTAATCATGTAGACCCTACTTCTCTAATTACCCAAACTTTGACATTTTAACATTACCGGACCACTTACGACAAATATTTACTTTTTACAACATTCCTATTGTACTTTGACTGTTACCGTACTCCACATTATTGGCGGCACCGTACTGACGGTGCCGTTATCTTCTATCGGACGCTACTACTAATTACACTTAACAACATCCTATTCCTAATACATACATTAATGAAATAGAAATTTTGGAGGAAAATTTTAGTGTCGACATCTTCCCCCTTCCTAGCTTCTACTCCGTCCTCGGAGTAGACTATTCTGGTGCTTGGAAAATCTTCAACTTGTCGTGGTTGACCCATTTCGTAATGGGAGTGCCATCCAATTCCTCCAGTCGGTACGTACCATTTTCATGCACAGCTGCTATTTTGTAGGGCCCCATCCATTTTGGAAGAAATTTTCTCTGTCTTCTTTTTTTGTATCTGGAATCATATACTAGAACCAAGTCATTCACATGAAATGGAGACCACCGGATCTTTTGATCAAAGTATTCCTTCTGCTTCATTTTCTTCTTATGGCTTGTATCCTTTGCTATTTCCCTCATTTCCTCTAGCAAATGAAGATGTACCAACCTTTCTTTTACTGAATCACTTTCATCCATCCTTTCATTTTTCATAACTCTCACAGTGGGAATATCAAACTCAATAGGAAGAACTGGATCAATGCCATAGGCCAACTGAAATGGGGAGTATCCTGTTGCTGACTTTGATGTTGCCCTATATGCCCACAATGCTGCATGAATCCTTTTATCCCATTTATGTACCTGCAAGGCTGCATCTTTTGCTAGAATTTGACACAACACAAAATTTGTTCGTTCCACCTGTCCATTTGTGCTTGGCTTGTATGTTGTTGCCTTCCTGTGCTTAATAGAAAACTTATTGACTAGGGCTTCTACCACCTCATTAATGAAGTGGCTTCCTTGATCTGTTACAATTTCTAATGGACAACCAAATCTGGTGACAATGCGTTCATATATGAACCTTGCCACTTCATCCATGGAAGCTGTTTTCAATGGCCTAGCTTCAACCCACTTGGTTAAATAATCTGTGGCAACTACAATATACTTATTTTGGCGTGATGTAGTTGGAAGTGGACCTACAATGTCTATTCCCCACTTTTCAAAGGGACCAAGTGGAAGAATAGGACATAATGGAGCTGATGAAGTCTTACGGTTACCATGTGTTTGACAAATATCACATGTCTTACAATAATTATAACAATCTTTAAAAAGAGTGGGCCAGTGATAACCTGCATCCAAGATCCTTCTTGCTGTAAGTTGTCCAGAGAAGTGCCCTCCACATGTACCATTGTGGAATTCTTCTAGCAGCTCCTTTCCTTGATCACGTCCAACTGCCCTCTTGTACTGTCCATCAGGTCCTATTCGAAATAATGCTCCATGCAGAATAGAATATGGACGACTGGCTTGAGTAATCTTTCTCTTAGTCTTTGCATTGGCACCATCAGGAAACTTGAATTCATTCAGATAATTCCAAATATCTATGTATTCACTAGGGATTGTGTCAAGGGATAACAATGCTGCATCGGGGAAATCATCATCATCACAAGATGATCCTAAACCATCATAGGCTCGAGAGAGTGCATCTGCATTGACATGCTTCTTTCCTGGCCTATCTATAATATCAAATTCAAATTCTTGTAGCAAAATTATCCATCTTGCTATCCTCCATGATGGGTTAGGCTTATTGACAATATATTTTAGAGCCTGATGATCTGTTACAACTATAAATTTCTTCCCTAGCAAGTAATTTCTAAACTTCTTTACAGCAAAAATGATAGCCAGAGCCTCTTTTTCAGTTACAGTATAATTTACCTCAGCACTGCTCATTTGTCTGCTCCCAAAGTAAATTGGATGTTCATTCCCATTTTCATCCTTTTGGCTCAAAGTACTTCCTAGTGCTGCATCTGAGGCATCAGTGTACACAATGAATGGCTTGCTCCAATCTGGATTCTTCAAAATAGGTGAAGACACCAGGGCTTCCTTCAGTTGTCCAAAAGCTTCATGCGCCTTATTTCCTGGTTCATAAGTAACATCCTTCTTCAAGAACTGGGTTAGTGGCTGTGCAATCTTTGAGAAATTCTTGATGAACCTTCTATAGTAACCCACATGGCCTAAAAATGATCTCAACTTACTTCTATTCATAGGAAATGGTAAATCTTTGATTTTTGAAACTTTATCAGGATCAGTACCAATACCATCTCTGGATACAACATGCCCTAACAAAACGCCTTTAGAACATCCAAAGACACACTTTGTAGGGTTTAGTGAGGCTTGTGCTTCATCTAACCTTTGAAATGCTGTCTCCATCTGGTGCAGGTGGTCCAACTTGCTCCCATAGATGCAAAAATCATCCAGAAATACTCTGATGAAGGTCCCAATGTAGGGTTCGAACACCCTATTCATCAAACACTGGAATGTTGCTGGAGCATTACACAACCCAAAAGGCATAACTCTATAAGCAAACGTTCCCCAAGGAGTGGTGAACGTGGTCTTCAGCTGATCTTTCTCTGCTATACGAACTTGGTTGTAGCCGCTATATCCATCAGCAAAACTATAGCACTCCTGGCCAGCTACTTCGTCCAAGATCTGATCTGAAAATGGAAGAGGGTAATGATCCTTCTTTGTTGCCTTATTGAGCTTCCTGTAATCAACACAAATGCGTAGCTTCCCATTCTTTTTTATTGAGATCACAATGGGAGAAACCCATTCTGAATTCTCCACAGCAAATATGAATCCTGCATCAAGCAACTTATCTATTTCTTCTTTTACAGTCTTGGAAAAATTAGGATTCATTCTATATGGCATTTGCTTTATGGGCTTAGCACCATCTACCAGCTCAATACAATGTTCTACCCAACTTACTTGACGGAGTTCCTTGTAATCAAAAGTGAATAGGTGTATGTACCTTCGAAAGAGCTGGAGGTAGGATTCCTTCTCACTCTCCATCACAGCATCACCAATCTTTATTTGTTGGAGACGATCATCAACTTCTTCTTCAGATAATTTTATGGGGTCATGAGTTGGTGTGACTGGAAGGATATCCATGACTGAAACATCCACCTCACTTTCTTCATCTTCAGTGTCCACTTCACTGGTACTAGAGTAATCAGAGGATGTCCAATCATCAGTTTCATCACTTGAATCCACAGGTTCTACTTTATGATGTCGAGGGATCACGTTTATCTTCACCCTCTCTCTACCACGTCCAAGTGTCATGAAACCTTCATTCCAGTAGTTTCTTGCATGAACTCTCCTTAGCCATGGTCTTCCCAGCAGCATTGGGTACGCAACAGTACCATTTTTCATCACCTGAAAGTCTACCACACATACAACACCCATAACAGATATTGCCACATTTGAAACTACACCTTCTGGTTTAGTTTTTCCCTTATTTAATGACCTTAACATAAGTGTTGAAGGGCGATCAATTTTTAAACCCAACATATTCATTACAGACTCGGTCATTACATTAACTGCAGCACCTCCATCAACTAAGACATCATGAATTGAAATACCATTACATAATACCTCAGCTTGTGGAGCATAGGGATCTGCCTCTGCCTCCAAAACAGGGACCTCAACCTCCTTCCTTCTTCGAGCATTGAGTCCACCTCGCAACTCCCGCCTCTTCTCAGAAGACATAGCCAAGAGTTGACCATATGTAATATTTGCAGGCCTTTTGGACAGATCTTCCAAGATGGAGTATGGTCCTTGCCCCTGTGAAATCAGAAAATCCTGCACACCCAACTTTCTTCTCCTATGTTTCTTACTAGTTTCTTCTTTCATCTTCTTAGGATCATTTCCATCTTGATTATCTTTTTCTTTCTTTCTTTTTGTTACAAACACATCTACTTCATTATTTCTGCTCTTATCTACTACATCAAAAGAATTCACAGGTGCTTTTCCTTTATCATTATCTCCTTTACCAGATGTAGAAGCTCTATCTGGACAATTATACTTATAATGACCCTTTTTATAACAACCATAACAAACAACTTCAGAAATATTTCTTTTTGGACCTCTATCTCCTCCCTGAGAACTAAATTCCTTTCCTTGAAGAAGATTAATAGTTAACTGACCCATCTTTTTGAGCAGATCTTCATACTCAGTAGATGTACTAGGAGAAATATTTGTGCTCACCGGGAGTGGTTGTGGATTCTGGACCAAAGGTGCTGGTGTAGGCTCTACTTTAGCAACAATTTCTTTGGGCTCCTCTTCCATGCTTTCTTCTTGCCTTCTTGCAATCTCCTTTGCTTGTTCAATGGTAGCTGGGTGGTCATACTTCACTCGTTGTCTGATCTCTGGCTTCATCCCAAGAATGAAGTGCTTACAGAGGAGATTATCCACGCCATTCATCAACCCATCCGCTAGTCCTTCCTTCCGGATCTGGGCATCGAGCTTCCTCCTTAGCTCTAGAACACGAGCATGATAATCCCTTATCTTCTCCTTCTCTCCTTGGGATAGCTTTGTGATCTCGATCATGAGATCTGCATATTTCTGTTGTTCACCAAATTCTTCAAGAAAACTTTCAGTTAATAAATCCCATGAATTTTTCACATTATCACCTAGTGTTTCAAACCACCTAAGTGCTGAACCATCCAAAAAGGTAGGAAAAAATTCAGTCCATTGTTCCCTTCTTATAAGGCCATTACAAATACAAGATCGTTTAAACTCTTGAATGAAAGAAGAAGCATCTTCATTAGATTGAGCTGAAAAAACAGGAATCTTTCCCATTTTCAAAAGTAACCACCGTGAAATACCAACCCACAAGTACAATCAACAAGACTTATGTGCACAAGTAATCCTTTCTACAGTGAAATAGAAATGACCACGGTAAACTATGGTAAAACTTGACTTACTGCGGTAAAAACTGACTTTACTGTGGTAAACACTATTCACGGTAAAAAGTGAAGTTACTGCGGTAAATACTATTCATGGTAAAAAGTGACTTTACTGCGGTAATTACTATTCCCAGCAAAAAGGACTTTACCAGGGTAACTACTATTCATGGCAAAAATGACTTTACCATGGTAACTACTATGCACAGTAAAAACAAGGTTACCCTCCAATTGATTTTTGACTAAGTGGGAATATCTCTCCAGAAAATCCACCAACGAGGAATGGTCCCGGCAACGGAACCAAAATGTCATCACCAATCCGGCACTATGATAATTCTTCACCGGGAACTCCTCGTGCTATGATTATTTACTAATGCACAGCCTTTAGTTTGGTGGATGTAATCTGGAAACAAAACAACAACATAACACAAGAATACCATTGACTATGATAAGACAGAATGATGACAAATCTGAAATATCAAAGTAAATTATAATATTAACATGAAATTGTTACAATCTCACCCATGAGTGTTATTACTTCAACAAGACTATGGGAGAAACTTTACAATTACACCTCTCGATGGCTTCTTCAACACACCTTTAACTGATGGCTTCCTTCACACACTTCCTACAATATTTCTCACTACTTCTTTCTATGCTAAATGAGGGGGGTGGCCTCTCTATTTATAGAACTTCCAGGCTTATCCATCCTATCTCTAAGATAGGATAAGAAATCCACTCTGACGAATCATATTCCATACCTTAACTCTTATCTGTACATGTAAGCTTATCTTTTAAGATAAGATAAACCTTATCATTTTACATGGGTTCCACATTTTTAGACTTTTTACAAATAAAATACACAAAATATTTATGACCTCACTCCTTGTCCTTATTACCAATATAATATTTCTAATTCCTAATCATGTAGACCCTACTTCTCTAATTACCCAAACTTTGACATTTTAACATTACCGGACCACTTACGACAAATATTTACTTTTTACAACATTCCTATTGTACTTTGACTGTTACCGTACTCCACATTATTGGCGGCACCGTACTGACGGCGCCGTTATCTTCTATCAGACGCTACTACTAATTATACTTAACAACATCCTATTCCTAATACATACATTAATGAAATAGAAATTATGGAGGAAAATTTTAGTGTCGACAGGGCCCTGCTCAGTCAGGCTGGCAAGCTCCAACTGGTGAAAGCCACTCTTCAAAACCTACCTACTTACTTCATGTCCCTGCTCAAGATTCCTAGTTCTGTGAGGGAGGTTGTGGAAAATATTCAAAGGAACTTTCTATGGTCTGGAACTGAAGATAAGAAAAGGATCCATCTGGTGGCTTGGAAAGAGGTTTGTAAGCCAACTCCTCATGGCAGACTCGGTCTTCGAAAAATGACTGAAATGAATGGAGCCCTTCTGGCCAAACTTGCTTGGGAAGTGGCTAAAGGGGACTCTTGTTGGGCCCATCTGTTCAGAGCCAAATATCTAGCTAATAACGAAGATCTGCTCACTTCCATGCCTATTAGAGGTTCTGCCATATGGAACTCTATTAGTAGCTCTCTTCCCATCATTCGTGCTGGCACTAAATGGAAATTTGGGAATGGTTGCCTCATTGATTTCTGGAGGGATTTTTGGATTGGAGAAGAACCCCTTGATCTTAATCCTACCTGGAATCCTATTAAGAGAAGCATCATCAATAAACATGGTAGATTAGCTTCGGGCTATTGGAAGATGGTGAACTCCACTCCCTCTTGGGATATTATGGAGTGGGATGATATCAACGATTTGCAGCGTTACCTGCTGTCTTCACTCAAAGCGGTTCTATCTTCCATATACATCCCTTCCTCCCATATTGAAGATGAGATTATTTGGCCCCTCTCCCCGTCGGGTTGTTTCTCTGTTAAGGCTTGCTTATCTTTCTTTGCATCGTGTTGACCAAGGACCCCCCCCTTTCCAAAGTCTAGCCAAATGAGATCACTCCCAAAATTGGTTTTTTCTCTTGGATCTCCTCCAAGAATGCTTTCCTCTCTGGGGAGAATCTGAAAAGAAGGGGTTTCTCTCTCCCCACAAAATGTGTGTTATGTGCTAATGAAGCAGGAGTCCTCTGCTCATCTCTTGATCCATTTCTCTTTCTCACAAATTATTTGGCAGTGGCTTTTATCAAGGTTGGGAGTTTATTGGATCTTCCCAGATTCCATTCAGGATACCCTTTCTCAATGGAGCTCTCCTTTCACTCATCCGATTTTGAATTTGGCTTGGAAACTCCTCCTCCCGCACGGATTATGGGGCATATGGAAAGAAAGAAACAGAAGAATCTTCAAAGAAAAAAGTCTTGATCCTTGTCAGGTGGCTATTCAGATTGCTCTGGCTCTCCAAGAAAATATCAATCTGACCACGTGGACCAAATATCAGCAAAAAATCCAAATATGCTATTCCCTGGAGTGGCAGAAGTTATTATCCATTCAATGTAAAAGTACACTCACTGATCGTAATTTAGTTTGCTGGACCCCCCCTCCAAGGGGATGGAAAAAACTCAACACGTATGGTGCCTCGAAAGGCAATCCTGGTATGTCTGGAGGAGGGGCCATTCTCCGTTGCTCTTCGGGATACATTGTTATTGCCTCTACTCACAATTTCAATATTGGCTCCAACCATCGTGCGGAAGCTTTAGCAATCCTCAAAGGTCTTGAGATGGCCATCATTCTGGGTAATGATCCTCTCCAAGTTGAAAGTGACTCCCTCAACATCATCAAACTCCTTCAGTCGAATGATCCTGGTCATTGGTTGATTAGAAACATCATTGTTGATATCAGAGTTCTGCAAAGATTTTTCCTTCAAGTCCAGTTCCATCATATTCTACGAGAAGGAAATAAAGTGGCCGACCTCCTTGCTAATATTGGTGTCCACATAGAGAATCAGAAAAGGTGGACTGATAATCATTCCCGAATGATCTCAGCCAAATCGCTCATAATGATACTCCCCATTGCTAACTAGCGGAGTAAAGGGCTGACTCGGGTCTCGGCTATCTTGATTTGGCCTTCTCAAAGGACGGCGGTAATTATGGCAAAGTTAATGGATGTGACTCTTTTCGAGGGGCTTTTGATTAAGGTGCTTTGTATTGATGCGAGAAACCCCCGCATGAACGGGCATTATCGCCACATTAATCATCTGAAGACATGGTAAAAGTGTTTAATGATAACTTGTCTGGCTGCTTTCCGAACCTGTTTAAGCTGGTTTTACCCTCTTTTACTCTACTTTTCTGTAACTATCCTAGCATTCAATCCATGGGAGGTCAATTGAAGCACCTTGAGCCCGATAACTTGCGAGCCGATTAAGAAGGATGAAGAGGTGTGGAATATTTTATTGGAAAATGGTATAGCCACCTTCCTGGAAAAAATGACGGGTTATTCTGCGCTAGTTTCTTATGCTGTCACAGCCTCCTGGTCGAAGGGTCAGGTCCAAATCGGCAACAACCCCGCTTCACCATTTCCACGAATGCCATTGCTGACGCCACCAGCCTTCCTGCTGTAGGTGATATTTACTACAAACATTCGCTGCACGTGGAAATTTAGGATTTTAATGCCACTGGTGACAGGAAACCGAAGAAATATCTTTCTGGTTATACTCGGGATTCCCTGCCTTCTCCCTGGGACAGAGTGGCGGAGGTCATTATGCGATATTTCACTATCGACGGCAGATACAGGTTGGAAGCTCGGTCCTCACCTCTTCATCCTCTCTCATCTTCGATGGGGGAAGAAAATCAATCTTAAGCCTTCTTTTTTCAGTCTCTTGAACATTCAGTTCAGTTATCTCGGGAGGGCGAGGGAGTCATCCTTCACCAAGGTTTACTTTACCTGCTTTTCTCTGTCGCTGCTTCTCACTTAGATTTTCTCCACTTTCCCCCCAAGTTGGGTCGCCGCCGCCGCTCCCCTTCTCCTTCTCCTCACCCCTCCTCCTCCTCCCTCTGCTCCTCTCGGCGTAGGCATCACATGCTTCTCTCCTCTGATTCGGACTCTGATGTGGCTATTGTGAGTCCCCCCCCACACTGCCTCCATCCCCCCAGACATTCCTTCCTTTCCCACTGCCCACGCCCATCTCGTAACTATTATTCTTGGAAGGCACTGAAGCCAGTGGTCAAAAAGAAATACTTCCCCTGTTTCCAGCCCTGATTACTCTCAAGCCGCTCATCTCTTGGGCTTGGCCAAGCTATACCCTGACTCCCCGGGTTCGGAGCAGTGTGATGTCTCTCAACTGGTTGTGGATCCCATCTCCCAGGCTGCTGGATCCAAGGCTCTCCTCGATGAAGTAAATTTGTTACTGCTAACACTCTCCACTCCACTCCTTTGATGGAATCAAATCCTGCTGATTCTGAGTCTACTGACGCTAAAGGTGATCAATGCAGAGCTGACATAGTTTCCTCTATTTTGAGCAAGCTCCAACGTGCTTTCAAAGCGCTGAAAGATTGGGAGGCCTTCACGGAATCCACTAGAAATGCAATTGTCGAATGACTGCGCGGAGCTTATCAAGTATGGTTAATCTTATTGCTAACGACTCAGGTTGTTGGGTTTAAAAATTGATCGCCCTTCAACACTTATGTTAAGGTCATTAAATAAAGGAAAAACTAAACCAGAAGGTGTAGTTTCAAATGTGGCAATATCTGTTATGGGTGTTGTATGTGTGGTAGACTTTCAGGTGATGAAAAAATGGTACTGTTTTGTACCCAATGCTGCTGGGAAGACCATGGCTAAGGAGAGTTCATGCAAGAAACTACTGGAATGAAGGTTTCATGACACTTGGACGTGGTAGAGAGAGGGTGAAGATAAATATGATCCCTCGACATCATAAGGCAGAACCTGTGGATTCAAGTGATGAAACTGATGATTGGACATCCTCTGATTACTCTAGTACCAGTGAAGTGGACACTGAAGATGAAGAAAGTGAGGTTGATGTTTCAGTCATGGATATCCTTCCAGTCACACCAACTCATGACCCCATAAAATTATCTGAAGAAGAAGTTGATGATCGTCTCCAACAAATAAAGATTGGTGATGCTGTGATGGAGAGTGAGAAGGAATCCTACCTCCAGCTCTTTCGAAGGTACATACACCTATTCACTTTTGATTACAAGGAACTCCATCAAGTAAGTTGGGTAGAACATTCTATTGAGCTGGTAGATGGTGCTAAGCCCATAAAGCAAATGCCATATAGAATGAATCCTAATTTTTCCAAGACTGTAAAAGAAGAAATAGATAAGTTGCTTGATGCAGGATTCATATTTGCTGTGGAGAATTCAGAATGGGTTTCTCCCATTGTGATCTCAATAAAAAAGAATGGGAAGCTACGCATTTGTGTTGATTACAGGAAGCTCAATAAGGCAACAAAGAAGGATCATTACCCTCTTCCATTTTCAGATCAGATCTTGGACGAAGTAGCTGGCCAGGAGTGCTATAGTTTTGCTGATGGATATAGCGGCTACAACCAAGTTCGTATAGCAGAGAAAGATCAGCTGAAGACCACGTTCACCACTCCTTGGGGAACGTTTGCTTATAGAGTTATGCCTTTTGGGTTGTGTAATGCTCCAGCAACATTCCAGCGTTTGATGAATAGGGTGTTCGAACCCTACATTGGGACCTTCATCAGAGTATTTCTGGATGATTTTTACATCTATGGGAGCAAGTTGGACCACCTGCACCAAATGGAGACAACATTTCAAAGGTTAGATGAAGCACAAGCCTCACTAAACCCTACAAAGTGTGTCTTTGGATGTTCTAAAGGTGTTTTGTTAGGGCATGTTGTATCCAGAGATGGTATTGGTACTGATCCTGATAAAGTTTCAAAAATCAAAGATTTACCATTTCCTATGAATAGAAGTAAGTTGAGATCATTTTTAGGCCATGTGGGTTACTATAGAAGGTTCATCAAGAATTTCTCAAAGATTGCACAGCCACTAACCCAGTTCTTGAAGAAGGATGTTACTTATGAACCAGGAAATAAGGCGCATGAAGCTTTTGGACAACTGAAGGAAGCCCTGGTGTCTTCACCTGTTTTGAAGAATCCAGATTGGAGCAAGCCATTCATTGTGTACACTGATGCCTCAGATGCAGCACTAGGAAGTACTTTGAGCCAAAAGGATGAAAATGGGAATGAACATCCAATTTACTTTGGGAGCAGACAAATGAGCAGTGCTGAGGTAAATTATACTGTAACTGAAAAAGAGGCTCTAGCTATCATTTTTGCTGTAAAGAAGTTTAGAAATTACTTGCTAGGGTAAGAAATTTCTAGTTGTAACAGATCATCAGGCTCTAAAATATATTGTAAATAAGCCTAACCCATCAGGGAGGATAGCAAGATGGATAATTTTTCTACAAGAATTTGAATTTGATATTATAGATAGGCCAGGAAAGAAGCATGTCAATGCAGATGCACTCTCTCGAGCCTATGATGGTTTAGGATCATCTTGTGATGATGATGATTTCCCCGATGCAGACATTGTTATCCCTTGACACAATCCCTAGTGAATACATAGATATTTGGAATTATCTGAATGAATTCAAGTTTCCTGATGGTGCCAATGCAAAGACTAAGAGAAAGATTACTCAAGCCAGTCGTCCATATTCTATTCTGCATGGAGTATTATTTCGAATAGGACCTGATGGACAGTACAAGAGGGCAGTTGGACGTGATCAAGGGAAGGAACTGCTAGAAGAATTCCACAATGGTACATGTGGAGGGCACTTCTCTGGACAACTTACAGCAAGAAGGATCTTGGATGCAGGTTATCACTGGCCCACTCTTTTTAAAGATTGTTATAATTATTGTAAGACATGTGATATTTGTCAAACACATGGTAACCGTAAGACTTCATCAGCTCCATTATGTCCTATTCTTCCACTTGGTCCCTTTGAAAAGTGGGGAATAGACATTGTAGGTCCACTTCCAACTACCTCATGCCAAAATAAGTATATTGTAGTTGCCACAGATTATTTAACCAAGTGGGTTGAAGCTAGGCCATTGAAAACAGCTTCCATGGATGAAGTGGCAAGGTTCATATATGAACGCATTGTCACCAGATTTGGTTGTCCATTAGAAATTGTAACAGATCAAGGAAGCCACTTCATTAATGAGGTGGTAGAAGCCCTAGTCAATAAGTTTTCTATTAAGCATAGGAAGGCAACAACATACAAGCCAAGCACAAATGGACAGGTGGAACGAACAAATTTTGTGTTGTGTCAAATTCTAGCAAAAGATGCAGCCTTGCAGGTACATAAATGGGATAAAAGGATTCATGTAGCATTGTGGGCATATAGGGCAACATCAAAGTCAGCAACAGGATACTCCCCATTTCAGTTGGCTTATGGCATTGATCTAGTTCTTCCTATTGAGTTTGATATTCCCACTTTGAGAGTTATGAAAAATGAAAGGATGGATGAAAGTGATTCAGTAAAAGAAAGGTTGGTACATCTTCATTTGCTAGAGGAAATGAGGGAAATAGCAAAGGATACAAGCTATAAGAAGAAAATGAAGCAGAAGGAATACTTTGATCAAAAGATCCGTTGGTCTCCATTTCATGTGAATGACTTGGTTCTAGTATATGATTCCAGATACAAAAAAAGAAGACAGAGAAAATTTCTTCCAAAATGGATGGGGCCCTACAAAATAGCAGCTGTGCATGAAAATGGTACGTACCGACTGGAGGAATTGGATGGCACTCCCATTACGAAATGGGTCAACCACGACAAGTTGAATATTTTCCAAGCACCAGAATAGTCTACTCCGAGGACGGAGTAGAAGCTAGGAAGGGGGAAGATGTCGACACTAAAATTTTCCTCCATAATTTCTATTTCATTAATGTATGTATTAGGAATAGGATGTTGTTAAGTATAATTAGTAGTAGCGTCTGATAGAAGATAACGGTGCCGTCAGTACGGTGCCGCCAATAATGTGGAGTACGGTAATAGTCAAAGTACAATAGGAATGTTGTAAAAAGTAAATATTTGTCGTAAGTGGTCCGGTAATGTTAAAATGTCAAAGTTTGGGTAATTAGAGAAGTAGGGTCTACATGATTAGGAATTAGAAATATTATATTGGTAATAAGGACAAGGAGTGAGGTCATAAATATTTTGTGTATTTTATTTGTAAAAAGTCTAAAAATGTGGAACCCATGTAAAATGATAAGGTTTATCTTATCTTAAAAGATAAGCTTACATGTACAGATAAGAGTTAAGGTATGGAATATGATTAGTCAGAGTGGATTTCTTATCCTATCTTAGAGATAAGATGGATAAGCCTGGAAGTTCTATAAATAGAGAGGCCACCCCCCTCATTTAGCATAGAAAGAAGTAGTGAGAAATATTGTAGGAAGTGTGCGAAGGAAGCCATCATTTTAAAGGTGTGTTGAAGAAGCCATTAAGAGGTGTAATTGTAAAGTTTCTCCCATAGTCTTGGTGAAAGGCAAGTGAAGTCAATAACACTTGAAGTACCTCATGGGTGAGATTGTAACAATTTCATGTTAATATTATAATTTATTTTGATATTTCAGATTTGTCATCATTCTATCTTATCATAGTCTATGGTATTCTTGTGTTATGTTGTTGTTTTGTTTCCAGATTACATCCACCAAACTAAAGGTTGTGCATTAGTAAATAATCATAGCACGAGGAGTTCCCGGTGAAGAATTATCATAGTGCCAGATTGGTGATGACAATGTCCACAGGCGATGGTTATACAAGGGACCAAATTGCATTAACATATCTTATGAAATGGTTATCACATACTAATAAAAATCTCTAGGAGCCATGATGAATACTCTTATTTGGAATAATGTAAAAACATGCTCTTCCCATATATATTCCCCAATGTATAAAGGCGATATTTATCAGCCCTAGAGAAGAGGAGGCACAATTGAACATTTAAAAAAAATGCAAATTGTGAAGAAGAAATTACATCTCTTTTATGGCCCTTAAAAAAATAGATTTTACCTTATCAAATATATACTCAGTAACACTTCTCAATTTTACAAACCACCTTGTAGATCATAAATCATTTTTCAATAACTTGATATAAAAACCATGTATGTAACAGTGTCACAATATTTATAGGGATATCTTCTATGCAAAATCTGAAGGAAGTAGAGGTTTCCAACATGTGAGCCATATATCTAAAGAGGTATTATTGAATAATCAACTTGATTATGGCATTTTGAATTCTTGAGTTTGTATTTATGGTGAGCAATACTTGCATGCTTATTTTACAAAACTTTCATACATCAAAAATAGCATATTTGATAAAAAATTAAGTGACTCGGAGTTTATTGAGATAAATGTTTCAAATTACATGTAAATCTATCCACATGAAGATGAGCCATCTCCATTCAATAGTTCTAATGTAAAGACCTAGTTGAAATTGATGACATGCATACAACAGGAAAGATGATGAAGGACTATATAATTAGAAGCTGTTATGGTACTTCCTTGAAATCCAATGTCAGAATTTTTAAGGTAAACGATTTGGTAATTTTTCATAGGTCAAATGCAATCTTAGATCTATTGAATGGATAAAATCTATGAATGACTTTGGAAGGGATTTGCATGACTCCCCAATCATGAGCTTTTAGAGATTTTTATGTCAAGGATCAGAATGCTAGAGATCAATGGAATATACAAAAAAGCTGGTACCATATGATGTTGTTCAAAAAATATTCAGAATGCACAATATTTTATTTTACACTACAACTTATCCATGTTGGATTACTTGGTATTTGTAGACAAATTGAATTGCAAGTTCACCTGCTACATAAATAGGGTGTGATAACATTTGCATGGGGACATAACTATTCATGAGGTAAGTTGATTATGTACAACAAATATTTTCCAAGTGGTAATATGATTGGCTTTTATTGTCATGAATTCAACCATTCATGTTAATGGTAGCACCAATAAATATATTTAACTTTCTAATCCTATGCTGATTAGCGAATTAGGCTCCTGCATGTTTTTACAAGTTCCAATATGTCAATTATGGAAATAATGTCTATTCTTCAAATTTGGTATTTTTGGGTTGTATTTCTCTTTGATTTTAATTAATATGTATTTTAGAATTTTGTGAAGAAGAAAGTAGCTGATTTTGAAAAGGACATATTTGTTCTTAATGTTTTATAAAATTCAGTTTTTGAGGGAGTGTACATAGGATAATGTCTTTGACACATATTAGGTTAAGAAATGGATTAATTTAATCCATGTTTAGTGATGCCTTTGAGGGCTCAATGAAAGTTCTAAAATGAAAACTGTATCCAATTCATGACAAATTATTAAGAAATTTTGGAGGAAGTTTTGGACAAAGAAGGGTAAAATAGAAATCAAGTTTGAGATAAAGGTATGTTATGACAGGGGATTTATTCGAAACTTCATGATTTAATGCAAGATATTTCCTTGATCTATCCACTTTAAATCTATCATTAATTTGAGTTGAACATAAATTTTGAAAAATGGTGTTTTTTGATCTTGATCTCAAGGAATTAAACTCAGGATGCTTGAAATAGTTGTTCTTTAGATATGATGCATGACCATGGGCCCATTAATGAACAGATTTGATTTTAACCCTGTAAACATTCTACATTTTGAATTGGTTATTTTATTGAACACCCTTTTATGGTGAGGATAAATATCATTTTTTTTTTAAGGGCTTGTTTATAATCCTAATGTGAGGTTTAAAAGGCATCTTGGTGTGATAGTGGAATGAAATAAACATATGGGTCATTATTTTAATTTTGTATGAATTTTTTGAATGTAATTAACTTTTATTTTTTGTGATAAAGTTTAGGAGTGACCTAGGTGAGTTTGGAAATAATAGAATTAAAAATAAAATGACAAAGTTCATTTGATACTATTGTCTATGAGGGAAAAAGTGAGCCTAAAATGGTTTGACAGGTATGAAGGTCATTTGTGATTTTTGTAATACATAAAATTTTTAGGGTGAGAAATATTTGGAGATCATTGTTTGATATATGGTAGAGATAAGGAAAGTTTTGAATAATTCAGAAGGAATGAATGAGTGTAAGAAAGTTCCTTGAGTACAATATTTGAAGAGTGTGTGAAGTGAGCTTTATGAATATCCATCAGTTGTGATAACAGCAACACCAAATATGACAAAATCATCAGGTGGCTAAGTAGGTTCTGTTTTCATCTTATGGGGTGTATCCTCTTTTTGAGTGGGAATTCACTAAATTAGAGGTTTGTGTTCACTTTTATGATGTATACATAGGGGTTGGTTCATAAGAGTCATAAATCTAGGTTTTATGTGTAATATCAACCAAAGTTTAAGTGGGTTTTCTTCCTTGAGGGCCTACCACTTTATGATGCTTAGAACCCTTTTCATTGTGTATATGTCCCATTATGTTATGGTTTACATTTTTTATAAGAGGCATTTAATGCCTCTTAATATCATGATGATAATGAGAGATGTCATGTAATTGAATGATGTTTTAAATGACTGATTCAAAACCTTGCCCCTTTTTCCATATCTGACAATTGTGTATTATTTTTGAAGAAATTTTAACCACAAAGGATGATCTTTTGAAAAGATGGATAGGGAAAACTTAAGAGAACCAATGAGTTAGGTATAGAGAATAAGGATTTGAATAAATGCCATCTTATAGTGGTCTCAAGAAGAAGATGAAGGATGCAAATTGCAAATTCTTAATTTGTTAAAGGATGTTGCAAAGGAGTATGAAAATATCTAATATTACATGTGAATAAGATGATGCTCAAGAAGAACTTAATATAAATTTTGGTCAAATGGCCATATTTAGTTAGCATTCCATTTCTCCAAGGAGTTTCAACATCCAACTGTGGTTTTAGTGGAGGCTCTTATCAAAGATTGCTTACCTTTATTCAGGTTGAATCCACCTAGTATCATTCAAAACCAACAACTTCAACCTTAGAGTGTGTCAAGCTCATGAACAAGATAGAAACCCTATAGGTTAAATAAATTGATTGAATCGTATATTAATGCTCAGATCCAATTTTTCTTGAGGTTTTCTAAGTGTATACATAAGGTAAAGTCCAATCTAACCAATTGATGAAGACTTATTCAAGGTGATAAAATAAGGATTCTATCTGGAAAGCAAGTGTCAAGAAGGGATTGCCTTCAGAATTTAGACCACCATAATCCCAATTCCATTGTTGGCCATTGTGTCTTAGTTTTTTCATTGATTTCAAGTACATTAAAGTAAAATGGTGTCATGAGGTCATATTAATATCCATGATGTGTTATTTAAAGGTCAAACATTAAGGTTGATTGGTAGTGTCATGTTTGGTGATGTTCTATGTGGTCCTAGAGCATGGTCTAGCTTGCATAGTAACTGCATGAGATATCCAATTTTGGTTGAAGGTTTTTATCAGGTCATCATGGTCCATGAGGTGTTATACATCTTAATGAGTTGTTGATTAAATCCAAAGGTTAGTTTAATGATTTTTCATGGTGTGAATAAGTCATTCTAGGCCTATTCCTAGTCTTAGAGCTTTTGGTTTGGTATGGTGACTTGCGAAATAGAGAAAGTAAGTCATGGTGAAAAAATAGTAGTAGCATGGTGATATTTTATATCAAGTGTACAAGGATTATCAGGTCAGTTTTCATAGGTATAGTGCATGTATGAGGTCCTTGGGAAGTAAAACATTGAAGACAGGCTAAGTAAATCACAGGTAAGTCAATATGGTTAGAGAGTTTTCAGAAGAATATTTGAGATATGTGGTGAGTATGTTTTTTATAGGATGTTTTCATGATGCTTCATGAAAATTTTTAGGTAAAATTTTGAATAATATTTTGCAAGATATGAGTTTTTGGTAAAACCTGGTTTTCTAGAGTGAGTTTTGTGCTAAATGTTGAAATTCTGATGCTCGTTGTGAACTCTATGCTTTTCATGGGACCTGTATATTTTTGGGGATTTATTTCCATTGAGATAATAATATTTTCAAAAAATAATGAGGTGTGTTGGTTATCAGAATTTTTATGAACGATCATTAAGAAGTTAAAGTGGTTTGAAAACCTCCCAAAACCCTAGGTCAGTGAAGAACTTGGAAAATTTTATTATAATGAGCCTTTTTTATTTTTTTTGAAAATTTTATGATTTAATGTATATAGGACTCTTCATATTTTTATAAATGTATGATAGAGGTCATGTGACAATATGTGGGCCCCACTCAAAAAGCAAAGTTTATGGAATTTTGCAATTTATGGAAAAGTTGTCCAAAGAAGGTATGGAATAAATTGAAATTTTTTTAGATCCCAGGATATTTTCTACATTTCCATGATAGTTTCAGGTCATGGTTGAGGTCCTAAAGGGAAAAGTGTGCCCTATTTATGAAGACTTGTTTTTGGGCTTAAAAGGGCAGTTTTGAGTAGTTACAGAGATTGACCTTATTGACGACCTTCCACTTGGATTTAGAAGGAAATGTAAGATGTTATGGAAATTATATTAAGATTTATTTATAATGGTATATGGTGTGTCTCTTTATGTGATTTTTTTATAGGTGAACCATATCAGTTTGTGAAGACCAAGTTTGACTATTTCAAGACAGGATTTCTTTGGCTAAGAAGATTGATGTAGAAGATATCATGTTTTGGATTAGTTGATGCTTTCTATACTATTTTAGAGTGAATAGGGATGAATTTTGTTCCTATTGAAGGAATTTATAGGTATTTTAAGTGGCATAAAAGGTGCAAATTTATTGAGTTTCCCAAAACTACTTTCTCAGCAACTCAGTTTTGTGAAGAGTAAAGTAAGTGCGATTTGCATTGATGGAGGTATCATGAGGTCTAGAAAGGATGGATTTTTTCTATAGGATAATTTATTTCTAATAAGTGTTTAAATTCCATACTTAAGGTATTCTTGTGTGATCTTGAGCATGATAGGTGAAGGCGGGTTCCTAGAAATAGCTATTTTGAGTAAGATATGGTCCTATTTGATAGAGTTGTGAATAATTTGATTGGTGAAAGGTAATTTGTGATCATGGATGGTTTTTTATGACATATTTGACATGTTTGATACCTTTAGAGGATTGAAATTCATGGTGATGTGTTTGGAGGTCCTTGAGGAGCTTAGTGATGGGGTTTTGAGCCATTTTGGCTTGTTTAGGTGTCTTGGTGCATGGCTGACCTACATAGGTCTATTTTATGAATTTTAATGAATGTAATGTTATGTTTTTAATTTGTATTGTTCATTATCTTTGGTGAGAACTGATATATATTATGTTTGTGAATTGAGAAGAGTATAAATTGCTTGTTTTGGTTCATTTTTGAACTAGTTGTCTATAAGGTGAAAAATGTGACCTAAGTAAGAGCGTGAAAGCTGTTAAAGGGAATAAATAGAGAGCTGAGGGTATGTGTAAAATTATGAAGAATTTTGAATATCATGTGTGTAATGGTTTGAATTTGAAATTCAGCCCATGAAGAAGAAGATAGAATGAGTTGAAGTTAGAGAGAAGTTGATGAGGGTTTGAAGTGTTGTGAGCTGAAAATTGGGATCACAATCAGTTATGTGGAAAACATATTTTCAGTGATCATTCATTTAAAAATATTAAGTTGATGCTTCATATTCATATAGGTTTTATCTTGTTGTGAGTAATATCACTCAAGGGTTTAGGGGTTGGTGCTCCTTGTGGGGTTTGTGCTCTCACTAAACTAAATCTCTTGTGATGTGTAATATTCACTTAAATTTCTTTATTTGTGTAATATAAGAAATGTTTTTTAGTGGGTTTTCTTCCCCATGATGGTTTCCCACTTTGATTTGTGTATGTGTTCTGTTTTGTTCTTTTGTGAATTGAATGGTTACATGCTAATAAGATCTTATTGTATGGTTATGAATGGATGAACTTAAATGATGAATGTATGGTTTAGTAAATGAAGTAAAAATTATTGTAGGAATGATTCACCCCCCCCTTCAGTCCATTTTGCTTCCAACAATTGGTATCAAAGTGGGTCCTTGAGAAGTGTGTTTAATCACTTGAAGGAGATCCTCTTAGAGAAAAAGAAATGGGTAAGTCTTCATATGTTGAGGCTACATTAAGGATGAATTATGAAGTTTCAGAGTCCTTGATTCATATCTTACAAGATCATATCAATTGCATGGAGATAGAGCATGGTCAAGCCATCAAGAGTTTGGAATTAGAAGTGGAGAGTATCTAAATCCCTAAAGGATAAAGAAGAACTTGTTTCAAGTATGAAGAAAATTTGAAATCCCTAGAATCTAATTTAGAAATGCAACTACAGATTGAATATGTATGGAAGGTTAGAGAAGAGATATGAAGCTCTTGATGAAATCTTGGAAAATCAAAGAGATGCTAATGATAAAATAGGCCTAGGTTTCAAGGGAAAGAAAAAGGAAAATGATGAAGAAGCTGGACCAAGTTCTCAATCTGATATGAAGGTGACCAAGAAGACTGATTTAAGAAGGTATAACTCTATTAGACAACCTAATGCTATGAGGTATGGTGTTTCTTTCAATGGATATTGTTATGTTTATCATTATTTTGGTCACAAAGCTAGAGATTTCAAAATAAGGTCTTCCAGGAATGGTGAAGGTATCTTCAAGGGTGAATGTTACTCATGTTGTGAGTATGGTCACAAGGCTAAGGATTGTGGTTGGAACCTTAGTGTATATGAGCCTAGAAGTTGGAAGGGTGTTGTGTGTTACAAGTGTCACAAACATAGGGACACATTGCTAGAATTTATCACCAAGGTGAATCTTCAAGAGTCAATAGTAGGTTTCAAGCTACTAGTGGGAAAAATGGAAGAGTATTCAAGATAAAATCAATCCCATGAATGAGTCTAATATTTTCATATCAGATCATAAGGCTAATAATATGGTTGATCAAGAAAATGAGGTCAATAGAAATGGTTCTCAGACTATGAGAGTTGAATATTTAAAGAAAGATATGAAGGACGGTTCAAAATCAAAAGTTCTCAGTATGAAGACCAAACAAATGAAATTTGTCAAAGAAGGGACTAGTTCAATAAAAATCAAAGACAATCTCATCAAGCCCAAATCAAATCAAGGAAGTATGTTTACTTTGGTTTAAATCTCAAAGGTTGAAGAAAATCATATGTGTCTCACTTCTTTAGTACATGAAAATTTGAGAAGGCTAGGAGTTTGGCATAATTCAAGAACCATAAGGTATGGGATGTGATCCATCCATGATTTTAGGAGTCCTTGTCTATTAGTAGGATGTCTAGTTCAAGAAGAAAAGTTGAGTTTAAGTTTGTGTATGTGTTTTTCAATTCCTTATCCATCAACTTAAAATTATAGTTGTAAGTGAGAGTTTATCTTATCAAGATGTAAAAATATATTCATACCAAGGTTAAGTGTGAATTAGTTGGATTTTATGTCTCTTGAATTTAAGCTATGATGTTTTTCCCTTAATCAAATTGTTCTGGGACATAAGAAATGTAAATAGCCCCGATTTTTGTCATGTATTGCCATCAGGTGTGATGATCATAATGGTCTCTAAGGTCTTTCATCAGTCAATTTATAAAAAATTGATTCTCAGTATTAATTTTCATGAGTTCTAACTTGTAAGTGTTAAGAAGTTTTTTATGAAATGATACTACAAGGGAATGGTCCTTTCATGAATCATGAAGTCAGGATTTAGTAAAGATAGTTTCAGTTTGTATGCATGACAAAGGAAGTAATCAATATGAAGAGTTCAAACATGCCTAGTCACTCTCCGAGGGTAAGTCATGTCCCATGGTCATAAAGGTGAAGGTTACACATGTGAAGGAGAAGTACCTGAGAGTTCATCAAAACACGAAGATCACAAGTTGATACTTTGTATTGAAGTTCATAAGATGCTTAGGAAGTCTAAGATGATTTTTTATCTTTGCAAGAAAGTATGAAGATCTTGGAGGATTGTTAATGTCTATTATGATAAGGTATGATCATGAACTTATCATTCAAATAGATATTTATTGTGTCAAGGAAGATAAATCATGGTTTAATTTGTTACTCAAGTTATAATAAGTATGTTTACTAAACTTGGATGAAATCATACTTTATCTTGTTTTGGGTGATATATGTTTGGTTATCTTAACAGTTATGCTTGTTTTTATACTTAAGAATATTTTAATTAACAACTAATATTGATAGCAACGTACTTATTATCTGAATGATGTATTCTCATGCTTTTCTTTGTTGTACTACTGTGTTGATACTAATATGGTTCTTCATTTGATGATTACCCTGTTAGGATACATGATTTAACTCTTCTTGTAACATAGCAACATGAATAGGCAATTGAATATTGCCAAGTGAGAATGGAAAATTGTTATGAGCAAGGTTATACCCATTGTCGTAATAATGCTAACTTAATGAAACCTTTATTACCATGTAATATGGTATGATTTGTTGATTTATAAAATTAAGTGGTCTGAGACCATATCCTAGTGCATACATTAAATGGTCATCGACCATGGATGTGATTAATATTATCTCCCTTGAAGGAATCAGTTGGTCGATTACTGACCCATGTATTTTGTTTAATTAAGTTTTTTAAGCCATTAAATGGAGATTCAAACCATTAATGATCATAGAAATTTGATTATCGGGAAATTTGAATATAAATACAAGAGATTTCTGTGGTGATATGTATACACACATTTGTACACACACACACACACACAAATACATACATTTACATACATATATATATATATTTCTTTTGTAAGGTGTTCAACCTTATTATGTAGCAATGTTTATATTATTAAACAAAATGTTTAAAGGTGGCAGCTTCGGTCGAGCTACCACCCGAGCTCATGAGTGAGCTAGTTGGGTGAACCAATCATGGCATTTGCCACCCTATCATGTTGAATTAATGACTTTGAAAATATAAAAGGGCCAAAGGCCACTTTGTTAAGCAAGTGTTTTATTTTTCAATGGTCTTTGACCATTCAATAGACTACTCCTTGAGATCTGACGATGGAGGATCATTTCTAAATTTGGTTGGTGAGATGGAAGTGGAGGGCAGTGGAAAATGAGAGGGAAAAATTGGTAGTTGTGTACCAGTTTCATTAATTGTGATTAAACTCAAACCCTACGGGAATTGGGAGAAGTGAGTAGCTTCTCGAGGAAGCCACCACCAGAGCTAAGAGTTATTTGGGGTTAATTTTTTTTATTATCCTTTTTTCTCTCCTTTATGAGCTCTGCATGAAGTTTTGGAATTTCTATTGCATACGAGCCAGTTTTAGCTATGCATGCTATCTCTAACTGTTTAGAGCTTTTTATGGGATTATTTAAGACTCCAGTTGAGTTTTTAATGGAGTTTGATGATCGATGAGGAGAGAGTTTCTTGTTTGGTTTTCTTAAAGAGATTCTGGAAGTCTTTTGGGTGAAGGATTTGGGACTTGACCAACTGTGAAGGAAATCATAGGAGACACTCTACAAATTCTCATAGGCATGAAAATGTTATTCTCCCCATCTTTATTATTTATGGCATCAAGACATTTTTATGTTATTTTCACCATGCAAATAATTACTTGGGTGATTTGTATGCGGAATATTATGGGTGTAAACTTAGGGAATACCCTGTTAACTTTTTGATTATATATTGATGGTTTAACTATTCATTATACCTGTGTGTGTTTGAAATAAGAAATATATTGGTTTTTGATGAATACACCTTTGAGGTTTTGATGATTTCATGAGATATAGTTATATTGCACTACCTTCTTGTCAAGAATGAGTACTGACTAGTTATGAGGTAGTCGTTATTTGATTTCATTTTCTTTTATATCAACCCAGTTGGGTTTTGGGTACATGTTTGATAGTTTCATGTTTCCCTTGGGTGCAAAATATAGTCGTCATATTTGATGAAAGACCTAGGGCCTTCTAGCATAGACCATTGTGAATTCTTTAAGGCTGAACGACCATTATTATGTTGAATAATAATACATTATTCTATTATAAATAGAATACCCATTCGGGTATATCATTATTTGTTTCAATATACTATTTTGGCACTTGGGTTTTACTCAGTTTACTTCCTCTGTATACTTCCATTTGACTACCTGTACTCAAGCCTAAGCTTGATGGGAGAGGTGATATGTAGCCTGAGAAACTACGTGATGTCACTTCCATTTGAACATTGTTTTCCTATAGACAAATAACCAACCTCTGTGTGAATGATTGGGGTTTGGTAGGAATGGTGGGGCTCTAAGTCAAATCAATTTTTATGTCGAATCCCTTAGTATTACAAACAATCATTATGACTGTATGGTTAATAAATATATATATATATATGGTTTGTGTTTCAATTCATTTAAGGAAAATTCATAAACCTTAAGGTAATTTGATTTGATTTTGATAAAGGATATTGTTGTTCCATGAGGTATTTGATTATTCCTCTCTTTGACTATTAATAATAGTTTCTAATAATATATAAAGAATGGATAATTAACAGTATATATTCTTTTCTTGTTGGCTATGTGGAACTTGTGATTACAAAATATTCCTTTGACTGTGTGAACATAATATTTATACTTTAATGATTGGGAATTAGTTAGTAAATATTTATAATTAGTATCTTCACTAGTTGTGCTATGAAATTACTTTTCAGGTAGAGATGTAAAGGTATCCAACCCATGATCATTTGTGAACCAATAAAATTATAAATTGGGGTTTAGTTTGTATTCTGTATTGGTATTCATTTGGTCATGCATTTGTTGAGATATAATACCTTACTGTCTTCTTGTGAAAGAAACATTAAATAGGTATGAAATGATAACTCCTTTTGTTTTTATCTTTCCATGTTTATAACATTGATTATATTCCTGAACGAAGAAAGACCATATTGATGTTTTGGTGTTATAAATATTAAAGATAAGGTGAATGATTTTTTCATGCCAATTCTTTGAACAGATCATTTCCTAACATTTTTTAGATGACAGAAAGTAAGTCTTTACGGGCGGATGATTTTAAAGACTATGATGATTATATTTGATTGATTATGATATATTATTGAAAATATTACATGGCATGTTGTACGAGTGGACTTATGCTTCGTTGTTATAAATTGATGAAAGGCATCTTAGCCTTAAATGCCTTTGTATTACTTTGGAAATGGGAAAGTTAAATTGGTTTTATTTATTGACTGTAAATCAATAAAGAGATTTCAAGTTGATCAAATAATTATTTCATATAGTTTTTGAAAGGAAATATAAATCTTGTTTTCAATATTGGATATCTGTTATAATATTGATCAATCTTGGTTGATCATATGATTATGATTACATAATGTGTATTTTGGGAAATAATATGTAGTATAAACTATTTGTGACTTAAACAATTTTTATGAGATATGACATATATTGTGGAGCATTTATGAAATAGTATACTTATTTGAATTAGCTTTAAAACAATTATGTTAAAAGTTAAGCTACATAAGGGTTATTGAGTGATGAACTATTAAAATAAATGGTTGAGGTTTATTATTTTATAGTTACATGCATGAAACCCATCCTAATATGATAAATAAATTAAGAAAATTTATTATAAATTCCTTTGCATGTAGTTGATACTATTATGGATGATTGTGATCTATTTAGTTGATGAGTTCAAGTAAATATGTACTTAAGCAATGATACGACATTGTCATAATCAAATAAATTATGGAATGCTCTATTAATACAGTATGTTGCCTTAATTATATTATTGATGCTTAATTGATGTCCATAAATAAAATAATGAAAATGATTGTGAAATATTATCGAAACTAAGTCATGGACCTTAGGATCAAATTCATAAGCAATAATGTATCATTGAATTATAAAGTTAAACCTGTCATAAAAATAATTCTTAATTAAATAAAATAAGGAATTATGACATTCCTAATAAAGGGAACTTGGCCAGACCAACTTTGGATGGCTGTTGTAACATAATTTCCATTTAATGATGTAAGTCATTAAGTGAATATTGTGGTATAGCAGATATCCTAAGTTGTCTTTCCAAGGTCAATTTATTATGATAGTCATAAGTTGTATGAATGAGTGTTATGCCAAGATGCGGAAGTTATTTTTCCTACTTGATTAAGTCACCTTGGTACCAACTTATGTTGGCTATGGGGAAGGAATTGGTGGCATGATGACGTAAGTCATTACGTGAGCACTTTTTTCCCATAGGAAACCTAAGTTGGCACCGTCATGCTTCTTCGCACAGGTTGAACAAGTTTTGTAACTTGTGCATAGCTTGAAATTAATTTAATTTAACTAAAGGATTCAATTATGATAACTAGACCAAGTGACATGGTGATGGGACATGTTTCTATTGACGAATGTGTCGTCTAGAAACTAAGCATGCTACGCATGACTCATAAACTTTGGATGAAGTAGTGTAAGTCATTACAATGTCAAGTTCACCTAGTTCTAACTAAAGTTTGAGATGTCGAATGGGATTTGATTGAACTAATTTCAGGTAGACACTTAGAGAAACAATTGTAAATCATTTCTGAGAAGGGAACTAAAGGTATACTTGTATTCAAACTCGAATAGGTAACCTATGGGGAATCCGTGGATCTAGTTGACCCATAACTATGCACATGCTTTACTGATTTGTTATCTAAAGAATTGTAAATAAAAAATTTTGGATTTAAATGTTAGATTACACATTTAAATCATTGAAGGGTATTGAAAAGTAGATGTTATATTTATGTATTAGAGTTGAAGGTTGCATCTCTTGGACCTATTGAGTCCTCACACTAACAAAACTTAATTTTTTTTGTAACAAAGAACATCGTTAGAACAAGGAGAAACATTGCAAACAACTAACCTGTAGGTGGCGATGCAGCAACAATGCAAAATTTGGATGAGTTCCTTGTTTCCATACAAGATACATGAAATTGTATTGTTGTTCTGAAACAACAAGTCATGTGTAATGATAATGGTAATGTCAGTGATGGTAGTGAACCATCTCAGGAACAACCTAATGCTATAAATAGTAATTTTGTAGACCCTAATGCAGCTAATAATGATTATGCAAATGTTTTGACGTAAATGTAAAGCCAAATGTTAATGAGATAAACCCACCTGAGAACAAGAGGGAACATTTGGAAACTAAACTGTCAAACGATATCAATAGTATCATTCCACCAATTTTTTATGGTACAACCTTAGGTGATGGAGCTAAGAATTGGCTCAGTGAAATGGAGAACTATTTTTCCATTAATAACTTCTCAGAGGTAACCAAGGCGGTTTGGGGAGCTTATCATCTCTCTAATGAAGAATCCTTTTGGTGGGATAGCCAGAAGGTGGATTTGGTTGTGGATGAGGAAAATATGACTTGGGATCAGTTCAAAGCATACTTCAGACAACACTAGTTACCCTAGATTTATTATAATCAAAATATGTTTGAATTTTAGACACCGACACAAGGAAAAATAAAAGTGACTGAATATTCAGAGAAGTTCACGAAACTTCTCAAGTACGTGCCTCAGTACCAAATGGATTAAAAAAAATTATTATGAAATTCATCATGGGATTGAACCCAGTGAAAGGAGGTGAAGTTAATGTCCATGGGCCATCAATAATGGAAGTTGTCTTTTAGATGGTAATCAGACAAGAATAGAAATTACAGGCTATATCTGCACATAGAGAGGAAGAGAAAAAGAAATATGTAAATGCACCATCCTCATTGGCACCTAAAAAGGTAGCATATAATAAGTTTGGCAGAAAAAATAGAAATAATAATGGAAATGGAAAGAAAAACACAGCAGTTAAGACTGCTGCAAATAACAAGAAAGGTGTACAGAACAATGCAACCAATAAGGAAAGTTAAACAGATAGAAAAGGATTCTTTGGGGGCTATTTTCTATGTGGTTTGGATCATTATGCTAAAAAAAAATTGGAGTGAGAGAAGGATAATAACCAAAAACACCATATTCATGTTGCAATGACGTATGATTAACTAAAATTAACTAAACTATTGGAAGTGTAATAATGGTTAATCTAATATAGGAGGAATAAAATGTTGTAAAATATGATAAAACAATATTGAATAATTTTAAATAATAATATCAAATGAAACTAAACCCTAATGTGTAAGATAAGAGTGAGGAAAATACTCAGCTGATTTGAGAAGACTATCATAGAGTGTCGTAGTTCTAGTCGTGATTTCCAGACATAGGAACAACCACTCAGAAGTCCCGTAAAGGATCTAGATCCCATGACTGAGTGCCCTTGGGAGTGTACTACGCACCCCATGAGGAACCCTAGTATTAGAATCTAGGGCACCCTAGTCCCTAAAAATGCTCAAAATCTAATTTTTTGAGCATCACAAGATATTCTGAAATATTCTATTTGTCACATTGAATCTTCTGAGCTACACCAGATGTATCGAATGATGAAGGATGAAGTAATGACTTGCAAGAGACAAAGAAGTATCAAAATCCTAAAAATAAAATATGCAAAATGAATGGGTTAGACTAACCTCAGCTGCCAAAATAGCGGGCTTACTAACTTGAGAATTGCACTACATTTTAGACCTAAATGTAGTTGTTTGTGTGTGTGTGTGTGTGTACACGCGCATCATGTGCCCTAGGTGCTCTTGTGCCAGTCCACTTTGTGAATTAACGAGCAAATAATAACTTTAGAAAATGTAATAAAATGTTTATGGAATAGAATAGAATCCCTCCCCCTATGTTGTGTGTGTGATGTAGATCTACCTTGTGCCTTGATGATGAGCTATGTGGATACAAGTGAACTATAGATGGATGCAACTCTAGATGGTGATAGTAATGACTAGTGACACTAGGTCCCTCATTATGGTCTCATAACTTTATATTTATAGGGTTCTCTTGGTCTAATTTCGTAATTAACCCAAAATGGCCAACCACAAAAAGATAAGGATGACCAAAATGGCTAGAAAGATCCCAAAAAGTGGTGGGAAAGTAGGAAAAAAGATTGGGGCACCCCGAGTGGGACAAAGGCGCCCAGTACTAGGCTGGGTGCCCCATTTAGGGCTAAAATGATGGGAAAATGATGGAAAGTGATGGGCATGTATGGGTGAAAATGGAATGAAAAATAAAAAATAAGATGGTCAAAAGATGGGATTAATTATTACTTTGTTCACTTAAAAACC
This sequence comes from Taxus chinensis, assembly GCA_019776745.2. Classification (NCBI taxonomy): domain Eukaryota; kingdom Viridiplantae; phylum Streptophyta; class Pinopsida; order Cupressales; family Taxaceae; genus Taxus; species Taxus chinensis. Next base: position 219,125,433 of record CM034157.1, read on the forward strand.
TTCTAAATAGTAGTGTGAGACCGGGATAAATAATGCCTAAAGTGCATGATTTTGTGACTACATTTTTTCCCCACTTTATGTTGGTGAGTGGAAAGCTTGGTAACATAAAGTAGATAGAGATGCGTACCTGATGTCCATGTAGAGTGTAGTAGAAAATGTGCCAAAGGACTAGACAAAAGCATGGAATGTTAAAAAAGATGGAGGACCGTGGATTCCCCCTATAGATGAAAAATGTGCATAAAAAGTGATGAGAGTGAACCTTGGCAAAAATGATGTGTAGTTATTGCCAGTGTGTAATGTACCTGCATGGTTAGTAAAGGTGTGTTGTCAAAATGTGTTGTCTTGTTGTCATTGTTGTTGTTGTTGTTTTTGCCCCCAATTTGACTTCTTGTTTCTCATACTTCAGACTTACAAGGAGAAAATGATCAAGTAGTCAAATATGTATGTATGTAAAAATGACTATGTAAAACACTATGTAAAATGTGCAAGTGTAAAATATTGTACTATGAAAATGGAGCATGTATGTCCATGTCAACAAAATATGGGTACAGAAAGGATGTTAGATGATTACACTCGGACTTGTATTTAAGGAAATCTGTCCCGCTCCTGGGAGATGGGTAGTTCATGCAAACCATAGCTGAATCAAAGTATAGGGAGGAAAATGCTCTATGGGTAACCTCTAACTTCCCTTGAAATGTTTTAAAGATATGTATTTCTTGTTTTTTGGGTGATATGAGAGCCACTGGATAAAGAAGTATCCCAGAGGTACATGGGATGGTTTGAGTCTTTTTGCCCATTTTTTGAAAAAGTTTTGTCAAGGATATATGTCTATTTATATGGTCTATGTGTATAGTTCGTAGACTAGTCTGAAGACACTCAAATGTGTAACCCACAATGTGTTTTGAAGGAACGTGTGAATTCTGTAGATGTAAATGTTGTAAAGGATAGCTCTAAATGATCCCCCCTATTATGGGGGACATTGCATGATGTCCATCTGGATGTAATAAAAAAGACCAAGTATAAATGTATAACTTCTTGGTGGAATAGCCCAAGATTGTCAATGACCACGTTAAATTATTGCTAGCCAAACTGTGTCTGACAATGTTATTTATTCTACACTTTTATTTTAACGAATGACTGTAATATGCAAACAATGTAGTCAAATATGTTACCAAGATGTAAGTCTGTAAAAGGGATTAAATGTCCACAATTTAATGAAAAATCTTAACAAATAGTGTTTGAATGGAAATCACTTAAATGTGTCATGAACATGTGCCACCTGATCCATGTCGAGAAAAAGTGTAGAAACATATCATATACTGCTACGAGTTTTTTGGAAATCTCAGACCCTAGCTAAAGGAGTGTAGGAAGGAAATTCTCTTGTCCTCTAAGTGTTGCTTTGATGAACTTCTTCTAGCATGTTGAAGATATCTAATATGTCAAAATCATGTAGTGAACCAAGGTGAAATGCTATGCCAACTAGCCTGAAACAAAGAAGTGTAGAGAGGATGAATTATAATTCCCTAAGACTAAATGCTTCCCAGAAATGCTAAGGACACCATGTCCTATAAAAAAAATTGTATGGGTTCGTAGACTGGTCTGAATCACTTGCTGTATGTAACTTAATGCCAAAGGAAGGAAAGTGTAATAAATGAATAAACGGTGTAAATATGTTGTGTTAGTATGTAAAACCCTCAATGATTCCCCCCCTCTTTGGGGGTGCATGGACATCACTGTAGGAGAATGCAAGATAGAACCAAAAGAGGACCAACCACCCATAGTAATGGTTTTCCAACCTTGCATGAGAAAAAATGTGCTTGGTAGAAACCAATGCACCATAAACAAAATGTGGATGGCTATCCAAAACAATTGTGTATGTGCGTAACATATGTAGGTAATAAGATGTGTAAAATGATGATGAGATATGTAAGCTATAACAAGGCATGGTTTGTAAACACACAAGTAAGTATATAACATAAGCAGGTTTATAAACATGGGAAATCACTCACAATGTTGTAAGACACTTTGATGCAAGGCCATCATGGTCATAAACAATAGATCCAATAGCATATGTGCACACCAAACATAAGGCAAAGCATACAAGAAAATAATGGAAGACAAGTATAGACAAATTGTAATGTACCCTCATGGAAACATGTAATCCTATAAAACAAGTGTTACACATGTGAGTGAACAGAACGTATAGCATGTTAGAGAAATGTGATGAGTAACCAATATGTCAATGTGTGTATGTAATAGTAATGTAAATACTTAACTACAAAATGAAACAATAACACCTATGATAGACAAATTTGGATGCCCCCAATGACCAGTATAGGAAAGGTAGAAGGTGAGCATCCAAAATGCATGTGTAGAAGAGATGTATCTGTGATCACACTAAACAAAGGTGTGAATGTGCATGTGTGTATGATATAGATAATGACATATAATAAATCAGTCTAACATGTGTACTAAAGTGATCATGAAAAACACTGTAATAACTGTAAGATGTAAATGACCCGTAAGACAATGTATTATGTATGTGGAATGGATGGAATGTGAAGATGGAATGATAAGGTAATGGAACAGTGCTCCCCCCCCCCCATGTGTGGATGGAAGTCGTATGCAAAGGTTCATTTATTTTCCCCCTCGAAACTCAATGAAATGACAGTAAATAAGAGTATGTCATTGGGAAATGGTCAGAAGTGTATAGTGTGTAAAGTATGTAAATGATGTAGTATGAAAAATTGAGAAAAAATTATGGATGTAATGAACCTTATAGTTGAAGAGTATAGTCATGATCTAAATGAGATGAAAAGTGGTTGTGATGAAAATCATAAGGTATATATTATAATGAATGGGATGTCAAAATGATTTATCCCACTACATGTAATATCACTTTCTGATTAAAGGAGGGAAGCGATGATTATCTATAAGCACTACCACTTAAATAATGAAAGGAATATGATGAGATCCCTATTGAATAATCGTATCACTATAAGATGCAAAATAAGAAAGTTCCCAAATGTAACCTAAGGTGTATACTACTACAAGAGGTGAAATGTGCCTAGGTGAGACAGATTTAATAATGTGGATATGATGCACTCGGTGACAAGCATGGATAAAATGGATGTGGTGATCAAAAGCCTAAAGAATATAATTTTGGTTTCCTAAGATGAGGATGAGAAGATGCAAGTAGGTGAATGCAATTGAATGTAGCCTAAAGCGTATGTCACTAAGGGAAATGATGAAGGTGATAGTGGATCCTAAATCATTCACCAAATGTAGGATGAAAAGAGGATGAGAAAATATTTAGCCTATATATGTGCACATAAATTAAAAGATGTGGGATTGAATGGAAAATGCATAGGTCCCATATATAAGGTCTTTTCATATGGTAAGTGCATTATGATTCGAGTAGAATGCGAGTTGTACTAATGCGTCATCTGTAAAGGCAATTGATACATCGCAATTCATTACAAAGAAACGTTAGTGTAGATGATTATGGTGATGAATATGTGTCATTAAATATAGAATATGTTGACAAAAGGCATGCTAAAGTGAGTGTAGGATGAATGTTGTAAAATGTGACGATATAATAAGACAAGATCCAACAAAATGGAATGCCATAACATGAAAATAAAGCTAGATTCAATGTAAAAACTTAAAGGAGATATGTGTAATATGGAAGTAATGATAAATTTCATAGTTTCTAGGATATACTAACATAAGATCATGCCAAAGATAGCCTAAGCAATGTGTGTTGTATATCATGAGGACTAGAATACTAAGAATAATTGTTAGACAATAGATGTATTACATGCAATATCCATGTGAAATGAAAGTGGAATCCAAACTAAATTCTAGTGGCAGTTTAGATGAAATGGTATTCCCTTGAATATTAAAGTGAATCCATATAGGACCATGGAGTGTCATCAGATTGGGAATCACTGATGTATACAATATTGTCCAATGGTATTTCATCAAAGTTCTATAGAACATAACCTCAGAAGTACAAATTGATGAAATGTAAGATTATGTAATATGTGGAAAGCATGCAATTGGGGGGATTAATGTGTAAGGCACCATATACCCCCCAATGGTAGTGGTGGTGGACCTAATATGCGAGTACTGATCAAGGAGATCCCATATCTTTACCAGGATCAAATGGTCTTTTCTGAATGAATGATTTAACTTGGTAGGCTAATGCTACTGTTGATATGTAATAAGCCATTGTGACGTTCACTAGATATGAGTGACATCATATTTCATCCAGTAATTTCTCTTTCTACGGGATAGGCTGAAACCTATGTGGGTACTGTCATCACCAATCCGGCACTATGATAATTCTTCACCGGGAACTCCTCGTGCTATGATTATTTACTAATGCACAGCCTTTAGTTTGGTGGATGTAATCTGGAAACAAAACAACAAACATAACACAAGAATACCATAGACTATGATAAGAAGGAATGATGACAAATCTGAAATATCAGTGTAAATTATAATATTAACATGAAATTGTTACAATCTCACCCATGAGGTACTTCAAGTGTTATTAACTTCACTTGCCTTCAACAAGACTATGGGAGAAACTTTACAATTACACCTCTTGATGGCTTCTTCAACACACCTTTAACTGATGGCTTCCTTCGCACACTTCCTACAATATTTCTCACTACTTCTTTCTATGCTAAATGAGGGGGGTGGCCTCTCTATTTATAGAACTTCCAGGCTTATCCATCTTATCTCTAAGATAGGATAAGAAATCCACTCTGACGAATCATATTCCATACCTTAACTCTTATCTGTACATGTAAGCTTATCTTGTTAAGATAAGATAAACCTTATCATTTTACATGGGTTCCACATTTTTAGACATTTTACAAATAAAATACACAAAATATTTATGACCTCACTCCTTGTCCTTATTACCAATATAATATTTCTAATTCCTAATCATGTAGACCCTACTTCTCTAATTACCCAAACTTTGACATTTTAACATTACCGGACCACTTACGACAAATATTTACTTTTTACAACATTCCTATTGTACTTTGACTGTTACCGTACTCCACATTATTGGCGGCACCGTACTGACGGCGCCGTTATCTTCTATCAGACGCTACTACTAATTATACTTAACAACATCCTATTCCTAATACATACATTAATGAAATAGAAATTATGGAGGAAAATTTTAGTGTCGACATCTTCCCCCTTCCTAGCTTCTACTCCGTCCTCGGAGTAGACTATTCTGGTGCTTGGAAAATCTTCAACTTGTCGTGGTTGACCCATTTCGTAATGGGAGTGCCATCCAATTCCTCCAGTCGATACGTACCATTTTCATGCACAGCTGCTATTTTGTAGGGCCCCATCCATTTTGGAAGAAATTTTCTCTGTCTTCTTTTTTTGTATCTGGAATCATATACTAGAACCAAGTCATTCACATGAAATGGAGACCACCGGATCTTTTGATCAAAGTATTCCTTCTGCTTCATTTTCTTCTTATGGCTTGTATCCTTTGCTATTTCCCTCATTTCCTCTAGCAAATGAAGATGTACCAACCTTTCTTTTACTGAATCACTTTCATCCATCCTTTCATTTTTCATAACTCTCACAGTGGGAATATCAAACTCAATAGGAAGAACTGGATCAATGCCATAAGCCAACTGAAATGGGGAGTATCCTGTTGCTGACTTTGATGTTGCCCTATATGCCCACAATGCTGCATGAATCCTTTTATCCCATTTATGTACCTGCAAGGCTGCATCTTTTGCTAGAATTTGACACAACACAAAATTTGTTCGTTCCACCTGTCCATTTGTGCTTGGCTTGTATGTTGTTGCCTTCCTGTGCTTAATAGAAAACTTATTGACTAGGGCTTCTACCACCTCATTAATGAAGTGGCTTCCTTGATCTGTTACAATTTCTAATGGACAACCAAATCTGGTGACAATGCGTTCATATATGAACCTTGCCACTTCATCCATGGAAGCTGTTTTCAATGGCCTAGCTTCAACCCACTTGGTTAAATAATCTGTGGCAACTACAATATACTTATTTTGGCGTGGGGTAGTTGGAAGTGGACCTACAATGTCTATTCCCCACTTTTCAAAGGGACCAAGTGGAAGAATAGGACATAATGGAGCTGATGAAGTCTTACGGTTACCATGTGTTTGACAAATATCACATGTCTTACAATAATTATAACAATCTCTAAAAAGAGTGGGCCAGTGATAACCTGCATCCAAGATCCTTCTTGCTGTAAGTTGTCCAGAGAAGTGCCCTCCACATGTACCATTGTGGAATTCTTCTAGCAGCTCCTTCCCTTGATCACGTCCAACTGCCCTCTTGTACTGTCCATCAGGTCCTATTCGAAATAATACTCCATGCAGAATAGAATATGGATGACTGGCTTGAGTAATCTTCCTCTTAGTCTTTGCATTGGCACCATCAGGAAACTTGAATTCATTCAGATAATTCCAAATATCTATGTATTCACTAGGGATTGTGTCAAGGGATAACAATGCTGCATCGGGGAAATCATCATCATCACAAGATGATCCTAAACCATCATAGGCTCGAGAGAGTGCATCTGCATTGACATGCTTCTTTCCTGGCCTATCTATAATATCAAATTCAAATTCTTGTAGCAAAATTATCCATCTTGCTATCCTCCCTGATGGGTTAGGCTTATTTACAATATATTTTAGAGCCTGATGATCTGTTACAACTATAAATTTTTACCCTAGCAAGTAATTTCTAAACTTCTTTACAGCAAAAATGATAGCTAGAGCCTCTTTTTCAGTTACAGTATAATTTACCTCAGCACTGCTCATTTGTCTGCTCCCAAAGTAAATTGGATGATCATTCCCATTTTCATCCTTTTGGCTCAAAGTACTTCCTAGTGCTGCATCTGAGGCATCAGTGTACACAATGAATGGCTTGCTCCAATCTGGATTCTTTAAAACAGGTGAAGACACCAGGGCTTCCTTCAGTTGTCCAAAAGCTTCATGCGCCTTATTTCCTGGTTCATAAGTAACATCCTTCTTCAAGAACTGGGTTAGTGGCTGTGCAATCTTTGAGAAATTCTTGATGAACCTTCTATAGTAACCCACATGGCCTAAAAATGATCTCAACTTACTTCTATTCATAGGAAATGGTAAATCTTTGATTTTTGAAACTTTATCAGGATCAGTACCAATACCATCTCTGGATACAACATGCCCTAACAAAACACCTTTAGAACATCCAAAGACACACTTTGTAGGGTTTAGTGAGGCTTGTGCTTCATCTAACCTTTGAAATGCTGTCTCCATCTGGTGCAGGTGGTCCAACTTGCTCCCATAGATGCAAAAATCATCCAGAAATACTCTGATGAAGGTCCCAATGTAGGGTTCAAACACCCTATTCATCAAACGCTGGAATGTTGCTGGAGCATTACACAACCCAAAAGGCATAACTCTATAAGCAAACGTTCCCCAAGGAGTGGTGAACGTGGTCTTCAGCTGATCTTTCTCTGCTATACGAACTTGGTTGTAGCCGCTATATCCATCAGCAAAACTATAGCACTCCTGGCCAGCTACTTCGTCCAAGATCTGATCTGAAAATGGAAGAGGGTAATGATCCTTCTTTGTTGCCTTATTGAGCTTCCTGTAATCAACACAAATGCGTAGCTTCCCATTCTTTTTTATTGAGATCACAATGGGAGAAACCCATTCTGAATTCTCCACAGCAAATATGAATCCTGCATCAAGCAACTTATCTATTTCTTCTTTTACAGTCTTGGAAAAATTAGGATTCATTCTATATGGCATTTGCTTTATGGGCTTAGCACCATCTACCAGCTCAATACAATGTTCTACCCAACTTACTTGACGGAGTTCCTTGTAATCAAAAGTGAATAGGTGTATGTACCTTCGAAAGAGCTGGAGGTAGGATTCCTTCTCACTCTCCATCACAGCATCACCAATCTTTATTTGTTGGAGACGATCATCAACTTCTTCTTCAGATAATTTTATGGGGTCATGAGTTGGTGTGACTGGAAGGATATCCATGACTGAAACATCCACCTCACTTTCTTCATCTTCAGTGTCCACTTCACTGGTACTAGAGTAATCAGAGGATGTCCAATCATCAGTTTCATCACTTGAATCCACAGGTTCTACCTTATGATGTCGAGGGATCACATTTATCTTCACCCTCTCTCTACCACGTCCAAGTGTCATGAAACCTTCATTCCAGTAGTTTCTTGCATGAACTCTCCTTAGCCATGGTCTTCCCACAACATTGGGTATGCAACAGTACCATTTTTCATCACCTGAAAGTCTACCACACATACAACACCCATAACAGATATTGCCACATTTGAAACTACACCTTCTGGTTTAGTTTTTCCCTTATTTAATGACCTTAACATAAGTGTTGAGGGGCGATCAATTTTTAAACCCAACATATTCATTACAGACTCAGTCATTACATTAACTGCAGCACCTCCATCAACTAAGACATCATGAATTGAAATACCATTACATAATACCTCAGCTTGTGGAGCATAGGGATCTGCCTCTGCCTCCAAAATAGGGACCTCAACCTCCTTCCTTCTTCGAGCATTGAGTCCACCTCGCAACTCCCGCCTCTTCTCAGAAGACATAGCCAAGAGTTGACCATATGTAATATTTGCAGGATCCTTTTGGACAGATCTTCTAAGATGGAGTATGGTCCTTGCCCCTGTGAAATCAGAAAATCCTGCACACCCAACTTTCTTCTCCTATGTTTCTTACTAGTTTCTCCTTTCATCTTCTTAGGATCATTTCCATCTTGATTATCTTTTTCTTTCTTTCTTTTTGTTACAAACACATCTACTTCATTATTTCTGCTCTTATCTACTACATCAAAAGAATTCACAGGTGCTTTTCCTTTATCATTATCTCCCTTACCAGATGTAGAAGCTCTATCTGGACAATTATACTTATAATGACCCTTTTTATAACAACCATAACAAACAACTTCAGAAATATTTCTTTTTGGACCTCTATCTCCTCCCTGAGAACTAAATTCCTTTCCTTGAAGAAGATTAATAGTTAACTGACCCATCTTTTTGAGCAGATCTTCATACTCAGTAGATGTACTAGGAGAAATATTTGTGCTCACCGGGAGTGGTTGTGGATTCAGGACCAAAGGTGCTGGTGTAGGCTCTACTTTAGCAACAATTTCTTTGGGCTCCTCTTCCATGCTTTCTTCTTGCCTTCTTGCAATCTCCTTTGCTTGTTCAATGGTAGCTGGGCGGTCATACTTCACTCGTTGTCTGATCTCTGGCTTCATCCCAAGAATGAAGTGCTTACAGAGGAGATTATCCATGTGCCATTCATCAACCCATCCGCTAGTCCTTCCTTTCGGATCTGGGCATCGAGCTTCCTCCTTAGCTCTAGAACACGAGCATGATAATCCCTTATCTTCTCCTTCTCTCCTTGGGATAGCTTTGTGATCTCGATCATGAGATCTGCATATTTCTGTTGTTCACCAAATTCTTCAAGAAAACTTTCAGTTAATAAATCCCATGAATTTTTCACATTATCACCTAGTGTTTCAAACCACCTAAGTGCTGAACCATCCAAAAAGGTAGGAAAAAATTCAGTCCATTGTTCCCTTCTTATAAGGCCATTACAAATACAAGATCGTTTAAAATCTTGAATGAAAGAAGAAGCATCTTCATTAGATTGAGCTGAAAAAACAGGAATCTTTCCCATTTTCAAAAGTAACCACCGTGAAATACCAACCCACAAGTACAATCAACAAGACTTATGTGTTCACAAATAATTGGAATCACTATACTAGAAAGTGACTTTACACCTTTCTACAGTAAAATAGAAATGACCACTGTAAACTATGGTAAAACTTGACTTACTACGGTAAAAACTGACTTTACTGTGGTAAACACTATTCACGGTAAAAAGTGAAGTTACTGCGATAAATACTATTCACGGTAAAAAGTGACTTTACTGCGGTAATTACTATTCCCAGCAAAAAGGACTTTACCAGGGTAAATACTATTTATGGCAAAAATGACTTTAACATGGTAACTACTATTCACAGTAAAAATGACTTTACCATGGTAACTACTATGCACAGTAAAAACAAGGTTACCCTCCAAAAAATTTTTGACTAAGTGGGAATATCTCTCCAGAAAATCCACCAATGAGGAATGGTCCCGGCAACGGAACCAAAATGTCATCACCAATCCGGCACTATGATAATTCTTCACCGGGAACTCCTCGTGCTATGATTATTTACTAATGCACAGCCTTTAGTTTGGTGGATGTAATCTGGAAACAAAACAACAACCGAACACAAGAATACCATTGACTATGATAAGACAGAATGACGACAAATCTGAAATATCAAAATAAATTATAATATTAACATGAAATTGTTACAATCTCACCCATGAGGTACCAAGTGTTATACTTCAACAAGACTATGGGAGAAACTTTACAATTACACCTCTTGATGGCTTCTTCAACACACCTTTAACTGATGGCTTCCTTCGCACACTTCCTACAATATTTCTCACTACTTCTTTCTATGCTAAATGAGGGGGGTGGCCTCTCTATTTATAGAACTTCCAGGCTTATCCATCTTATCTCTAAGATAGGATAAGAAATCCACTCTGACGAATCATATTCCATACCTTAACTCTTATCTGTACATGTAGGCTTATCTGTTAAGATAAGATAAACCTTATCATTTTACATGGGTTCCACATTTTTAGACTTTTTACAAATAAAATACACAAAATATTTATGACCTCACTCCTTGTCCTTATTACCCATATAATATTTCTAATTCCTAATCATGTAGACCCTACTTCTCTAATTACCCAAACTTTGACATTTTAACATTACCGGGCCACTTACGACAAATATTTACTTTTTACAACATTCCTATTGTACTTTGACTGTTACCGTACTCCACATTATTGGCGACACCGTACTGATGGCGCCGTTATCTTCTATCAGACGCTACTACTAATTATACTTAACAACATCCTATTCCTAATACATACATTAATGAAATAGAAATTATGGAGGAAAATTTTAGTGTCGACAGTATCAATGAGTGATAATTTTTGTATAACCTAGGAAAGAGATATTACAAATTATAATACGTCCAAAAGGTATAGGAAAATATATATTTGTATGATTCAGATCTATGTTACCCCAACATAGTCCAGCTAGGATTGTCCTAATGTGAGTGGCGCAGTAGTAGGAGTAAGTGTAAGAAAAACATCAAGATGAAAGCACAAAAAAGTCCATAAGAGGTTGATTCTGAAATGGAGTGGGCCATGGTATAAATGAGGGTGGTATGGTGGTGAATGAATATCATAAATGAAAAAACCTAGGTGGGCTAAGCCCGCGTGTTTATATATGGTTTCAGGTGAAGTAGGATATATTAAGATTTTCTCCTTGTATGAAGCTTGTATGAATAATGTGCAAGTGAATGGTGGGAGGATGGGACTGAATGAGGATGAAAAATGTCTAAAGTAGTGTCCTAACCAGGGGACATTGACGAGTCTGATATGGAATATTAGTTTTATTAGTGACCTGGAGAAGGTTGCGACTTCTAGTAAAAAAAATGAATAGCCCTCAAGTGGCCACCTTAAAGTGAGGTGGGTAATTCCATAGCTTGAGGCTCTTCTGTAGTATCAATGTAAGGAATAGGAAGACTAGTGTTAAGGTCATGGACACAATATTGAAATGGGTCATGGTCTTGAAATATAGTATACTCAATGCATTCATGTAATAACTTAACATAATAATGGACTGTAAAAGCAACAACATGCATGGCATGGAGCCATGGCCTACCCAACAAATAATTATATGAGATGTGAAAATCTATAACAAATAAAAATTTAGGGAGAGTTTTGGGACTAAGAGTAATGGGCAAGGTAACATGACCAAGACATGGGTTGAATGGTCCCATCATAAGAATCTTGAAATTCAGGACTAATGTCACTAGCAGAGAGACCTAAAGCTTGAAGGAATGACATAGGTTACAATTAATCTTATAACCATTATCAATTAGATTGTGTTTGACACCAACATTATAAATGTGATACATAATATGGAGGTGTGTGTCAATATCAAAGGGATGAATATCAACAGGAGGATTATCCTTAAATGTTATAAGTTGTGAGAATGCATCGAAAAAATGTGTTATACATGGAATCCAGATGCATGTCAATAGAAACATTTGTAGTAGCAAAAATATGTTGAACATGATGAAGCAAATCAGGATGAGTAAGAAAATAATCATTTCTAGAGATACTAATGATGGCTAAATGCAAGTACAAACCCTAGGAGGTGCTATGAAGAAACGAAGGGTTACACCAAAATGATTAACTAAAATTAACTAAACTATTAGAAATGTAATAATGGTTAATCTAATATAGGAGGATTAAAATGTTGTAAAATATGATAAAACTGTACAGGATGATTTTAAATAATCATATAAAATGATATTAAACCCTAATGTGCAAGAGAAGAGTGAGGAAAAGACTCAGGTGATTTGAAAAGACTTTCATAGAGTTTCGTAGGTCTGATCATGAATTCTAGAAGTAGGAACGACCACTCAAAATTCCTGTTAAGGCTAGATCTAGAGGATCTAAGCATACTGGAGCAACCAGGGGGGTATTGTGGTGCTCCGGAGCACCCTGGTATAGTAGAATAGGAACCCTAGTCACTGAAAATGCTCAGAATATGATTCTTTCAATGTCACAAGATACTCTAAAATATTCTTTTTCTGTCACACTAGAAATGTTTGAAGCTGCACCAAATGTAAGAATGTAATGATGAAATAATGACCTACAAGAGACAAAGAAGTATCAAAACCCTAAAAATAAAGATGCAAATGAATGGGTCAAACTGACCTCAGTTGCCACAACAGTGGGCTTACTAATCTAAGCGTTTCACTACATTTCAGACCTGAATGTAGTTTTGGTGTGTGTGTGCATGTTGTGCCCTAGGTACTCTTGTGCCAGTCACACTTTGTGAAGTAGCGAGAAATAATAACTATAGAAAATGTAATAACATGTGTGCATGGAATAGAATAGAATCCTCCCCCTATGTTGTGTGTGTTGATGCAGATCTCCTAGCCTTGATGCATGACACTATGTGGATGCAAGTGATGCATGGAAACTCTAGATGGAGTGATAGTAGTATAGTGATGCTAGGACCCTCATTATGGTCTCATAACTTTATATTTATAGGGTTCTCTTGATCTAATTTTGTAATTAACCCTGACATGGCCAACTAGGAAAAAGATAAGGATGAAAAATGGCTAGAAAGTTCCCAAAAAGTGGTGGGAAAGTAAAAAAAGGATAAGAGGCACCCAAGGTGGGACCAAGGCACCCCAGGTGCCCTTGTACAGGCTTGGGCGCCCCAGTTTAGCTAAAATGAAGCAAAAGTTTCAAAACAAGTTGGGCATGTATATGAAAAATATTTGGGAATGATCAAATAAAATAAAATAAGATGGCCAAAAGATGGGATTAATTAGTACTTTCTTCACTTAAGAACATTCTAAATAGTAGTATAAGATTGGGATAAATAATGCCTAAAGTGCATGATTTCATGTCTATATTTCACTTTATGTTGGTAACTGCAAAACGATAAAATAAAGTAGATAAAGAGTGGTCCTAATATCCATGTAGATTGTGTAAGTAAACATTGATTGAATTAGACTCAAGCTGGAATTTTCATTTTTTAAAAATTAGGAGCATGGATAAGTTTTAAAAGAAAATTTGCATAAAATTCATTTTGACTTAGGGAAAAGCACATTAAGAAATTTATGTTTGTTGCAGTAGTGTACCTACTCTTTCCAAGGTTAGTAAAGCTAAAATTCCTATTAGCAATGTAGTTTCATTATGATATATCATAGTTGTATAAACTTGTTATCCTAATCACTACTTGTTTCTCATATGACATAGACCTTTGAGTATAAAATATCAAGTTAGTAAAATCACAGGGTAATGCATCATTAAAAATGTTGTACTAATGCCCTACTATCATGTTGAAAAAAATAAACTGTGTAAAGTAAAATTTGAAATATGGGTGAATGTGAAAAAATTTATATGGAACATTACACCTGATCACTTTGTCGATGAGAAAGAGTGTATTAAGGTATCCTTTACTAAAACAAGTTCAAATTTGGATCGCATACCCTATGAAGAAGTATAGGAACTAAACCATTTGTATCCTCAGAATGACTTTAACCGCTTCTAGTTAAAATGTACGAGGAATATTTGAACTGTTCTATTTTTGGGAAATTTGATGCCAGATGAAGTATCTTCACCTTGGGGTACACCCACTGAACCCCCATCTTTGTAACTAAGAAGTAGAATTCTGAAGCTATGCATCAATTATAAGGTCTTAATAGATTCCAATTATTTATGGATCCCCTTCCAAGAACTGAATTAATGTTATCATCAATGTGTGGAACATCATTTTATATAATATATTGTGATTAGGATAAAACCATCAATGATTAGAGAATTAAGGATGCGATATATACGATGTCGATTTAGAAAGATATAATTTGAGCACCATTGTTCTTCATTGATGGACCAACTCAAATTTAACCGTTGTATGAATTTAATAAATGATCCCTACAGGGGGAATAGGTAAAAAATGTTTTAGTAGATATTCTTGGCATGACAAAAGGGAATTTATGCCAAAACAATTGTTCAAGTCCATAATGGGGAACATCTATGCAATGTAATAAGAAGTGAGATAAATTGGTTGACGCAAACATGACCTTATGGTAAGAACTTCCAAGAAAAGTTTTGGTAAATATGCAAGAAAACAAGTAGATGGGACACATTTTAATGAGTTTCAAACATGGGATTCACTATAGATCCATCAAAAGACACTCAAGGCCAAAATGGCATGGCACCGCAAATAGTAGATCAAGTTAAGAAGTTTCCAAGAATGGGCTTGGAAAATCCTGTATAGATGGCGTTCAAAAACAAACAAGTCAAAGTCATGGAAACATATTATTAAAAAAAGGATGCAGAAACATGTTTGTCTGAAATCAATGCATGTGAACACCCATTTCACATGTTGACTCTAGCGATTTCTAAATATGTAAAAGCTTGTAAGTAAAAAATTAGTATCCTTGTATGCTAACTGTACAAAATGAAAATAACACCTAGTAAGGTATTAAATGTGGATAACCCTTTATCTATCGATAATATTTAGCAAAATGACCAGGTTGTGATTTTCTCAGCATATGCATGTGTGTATGCTAATGACAAAAAAATGAGTCTGAATTATGTTGTAGTAACTTAGTGTTGTTGTCATTGTGGCACAAAACAAGTCTAGTAAAATTGTTCTTGTTTAGCCCCCAAGAATATGCAGTATAATATGAATGGATGGAATGGAATGTAAGATGGAATTATATTTTCACTAGCCAAATGGAAGTGTATCCAGTGAGGTTCATTTTTCCCCCTTAGTAGTCAAGAATGAATGCGTAAACTTAAAGATGGTTTATTTTTTTTTGGAAATATGAATTTGATAACTGTTATAAAGGTATAATGAACTAATGAGTGTGTATGATGCGCTAAGTCGATGAATGTGACATTCCAGATCACTTTATAACCCAATTAAGATGAAAAAGAAATAAACCAAATGGTTGTTTCTTATTACCAGAGTTAAATCTATTTATTTCTAAGTGAAATCCTTTTCTAAGTCTATGGAATGTACATATAAAATTTTGGACCTTATAACAGAATGAATACCACATCTTGTTGAATGTATTTTCTTTCTATCCCTAAGCATGGAAAAATAGATGAAAGGATGAAGATGAGCTGATGTTAATTTATCCAAATTTTATACCACTATCAAAGTGAAAAGGGAATGGTGATGTAAAGGTGTATGCTTCCTAAGAAAAGATGAGGATTGGGGTGGCTATTTTAACTATACCATCCTATATATTTGATAATGTCAGGTGACAATTTAACCTAAACATATGTAACGAATGTGGGAAATGTCTTGTGAGAAATAAAATTGTAGGAGGAAATGTCAAGCATGATGAGTGTAAGGTCCATTCAATTGGTAAAGTCCCTTGATGTCCACTTGAGTATGGAGTTTGAGCAATAAATGCAACATAAAGGGTGGTGAGTAATCAAACGTAGAAGAAATCATAAATAAATGACCAGTGGTGCTTGAAAATGGGATGCTATATGTGTAGTGTGGGAAATGTAGTGTAGGATGAGTAGCATTACAATAGGGTATGTAAAATGATCTCTCCATTTTCTTAAAAGTTGAATAAGCTAGGAAGGTTATGCAAAAATGATGAATTTTAGTATCCATATGTAATGGAATCTAGTGAAAATATGTAGAATCAAAAATTATGAAAGTATATGTGAAGATGAATGACACATGGATGTAGGATGATCAGACAAAATGAGTAGTTATGGTAAAGTAAGTCTAGACCCTATATAATACTAAACCATTAGATTGAAAAATGCACATGAATGTATGGAAACAGATGTAAACACCATTTCATTTGGTAGATGAATAATGTAGTATGTATAAGATAGATGATGTATAAATGTTACTAGATGAGGGATGTATAAATTAATGTAGCATGTAGGCTATGTATAGAAATGTCATGTAAATGTGTATGTCTAGGCATGTAGGATGAAAGTATATATGATAGCAATGTAAGTATTTTATACCCTATAGTGTAGTGTGTGGGCTTCATGTAATCATATAATCCTTCAACTGAAAAGTGGGTAAGTGCACCAAGTTGGGGGGCCAAAAGGGGGTCTTAAGTGGACATATTTTTCTGAAAAAAAAACTTCAACGTGTACGAGTTTTTTGAAATAGTTACACTCAAAATTAGAAGATGTTGTAGAAACATGAATCATAGAATTTTGAGTCTAGTTTCTAAGCTACTAAATTTTATTGAAAATGGATAAGTTTAAGTGGGTAAAACAACTAAAATACCAACAGATGCTCTTGTTTTTGTTAAAAAAACATAATAGAGTGACTTTCGTGCCCCCCACCATTTTTTGAGCACTATTTAGTATTTTTGAAAACCCTTTGGTAGAAAGATAGCTAGGAGCATCTAGTTTGGGCTCCATTTTTTTAGATTTTTTTAGTGAATATTTTTTTATTTATGATTTTTCTAGTACAGAATTTTTATGTTTTAAAAAATAACAGAGCTCTGACCATGCCCCCTCCTAAATACCTCAAAAAATATCAAAAATTATATTTTTTTTTGAATATGTATAGAATTATGCCTAGTTTGGGCGAGTATAATTTTTTTTTAATTCCGATCACCCAAAAAAAGATACACCATGAAAGATAGACATATTTACACTTCAAAAAATAGCTATAAAAAGGCATAGTTAGAAAATAAATAATATGGAAACCTTATATTAGTCAGAAAATTTGAAAAATTATATTTTTAGAAAGAAGAGACTTTGCTCTACGTTGTGGTATAATTTTTTAAAATGGATCGATTGTTTTATTTTGATTTATCATAGAGGAAGTGGAATTTTTACATTTTCTTGTAAAAACACATTGTTTGTTGTGTTTGTGCAGGTCCATGCCTCAGGCTTGGGGATCCAAACTGGATCCCAAGCCTTGAGGCATGGACTGGAAAAAGAGAAAACACAAAATCCGTACGTGTTACATAACGCGTATGCATTCTTGTGTAGTATAATCATTATGCATGATTTTGACATGCTTTTATTTACTTAAATAAATGTTTAATAAAATATAAATAATAATAAATGAAAACTTATACTTTAAATTTATTTATGTAAATATAAGAAATTAGGGTCACTCTGCACCTTATGGAATTAGTCTCAAAGCTCCATGAGTCATGGTTTAGGAGATAGTTTTTTAAAGTATAATCATGGTCAGTACATAGGTAATTTTTCAGGATTTCAACATTCAGCCTAAATATTTTAGTGTTTAACTTTTACAATTGAAACCGTAAACCATAGGCCATAAACCTAAACAACTAAAATTGTAAACCTTGAGCCCTAAACTAAACCATAAACCTTTAACCATGATCCATAGACCCTAAAACTTAAACCCTAAACCTTAGAAATTCATCCCTTAAGCCCTAAACCTTGAGCCTTAAGCCCTAAACCCTAAGCCATTAAACCCTAAACAATAAACCATGAGCCCTAAATGCTAAACCCTAAACTAAACCTAAAAACTAAATCTTAAACCCTAAACCCTGACCCCTAAACCCTTCACCCTAAGCCTTAAAACCAAATCCTAAACCCTAAACCCTAATGAACCCTAACCCTTATTCTTGAGCCCTAAAATATAAACCCTAAACCCTGACCATATACCCTAAGCCCTAAGCCCTAAACCTTTAACCATGATCTCTAGACCCTAAAACCATAAACCCTAAACCCTAAAACATAATTCATCCCTTACCTATGGGCCCTAAACCCTGAGCCTTAAGCCCTAAACCCTAAGCCATAAGCCCTAAACCCTAAACCATGAACCATGAACCCTAAAATGCTAAACCCTAAACCTTGAACCATAAAAACTAAATCCTAAACCCTAAACCCTAAACCTCTAAACCCTAAACCTTAAAAAATGAATCCTAAACCCTAAGCCTTGAACCCTACACCCTTATCCATGAGCCCTAAAATCTAAACCCTAAACCCTAGACCATATACCCTAAGCCCTAAGCCCTGAAACCTAAACCCTAAATAAACCCTAAAACCTAAATCATAAACCCCAAGCCCTAAACCATAAACCCTAAACCTTAATCCCTAAACATTAAATCATAAACCATAAAATAAACCTTAATCCCTAAACATTAAATCCTAAACCCTAAACCTTGAACCTAAACCCTAAAACCTAAACTGTAAACCATACACGCTTATTCCTGAACACTAAATCCTTAACCCAAAACCTGAAACCCTAAATCCTAAACCTGAAACCCTAAATCCTTAACCTTGATCCATAAACCCTAACCATAAACACTAAACCCTAAACTCTAAACCTGAAACCTAAATCCTAAACCATTAAACCTTGAACCCTGAACCCTAAACCTTAAACCCTAAACTATGATCCCTAAACCCTAAACCCCAAACCATATGTCATCAATATTTCCTAGTCTCATGCCTAGAACCATCATTGAGTTTGCTTATAGATCTACCTTGTTTATGAGAGGTGGGACAAGTAACTAAATGGATATGACATCTACCTTGTGCTTGTAATGCATATATTACACATCTCTTCCAAACTTGTTTCTCCCCACATATACTTGTGCTCTTGAATGTAAATTTATTCACACTCTGAAAAAAATTTCACATTTCTCATATTTCCATGTATGGTATTATGCAAGCTAGGATGACCCATTGGAAGCTGGAAAAAATAACCATCACAACAAAAAAACTAATTTTAAAGGAAACAAAAGAAATATAGAGAATATATCAATGCAGAGGTGTAGTATCATAATTGAATTTCCTGTAGTATCCTCTCCTCTGGAGAAAGAAAAATTTCAAGTTTTCTACTAGAATGGATAATAAATTTGAAAGAACTTCCTAAGGTGTTCAAAATAAGCATAGAAATAGAGGAATGGCTAAGAACACTAAGTGGTTATCAATCACCTAGTAAATCTTTCTTGTTTAGTTCTAAATGGGAGTTACCTAGACTACAATTTAGTGACCTTCCATTCATTGATAATTCCTTATATGATAAACCCATGGATGTTTTCAAAATCCCCTGAAAAAAAAAGATAGGGGTAGTCATCAATCCTAGTGAAGGGTGTGATGTGATTTCCAAGTAACTTGAAATTCATATAGATTTAGATGTCATAACATGAATTTACAAATATCTCTATCATTATAAATTTGTGTATGGTTCCAACATTCTAGGAAGTGTAAAACAAGTGGATAGAGTTCAGGTATAGAATTGGTTTCCCTAGTATTTTCTTGAAGCCTACATTGAAGCTCTTACGCCTATTAGGAGGTGAATCCCCCTCAAACCAAAAACTTTCAAGTAGGAGGTTAATAGGTGACTCTGTTTTTGATAAAGATTGACTGGTGAGGGGAAGTATAAGGGTTAGTCCTAATTTTGTAATGGGTACAAAGAACATGTAATGAGTGATTTGGGTCGGGCAGAAGGGGTAATCCAGGTGGGGAATTCAAACACATGCACACTATAAAATGTAGACAACCTCACTATCCATGAAGAGATTAACAAACTCTAAATGTTCAAAGGTGAACTCTATCCAAACAAGGTTGAATGATTTTGGTCTAGGTATCCAAGGTCTAAATATTTCATGAATTTAAAAATAAGGGTACTCTAGGATTTTTGGAATGATTATTCCAGCTGTTATCCAAATGATAACACCAATGCACTTGGGTTTACCCAAGATACAATAGGCCTTGACATTAGGATTCAACAAGGTTATAAGCTAAACAACACAAGTAACAACATCATTCAAGGTATATGTGAGGAGGATACAATTACTAAGAAAATTTCCAAACTACATCAATGACAGGTTAATGGTAAATAGGTAATAGGGCATAAGTATTTAAGGCCACAGGTATAACAACAAAAACATGTCCCTAAGTGAATGGTCAATTGAGGAAATACCTTTCCTATAATTAGTGGCTTGAACTAGATGAGATGTTATCCTTCAGGTCTTAGAGCTTAAGGATTCTTCTTTAGGGACATCCATGGTCAGGTATGATGTCCTTCAATTTCATGCTTCCATGCTTGAAATTTTCCTTAAATCCCTTGTTACTTTGATAGACATTATAAGTGAATTATGCTGGTTATAGGGTGACCACATTATTAGCTTATGCGTGCCAAATGATGTCACATTGTATATAATTTTTTCTATGATCATCATGAAATTACTTGCCAATATTACAAAGGGATTTCATTACGGACCTTTGATGTATAGAAAATGATGAATTTACATATGATTTTCACTTGAAATTTATATTTATTGTAAAGTTTTCTTGGAAGCCTCTAGCCATGTGTAATGGCTTTAAAATGATGTATGGTTAGTTTAGATTTTATTATATTGATGTTATGGAAAATATACATAGGCATGGTTGAGGATGTTTTCACCCATTGAAGGAGTCAATTATCCACTATTGTCTAATGTTGACGGAAACTAGATGTGAGAGGTATGGTCAATCAACGTTATTTCAAATGGCCGAATCAGGTCAGTTTCCATTGTTGTAAAATGTAAAACCATGGAAACTATATGTTCAGGCATGGAGATGAGTTCAGATGTAGGAATGGTACAGTCAAATGTAGCCTTATGGTTGGATGAATATAAGGATTGTTTACTGTATTGGTGTCATTTCCCTCCATTTTCAGGCATGGTTGAGTTGACAAATTTCCAAGTTATTGTTTTTATGGAAATTAGATTATTTAGGCATGATTTGTTTGCATGTTATTTGTGAAATGAAATGATGTTATGGTGAATTATTCAAAACCTTTCTAATGTATTGATATTATGGAAATAGATGATGTATGGTAGGAGTTTAAATAGGAAGTTTGTTTTGATTGAAATTTCCAAGTTAGGTTGGTTGTATGGAACCTTTAAATGATGATGTACAAAGGTGATGTATATTTTTGGTTTAATTTAACTTTCAAATTATTGTTTTTATGGAAACTAACTAGAATATTTTTATTTGATGGGGGGAAAACCTATGATGGGTTAAACATGGGGAGTGGTCCGAGCTATTCTCAAAGGGAATTTATGTCCTAATAGTGCTACATACATATTCTTGCAAAATATCTTCAAGCTGATGTAGGTAATTAGATTGGGTAAGGCAAGATGATGCAATTAGGAAATGTTGAATGTGAAATAGGTAATAGATAAGGTAGGTTACGCGTAAGCATATAGGTGATTAAGTTTTGATGATCTTGTCCACTTGAACTTCGCATACCATGTGCAGGACCTTAGAGCTGAACTCAAGGAATAAAAATATGCCCAAGTTGGCAATGAACATGAGTGTAGAACCCTAAATTTACTTTGAACATAAGTCCCTACATAAACTCAAGATATTCCCCAACTTAGGTCTAAAGGTGATAGATGGCAGATAGACACCAAAATTGGGTCACACTCCCCTTGGTCCCTCGATAAATAAATACCTTGAACACATCACCTAGCCATGGCCCCCTTCACCTCACTATAATATTAATTTAATTATTAAAATTAAATTAATTCATTATCCTCACCATATTTATTATTTAAATATCCTAATTGGGATAATGCCCACATATCCACCTCACTTAGACACCTCATCAAGCCACCTCACCCTAAGACCTATTCTTAGTAAGTTACCATAACTAACTAAGACTTACCCAAACCCTAAAAATCAATGCCTACATTCCCTCTAACCACATTCCCACATGCTTAAAAGAAGCTTCCATCCTAATCCGCGGGCCAACACATGAGATCCCAGAAAATCAAGGGGATCTTCCTAGTTTAGTAAACCTAGAAAATCCCACCCTAACCGATGCCAGTTACCCTTAACCGCTACCGGTTAAGCCGGAACCACCGTCGGTCACCTTTTAATCCCCAAAACAACCTTATTTTTGAGGTTGGCAAAAGTTGGCAGATTCCGGAGAGATATCACATATTTTGAGAATAAATTTCTGTGAGAACACGCATGCAAGGAAGGAGATCAAGAATTTTCTCTTGCACAGACATCCACATTCATCCAGCAACCACCCAGCACAGATTTGATCCAATCAGGAAAGAAGGAGAGCACATGCAGCCCATGCAAGAGCTCCCCAACATTTGGTGATCCTCTGTAGCATTCAACCTCTTATCAACACCTTCATTCCTCACTCACAAACATCCAGAACTAGATTCCAAGTAAGTAGAACATTTTACTCCTCTGGTTCATTCATTTAATCATTGTATTTTCATCCTTTGTTCTCCTAGCCACCCATTGACCTCCATTAATACTCACCCCTCCATATCCCCATTAAAACCTCACCAAATCCCATCCAAACAACTTAATACCTCATTTCGACCAGCCTAGTCCTTTGTGCAATCATAAGGGAGATCTAAAGCTCATTCTGTGACATTCCTAGTATTCCACAGTAACTGAGCACCAGTTCTCCCCAACCGGTGTTGGTCACCCTTAACCAGCATTGGTCTCTGTATTTACCAATACAACCCAGAACAGTAATCTACCTACCTATTCCCACATCACCCTTACTCACCTGTGACCTACCTAAGACCTTTGTCAGACCTGCAGAGACCCATAACTAGTTACTTGACCTTTGGATCTTATTTTAACCTAGCCTGTTAGATTAGATATTTCTTATTGTGTTTTAAATGAGATACCTAAATCATTTTAACTACAATAGGATTTACTTTATTACCAACATTAAATTGTTTTAAACAGTGGATTGACAGTCATCTAGGAAGTATCACACTTCCCAGATCTAGCACACGCTAGGCAGTTCACTGCATATACTGTTTAACTCTTTCTGGTGGTCTTGTGTTCCATTTCAGGTAGTTCCTCCTAGCCAAAAGGAATCTCTCATGATCAGCTGTGGATTCAGAAGTCATACACGTGCAACAACCTATCAACCAACATTTCAACAGGTATTCCTCCTATGCCCATTACCCTATCTATTTTCGTCATTTTCAAAGAAACGTCTAAGAATCAGGTGAAACATTTTGGCACGCCTGGTGGGACCCATTCGGGGTTCCTTGCATTTTATTCATTCCTAGGAAAATTTGTGTGTTTGTTTCCCTTCTGAAAATCATACACATTAATTTTCTTCCTTGGTAACCTTCTTTTTCTTTCTATTTTCTCTAAAAGAAACCTTTCTTTTGGTGTACTTAAAAAGAACCATTTCTTCTTGTTTTCTACATTTTAGTGAAAGAGCATCCCTCTCCCTCTTCATCTATTTGTGTCATCGAATTCCATATTTCGATTTGGGCTTAAAAATCATTGCATTTCATTCTGATTTTCTGCATTAGCTCACATTAATTGAGGGCAACCTATACGCTGGAAGTCATGCCCAGCTGATGGTTGACTAATGAATCGTAGAAAAGCACTTATTTCCTTTTCTCTTTCTCTGAGTCTTACCAAACCTCACCAAAATTCAAAAATACACACATTATTAAACATCTTTCCTAGAAGAAGCTGTAGGTGATCACACGATCACAACACAGTGGGCACCCAGCTCACTGCTCTGTTGAGTCATACTTCAGAGCAAAGGCCCGCCCCCACCATAACATACCTGAAACCTCACCTTTTAGATCTCCTTCTTCGTAGGAAGCCATCCTCACCAAAAAACTCTATTCTACAGTTCATGAGTCAGTCCTTAAATAGCATAAGCTAAACAAACATAATAGAAAAGGCACTCTTAGGATCACATTTTTCTTAGTGTTTCTACTTGGCTTATGTTTTGAGGTGAGAGGTCACGTTCTTCATTTTTCTTGTTTCTCCTTGCACGCTCCTCATCACAGTTGGTGTATTCCAGCTTCATCTGAGTGTGCCTGGACCATATTCTCATCATTCTCAGAATTTTGGGTTTGATTCCACATCAAATTTTAATTCACAACCATATTTTCTTCATCACTATTTCAATTTTATAGTAACCAATGTCGGTCCAGCGACCATCGTCGGTTACCCTCTGACCGTCATCGGTTATACCCAACTGACATCAGTTCACTATCATTTTGGTTAACCTACCCAAAAGGACATCTATTCATCTTTCTTCGACTATTCAGAGTCCCTGTCACTATTTTCATTCTCATTGACTTTGTAAATCACATCAGTATTTGGCATACCTGTCAAATTTGGCCTTATACCTTGTTTTTGACCAACTATCCACTTTCCACAGTGACCGACCTCAGTTACCTGTGACCGGCGTCAGTTTACCCTAACCGGCATCGGTTAGCCTGTGTCATTTTCCAGCTACCATTTTAGCCCCAATTCACCCACCACCACCTATTTATTCTACCCATGTGTTGTGTTTCTGTGTCACTTACAGACAGTAGTCATACCACGTTAGTACCTGTTCACATGGTACTGGTGTGTCAACAAGCTAGCGCCCTCGTATTCCACGCCAGTTGTCAACCCTTCCACCTAGCCCTTCACCACCTTCCATTTTATCACCCACCATGGATCCTATCCAACCTATCACTATAACTATCGGAGATGAGGAGTTCACACGACTCCTTGACCAAAACCCTGCCACCTTGCAGTTTTATCTTTCCCACTCATCCACTCAAGATGCCTCGGGTCAGTTGATATATGGCATGCCCATATCTATCCCCCTGACACTCACTCCTACTTCTGCTCCAGCCCCTGTTAACCCCATGTTGCCTACATCTACCTTACCCCTAGTCATTTCGCAGCTAGGTCATATACCCACTATGATTGTCACATCTGCTACATCCATTACACCCACCACATCCACCATACCTTCAACAACCACTAAAAACACAACCTCATATGCCCCTATGGTATTCGCATATACCCATAGCTACACAACCACCTCCCATGTCGGTGACCCCTACCCCTTTTCAAAATGTGGTCCTTTCTATTCCACAATCATTGGCCCCCATTGCCACTAGGGTCACCACGACCCTTCCACCTCCATATACGTACTATCAGCAGCCCCATGTTTCATCTGTTATTCATTTCAGGTACGTACCCCCTATTTCATTACCTTCTTCTCAATCCACCTACATGGCACCACCATATACTGGAATGCCACCCTCATCATATGCCCAACACCAACCCTCTTATGCTACAGGAGGCACTCAACCATCACAACCTACCAATGACCTAATCAAATTAATGATGGACAAGATGCAGACATTGGAGGCATCAGTTTCTGGCTCCCATAACACTCTCACCTATGATGAGATTTGTAATGATCCTATCCACCCATCCATTCCTATCCGTCCATACCCCATGCATTGGGAAATGCCTAAATTCAACCGTTTCAATAGCAAGGAAGACCCGCAACAACATTTGTGGTCTTTCAAACATGGGTGTTACCTAATCACCCATGATGATGCTTTGCTCTTAAGGACCTTTCCCATGTCTCTGACTGGACCTACATTAGATTGGTATAGTGGGTTACCTAGACACTCTATATTTTCATTTAATCAGGTAGCCCAAGCCTTCTTGGATCACTTCTCCATCAATATTGTTAAGAAGGTTACCATGACTGACCTATACTCCACACGTCAGTATGATGACGAATATATCACAGATTTTGTCACTTGCTGGCGTAGCCTGATCAATCAACTCACCTTCCAACTACCACAAATAGAACTCATCGAGCTCTTCATGCGGGCTTGTGCTAGACATATCTCACCGACCCTGTAGGTCCAAACTTTCTGAACATTCGACGAAGCATTCACCATGGCATGAAAGTTAGAGATTTGGGCCATCGAAGAGAAGAAAATCCAATTACGCAATAAGAATTTGGCATTCAAGTCGAATGATACCTCTTCTTCTTCCAAACCATAGAACAATTATTCAAAAGCTAAGGGCACTGCTAACACAGTGGTACTCAAAGCCGGCCCAGACTCATCTGTCAAATTAGGCTAGCCCCTCATCTAATCTCTCACCCATTCAGACTTTTCAATTCAGACGAGAACAATGGAAATACACCCCAATTGGGGAGCCTTACTCTTCTGTCTTAGAAAATCTCATCAAAGTTGGGGCCATCACCCTTCCTCCTATAAAACCACACACTGGTTTTGACCCTGCTCACCCCACACCCACATGGTATAAAGAACATGACTTCTGTAACTATCATCGAGTAAAGGGTCATAGTGACGGAAATTGCATCACTTTCAAAAAAATTGTCCAAGAAATGCTCAAGAAAGGTGAGTTAACCATGGATAATCCTAATACACCTGCCAATCAAAACCTACACATATTCAAGAAACCCTTTCCCAATCATGCCCCTTCTCTTGATCAAACTGGTGAGACCTCAACTCATGATAGCCATACCCGTGAGGTCCACGCTATTTTTAGTGATGCACCTGTTGCTTCCCAATTACCTCATATTCCTTCCATAGAGGAAATTCTAGCTCAAAGTCCTCCTTCTACATTGGAACCCACCTCACCTATTCCTCCACCCATAGAGGAACACCTTTCACCTCCTTCCTCACCTGTGGAGGAGCCTTCTGCTAATATCGAGACCATTTCACCTTTGGCTTCTCCACCTAGGGAACCGTCACCCACAGTACTTCTTCAGTCCATGGAGGATACTTGTTTATCTCCTCCACCCATAGAGGAGCACCCATCATCTCCTCCACCCATAGAGGAGCACCCATCATCTCCTCCACCTATAGAGGAGCACCCATTTTCTCCTCCACCTATTAAGGATCTAGTAGAGATACCTTTGCCTCTAGGTGAGCATTCTCCATCAGCTACCCAAGATCCTGCAGACCTACTTTCAGCTCTCTTACCCATGGAAGCCGAAGCTAACAAAATTCCCATCTCTAAGACACATTTTATGGGAATTACCATTAGGTCCTCATCAACTTCACCTACAGATGTGTCATTCTCACACTTGGCCGATCACTTAGATTATGTGGACAGAGCCTTACTGTGGGGGTGCCTTCTGCTTCCTATTCAACGTAAATGCAGATGTCACTTACTGATACTTCCACTATCTACCCAAAAATATTTTGACCAATTGAACCAAACACAACCACCTCCATAACCCTCAGCATCTCAACACTTGCTGACACTTCCACTATCTACCCAAAAATAACATCAACAGCTACACCCTTACCCATAGCCCAACATACATCTAAATCCAAACTCACACCTACATCATCTTCCTCAACTAAACCTATCACTACCTTAGGGGTCACCCCAACCACCAGCCTTACTCATCCACCTATCAAACTAGATTTAGCTACATCTTCCACAGTCAATACCCAACCTACTCTGGCACCCAAACAGAAGAACCAAACCCATAGAACTCATACCTTAGCTGTGCCAATCATACCTGCATCACCTTCACCCTTTCCATCTATTTTAGGACCTCAACCTCCCAACACGATCAAGAAATCTCCACCCGTCAATAAACCAAAAACACAATAGCCCATTCCTTCATCACACACCTCTAACATACCCAGGCACCTGACATGACTTACACCACACCTGCAGCATCTTTACCACCCATACCTCCAATACCCTCAGCAACTTCTTCACTACCCACTACACTTCAGTCTCTATCCCTCACACCCCCTGCACGACCCGCATCATCTACCTTCACAGCACCTCTGTTATCTCCCTGGGTAACTCACCCTCTTCCCCCATCCACTTTTCCCTCTAGATCTCATACACCCATATCACCTTTACCCAAGAAGGTACAACCCAAAGACAAAAATCCACTACCCTCCAATAAGGTAGTCAAAACAACCATACACCCTCCTACCCATTCATCTACCATACCCCTACCCAAACAAACATGACCAACACCCAAGACCACTCCAGCACCCAAAACCATGGCTCGACCCACTCCCCCTCCTACAAGGACCGTTCCTCAACAATCAGCCGCACCTACACCCAAACCCACTTTCACTTCCCATTGTGATCCACTAGTAGGGTCCTATGCCAAAATTTTAACCAACCTCCTTGAGACTTTTGTCATCACATTACCACCACTCAGACCTTATGACCCCCTCAAACCCAAGCCAAAAGGGTTTGATGACACTAAAATTTGTGCCTACCATCGTGTGTCAGGGCACGATGTGGAGAACTGCAAGGCTTTGAAAACCATCCTTATCCAGTTGTGTCCTCCTGAAGCCAACTTTGATGATGACGACCTTCTTGATGAGGACCCTGCTTCACCAATGCCCATTCCCATAGTCCTTCCCTCATTACCTACTCAACAACCATGACCTCCACCCCCACAGCTCTTAGAGCCACCCCCAAGATTTGAAATTAACATGGTTCACATCAGAGAACTTGCCACACCATTACCTAAATGTCATTGCACCCAGTTCACTTCACAAGGTTTTTCTCCTCCGGTAGGTTTTTTCCTGTCATGTCGTTACACCACTCACCCTACACCTTCTCCTTTTTCCAACTCCCCTCAAATCAACATGATCCACGTCACTACCCATGCTCAGAAGGACAAAGGCAAGGAAAAGGCAACTGACCCACCAACCAATCCTATACCCAACATACCATCTACACCCACACCTAAAATCACTATCCGCGGCCCCACATACCCTATTTCTAATGGGGTCACACATCGCACCATGCTCAAACAACTACACCAATCCCCCCTCAAAATGTCCTTATATGACCTCATCCAAACCTCGGAATCCCATCGTCAAGCTCTCATGGAGGTTCTTCAATCTATTGAGGTTTTACCCAATGACCCTACACCCGTAGCCTCCATTATCACACCCCATCATGTAGCCTCTCTCACCAAATTTCCACCTTTATCCACACCTCACCCTACTCACCAAGTAGCCTCCCTTAGCTTCTCAGAGGAAGAGATCGCACCGCACCAAACAGATGACCCAGACCCAGCCCTCTTCATCTCTGTCCACATCGATGATATATGTGTACGACATGTGTAATGATCGATGGGGGTGCTAGCATTAATATCATTTCATCCCATGCATTCACTCAAATGCGCATAAACATCCTGTCATGTTGCGTTCATTCAATGACGCTATCACCTCTACACTAGGCACTGTCATCCTCCATGTTCACGTGGGCCCTCATACTATTCCAGAGCTATTTTACATCTTGGAGGGGGAATTTCAATATAACCTGTTACTTGGCAGACCCTGGATTCATGTCATGGGTTGTGTTCCTTCCACTTTGCATCATTGTGTAAAGTTTGAGCATGAAGGGCACACCTATACTATTCCAGCTGATCCATCACCTTTCAAAACATGCAACATGCTCTACCGACCCAATGACGTGCTCATACCCATTAAAGCCTCTATGACCACTACCACTTCACCTACACCTCCGCTTGTCAGTGCCGCCACTACCTCGACCACACCTACATCCTCCATTCCTACCACTGCCACAACCTCCATGGCTGACCCATCAGCCTCCCAATCCATTAGCTCTACCTCTGCATCGACCACTGACACATCATCTATTCCAGCTACCCACATACCAACCACCGATCCCTTGGAAGGCATTTTTCAATGCCTCACTCTGGGAGAGTATCACTTATATAGTGTCAACACATTCCTTACTCCACAAGAGTATGGAAGTCTTCACCAACACCCTCGCTATGATCACCGCATAGGAGAACACCTCCTTTATGGTCCTCCTCATCTCCGTACCAGTCTCACCTATGGGGGACTTGATACTACCACTTACACACCCGAACCACCATCACAAACCCACCCATTTTCTGCTGACTTCCAGTCTCTCACCAATCCATGTTTTGCCCATACCTTCCTGCACCGATGTGCGTGGAAGGGTTTTGGTTTTGGATTTTATGAGCAAGGCTGCCATACTGTCATTCCATGTACCACCCACAAACATAATGACCGTAGTGGTATTGGCTTTCCTGAACCACCTACCAAACAAGCCCGCATTGAACTCATCAAGAACATCAGCCCTTCTCCACCTTCTTCACCCACTCTGCCTTCATCACCACCTTCACCGACGGAGTCGATGGATCCTGAATCTATCCCTCCTAACTTTTTTTTTTTCATAAACACCATTTCCTTGGGGCCTTTGACTTATCAATGCGAGGGTGAGGCCCCTTCCTCTCTTCCCTTCCTGTATCCTGAAATGATCGATGATGATACACCTTCAATTAACGTCGTTCAATGTCAGGATGATGAATCTATACTCACCTACCTTGGTGCAGAAGACTCATATATTCATCAGTCATTACCCTCTGAGACACAAACCATGTTGAATGAATCGACTATCGAGATCAACATTCATACTCAGGATGACCCGCACATCCTAAAGATTGGTCAATCTTTAGATGCTGCTGAACAGGAAGCCATCACTTCTTTTCTCAAAGATCATAACCATGCTTTCACTTGGTCTTATGCAGACATGCTTGGTATTGACCCCACCATAGTGGTCCATAATATCATAACTATTCCTGATGCCAAACCCATCAAACAAAAACTAAGGAAAATGCACCCTCGCATTGCCCTTCTAGTCAAAGAAGAACTTCAGCACCTTCTTTCCATTTCCTTCATATTACCCATTGATTATCCTCGTTGGATTTCTAACATTGTCCCTATCACTAAGGTGACAGGGGGACTTTACATTTGCACGGAACTCCATGACTTTAACCTAGCCTACCCAAAAGATGACTTTCCTTTACCTGGTATTGACTAGCTTGTTGACCTTACCGCTGGTCATGAGATGCTATCACTCATGGATGGCTTCTCGGGTTATAACCAAATCTTGCTTGCCCCAGAGGATCAACACAAAACCTCATTCATCACCCCTTGGGGGACCTTCTGCTACCGAGTCATGCCTTTTGGCCTTAAAAATGCTGGTGCCACATATCAGCGGGCTATGACTTATATCTTCCATGACATCATGCATCGTATATTGGAAGATTACGTGGATGATCTCCTGGCCAAATCTAAATGCCACTCCGAGCACCTTGCCATCCTCAAAACCATTTTTGACCGCCTCATTAAATATTGTGTTCGCCTTCAGCCCAAGAAGTGTGTCTTCGTGGTTCTCTCAGGAAAGCTCCTGGGATTTATCGTTTCCTTACGTGGTATAGAAGTTGACCCTGCTAAAGTCAAGGCCATTCTAGAAATGCCTCCACCCACTAACCTTAGACAACTCTGTAGCCTGCAAGGTAAGTTGCAGTCTATTCACCATTTCATTTCACAATTATCTGATCGGTGTCAACCATTTCATCATCTGCTCAAGAAGGATGTCTCCTTTAAATGGGATGATGACTACCACAAAGCTTTTGAGGCCTTAAAACAATACCTTCTCCAACCACCTGTACTTATTCCACCTAAAGATGATCAACCTTTCTACCTATACATCTCAGCTACCGATCATTCCTTGGGAGCCATGCTCGCTCATCGCGATGAACAACACAGAGAGCAGGTGGTTTATTACATAAGCCATACTCTTTTGGACTATGAAACCTGATACACCCATCCTGAAAAACTTTTCTTAGCCTTAGTTTTCATTGCCACAAAACTCTGCCATTACCTACTCAACCACAAAACCTATGTTGTGACCAACACTGACCCCTTACACTTCATGTATGCCAAACCTTATCAAAATCAGTGTGCCGCATGATGGCTTATGCTTTTAGCTGACCTTGACCTTGAATTCATTCATCAAAAGTCCATCAAGGGCCAAGCCATCACCGACCAATTGGCCGATGCACCTATTTCTGGGGATCAACCCTCTAATTTTGACTTTCCAGATGAGTCAATTGCTACCCTTTCCTTGGATGAACCCACTTACCAAATGACACTCTTCTTCGATGGTTCCAAGTGTCAGCGTGGGGGTGGGGCTGGTGTTATCCTCATTCCTCTTGATGGTGAACCCATGCCTTTGTCTTTCAAACTTGATTTTGATTGTACAAACAATATTTCCGAATACGAAGCACTCGTATTAGGTCTCCAAGCTGCCTATGCCCTAGATGTCAAATCAATCAACATCTTTGGTGATTCTCAATTGGTCATAAACCAAGTTAATGATATATACCAATGTGTAATGAGATACTTCAAAAGTATAAACATCATGTAGACATACTTTTGACCACTTTTGACTGTTATGACCTTCAAACCATCCCTCGTTCAACCAACAAATTTTAGATACCATGGCCTGCTTGGCTTCTCAAATACCCACTTCACCCACAGATTCTAAAATATTTGTCACCATACAATGTCTCCAATCACCCTCCTATTTACCTCGTGATGTTTACTCCATCGGAACCGCTACCCCTGACCCGAGTGACCTTTGGTATAAACAATACTCTGACTATCTTTCTCTCTCCATCTTACCTCCTGATCTCACCCGTAATGGACAATGTGCCTTCCTTAAAAAGGTCTCTCATTATGTCATCATGGGGGGCCTTCTCTATAAGCATGGCTTTGATGGTATTCTCTTACGATGCCTCACGAGTTCTGAAATTCCTTATACCATTAAGGAAGTTCATGATGGCATATGTGGAGGTCACTTCAGTGGCCTTGCTGTTGCTAAGTGTATTCTTCACCTAGGCTATTACTGGCCGACCCTTAACCATGATTGTTGTGACTATGTCAAACATTGTGTAAAATTCCAACAACATGCCAACCTTCATCATACACCCAGTCATGCCTTACAGGTCACTCGTGACCTTTGGCCCTTCTCTCAATGGGGTTTGGATCTTGTCGGAGAGATCAACCCCCATTCTTCCCAATGACATCAATGGATCATTACCGCTACCGAATACTACACAAAATGGGTAGAGGCTATACCACTCATCTCCATGAAAGCTGAGAAAATATGTGAGTTCATCAATCACCACATCATTTGTCACTTTGGTGTTCCTCATCACCTCATCACTGACAATGGAAAACAATTCAAAAACAAAACATTACAAAAACTTTGCGATGCCTTTGGCATTCAGCTAAGTTTCTCATCACCTTATTACCCACAAACCAATGGCCAAGCCGAATCCACTAACAAAACCTTAAACAAAATTCTCATGAAAGTGGTTAACGATACTGGGAAGGATTGGCATATGCACATTCCTTTTTCCCTATGGGCATACCACACTAGTATCCTGTACTTCCACAACTGCTACACCTTTTTCTCTGGTCTATGGTACAAAGGTTGTTCTACCTCTCGAAGTCTAGATTCCCTCACTCTGCATTTCTCTCCATGACATGCTCAATGATGATGACTTTTGTCAAGACCATTTAGCACAACTTGAGTTATTAGATGAACGTCATCTTAATGCTCTTGACCACCTTCAAGTTTACCAAAAATGTATCAAATGTGCCTATGAAAAATGTGTCCATGAACGAACCTTCCAAGTCGGTGACCTTGTCCTGAAAGAAAATCAACATGTAACTAAAGCAGAAAAAAGTAAACGGGGAAAATTTGCTCCTAATTGGCTTGGACCATACATCGTGACTCATACTTATGGATCAGGTGCTTATCATTTATCTTCACTCGATGGTAAACCCGAACCTGAGCCCCTTAATGCCTTGCATCTTTGACCATTCTATTGTTGAATTTTAGTCCTACATCACTTTTTGCCTCTTTCCATGCTCGTCCCTTGAGTGCTCTCCACTTCTTACACCTCACCAATGATTAAACAAGAATCATGTGAGTACCCGTCACTTGTTATCTTCTCTTGAATATGTGTACCATGGCACTGCACATAGCATGATTCTCATGGATACTTTTCATCTACCTTTAGATGAGATCCCATGGTCATTTCACCCTGCTTTCTGAACAAGAATCCTATTCCTCACCTTGGTCTTGTCCATGACTTCAAAGCCCTCACATGGGACCCAACTCCTTGAGTCAAACTTCTAATAAAAAGATGACTCCCTCAAAAGGACATCTTCCTCTCGGCAATCACTGCTATAAATAGACTGCTCCCTCGAAGGACAACTATGTAAAGCTCTTTCAAAAAAAAAAGAGAGAAACTGAAGCTTCCCACATCGATCAGCTTCACGAAGACCTCAAGGAGTTAATTTCCTCATCCCATATAGACTTCCCGCATCGATCAGTCTATCTCAAATACAAGTCAAAATAAAAGACTTTTAGTCATGGACATGCCCATTGCGGCCTTGGATTTCTTGCCCAAAGAGTATGCTACCTCATACCATATAAAATTAACCACCACTTTTCACCCCTCTCACCATTCACACTCCCATTTCCTACTACCTCAAGGGACCTCTTGGAACCATGACATTTGGTGATCATGTGCCTATTTTCACCCTTAGAACAATCAATCATGCAATGTCTTTAGGGTCTTCACGTTCATCACCTCCTCCAAGGTATGACCTACTCAGTATGATCCTAACCAATCAGGTGGCTTTATTTCCCCCTCTTATCTTTTAACCGTCTTTATTTATGTTTTGATTACCTTATACAGGACTTGGTCCTCGATGCTTACCTTTGGGGTAATCTTCTTCTTTTACCACAATTGACATCACCTATACCAATTTTCCTATAACCCACTCACACCTAACAGACCTAAACCAAATCATGCCTAAAACCTACCAACTCATTTTCATACCTCCTCATAGTCTTCCCTAGCTTATGGGAGAACTACATCGGCCTGAGGTCCCTTTTCACCGGGACTATGTAGGCAGCACTCTGAGGGCATGGGGCCCTTATAGGTTAGCTCGCCCACTCTCTACCCTAACCAATTCATCTTTCATTTTCTTAAATCACATTCTACCCTACTTAGTTTCCTTTTTATATCCAAAATTGGAAATTAAACCAAACAAACAACAAATTGCTTAACATTATTATCATCATCACAACATACATTTATTATGACTTCCATTTCTCTACCATCATCATGCATATATTATAAAACATTTTAAACATGACCCATATCATCATTCATTGCTCAAATTCATGAATCACAACTTCAACTAATTTAAACACAACCATGCCTAACCAAACCTGACTCAACCATGCCTAACCAAACCTGACTCGAACCATGCCTAGACCTAATGACTCCATGCCTAAAACCTGACTCAATCCATGCCTAACCAACCTGACTCGATCCATGCCTAAACCAACCTGACTCAATCCATGCCTAACCAACCTGACTCGATCCATGCCTAAACCAACCTGACTCAATCCATGCCTAAAAGTCTCTGACTCGATCCATGCCTAAACCAACCTGACTCAAAAATTAAAATTCTCATAATCCACCTAAACAAATCAAGCATCTCATAGTATCTCATCATATCACAAAAAAAATATGTGTCTCTCAATACAATATACATGGATATCTCATCATGTCTCATCTATAAATAAATCGGCATGTGCTGATACTCAATACAAAATGTCATCGGCATATCCAATCATGTCTCATATCTAAAATAAAATAATATACTCAATACAAAATGTCATTGGCACGTAGGCCGGTCTCATATACAATAAAATAATAAAACTCTCATAATACAAAATCTCTTCGGCACGTAGGCTGGTATATGCTCAAAAAAAATATACAAAAACTCTGTGTACATCCTCACTATCTTCAGCACGCAGGCCGGTATATATCAAAACTCAAAACTATGTCAAAAATCAGGAACCATATATCAGGCACCCTCTCGGAAGACACCCTCCATATCGGTATCACCTGTCCCCTCTGCCTCCTCGGCCCCTGTCTGGTGACCTGCTAACATCTCCCCACCCATCATAGGTGGTGGCTGGGTCCCTACTGGTGCATCACCTGGAGCTGGTCTCCATGAGCTGGTGGCCTCTCCCTGATCCTGTCTCAGAGCTCGATGGCCCCCTGTGCTCTCTACACTGTGAGTGTGGGATCTCATCCTCTCACTCGAGGCCTGTTGTGCCCTGTACTCTCCATAGGATAGAAAGTCTATCCCGGCCACCATCAACTGGTCCTGGTAGTATCTGGCCTCACCTAGGGCATCCCGTAACCTAGATATGGGCATGGTCTGTGGTGGCCCCATAGGCCTCGGCCCCTGTACCTATCCTACGGGACCCTGTCCCACCCCTACCTATGAACTGGGACCCTGTCCCGGTGCCTGTGGTGGTGCCATCGGCCCCTACCCCTGTGCCTGTATCTGGGCCTGTAAGGCCCCAATCTGTGCCTGTGTTGTGGCCAACTAGCCCTATAACCCTGTCACCTGTGCCTGTAGGGCAGCCACCCTACCATCATCTCCATCTCCATCTCCATCCCCACCCTGGGCCATCTGGGCCTGAAGACTGGCCACCTGTACATGTAACTCGGCCACCTCCACCTCTGAGCTGGCAAGTTGTGTCTGCACCATACCCAACTGGGTAATCAGAGTCACCACCTGCCCCTGTAGGGTGTCCCTCTGCACCGTGATGGTGGCTAGATCTGGCTGCCCTGGCCTGGGTGGTACTACTCGTAAATGAGCCACCCACCACTGTCTATATCTGTCTGTGACCCCGACATCATCAATCCACCGGTCCACTACCTGCTCCTCCTACCCTGTGGGCACTGTCGGCTGTGGTAGAGGTAAGGGCCTCTCCACGTCATCTCTCCTGTACTATGGGAAGGGTGGAGGTATGTCCTGTAGCAGCCCAAACTACCACCTAACTCTGTCAACTGGGATCATCTCGTGCTCCCCCTGGCACGGTGACCCTGTATCCATCTCAGTAGCTGGAGCTCAGCTAGCTCATCACGCATATGCCTATATGATGGGAAGCCCACATATGGCCTCCATATGATGTCCACTCCAGACAACCCCTCCAATAAGTCACCAGAAATAGGCCACATCATGTGTGGGCCTATCTGATCTCCACTCTCCAATATCAGGCACCCATCACCTATACCCCACTCGTACAAATCCTGGCAGAAAGGCATCGGCCCGGGGCATACCCACTGGATGCACACAGACAATGTGCTCATATGCCCAACAGTGAAGTAGAAAGGTACAACACAGGCTGAACCTGCGCAGATGCCCATATGCCCATAACTCTCTATATAGCTGCACCAGGAATGTTGGCACCCAGGTAAATCAGGCTTGATCTATCATCATGTCATGTAATACCGCCATCAATGATTGGGGAAACTGCCCACCCTCTGCATCTGGCAGTGCAAAGCAGCACACTGCCTCCATCAATAGAACTACTAGCCTTGTCTCCTCTGGACGGGCTAGGTACATCTCTCCATAGCTCAAGCTGGCGCTATGGAATGTCAGCTTGGCCATCCCCTCTCCAAACACCTGTCAGCATCAACTCCTCTGAGGCCTCAGAGGAGATCGAATAGACCTGTGTACCCAATATGGGTAGCCATAGAATCCTGAACATGTCCTCCAGGGTAACTATAATCTCACCCATTGGTAGGTGGAATGTGTTGGTCATGGAATCCCATCTATCGATGAGAGTGACCATCAGACTCGGCTGCCAGACTACATGCCGGTAGCGTCAGACCCCACTCAGGCCCACCTCCTCCACATGCCACAACTCCTTAGGGGTCATTGCACTGTGAACTATCATGAGTAGGGGTGGAACCCTATCCCGCATGTGTAGCTGATCTCTCCCCTACATCTAATACAAACAACAAATTAATCTACATTTATCATACCCATACTCACCCACTATCATTTTCCCGCACCCTATTTTACCCCTACCCATCTCAACCACCCAACCTGTGGCACTTTTGGCCCCTTGCTCCCCAAAACCTGACTGGTGCCGGTTCTCTCTAACCGACCCCGGTCACCCCTAAACTGGCATCGGTCACCTATTTCGTGACCGATACCGGTTTAACCCTACCGATGCCGGTCACTGTCGCGGTGAAAACCCGTGACCCCCAAACCCTCCCTTCTCAAAAACTTACCACCCTTGACACTTCTACCCACCCAACATCACCTACAACTCCCCTACACCTCATCCCCTCCCCTCTTCTCCCACTTATCTCTTCCCACTCCAATTTTACCCAATTTACAATCCCATTTCCAAATTCTATTTTCCCCCACCCAAAACAAAAAACAAAAACCCCATTTGAAAAATCACCTAATCTATCTAACAAAATACAAACAAGAGTTGGATGCTTACCTCATCATGCTACCATCATCATGGTGGCACGTCTGGCCGCTGCACCAGTGGCCCACCCGATCCCTCTCTGGCCTCTGCCATCACCAAATCACTACCCGTGACTCCAACCAATCAAATCACACACACCGATCCCATGGACCCACCTCTCACCAACCAATCACCCACCGTTCGGCTCGCCAACTCAACTTGCTATTTTGTCTAGACACTTTTCACCTTTTTCTCTCTCTTGTGTCATTTTCCCAATTCACAAGAAGACAAATGAATAACAAAAAACATGGATTTTTTGTTTTTATAATAAACCTGACCTAACTGATGTCGGTTTTACCTTCACCGGCATCGGTCTTTGTGCCCTACCTTACCATGGTCAGTTACACTCTACCAGCATCGGTTACCCTTGACCGGCATCGGTCACCCTCTCTTGCACATTGCCCTAAATTTTACCCTATTACCCTTCCCATCACTCTTTTTTCCACCACCCAACATTTACCCACCTTTACCATTTTACCTCACCCTCCTGACCTCATCATTTACTACCTACCTCGTCCTCCTTTGGGGACTCGTTATTTTACCCATACCTTGGCCCTACCCATGTCGTGACCTAGATTCTTGGACCTGGAACATCGCTAGTGACCTTTGACCTCATGTGTTCACTATACCTTGCGACACTGTTACTTGTGTTGATTGACCTAATGACCTTACCTTGCCTCTTGTCATGACCGTTTATCCTGACCCTACCTTTGGTGTATCGGAACATGCCTAAATGTTCCGGCACCTGACCTGCATGTCATGTTTCCTGACCATATCCTATACCTTGGATACCAGAATCACTTCAACCTTGTTTGGATAAACCTATCGACCTTAGACGATGTAGAGTTTGCCTTCTCTTCAACCTGGTAGTGTGCTGCAGTTTATATGTGTGCGTGCATTTGACTGTTACTACCTTTGACCCTGACCCATTACCTAGATTACCCGAGTAGACCTTACTCCTTTTTCCCCTATTACCCACCTTCCTTTTCATCACATTTACCTTTTATCAAACCACTCACCGATTCTACCTTCTGCCTCGTCAGTTCCTAGTTTGAGGGGGATCACCTCCACCCACACATGGGGCAACCACATCTTATTTTTGTCAGCGTCACTTACCAATACAAGCTATGCAACAAAAAGGGGCAAAATGTAGACACCAAAATTGGGTCACACTCCCCTTGGTCCCTCGACAAATAAACACCTTGAACACATTCACCTAGCCATGGCCCCCTTCACCCACTATAATATTAATTTAATTATTTAAATTAAATTAATTCATTATCCTCACCATATTTATTATTTAAATATCCTAATTAGATAATGCCCACATATCCACCTCACCTAGACACCTCATCAAGCCACCTCACCCTAAGATCTATTCTTAGTAAGTTGCCATAACTAACTGAGACTTACCCAAACCCTAAAAATCAATGCCTACATTCCCTCTAACCACATTCCCTGCATGCTTAAAAGAAGCTTCCATCCTAATCTGTGGGGCCAACACACGAGATCCCAGAAAATCAAGGGGATCTACCTAGTTTAGTAAACCTAGGAAATCCCACCCTAACCGACGCCGGTTACCCTTAACCACCACCGGTTAAGCCAGAACCACCATCGGTCACCTTTTAATCCCCAAAACAACCTTATTTTTGAGGTTGGTAAGGTTGGCAGATTCCTAGAGAGATATCACATCTTTTGAGAACAAGTTTCCATGAGAACATGCATGCAAGGAAGGAGATCAAGCATTTTTCTCTTGCACAGACATCCAACATTCACCCAACATTCATCTAGCAACCACCCAACATAGATTTGATCCAATCAGGTAAGAAGGAGAGCACATGCAGCCCATGCAAGAGCTCCCCAATGTTTGGTGATCCTCTGCAGCATTCAACCTCTTATCAACACCTTCATTCCTCACTCACAGACATCCAGAACCAGATTCCAAGTAAGTAGAACATTTTACTCCTCTGGTTCATTCATTTCATCATTGTATTTTCATCCTTTGTTCTCCCAGCCACCCATTGACCTCCATTAATACTCACCCCTCCATATCCCTATTAAAACCTCACCAAATCCCATCCAACAACTTAATACCTCATTTTGACCAGCCTAGTCCTTTGTGTAATCATAAGGGAGATCTAAAGCTCGTTCTGTGACATTCCCAGTATCCCATAGTAACCAGCATCGGTTCTCCCAAACCGGCATCGGTCACCCTTAACCGGCATTGGTCTCTATATTTACCAATACAACCCAGAACAGTAACCTACCTACCTATTCCCGCATCACCCTTAATCACCTGTGACCTACCTAAGACCTCTGTCAGACCTGCAGAGACCCAGAACCAGTTACTTGACCTTCGGATCTTATTTTAACCTAGCCTGTTAGATTAGATCTTTCTTATTGTGTTTTAAATGAGATACCTAAATCATTTTAACTACAATAGGATTTACTTTATTACCAGCATTAAATTGTTTTAAACAGTGGACTGACAGCCATCTAGGAAGTATCACACTTCCTGGATCTAGCACACGCTAGACAGTTCACCACATATACTGTTTAACTCTTTCTGGTGGTCTTGTGTTCCATTTCAGGTAGTTCCTCCTAGCCAAAAGGAAGCTCTCACGATCAGTTGTGCATCAAGAAGTCTTATGCGTGTAACAACCTATCAACCAACATTTCAATAGGTATTCCTCCTATGCCCGTTACCCTATCTGTTTCGTCATTTTCAAAGAAACGTCTAAGAATCAGGTTAGTAAAGATGTAGCAATGTCCATTAGCCTGAACCATTATTTGAATTTGATCCAACAAATTGAAAATCAATGAAATATTAGCTAATCTCAATAATAATTTCAATTAGATCTCTTCAATTGGTACTATCAAACCTCATGATGAGCCAAGATTATAAAGAGAATCCTTATCTCTCAGGGTTTTAAAGGATCCATATGCAAGAAAAATGTTAGGTGATGAAAGATGTCAGGTTCACCAAAGTGATTAACTTAATTGATTCATTCTATTAAGAAAGCCATGTATCAACATGTAAATCATGAAATGACCTTTTGAAAATATCCCTATTTGTATTGAAAATCCTCACAGAAAAATAAGATGGATAAGATTCACACAATTCATTTAGACCTACCTTAAAATTATGGGAAAAGCAAGTCCCTCATCAACAATGACAAATAGGAAAGTGATAAATTGATCTTAGTATTTCTGCTTTATTCTAGCTTGAGTATAGAATGGTCACATGTTCTGAAAGGCACCTTAAGTTGTCATTTTCAGGTTTAGAATTGGGCACGCTTCTGAATAGGTTAAAGGTAGGGGTTTCTGTAGGGCTTAATTTCTGTAAAATGTGCTTAGAACATGATACCATGATATAAGAGTCAAGGTTTCGTAGAAATTTTCCAACCATTTGATTTGAATTTCACACTTTGGTTTGTTGATTGTCGCTATGGAAACCTGCAAAAGAATCATATGAAAAATGATTCACTCATGAACAACTTTTTTGCCTCCAAAGGTAACTACAGGATTGATCATTTTTCCTTTTGAAGGGGTCAAGACCATTTACTCATGGTATGGACCTAATGACTGAGTTTGTCAAACATCTTGGACCCATTGACTAATTTAAATGTCATCAAATGTGTGCATACCTTGCATGAGATTCAAAAGTGCAATTTGGACACTAGAGATTTATCAATGATTCAAACTAGTATACCAAATGCAAAATGGTTATAAAATAGAATAAAGTTTTCCCCTTCTTATAAGTGTGAATGTAGAATATGCCCAAATCAATCCTTACACATTATGGTATGCTACATTTCATGAAGAATTATTCCACCACTTATTCATTTTGTTTTCCATGTTGTCCTTTACCATGTCTTCACAATATGGTAAAGATTCAAAATTGTTGACATACCTAAGGGTGAATCACAGTAAAGGGAGATTTGAAAAAAGAAGTTGCCTTCAACCCTATCAGTTCTATGTTTACAATGTTCAAGTCTTTTGAACCTAGACACCAGAATTAGGACTATGTGGTGCCTATGCATTCACTCTATTCCCTCTCTATGTGTCAATAGTCAAGAATTACTTGACCAATTGTCAGTGAATATTTTTTGCCAATGTGTGGGATATTCATTGATGACCTAACGGGGACTGTGTTATTATGACATGCTACTTACAAGATATCCCAAACCCATGACCAGACTATGAAATGGGTTCTCATGCAGTGAATATTTTTCTTACATGATCTATATAAAACTCCATACTTGGTAGTGGAAATATTAGTAAGTGTTGACATTTTTTGTCAGGATTCATTCATATGGTTAAAGACAATTTAACAACAGTTCTTCTACCTAATGGTCTTCACAATAGCTAATGGAAAACATAGTTTAGACTACCCTAAACATCCAAGGGAAAATTCCCCTATAAATGAGATCATGGATTCTACC
Source organism: Taxus chinensis (assembly GCA_019776745.2). Lineage (NCBI taxonomy): Eukaryota > Viridiplantae > Streptophyta > Pinopsida > Cupressales > Taxaceae > Taxus > Taxus chinensis. Next base: position 219,168,636 of record CM034157.1, read on the forward strand.
TTCAAAATCGGTGTACCCCTAATTTGAGAATGTGGTCATACCAGTCCACAATCATTAAATTCTTTCCACCAGTAATACCATGGATCCTTAAATCCATCTTTATCAACAACCCTTTGGTCCATTATTCTTCATATACGTGACCCCTATTTTAAATTCTCATTACCTCATGCATGATTGATATCATGGTGGTAACCTCATCCATTGTCATCAACCTCCATCATCATATCTATATAACAATTGTCCCCTTTTCCTTTTCTTGTGTGAACCAGTTTCTATCTTCAATTATAGATGGAAAGGTGCAAGGAATGCTTCAAGCACCAGGTTCCCCCAAATAGCTCCACCTATGATGAGCCTTTTAACGAGTCATCCCATTAGTTCCATGAATATATCAGTGTATTGATAGAAATGTAGGCTTATTCAATCAAGTCAATAAAAGGTTTAATCATAAGCAGTCATCTCTTGGCTAATTTTCTACTATTTCATAAATTGACATGGACCTACCATGCATGATGTAGCCACGCAATTATAGAGAATCACCCAAATGATATTAAAGGTTTTGCTCATGCCCAAGATAATCCACTCCTGGAGTAATTAGAAGCTTTGTATTCCCACAAAATAAGGATACATCACCAAAGGTCATATTCATTCAAGATAAACATAGTGGATCACCAGTGATAAAAATGAGGATTACCAAAAGGCCATACTCCAAGTCATTTGAGAAAACCAGCGCATTGGATTCCATGCAAGGTATAGATCATCTATATTTCAACCGTTATCAACTGCATACAAAGAACTTCAGTCTTCACATAAATCCCTTATAGAATTTAGAAATCACCAAGGTCTAATGGTCCTAAGCATTCACCTCAAGCATGATGGATCATTCTAAAATAGATTCTAATCATCGAAGAGAACTCATGTTTTAAGGTGCCCAACCATCTAAGTTCGGAATCCAAGATCGAATGTTATCCTACAAGGACATTGAGTTCACTTAAGACTCCTAATCTTTCCAATGAAGCACATTTCAAAAGCTTAGAGTTCAAAATAGGTTTTTTGCATGTTAAGTATGCAATGATGTAATTTTTGTTGGTTACAAAGACTCCTCACTTAATGGAAAACAAAGTCCTTTTACCATGTGTTACCTAGTTTCAATAATCAATTAAGAGTACCTATGTTCTCAATAGGATACCTTTTCCCTAGAACAAATCTAGGCATCATGTTCAGTAATCATGTGACCTGTCATCACCAATCCGGCACTATGATAATTCTTCACCGGGAACTCCTCGTGCTATGATTATTTACTAATGCACAGCCTTTAGTTTGGTGGATGTAATCTGGAAACAAAACAACAAACATAACACAAGAATACCATCGACTATGATAAGACGGAATGATGACAAATCTGAAATATCAAAGTAAATTATAATATTAACATGAAATTGTTACAATCTCACCCATGAGGTACTTCAAGTGTTATTGACTTCACTTGCCTTCCACCAATACTATGGGAGAAACTTTACAATTACACCTCTTAATGGCTTCTTCAACACACCTTTAAACTGATGGCTTCCTTTACACACTTCCTACAATATTTCTCACTACTTCTTTCTATGCTAAATGAGGGGGGTGGCCTCTCTATTTATAGAACTTCCAGGCTTATCCATCTTATCTCTAAGATAGGATAAGAAATCCACTCTGACGAATCATATTCCATACCTTAACTCTTATCTGTACATGTAAGCTTATCTTTTAAGATAAGATAAACCTTATCATTTTACATGGGTTCCACATTTTTAGACTTTTTACAAATAAAATACACAAAATATTTATGACCTCACTCCTTGTCCTTATTACCAATATAATATTTCTAATTCCTAATCATGTAGACCCTACTTCTCTACTTACCCAAACTTTGACATTTTAACATTACCGGACCACTTACGACAAATATTTACTTTTTACAACATTCCTATTGTACTTTGACTGTTACCGTACTCTACATTATTGGCGGCACCGTACTGACGGTGCCGTTATCTTCTATCAGACGCTACTACTAATTATACTTAACAACATCCTATTCCTAATACATACATTAATGAAATAGAAATTACGGAGGAAAATTTTAGTGTCGACATCTTCCCCCTTCCTAGCTTCTACTCCGTCCTCGGAGTAGACTATTCTGGTGCTTGGAAAATCTTCAACTTGTCGTGGTTGACCCATTTCGTAATGGGAGTGCCATCCAATTCCTCCAGTCGGTACGTACCATTTTCATGCACAGCTGCTATTTTGTAGGGCCCCATCCATTTTGGAAGAAATTTTCTCTGTCTTCTTTTTTTGTATTTGAAATCATATACTAGAGCCAAGTCATTCACATGAAATGGAGACCATCGGATCTTTTGATCAAAGTATTCCTTCTGCTTCATTTTCTTCTTATGGCTTGTATCCTTAGCTATTTCCCTCATTTCCTCTAGCAAATGAAGATGTACCAACCTTTCTTTTACTGAATCACTTTCATCCATCCTTTCATTTTTCATAACTCTCACAGTGGGAATATCAAACTCAATAGGAAGAACTGGATCAATGCCATAGGCCAACTGAAATGGGGAGTATCCTGTTGCTGACTTTGATGTTGCCCTATATGCCCACAATGCTGCATGAATCCTTTTATCCCATTTATGTACCTGCAAGGCTGCATCTTTTGCTAGAATTTGACACAACACAAAATTTGTTCGTTCCACCTGTCCATTTGTGCTTGGCTTGTATGTTGTTGCCTTCCTGTGCTTAATAGAAAACTTATTGACTAGGGCTTCTACCACCTCATTAATGAAGTGGCTTCCTTGATCTGTTACAATTTCTAATGGACAACCAAATCTGGTGACAATGCGTTCATATATGAACCTTGCCACTTCATCCATGGAAGCTGTTTTCAATGGCCTAGCTTCAACCCACTTGGTTAAATAATCTGTGGCAACTACAATATACTTATTTTGGCGTGAGGTAGTTGGAAGTGGACCTACAATGTCTATTCCCCACTTTTCAAAGGGACCAAGTGGAAGAATAGGACATAATGGAGCTGATGAAGTCTTACGGTTACCATGTGTTTGACAAATATCACATGTCTTACAATAATTATAACAATCTTTAAAAAGAGTGGGCCAGTGATAACCTGCATCCAAGATCCTTCTTGCTGTAAGTTGTCCAGAGAAGTGCCCTCCACATGTACCATTGTGGAATTCTTCTAGCAGCTCCTTCCCTTGATCACGTCCAACTGCCCTCTTGTACTGTCCATCAGGTCCTATTCGAAATAATACTCCATGCAGAATAGAATATGGACGACTGGCTTGAGTAATCTTTCTCTTAGTCTTTGCATTGGCACCATCAGGAAACTTGAATTCATTCAGATAATTCCAAATATCTATGTATTCACTAGGGATTGTGTCAAGGGATAACAATGCTGCATCGGGGAAATCATCATCATCACAAGATGATCCTAAACCATCATAGGCTCGAGAGAGTGCATCTGCATTGACATGCTTCTTTCCTGGCCTATCTATAATATCAAATTCAAATTCTTGTAGCAAAATTATCCATCTTGCTATCCTCCCTGATGGGTTAGGCTTATTGACAATATATTTTAGAGCCTGATGATCTGTTACAACTATAAATTTCTGCCCTAGCAAGTAATTTCTAAACTTCTTTACAGCAAAAATGATAGCTAGAGCCTCTTTTTCAGTTACAGTATAATTTACCTCAGCACTGCTCATTTGTCTGCTCCCAAAGTAAATTGGATGTTCATTCCCATTTTCATCCTTTTGGCTCAAAGTACTTCCTAGTGCTGCATCTGAGGCATCAGTGTACACAATGAATGGCTTGCTCCAATCTGGATTCTTTAAAACAGGTGAAGACACCAGGGCTTCCTTCAGTTGTCCAAAAGCTTCATGCGCCTTATTTCCTGGTTCATAAGTAACATCCTTCTTCAAGAACTGGGTTAGTGGCTGTGCAATCTTTGAGAAATTCTTGATGAACCTTCTATAGTAACCCACATGGCCTAAAAATGATCTCAACTTACTTCTATTCATAGGAAATGGTAAATCTTTGATTTTTGAAACTTTATCAGGATCAGTACCAATACCATCTCTGGATACAACATGCCCTAACAAAACACCTTTAGAACATCCAAAGACACACTTTGTAGGGTTTAGTGAGGCTTGTGCTTCATCTAACCTTTGAAATGTTGTCTCCATCTGGTGCAGGTGGTCCAACTTGCTCCCATAGATGCAAAAATCATCCAGAAATACTCTGATGAAGGTCCCAATGTAGGGTTCGAACACCCTATTCATCAAACGCTGGAATGTTGCTGGAGCATTACACAACCCAAAAGGCATAACTCTATAAGCAAACGTTCCCCAAGGAGTGGTGAACGTGGTCTTCAGCTGATCTTTCTCTGCTATACGAACTTGGTTGTAGCCGCTATATCCATCAGCAAAACTATAGCACTCCTGGCTAGCTACTTCGTCCAAGATCTGATCTGAAAATGGAAGAGGGTAATGATCCTTCTTTGTTGCCTTATTGAGCTTCCTGTAATCAACACAAATGCGTAGCTTCCCATTCTTTTTTATTGAGATCACAATGGGAGAAACCCATTCTGAATTCTCCACAACAAATATGAATCCTGCATCAAGCAACTTATCTATTTCTTCTTTTACAGTCTTGGAAAAATTAGGATTCATTCTATATGGCATTTGCTTTATAGGCTTAGCACCATCTACCAGCTCAATAGAATGTTCTACCCAACTTACTTGACGGAGTTCCTTGTAATCAAAAGTGAATATGTGTATGTACCTTCGAAAGAGCTGGAGGTAGGATTCCTTCTCACTCTCCATCACAGCATCACCAATCTTTATTTGTTGGAGACGATCATCAACTTCTTCTTCAGATAATTTTATGGGGTCATGAGTTGGTGTGACTGGAAGGATATCCATGACTGAAACATCCACCTCACTTTCTTCATCTTCAGTGTCCACTTCACTGGTGCTAGAGTAATCAGAGGATGTCCAATCATCAGTTTCATCACTTGAATCCATAGGTTTTATCCTTATGATGTCGAGGGATCACGTTTATCTTCACCCTCTCTCTACCACGTCCAAGTGTCATGAAAGCCTTCATTCCAGTAGTTTCTTGCATGAACTCTCCTTAGCCATGGTCTTCCCAGCAACATTGGGTACGCAACAGTACCATTTTTCATCACCTGAAAGTCTACCACACATACAACACCCATAACAGATATTGCCACATTTGAAACTACACCTTCTGGTTTAGTTTTTCCCTTATTTAATGACCTTAACATAAGTGTTGAAGGGCGATCAATTTTTAAACCCAACATATTCATTACAGACTCGGTCATTACATTAACTACAGCACCTCCATCAACTAAGACATCATGAATTGAAATACCATTACATAATACCTCAGCTTGTGGAGCATAGGGATCCGCCTCTGCCTCCAAAACAGGGACCTCAACCTCCTTCCTTCGTCGAGCATTGAGTCCACTTCGCAGCTCCCGCCTCTTCTCAGAAGACATAGCCAAGAGTTGACCATATGTAATATTTGCAAGCCTTTTGGACAGATCTTCCAAGATGGAGTATGGTCCTTGCCCCTATGAAATAAGAAAAATCCTGCACACCCAACTTTCTTCTCCTATATTTCTTACTAGTTTCTCCTTTCATCTTCTTAGGATCATTTCCATCTTGATTATCTTTTTCTTTCTTTCTTTTTGTTACAAACACATCTACTTCATTATTTCTACTCTTATCTACTACATCAAAAGAAATTCACAAGTGCTTTTCCTTTATCATTATCTCCTTTACTAGATGTAGAAGCTCTATCTAAACAATTATACTTATAATGACCTTTTTTATAACAACCATAACATACAACTTCAAAAATATTTCTTTTTGGACCTCTATCTCCTCCCTGAGAACTAAATTCTTTTCCTTGAAGAAGATTAATAGTTAACTGACCCATCTTTTTGAGTAGATCTTCATACTCAGTAGATGTACCTAGGAGAAATATTTGTGCTCACCGGGAGTGGTTGTGGATTCTGGACCAAAGGTGTTGGTGTAGGCTCTACTTTAGCAACAATTTCTTTGGGCTCCTCTTCCATGCTTTCTTCCTTGCCTTCTTGCAATCTCCTTTGCTTGTTCAATGGTAGCTGGGCGGTCATACTTCACTCGTTGTCTGATCTCTGGCTTCATCCCAAGAATGAAGTGCTTACAGAGGAGATTATCCACGCCATTCATCAACCCATCCGCTAGTCCTTCCTTCCGGATCTGGGCATCGAGCTTCCTCCTTAGCTCTAGAACACGAGCATGATAATCCCTTATCTTCTCCTTCTCTCCTTGGGATAGCTTTGTGATCTCGATCATGAGATCTGCATATTTCTGTTGTTCACCAAATTCTTCAAGAAAACTTTCAGTTAATAAATCCCATGAATTTTTCACATTATCACCTAGTGTTTCAAACCACCTAAGTGCTGAACCATCCAAAAAGGTAGGAAAAAATTCAGTCCATTATTCCCTTCTTATGAGGCCATTACAAATACAAGATCGTTTAAACTCTTGAATGAAAGAAGAAGCATCTTCATTAGATTGAGCTGAAAAAACAGGAATCTTTCCCATTTTCAAAAGTAACCACCGTGAAATACCAACCCACAAGTACAATTAACAAGACTTATGTGCACAAATAATTGAAATCACTATACTAGAAAGTGACTTTACACCTTTCTATAGTAAAATAGAAATGACCACGGTAAACTATGGTAAAACTTGACTTACTGCGGTAAAAACTGACTTTACTGTGATAAACACTATTCACGGTAAAAAGTGAAGTTACTGCGGTAAATACTATTCACGGTCAAAAGTGACTTTACTGCGGGTAATTACTATTCCCAGCAAAAAGGACTTTACCAAGGTAACTACTATTCAAAAATGACTTTAACATGGCAAAAATGACTTTACCATGGTAACTACTATGCACAGTAAAAACAAAGTTACCCTCCAATTAATTTTTGCCTAAGTGGGAATATCTCTCCAGAAAATCCACCAACGAGGAATGGTCCCGGCAACGGAACCAAAAATGTCATCACCAATCCGGCACTATGATAATTCTTCACCGGGAACTCCTCGTGCTATGATTATTTACTAATGCACAGGCCTTTAGTTTGGTGGATGTAATCTGGAAACAAAACAACAACCGAACACAAGAATACCATTGACTATGATAAGACGGAATGATGAAAAATCTGAAATATCAAAGTAAATTATAATATTAACATGAAATTGTTACAATCTCACCCATGAGACTTACTTCAACAAGACTATGGGAGAAACTTTACAATTACACCTCTTGATGGCTTCTTCAACACACCTTTAACTGATGGCTTCCTTTGCACACTTCCTACAATATTTCTCACTACTTCTTTCTATGCTAAATGAGGGGGGTGGCCTCTCTATTTATAGAACTTCCAGGCTTATCCATCCTATCTCTAAGATAGGATAAGAAATCCACTCTGACGAATCATATTCCATACCTTAACTCTTATCTGTACATGTAAGCTTATCTGTTAAGATAAGATAAACCTTATCATTTTACATGGGTTCCACATTTTTAGACTTTTTACAAATAAAATACACAAAATATTTATGACCTCACTCCTTGTCCTTATTACCAATATAATATTTCTAATTCCTAATCATGTAGACCCTACTTCTCTAATTACCCAAACTTTGACATTTTAACATTACCGGACCACTTACGACAAATATTTACTTTTTACAACATTCCTATTGTACTTTGACTGTTACCGTACTCCACATTATTGGCGGCACCGTACTGACGTCGCCGTTATCTTCTATCGGACGCTACTACTAATTACACTTAACAACATCCTATTCCTAATACATACATTAATGAAATAGAAAATTATGGAGGAAAATTTTTAGTGTCGACAAGGGCCCACCAAGGATTTAATTAATTTACTATTTTTTAGAAATGTAGAGTTAGAAGGGTTGGTCATCCTTAGTCAGGATAAGCACAAGTGGCTGCAGAAGATAGGCCTTCAATGTTTCAAATGCTTTATGGAACTCATCATTTTTGAGAAGATGATGAAATGAGTGACATCACATGAAATGTTGTGAAAGGAAACGTTGAATAGATTGAAATTTTCCTTAAAAACTATGAAATTGTTTTAGGTTAGTTGGTGGAGGCATCTCTAGAATATCCTTGATTTTAGCATGATTGAATTTGATGCCCCACAGAGAAATGATGAAACCAAGGAGTTTTCCAGAGATAATGATGAAGAGATTCTTCTTTGGTTGAAGGAAACACAAGTGCTTAATGAGGAGATCAAAAATGATTTTAAGAACGCTTAGGTGCTCGAGATCTTCAACTTTTAGACTTACTGAGAAGGTCATCAACATAATCCTCCAGTATTTGATGCATGATATCATGAAATATATAGGTCATAGCAGTTGATATGTGGTACCAACAGTTTTTTAAGGCCAAAGGGAATTATGTGATAAGAGAAGGTCCCCCAAGGGGTGATGGAAGGTGGTTTTTTGTTGATCTTAAGGATGAGTAATATTTTTTTATAACCCGAGAACCCATCCATAAGAGATAGCATCTCATGGTTGGATTGTATGATCAAAATGATGATCGATACTAGGTAGAGGAAAGTCATCCTTGGGGCAAGCAAGGTTAAGGTCATGGAAATCCATGCAAATGTAGAGTCCCCGTGTCACTTTGGTGATAGGAACGATGTTATAAATCCACTGGGGATAGTCAATGGGTAAAATAAAAGAAATAGAAAGGAGTCATTGGAGTTATTCTTTCACAAGAAGGGAAATGTGGGGATGTATTTTTCGTAGCTTCTATTTCACAGGTTTAGTGTCAGGAATAGTTACGATATTGTGGACCATGATATTTGGGTCAATATCAGGCATATCGGCATAAGACCAAGCAAAATCATTGTTATGATCTCAAAGGAAAGAGGTGAAGGCTTCCTATTTAGTGGGATCTAAAGATTGGCCTATCTTTAGAATTCAGTGGTTCATCTAAGTGTGAATGTTGATCTCTATGGTCGATTCATTCAGCATGGTTTGTGTTTCTGAAGGTAACGACCGATGGATATAAGAATTTTATGCACTGAGATAAGTGAGAAGGGAATCATCATCGTGACATTGAAACAATGTTTATAAAAGGTGCGCCATCATCAATCATGTTAGGATAAAAAAGAGGAATGGAAGAGAGAGCCTCACCATCATGTTGATAGGTCAGAGGTCCCAAGGAAATGGTGTTCATGAATTTTTTTTAGGAGGAATGGATTCTAGATCCATGGACTTCGTAGGTGAAGGTGGGGTGATAGGAAAAGATGGTGTAGATGGTGGCATAATAGGTGACAAAGGTGCAGAAGGTTGATCTTCCTCTACGAGGTCAACTCGAGCCTTCTTAGGACTAGGTTGTTCAGCAAACCCAACACCATGATGGTCCTTTTGTTTACGGGTTGTGCAAGGTGTGACTATGTGACAACCTTGTTCGTAAAGACCAAAGCTAAAGCCTTTCCAAGAACATTGATGAATAAATGTATGGGTGAAGTGGTGGTTGGTAAGATATCTAAAGTTAGAGGAAAAAGGTTTGGTTTGATGTGGTGGTTCAGGAGAATAACAAGAAGTATCTAATCACCCATACGTAAGATTTATGCGAAGATGAGAAGGACCATAAGAAAGTACCTCTCCTATACATCGGTCATAATGTGGATGCTGATGAAGGATACCATACTCCTAAGGAGTAAGGAAAGTATTGATGTTGTAGAGAAGGTAATCCCCTAAGGAAAGATGTTGAAAAACTTCTACCAAGGGATCAGATGTCGAGACTTGGGAGGCTGGAATAGATGAACTGCTGGAATCTTGTGAAGATGAAGATGAGCTAGCTTTGGAAGTAATGACTATGGTGGGGATGGATAACCTAGATGAAGTAGATGAACTAGTAGATGTGACATGAGAAGAAGATGAAGCAGTGGAAGAAGAAACCACAGTGGAAGAAGAAGTAACAGAAGAAGAAATGGCAGTGATGGTAGATGATTTGACTGGAATAAGGACATCATTTGGTCAGTATAACATATTACAGGTTTTGAAAGGTGAATGATCTGTAGGAATAGTGTAAGGGTGCCCTTCATATTTGAATTTGATACAATGGTGAAGAGTCGAGGGTACACACCCCATGGAGTGGATCCAAGGTTAGCCAAGTAGCAGGTTATATTGGAACTCCCCTTCTAGGATGTAGAAGAGTTTGGTAAGAGTACAAGGACCCACATGGATATGAAGGATGACGGTGCCAAGGGTGGAAGTGATGGCATCATTGAAGGAACATAACATAACTGGGTTATTATGCATGCAATTATCGGGTATGCATATTTTTTCATATGCATGGGAGGAAATGATATTGATTCTTGCACCTCCATCAATCATAACTCATTGGATGTGAATATAATCAATGTAGATGGATATGAAGAGGGCGAGGTCAAGATCCTCTGAATGGAAAGGAGCACTTTCCAAGTTAGAGAAACTGACAATAGAAATATGATGAGTGGTAGTGGGAATAGAAGTCTTGGGTGGAGTAGTGAGAGTGGCTATGTGATGAGGGGTGAAGATAGTAGCAATAGGAGAAGGGTCATTTGGTAGTACCTTGATAGTTTACAGGATCTCTAGGAGGGCCTGGAGATGAGATTCAAAGGTTTGGATGAGGTCATACAAAGATATTTTAAAAGGGTATTGATGCAATTGTTTGATCATGGTGTGATGTGTGATGCCATCAGAAATTGGATAGGTTGGCCTACGGATGATTACCTTGGGAGTAGGTGTAGATGGGATATTGGGTAAAGGTTTAGTGGATGGATTACATGTCTTCTCTTTTCCTTTGTCTTTCTGTGTGTGAGTGGAAACTTGAACCATATTTATCTAAGGAAAAGCGGGAGATGAATCATGAAAGGTATAACTACAGGAAGGAAAAAAAACTAATGTAGGATAAGAGCCTTGTGAAATGAGTATGATGCGCAGTTGCATTTGGAGGGGGGTTGGGCTAGCTCTCTAATCCGAACCATATTAATCTCAAAGGTCAGAGGAGGAAAAGAGGGCTGGGAAGAGGTTGGTGAGGGCCGCTGGATGGTTAGGGGTTTAGGTCATGCAGCGATAGGGGAAGTGAAGTTCTCGTCTAATAGGTCATCTTCTTCAGTAACAAAGTCCTCCTCTAATAGGTCATTTGCTTCTATGGGGGGTTTGGGAGGAAAAATATGGAGGAGAACATTCTTAAGGGCTTTACAACCCTCAACATCATGCCCTGGAGAGTGATGATAAGCACAAATATTTGTGTCATCAAACCCTGTTGGCTTGGGTTTGAGTGGGTCATAAGTTTTAAGGGGTGGCAATGTGATAGTCAAAGTTTCTAGCAACCTAGAAAGAACATTAGCATAGGATCCCACCAGTGGATCACAATGTGATGTCAGAGTGGGTTTGGGTGAAGTCACAGATGATGGTCATGAGATAGGTGTTGGTGGAGGTGGTGTAGGTGGGGTTATCTTTTTGGTAGATAACGAAGGTTTTGTTTTCATTTTTTATTTTGGTTGTACCTTCGTGAGTAAAGGTGTAGGTGGGGTGCATGGGGTAGATGAGGACGTAGAAGATGAGGGTAATTTAAAAATCCAAGGGGAGAGTGATGGTTTTGGAAATGACTCTACAACAGGTAATGGAGATGATGTATGTAACAATGGTGATGAAGATGAAGGTGTGGGTGTGGGCTGAAAATGTAGTGAAGGTAAAGGCATGAGTGCAAGTTGGGGATGTGATGAGGGTAAAGGAATGGGTGTAGGCTGAGGACGTGATGAAGGTAAAGGTGTAGGTGGAGGCTGAGGATTTGCTGATGGTAAAGGTGTGGGTGCAGGATCCTGCACTTGGGGTTTGTTTTGTTGAAGGGGTAAAGGTGTGGGTATGGGTTGCCACACCTTGGATTTAACCAATGTAGAAGGGTGTGGTCCCAAAATGGAAGGTATAGGTGAAGGTGAAGGAGGAGGCATGGAGAAAATGGAGTACGAGGTCTAGGAGATTGTGTTTTCCTTTTAGATGTGGGTGTTGGTTTCGTGATGGTTGGTGACTTTAAGTTAGGTCTAGTTTGACTGTGGGATGTAATAGACTAGGTGTGGGATGGACCCCAATGTAGTGGTGGGTTTAGGTGTAGGAAGGTTTTGGTATTGATGAAGATTTAGGTGCAGGTGAAGGTTGAGGTGAATGTGAGGTTGATGAAGAAGGAGCAGATATGACTGGTTCAGGTTTTGTGGTCTTGGTTGACTGGAATACTTTTGGATAGATGGTGGAGGTATCTATGGGAAACATTTGCATTTGAGTAGATACTAGAAGTCACAGGCCCCAGAGCGTGGTGTGATTGACATACTCCAACTGGTCTATCAAGCGTGAAAATAGATTTGGCTTAGAAAATTATGAATGGGTTATAACACCCATCCAAAATTCTGAGTTAAGTGACACAGGAAAAGCTTCTGCCTCTAATTCGGTAGGAAAAAGTGACGTGAGGAGATGACAAGGATCTGGAAGATCCTAGGAGAAGCATCACTTACAGGAAAGGGGGATATGAATGGCTCCTCTATGGGTGGAGGAGATGGAAAAACAGGTGATATAGACTCTTCTTTGGGTAACAGAGTAGATAAGGTTACCTTCTCTTTGGGTTGAGCGGGTAAAATAGGTGCAATGATAGGTAAGGATGTAGATGTGATCGGCTCCTCCATGGGTAGAGGGACAAGTGTGATAGACTCTACAGTAAGTAGAGACATAGATGAGGTAAGTTCTTCTATAGAGGAAGGGGTAGATGTGATTGGCTCCTCCATGGGTAGAGGAGTAGAAGGAATAGGATCCTCCATAGGTAGAGGAGATCACGTGCAAGGATTTCCTCAATAGAGGGGATGAGAGGAAATTGACCAGAAGAGGGAGGCACTATATTGAAGTTGACATGAACCTTATTAACTTTGGTGTTAGAGGTCTCACCCGCCTGGTTTAATGAATGATTATGGTTTGGGAAAGGCTTCTTGAAGATATGCAAGTTTTGGTTTACTGACGCATTAGGATTTTCAAGGACTAGATCTCTATTATATAACGTCTCTTGGACAATATTCTTAAATTTCTTATAGTTTCCATCACTATGGCCCCTAATGCGATGGTAGTTGTAGTAATCATTTTCTTTATACCATGCAGGAAAAGGGTGGGAAGGATCAAAACCAGTATGTGGTTTGATCGGTGGAAGAATGATAGCTCCCACTTTCAACAACTTTTCCAGCATAGAGGAGTGAGGTTCCCTTATGGGAGTATAACATCTTTGTTCATACCTATGTTGAAAAATCTGAATAGGAGAAAGAGTAGAAGAGGGTTTTGGTTGGTTAGATGGATGAGATGGACCAGCTTTTAGGACTACCACGTTGGTGGATCCTTTCACCTTGGAATTATTGTTTGAATGATTATTTTGTGATTTGGAAGAAGAAGAAGAGTCGTTTGGTTTGAAGGGAGCACTCTTGTTTGCGCAATTGTAATTTCTTCTCTTCGATAACATGGGTTTCAATATTTTGAGCCATTGTGAATGCCTCATCAAACATTTAGAAGGTTTGAACTTGGAGAGTTGGAGAGATATGTCTGGCACAAGCTCTAGTAAACAACTCTATTAGTTCGGTTTGAGGTAATTGGAAAGTGAGTTGGTTAATAAGGCTCTGCCAATGCACGTGAAAAAATATGCTATAGACTCATCTTCATATTGGCGTATCGAATACAAGTCAGTCATGGTAACCTTCTTGACAATGTTGATGGAGAAATGATCGAGAAAGGCCTTGAGCTAATTGATTGAATGAGAAGATAGAGTGCCTAGGTAAAGCACTATACCAGTCTAAGGAAGGTCCTGTCAAGGACATTGGGAAAGTTTGAAGAAGCAAGGCATCATTGTGGGAAATTAGATAACATACATGTTTAAAAGATCACAAATGTTGTTGTGGATCCTCCTTACTATTAAATTAGTTAAAATTTGGCATTTCCCAATGTGCAGGGTAAGGATGAATTGGAATAGAAAAGTGAATAGGCTCATTACAAATATCATTGTAAGTCAGTGTATTACGAGATCTAGAAGCAGATGCTTCAAGGGTCTGCATCTTGTCCATCATCATTTTAATCAAATCTATGGCCAGATTAGACTGAGGTGCACCCCCCATGGTATAGGGAGGTGGATATGATGAGTAGGATGTGGGTGGTATTCCAATGTATGCAGATGTTGAGTAGGTGAACTGAGATGGGGGAATATAAGTAGAAGCAGATGATGATGGCACATACCTTGAATAGGAAGTGTAGGTGATAGGTGGTGGTTGAGACATGGTATAGGTAGGAGGGATCTATGTCGAAACCCTCGTAGCAATAGGTGGTAGAGTAGTAGGTATAGACATGACTAGACTTTGAAAAGGGATCGACGCAACTGGGGGTTGTGAAGTAATAGAGACTGATGATGTGGGGATCCCTACACTAAGATCTGCAGATGATGGGGAGGTGGATGTCATAGGTGTGATAGATGCCATAGGTGGGACAAATATCGATGATGTAGGGATGATTTGAGAGATGACGGGTGGTGGGGTGGTAGCAGGTAATGCTACACTGGTGCTAGCTGACACAGAAGTGGGAGAGAGAGCAAGAAAAATGGAGACATGCATCCCGTATAAGAGTTGTCCTGATGAGTCACGAGTGGAAGAATTAGCAAGGTAATATTGCAAGGCTGCAGGATTGTGATCAAGGAATTTTGTGAATTCCTCATCACCTATAGGTATAACAGGAGGAACATTGGGGTCCATGGGTGATGAGATGGAAGGTGGTGAAGGACTAGGAGGTAGTGGTTGATGGCTAGCATGAAAGACTAGGGCATTGACTTGTCTATGAGTCAAAACCATGTGAATAGTGGTAGGACAGGTGGTCTGAGCTCTGTAGATGGTGCAAAAACATAGGAAAAGAAGATAGAAGAAATCTAGAAAATGAAAATTGGTCACTGTTTTGACAGACAAATCAAAACACAGAAACCAACGTCGGTAGGGTAACTGATGCCAGTAGGAGAAGGTAACCGATGTCGGTCACTGGACCGATGCCAGTTACTGAGAATAAATTATAGATTTGAAAATATGGAGATGAAGAGTGTAAATCAGATGAAACTGAACTCTGTTGATGTTAACAGAGACTCAGAAATGTATGAAATGACAGAAACAGATCAAAGAAAATGCATGGATATGAAGTGAATACTATTTTGGGAAAAATAACCAAAACAACAAGGAACTGATGTCAGTCAGTAAAATGATGTGGTATGAGAAGGTAACCAATGCAGTCACTAGAATGATGTGGTTACTGTGAAATCTTGAGAAGATGATGAAAATTTAAATTTTAAAGTTATTAAGTCTAAATAAAACACCAACCCAGAAATTGAGAATGAAAATGATGTGTCCTAAAACATTCAAAAAATTAGAATACAGTAACTATGATTGTGGAGTGTGTAGGGAAAGAAAAAGAGATGAAACACTCTCACAATTCAAAACATAGATCATGCAAAAGCTAACAAACACGCAAAATCCTAAGTAGTATATTTTTATGTTGTGTGGCTTATGCCATTTAGAACTGACTATGAATAGAGTAGATTTTTTGGTCAACAAGGGTGCCTTATAAGGAGTCTATGGCTGGTTTCAGGTAAATTTTGGCTTGGTTGTCCCCAATATATACTTCACATTATGCGGGGTCCTACTCTGATATGATGATTGGCTAGAACAGCAGCTGGATCCACCATCAATCCGATTATTAGTCATTGAATGGAAATTGTTGGGAAGGAAGATGTTTAAGAAATGAGTAATTTATTTCAGTGATTTGGATAGGGGTGTGTGTGCACAAAGTGTGAACTACGATTAATTCTCTCCAACCATCAACTGGTCATGACCTCCAGTATATAGATTGCAAATAAATTTAGGTGATCTAAATGCAACAATCATAAGGATGAAATGTAGAGATTTTTAAAACCCAAATTGACAATTGTTGTCACCCTCAAAATTCCCCTCATTTTTCAAGTCAAGTTTCAAAAATTTTGAGTTGGTGCCTTTGAGAGATGTTTGAGTAGAGTGAGAAGTCTGGAGAGATAGAAAAATTCGTGCTTTGAAGAAGTTGGTGCTCATTTGCAATCTTGCCCTGTTAATTTAAAATCTTGCAGTCCGCATGGTTTGATAAACTTTTTGTCTTCCCGTCTGGATGCTTGAAAATTGTTTCCTCCATTCGAATGAAATTGTCAAATCCTTTTTCTATGGCCATGGATCACATCGAGCCTGGTATTGTTTACAGTTCTTCTTTCCATGAGGAGAAATTTTTTTTTCAGGCGTAAATGGTGGAGTTTTTTCCCAAATCGGCTCTGTATTTTTTTTCCACAGTCATGAATGACATGTGTATCTTCCCTGTCAATTTATTTTATGGTCACATGATACATGGACATCTCTGATTGGATGCGGGAAGGCCCTCCACTTTTGGAACTCACCATTTTGATATTTTTTTCCGAAAAGGTCAAAGTTCCAGCCCCAAAGGTTGAATCGGCTAAGTATAGAAGGACCGTGCAGAAGCCTCCACATGTCTCTTCGTGCACTTTTGGTATGGTGCACAAAAGCAGGAGACCCCAAACATGTGCAAGACCCTCCACATGGTCATCGGTCTAAAAACTTCAAAGCTACCGTTGAAAGACTAAGTATGAAAGAGCCAACAGAATCCTCCACGTGTCCCAAAAATGACACCTCCAAAGGCCAAGTTCAAAGGATCTTAGGCCGAGCGGAAGCCTCCACGTGCCTCATCGGCACAACTTCAAAGGAAAAATCCCAAAGCAAGACCCCAAATGTGCCAGCCTCCACGTGTCCAGGGTCAGACATAGGTCCAAAAAAAGGGACAGAGCCACCGTTTAATCAACTAAGTATAAGAGGGTCGGCGGAAGCCTCCACGTGCCTCATCGGCGCAACTTCAGAAGTGAGACCCAAGGGACAGACCCCAAATGAGTGTCATCCCTCCACGTGGTCAAAGCCTCAAAAAGTTAAATCAGTCGTTGAAAAGTCTAAGGCCAGCGGACGGCGCCACGTGTCTCATTGGCGCACCTTCAAGGGTCGAAGCCAAAGGCGGTTCCCCAAATAAGCGCTAGCTCTCCACGTGTCTAGGGTCCAACAGAAGTCAAAAGGGGTAAAACCGACCGTTGAATCGGCTAAGTAAAGGAGAACCAACGGAAAGCCCCACGTGTCCCTTCGGCACTCTTTCAGGGGGCGAATCCAAAAGCAGGTCCCAAACGTGCGCCAGCTCTCCACGTGTCCAATTGGCGCACCTTCGAAGGTCAGGTCCAAACACCTCTTCAAGTCTCCAAATGGTCCCGGGAAGCCTCCACGTGTCCCGGGTCAGACATAAAGCCTTCGCCAAACAGAGGGACTTAGTCAAAACACAAAAATATAGAATAGGCCCACAAAGGGACACGTGGCCATGTTTCAGTTCAAAGTGGGAAGATGGATCATCGGAACACTTCGGAGTTTTTTGCTTTATTTCATAAAAGGAATAAAGTGTAAAAGTAAAGCACAACCCCGCTCATGCACAAGGGAAAAAGTCAAATGTCAAGCCCGCATGAAAAGTCAAAGTGGGAAGCGGGTTATCGGAGACACTTTGAGGAATTTTGAGCCTTGTTTCCATAAAAGACGTAAAGTGATAAAGTGAACCGCGGCCCCGTTACTCATGCCAAGGGATAAAGTCAAATGTTGAGCCTGCATCAAAAGTCAAAATGGGAAGGCGGGCCTGGCGGAGCACTTTGAGATTTTGAGCCTTGTTTCCATCTTTTGCGTAAAGTGATAAAGTAAAATTTACCACTCAGGTAAAGCCACGTGTCATAGACATATATCAAAAGCGGGCTTGAGGCCTTGGGGAAATTTTTGAAAATTCAAAACGGGGAATTTCGGGGGATCATTTTCGAAAAACATTTTTGCCATTTTTGTAGGATTCGATTCAAATATTCAAATGAGCATACTTTTACGCTCCAGTGCTCAAAAATGACAAATTTTATACTGTTGGAAAATCTTGGTCTCCTCTACGCCATGAAAGCATAAAATATTGTTTTCTAAAGGATTTGATGGTTGGAAATCTAAAAATGTCTTTCACGCCATTTTTGTACGGATTGATTCAAATATTCAAATGAGCATAATTAATTTCATCTGAGTGCTCAAAATCCAAATTTATACTGTTGGAAATATCTTCATCCTTCTCTCCATGAAACATAGTAAACAGACATGGAGAACCGATTAGATATCTTGATTTGGGTGAAAATCTAGAAAACATCTTTCGTGCCATTAATACGGTGATCTGATTGCTTCAACTACTTCAACTAGATCAAATTTGATCTGATCTTCCATCCTTCCTTCTTCAGCATGCCAAAGACATGCAGAACCAGATTTGACAGATTGTAGGTGGATTTGTAGGGGCATTGATGGTTGGTGGTTGAGCTTCCAAATCAGATTTTCTTCCTTCTCTTCTTCTCCTCTCTTCGCTTCATCTATAAATGTAAGAGCTTGGCTCATTGCAAATGTTGGACTCTGATACTTTTGAAGTGTAATTATAATCGAAAGTAAATCAATACAGAAGGATTTTCCCCTTTTCTCTATCTTCCTCCATTGTCCCTTCTTGCTTACCTGAAATTCGTGGATCATTTATCTTTTGTGATAAGAAACTTTGTGTTCTTATTGATATGATTTCTAGAACTTTGTGTCTATGGAATGATATCTTATGCTGTGAATGTGAATGATTTTGTTCTGTATCACTCTTTCTCAGTACGTATAGGGTTATACTCTGCTATCTATATTTCTTGAAAGTACTGTTATATTCTACTCTTTCCTTTCTTCAGTTCTTCCATTCGTTTGTATTGATAATCTATTTTGGTATAAAATCATTTCAAGATGTCAGAGGTCCAGCCTTAAGATGAAAGTTGTACATTTGTATATAAGATTTGTTGCTTGCTTTCAATAAGGGAACCTCTCCCATAAAGAGGAGGGACTTGTTGTCCCCTGACTGTGGTTTTGATTAAAGTACCATTTTAAAACCCAACAATTTTTGGTGACTCTACTGGGGATTTTGTTTCAAATGTATCCCTTTCTAAAACAACTTCAAGATCATTTTCGGTCTGGAGACTCTACGCTATACACGTGGGAAGAAATCTCTCGGGGTTGAAGATTCTCATTTTCAACTTCTAGAGCAAACAAAACTTCTCTCTTCTTCCAGTAAGAAGGAATAGAGGAACTCATTCTGTAAGCACACCTCCTGTTAAAGACAGAAATTCCAAGAATAGCATTCCTCCAAAACAACTCAGCCCTAATCTTCTTGCTCTGATACTTGCTTGGTGTTTCAGTTCCCCTTCAGACAATCTTCCCACAGATGGCAGCACCTCTACCTTGGGGACAACAGATTGGGCCTCTTGCTCTTCCTCAACCATTGCATGAGTTACCCAGGAGTAGTAGGAAAGGTTTTCCTAAATTCTGAGGTGATGGGAAGGTACACCCAGATGAACACATTGCAGCCTTCAACGTTGCATGTGGGATTCTTGGGATTGAGCATGAAGATGTTTCTATCAGGATCTTTGTAGAAACATTGTAGGATAATGCTGCTGATTGGTTCTATCATCTTCTTGCTGGGTCAATTATTGATTGGACCACCTTGACAACTCAGTTTGAGCAACGTTTCAAACCTGCTGAAGATGTGCATGCTCTCTTGGCTCAAATTTCTCATATCAAGAAGGAACCACATGAGCCCATGAGAGAATTTGTGGCCAAATTCAACAAGCTCATTCATAAAATTCCATAGAACACTCATCCTGTAGATCAAATCCAAAAATTCTTCTTCCTCAATGCTCAGTTACCTGAAGTAAGTTATGCACTAAGGAGAGCTAACCTTGCAACTCTGGATGCTGATCAACATTTGGCTATCAGTGTTGAGGATGATTTAATCATGTCTGGTAAATTGAAAAGAGAACCCTCCAAGTCTAAAGCATCCTCCTCTTCCTCTCCTGGAGCCAATTCAGATCAGTTAGTGCAGAAGTTGGCAAATGATCTCATTGCCATCAAAAATCAATTGGCTCAACATACTCCTTATCAAGATATTCCAAGAAGGAATTTTCAGCCTAGGAACCGGTTACCTCCTTCTCAGAATAAATTGGCTATTGAAGGCCCACCTATCAAGGTTCCAGTCAATGCAACTTGTGAAGTTCAAGAACCTGATGATGAGGAGTTTAATGAAGACTTTGAAGACCCAGAAGAAGAGGTTGATGAAGAACATGAGGAACTTGGTGGATCTCAAGTTCATTTCCTTACCACTGAAGGTATGGATGATGAAGATGAATATGATGAAAGAGTGGCAGAGATGAATAGTGAGTCATATGTTGTTATGACTCGGGAGAAAATGAACAGAAAAGAAAATGTATGCAACCTGCTAAGAAATACAAGGAGTTTCCTATAACTATTCCAATGGTTGTAAGAAGAGGAGCTTCTATTCCCACTACCTCCACGTAAAAGGTGAGCAATGTATAATCCTCCTCCTTCTACCTCTATTTCCAAAACTTCTTGTCCTTCAATTCCTAAAGTTGATAAATCAAAGGTTTCTCCTATTCCTAGTAGTGATGCCCCATCCACCTCTAGGTCTTTTGATATTATTGATCACCTCAAAAAGACCAAAATCCAAATTTCAGAGGCATAGTTTTACCAAACCCATCCAAAAGCCTTTGCTAAAATGGTACAATTTGTCAATTCCAAATCCAAATCCTCATCCAATACTTCTAAACGTATCTTTCCCACTCCCTCTTCCTCACCTCAACCATGATTTGTGGCTGCAGTCGCTTCCCCTAATGAGAAAATTTAACCATTCTATGTGACTCTCCTCATAGCTGGCCATAAACTCAGTAATTGTGTTATAGACTCAGGAGCATCAGACAATGTAATGCCTACAAAATTAGCTCATGCTTTGGGCCTGACTCTAACACGTACCTTTGGTTCCTGCTATTCCATGGAGAGTAGAGAAGTGCCTTTGGTTGGAAGGATTAAAGATGCACAAGTAGCCTTCACTACTTTTCCAGAGAAAAGGGTTTTAGCCACTATTTTGGTTGTTGATATTCCTCCCTCATATGGTATGTTGTTGAGTAGGAATTTTTGTAAAGAGGTAGGAGGTGAAATTCAGATGGACTGGTCACATGCTTTGATCCCAGTCAATGGAAAAATAAGAAAGTTGTTACCAGAAAAGATCAAACTGAGTATATTGTGCAAAAGACTGATGATCCAAAAGCACAAATACTCTATGAAGATATAGGGCATGACAACTATATGATCATGTCAGAGGATGAGGCAAGTCTTCCTAAGGGAGTGATTCATGATCCCAATGGCATTTGGACTTTGGAGTTTGATGGAAGCTGCTCTTCAGCTGGTTCTAGAGCTGGTGTGGTGTTAATCTCTCCAGAAGGGAAGATTCATCCATTTTCTTTCAAGCTTCATTTTGAAAATACAAATAATACAACTGAGTATGAGGCTCTCATCCTTGGGTTGAGCATGGAAAAAGAAATAGGAGTAAAGAATCTTTGTGCTCGTGGTGATGCAGAGTTGATTGTGAAACAGGTAAGGGATCTTTACCAAGTCAAGAATAGGAGATTGAAACATTATAGAAATCTTGTTTGGGATTCCATTGAATTCCTTGATGCTTTCTCAATTGAAGTTGTGCCAAGAGAAAAGAATACTAGAGCTGATTCTCTAGCTATCTCAGGATCTTTGTTGATTCCTCATCCAGATTTCTCTCAAGATAAATTTACCATTGAAATGATTCATAGGCCTAGTGTGCCAGATAATGCAAGCAACTGGTAGGTTTTCAATGATGATCAACACTTGCTCTCTTTCTTGGAGCTTAAAGATAACTTCAATCAGTTATATTTTGAAGGAAGTGAAACTATACCTAGAGAATATGTGCCCTCTAATGAGGAAGATATCAAGGAAGAGATGGATCAGGATGGATGTATTAAGTTGAAGGGTAACAAGATTCCCAAAGGACTGGTGAGTCTAGAAGATCTATTTGACAAACATGATAGGTTCATCAAATCTGAAGCTTCTCAAGGGACTCAACAATCTGCTGAGTATGAGAAGGTCAATATTGGAAGCAATGATGAACCCAGGGTGGTGAATATTGGAAAATGTTGCACTCAAGAAGAGAAAAAGAAAGCAGTAAACCTATTAAAAAAGTATGCTGATGTTCTTGCCTATTCATATGAAGATCTTAAGGATTTTCAACCAAAGGAGATGCAACACTATATCCCTCTAAAACCTGGGATCAAACCTTTCAAGTAGAAGAAAAGGCAATATAATCCTAAGGTTGCTGATACTATTTTTCAAGAGATCCAAAAGTTACTAAAAGCCAAGATTATTTTCCCTATACATCATTCAAAATGGATTTCCAACATTGTTCCTGTCAGGAAAAAGAATGGTGAGATTCACATTTGTGTAGATTTCAGGAATTTGAATCAGGCCTCTCTAAAAGACAACTATCCTCTCCCCATGATGGATCAAGTTTTGCAAGTTGTTTCAGGTTCTAAAATTTTGTCTATGCTAGATGGATTCTCTGGATACAATCAAGTGGAAGTCAAGTACCCTTGATCAACACATGACTGCTTTTACTACCCCTTGGGGAACCTTTGCCTACAAGAGAATGCCATTTGGTCTTATCAATGCTGGTGCCACTTTTCAGAGGGAAATGGATTTAGCTTTTAATAGTCTAAAGGGAAAGTGTATTGTTGTGTACCTTGATGATTTGACTATTTTTTCCAAAACAAGGGCAGATCATCTTCAGCATCTGGAAACTAGTTCTTCAAAAATGTAGAGAACATGGAGTTTCCCTCAATCCTAAGAAGTCTATCTTTTTTGTTACTGAAGGAAAGTTTTTGGGGCATATTTTTTCCAAAGAAGGGATCAAGATAGATCAGAAAGAGTTCAAGAAATCCAACAGATTCCTCTTCCCACAAGCAAAAAGGGTGTTCACTCTTTCTTTGGCAAGATCAAATTTCCTGAGGAGATTCATACCTAGATTTTTAGAACTGACTATGAACATAGCTCACATGATGAAAGGAAAGCAAACTTTTGGTTGGTCTTCTGAAGGTAAAGGTTACATTTGAAGACATAAAGAGAGCTATAACAAAGACTCCAATCTTGGTCATGCCCTGATTATAACAAAGATTTATTATCTATTGCTATGCTACTGAAAGTACTCTTAGCTGTTGTGTTAACACAAGAAAATGCTGAAGAATCATGAACTTCAGTAATTGCGTTCATGAGTTATGTTCTAAAATCTCATGAGATTGAAGTACACCATGATGGAGAAACATTGGAATTTTGTAGTGGTGTCGACACTAAAATTTTCCTCCAAAATTTCTATTTCATTAATGTATGTATTAGGAATAGGATGTTGTTAAGTGTAATTAGTAGTAGCGTCCGATAGAAGATAACGGCGCCGTCAGTACGGTGCCGCCAATAATGTGGAGTACGGTAACAGTCAAAGTACAATAGGAATGTTGTAAAAAGTAAATATTTGTCGTAAGTGGTCCGGTAATGTTAAAATGTCAAAGTTTGGGTAATTAGAGAAGTAGGGTCTACATGATTAGGAATTAGAAATATTATATTGGTAATAAGGACAAGGAGTGAGGTCATAAATATTTTGTGTATTTTATTTGTAAAAAGTCTAAAAATGTGGAACCCATGTAAAATGATAAGGTTTATCTTATCTTAACAGATAAGCTTACATGTACAGATAAGAGTTAAGGTATGGAATATGATTCGTCAGAGTGGATTTCTTATCCTATCTTAGAGATAGGATGGATAAGCCTGGAAGTTCTATAAATAGAGAGGCCACCCCCCTCATTTAGCATAGAAAGAAGTAGTGAGAAATATTGTAGGAAGTGTGCGAAGGAAGCCATCAGTTAAAGGTGTGTTGAAGAAGCCATCAAGAGGTGTAATTGTAAAGTTTCTCCCATAGTCTTGTTGAAGTATCTCATGGGTGAGATTGTAACAGTTTCATGTTAATATTATAATTTATTTTGATATTTCAGATTTGTCGTCATTCTGTCTTATCATAGTCAATGGTATTCTTGTGTTCGGTTGTTGTTTTGTTTCCAGATTACATCCACCAAACTAAAGGCTGTGCATTAGTAAATAATCATAGCACGAGGAGTTCCCGGTGAAGAATTATCATAGTGCCGGATTGGTGATGACATTTTGGTTCCGTTGCCGGGACCATTCCTCGTTGGTGGATTTTCTGGAGAGATATTCCCACTTAGTCAAAAATCAATTGGAGGGTAACCTTGTTTTTACTGTGCATAGTAGTTACCATGGTAAAGTCATTTTTACCGTGAATAGTAGTTACCATGTTAAAGTCATTTTTGCCATGAATAGTAGTTACCCTGGTAAAGTCCTTTTTGCTGGGAATAGTAATTACCGCAGTAAAGTCACTTTTTACCGTGAATAGTATTTACCGCAGTAACTTCACTTTTTACCGTGAATAGTGTTTACCACAGTAAAGTCAGTTTTTACCGTAGTAAGTCAAGTTTTACCATAGTTTACCGTGGTCATTTCTATTTTACTGTAGAAAGGTGTAAAGTCACTTTCTAGTATAGTGATTCCAATTATTTGTGCACATAAGTCTTGTTAATTGTACTTGTGGGTTGGTATTTCACGGTGGTTACTTTTGAAAATGGGAAAGATTCCTGTTTTTTCAGCTCAATCTAATGAAGATGCTTCTTCTTTCATTCAAGAGTTTAAACGATCTTGTATTTGTAATGGCCTTATAAGAAGGGAACAATGGACTGAATTTTTTCCTACCTTTTTGGATGGTTCAGCACTTAGGTGGTTTGAAACACTAGGTGATAATGTGAAAAATTCATGGGATTTATTAACTGAAAGTTTTCTTGAAGAATTTGGTGAACAACAGAAATATGCAGATCTCATGATCGAGATCACAAAGCTATCCCAAGGAGAGAAGGAGAAGATAAGGGATTATCATGCTCGTGTTCTAGAGCTAAGGAGGAAGCTCGATGCCCAGATCCGGAAGGAAGGACTAGCGGATGGGTTGATGAATGGCGTGGATAATCTCCTCTGTAAGCACTTCATTCTTGGGATGAAGCCAGAGATCAGACAACGAGTGAAGTATGACCGCCCAGCTACCATTGAACAAGCAAAGGAGATTGCAAGAAGGCAAGAAGAAAGCATGGAAGAGGAGCCCAAAGAAATTGTTGCTAAAGTAGAGCCTACACCAGCACCTTTGGTCCTGAATCCACAACCACTCCCGGTGAGCACAAATATTTCTCCTAATACATCTACTGAGTATGAAGATCTGCTCAAAAAGATGGGTCAGTTAACTATTAATCTTCTTCAAGGAAAGGAATTTAGTTCTCAGGGAGGAGATAGAGGTCCAAAGAGAAATATTTCTGAAGTTGTTTGTTATGGTTGTTATAAAAAGGGTCATTATAAGTATAATTGTCCAGATAGAGCTTCTACATCTGGTAAGGGAGATAATGATAAAGGAAAAGCACCTGTGAATTCTTTTGATGTAGTAGATAAGAGCAGAAATAATGAAGTAGATGTGTTTGTAACAAAAAGAAAGAAAGAAAAAGATAATCAAGATGGAAATGATCCTAAGAAGATGAAAGAAGAAACTAGTAAGAAACATAGGAGAAGAAAGTTGGGTGTGCAGGATTTTCTGATTTCACAGGGGCAAGGACCATACTCCATCTTGGAAGATCTGTCCAAAAGGCCTGCAAATATTACATATGGTCAACTCTTGGCTATGTCTTCTGAGAAGAGGCGGGAGTTGCGAGGTGGACTCAATGCTCGAAGAAGGAAGGAGGTTGAGGTCCCTGTTTTGGAGGCAGAGGCAGATCCCTATGCTCCACAAGCTGAGGTATTATGTAATGGTATTTCAATTCATGATGTCTTAGTTGATGGAGGTGCTGCAGTTAATGTAATGACCGAGTCTGTAATGAATATGTTGGGTTTAAAAATTGATCGCCCTTCAACACTTATGTTAAGGTCATTAAATAAGGGAAAAACTAAACCAGAAGGTGTAGTTTCAAATGTGGCAATATCTGTTATGGGTGTTGTATGTGTGGTAGACTTTCAGGTGATGAAAAATGGTACTGTTGCGTACCCAATGCTGCTGGGAAGACCATGGCTAAGGAGAGTTCATGCAAGAAACTACTGGAATGAAGGTTTCATGACACTTGGACGTGGTAGAGAGAGGGTGAAGATAAACGTGATCCCTCGACATCATAAAGTAGAACCTGTGGATTCAAGTGATGAAACTGATGATTGGACATCCTCTGATTACTCTAGTACCAGTGAAGTGGACACTGAAGATGAAGAAAGTGAGGTGGATGTTTCAGTCATGGATATCCTGCCAGTCACACCAACTCATGACCCCATAAAATTATCTGAAGAAGAAGTTGATGATCGTCTCCAACAAATAAAGATTGGTGATGCTGTGATGGAGAGTGAGAAGGAATCCTACCTCCAGCTCTTTCGAAGGTACATACACCTATTCACTTTTGATTACAAGGAACTCCGTCAAGTAAGTTGGGTAGAACATTGTATTGAGCTGGTAGATGGTGCTAAGCCCATAAAGCAAATGCCATATAGAATGAATCCTAATTTTTCCAAGACTGTAAAAGAAGAAATAGATAAGTTGCTTGATGCAGGATTCATATTTGCTGTGGAGAATTCAGAATGGGTTTCTCCCATTGTGATCTCAATAAAAAAGAATGGGAAGCTACGCATTTGTGTTGATTATAGGAAGCTCAATAAGGCAACAAAGAAGGATCATTACCCTCTTCCATTTTCAGATCAGATCTTGGACGAAGTAGCTGGCCAGGAGTGCTATAGTTTTGCTGATGGATATAGCGGCTACAACCAAGTTCGTATAGCAGAGAAAGATCAGCTGAAGACCACGTTCACCACTCCTTGGGGAACGTTTGCTTATAGAGTTATGCCTTTTGGGTTGTGTAATGCTCCAGCAACATTCCAGCGTTTGATGAATAGGGTGTTCGAACCCTACATTGGGACCTTCATCAGAGTATTTCTGGATGATTTTTGCATCTATGGGAGCAAGTTGGACCACCTGCACCAGATGGAGACAGCATTTCAAAGGTTAGATGAAGCACAAGCCTCACTAAACCCTACAAAGTGTGTCTTTGGATGTTCTAAAGGCGTTTTGTTAGGGCATGTTGTATCCAGAGATGGTATTGGTACTGATCCTGATAAAGTTTCAAAAATCAAAGATTTACCATTTCCTATGAATAGAAGTAAGTTGAGATCATTTTTAGGCCATGTGGGTTACTATAGAAGGTTCATCAAGAATTTCTCAAAGATTGCACAGCCACTAACCCAGTTCTTGAAGAAGGATGTTGCTTATGAACCAGGAAACAAGGCGCATGAAGCTTTTGGACAACTGAAGGAAGCCCTGGTGTCTTCACCTGTTTTGAAGAATCCAGATTGGAGCAAGCCATTCATTGTGTACACTGATGCCTCAGATGCAGCACTAGGTAGTACTTTGAGCCAAAAGGATGAAAATGGGAATGAACATCCAATTTACTTTGGGAGCAGACAAATGAGCAGTGCTGAGGTAAACTATACTGTAACTGAAAAAGAGGCTCTGGCTATCATTTTTGCTGTAAAGAAGTTTAGAAATTACTTGCTAGGGCAGAAATTTATAGTTGTAACGGATCATCAGGCTCTGAAATATATTGTCAATAAGCCTAACCCATCAGGGAGGATAGCAAGATGGATAATTTTGCTACAAGAATTTGAATTTGATATTATAGATAGGCCAGGAAAGAAGCATGTCAATGCAGATGCACTCTCTCGAGCCTATGATGGTTTAGGATCATCTTGTGATGATGATGATTTTCCCGATGCAGCATTGTTCTCCCTTGACACAATCCCTAGTGAATACATAGATATTTGGAATTATCTGAATGAATTCAAGTTTCCTGATGGTGCCAATGCAAAGACTAAGAGAAAGATTACTCAAGCCAGTCGTCCATATTCTATTCTGCATGGAGCATTATTTCGAATAGGACCTGATGGACAGTACAAGAGGGCAGTTGGACGTGATCAAGGAAAGGAGCTGCTAGAAGAATTCCACAATGGTACATGTGGAGGGCACTTCTCTGGACAACTTACAGCAAGAAGGATCTTGGATGCAGGTTATCACTGGCCCACTCTTTTTAAAGATTGTTATAATTATTGTAAGACATGTGATATTTGTCAAACACATGGTAACCGTAAGACTTCATCAGCTCCATTATGTCCTATTCTTCCCCTTGGTCCCTTTGAAAAATGGGGAATAGACATTGTAGGTCCACTTCCAACTACATCACGTCAAAATAAGTATATTGTAGTTGCCACAGATTATTTAACCAAGTGGGTTGAAGCTAGGCCATTGAAAACAGCTTCCATGGATGAAGTGGCAAGGTTCATATATGAACGCATTGTCACCAGATTTGGTTGTCCATTAGAAATTGTAACAGATCAAGGAAGCCACTTCATTAATGAGGTGGTAGAAGCCCTAGTCAATAAGTTTTCTATCAAGCACAGGAAGGCAACAACATACAAGCCAAGCACAAATGGACAGGTGGAACGAACAAATTTTGTGCTGTGTCAAATTCTAGCAAAAGATGCAGCCTTGCAGGTACATAAATGGGATAAAAGGATTCATGCAGCATTGTGGGCATATAGGGCAACATCAAAGTCAGCAACAGGATACTCCCCATTTCAGTTGGCCTATGGCATTGATCCAGTTCTTCCTATTGAGTTTGATATTCCCACTGTGAGAGTTATGAAAAATGAAAGGATGGATGAAAGTGATTCAGTAAAAGAAAGGTTGGTACATCTTCATTTGCTAGAGGAAATGAGGGAAATAGCAAAGGATACAAGCCATAAGAAGAAAATGAAGCAGAAGGAGTACTTTGATCAAAAGATCCGGTGGTCTCCATTTCAAGTGAATGACTTGGTTCTAGTATATGATTCCAGATACAAAAAAAGAAGACAGAGAAAATTTCTTCCAAAATGGATGGGGCCCTACAAAATAGCAGCTGTGCATGAAAATGGTACGTACCGACTGGAGGAATTGGATGGCACTCCCATTACGAAATGGGTCAACCACGACAAGTTGAAGATTTTCCAAGCACCAGAATAGTCTACTCCGAGGACGGAGTAGAAGCTAGGAAGGGGGAAGATGTCGACACTAAAATTTTCCTCCAAAATTTCTATTTCATTAATGTATGTATTAGGAATAGGATGTTGTTAAGTGTAATTAGTAGTAGCGTCCGATAGAAGATAACGGCGCCGTCAGTACGGTGCCGCCAATAATGTGGAGTACGGTAACAGTCAAAGTACAATAGGAATGTTGTAAAAAGTAAATATTTGTCGTAAGTGGTCCGGTAATGTTAAAATGTCAAAGTTTGGGTAATTAGAGAAGTAGGGTCTACATGATTAGGAATTAGAAATATTATATTGGTAATAAGGACAAGGAGTGAGGTCATAAATATTTTGTGTATTTTATTTGTAAAAAGTCTAAAAATGTGGAACCCATGTAAAATGATAAGGTTTATCTTATCTTAACAGATAAGCTTACATGTACAGATAAGAGTTAAGGTATGGAATATGATTCGTCAGAGTGGATTTCTTATCCTATCTTAGAGATAGGATGGATAAGCCTGGAAGTTCTATAAATAGAGAGGCCACCCCCCTCATTTAGCATAGAAAGAAGTAGTGAGAAATATTGTAGGAAGTGTGCGAAGGAAGCCATCAGTTAAAGGTGTGTTGAAGAAGCCATCGAGAGGTGTAATTGTAAAGTTTCTCCCATAGTCTTGTTGAAGTAT
This sequence comes from Taxus chinensis, assembly GCA_019776745.2. NCBI lineage: Eukaryota > Viridiplantae > Streptophyta > Pinopsida > Cupressales > Taxaceae > Taxus > Taxus chinensis. The sequence goes on from CM034157.1 coordinate 219,198,696, forward strand.
CTCATGGGTGAGATTGTAACAGTTTCATGTTAATATTATAATTTATTTTGATATTTCAGATTTGTCGTCATTCTGTCTTATCATAGTCAATGGTATTCTTGTGTTCGGTTGTTGTTTTGTTTCCAGATTACATCCACCAAACTAAAGGCTGTGCATTAGTAAATAATCATAGCACGAGGAGTTCCCGGTGAAGAATTATCGACCCAGGAATTCATTGGGAAGCTTTCCACCTTCATATCTTTAAGAGTACCACCATGTTTTGACTGGACTGATAGGATTTATCAAGCCTTTCAACAATGTTGTAACCAAAACCCAGTATTCTATTACTCCAGGTAAAACCATCCCTACTTGTTCAAGTAGTATGCAAATGGGAGCACATCCTTAATAAGGTGTGGGATACTAAAAAGATTGTCAATTGAATTAATGATTCCAATTTTTATGATGAAGATTCTGAGATTAATTTCTACTTGGCTATGCATCCTCACTGCCCATAAAATCTTCATGTAAAATACTATTCCCATAATGTTCAGAGATCAATCAAGAATAGAGGTACCATTGAAGTGTGAATCTTGTCAAAGACTTTTAGGAATTGGAGATACTAATTATGGGCAGATACACATCAAACCAGAAAGAACCATTGGAATGTGATCCTTTCCAAAGCTGGGATTAAAATTTGTCAGTTGGAATGAGCTTAGAACCCAGCCTTCCACTTTGACAAAGCCATTAAGAATGCTAACTTCTACCAATTAATTACAAAGTGAATAGAGGCTTTTTTATGTCAGATAGTTGAAAGAACTACTAGATTGGTGTGGATTTCATCAAGGAGAACTCATCAAGGTTTGGGGTAGCAAACAAATTTGTTTGACATAAAAGGCTAAACCCAGAAATTTTCAAGTGAGGAGAGGATTTAACTCGGGTTAGGAAATTTATCTTGTCTCCGAGGCTTCTACATGTCCAATGGGAATGGAAAAATTCATGTGAATCAACAAGGAATGAATTTGGTAAATCAAATTCGTGAAAACTTTATCAATGAATTTCAGGGTACTTTGGTACTGAAATGTGGTATTGAGCAACCTCTTATGGTAAGTTTAGTAATTAGAACCCAACGGAGCCAATTAGGAATGTCCCATTCTTGATGATGGAAACAAGAGGTTGAAGCCATTGGGAGTAAATGGTTGGAATGACCACCTTCCACTTGATGAAGGCTATTGTTAAGTTTCTACCAGTTCCTATGGAGCCAACAAGGACTGTATTCTTGAATGTGAATTTTGGATTGAGCCAAGTTGGGAGCAACCTTCTTGATTGTTGATCTCATCCTCATGGAACTGAAGCTGAATAGGATTTTTGTATCAAGAATAGGCCAAGATTATTTTCGAAGTCCACTCATTTTTCTAGTCTTGGGACAAAAGCACATGAACCTTCCTTAAGCCATGGTAAATTTGATTCCCTTTGGCTTCAATTTCCTTTCAAAATTAGACATTTTTGATGGTGAAAATTCATTGAAGTACCTGGATTACCATGAGATGGTTCCTGCTCTCCCACTTCCTTCAAGTGAGGTAGCCTTGAAGTCAAAGCGGGGAAGGAATTGACTGCCTTTTGCTAATCTTTGGTGAAAGCTTTCCATAAGTTTTAGCATGACCAAAAATTCCACACTAGAAAAACACTTAACATTCAATCCTTCATAGTCAGATCAACAGTAGCTTAGATCCCTCATTGAGGACAACAAAACTGATGCTAGGCAAGGACCGAGGCACGGATCCACTTTCGACACATAGATTTTCGAGTTTGAAGAATTTCTCCAAGCCAAGAGAAAGCGATTGAAGAAAGGTGGACCCTTTTTATGCACCCTCCCAAGGGAATAGGCTAAAGTGACCCGCAACCCCGCTTTTAGAGAAAAGTCATTCCTTCTGAGGGAAGATTAGGAAATTTTAACCAGAACGGGGCCCAAAGTGAATTTCAGTTTTCCAGAGAAGCAAAAAAATGAAGTCGGGGGTCAGTGACTCATTACCAATACAAACTGGAGGTGTTGAGGAACTAGGGTCCCCCCTTATAAAATTTCCAGTCTAATACAGGCCTTTGACTAGAAAGATTTTTGAAGAATCCATTCTGGATTTTTGAAAGAAAACCCCAGGTTTACGCTCCTTACCAACAAAACCAGTTTTTCAAACCCAATTTCAAAATCTTCCTCCATGGAAAATGCCCCCACAAATTTACAACAAATTTCCCTTTTGGCTCATGACAAAACGAATTTCATATGCCTTAGGTCCCTAAGTGGAAATCAACATGCAGGTAAACTCCATATGGAATTTTGATGACTTCAATCCCCCCTATCTTGATTTCACTTCCAAATCAAGGCCTAGATGGGGACAAATATGATTGTAATAGAGGTGTGTGAGGGAACATTTAATGGTCCCCCCTTATAAACTTTCTCTAATAAGAGTTTCCTCCAAAACTGGAACAGAACTTGGAAGCTTCATCTATAAATGTAAGATCTTGGCTCATTGCAAATGTTGGACCTGATACTTTTGAAGTGTAATAGATTCAAAAGTAAATCAATATAGAAGGATTTTCCCCTTTTCTCTATCTTCCTCAAATTTCCCTTTTGCTTACCTGAAATTTGTGAAATCATTCATCTTCTATAATAGGAAACTTTATGTTCTTATTGATATGATTTCTAGAACTTTTTGTCTATGGGATGATATCTTATGCTATGGATGTGAATGATTCTGTTCTGTATCACTCTTGCTCAATACATAAGGTTATACTCTACTATCTATATTTCTTGAAAGTATTGTTATATTCTTCCTCTTTCCTTTCTTCAGTTCTTCCATTATGTTTGTATTGATAAGCTATTTTGGTAAAAAGCATTTCAACATGTCAGAAGTCCAGCCTTCAATATGAAAGTTGTACATTTGTATATAAACTTTGCACCACTTGCTTTCAATAAGGGAACCTCTCCCATAAAGAGGAGGGACTTGTTGTCCCTGACTATGGTTTTGTTAAAGTACCATTTTAAAACCCAACAATAAAATCTATTTCGATGGAGTTAAATTATTATTGCAATCATGTTTCACTATATAAAATAGTAATAAGGAATAATTATTTTACACCCAAAATATAATATTTGCTTTAATATAAGTATTATAATTTTAAACTTACATAAGAATTTGAAATAATTGACATATTTTTTAAATTTGATTGGAAGTGTCTTAGAATCTTAATTACATATTAGGAATGTCCAATAGGTTGAAGTTTTAATTTTGTTTCTTACCTCAAAGTAATTTGATAAAATAATTACAATTTTAATGTTTTAGGATTTTTTACCTCATGATTATGTATTTTTACCCTAAATAACCTAATTATGTCAATTGGTAATTTTTAATCATAGAATTAATTATAAACAAATGATTGTTTTTTAATAGTAATATAACATTTGACTTGAGCTCAACAAGAAAATCTATCCACCACATTTAAATAAGTTCTGCCATAATTTATGTTGGATAATATTTAAAATTCTAGTAATTCTTGAGAAGTGAACAAACTATACTTTCTATAAATGGTTGTCAATCCAATTACTTTTGAAAATTAATTTCCCATTAATTAGAAGAAAGAATCAATCATTCATGATATATTTAAAATACACTTTGATTTAGGTGTAACTTAAAAAATTACAATACATAGATTAAACAATACATTTTTTGTGTAAATAAACTAATCTAGTATTAGCTAATAGAACATGTGTATAGAAGTTAGAAATCATTATATCTTAAGGCAAGATAGGCACATAATAAGAGCTATGTTACAATATCATTTCTGCATAGTTATTCAACAAAAATTACCAATCAACAAAGATGTTCAATATGACATTTCGGAAATAGAAGTACTTAAACAACATTATGGGTGACCTATTCAATCAAGTGAAATTATATGAAAATATAAAAATTTCAGCATCTATTAATTGCATCAATTAAGAGTGAAATACAGCTTCTATTTAGATGGGTTAATGATATTAATGTTAATAATTAGTACATACATGTACTACTTATACAACTTATATATATCCAGTAGTAAAAGTACACATATAGAAGTAGCTTAATAAAGGTGAGAATATTATAAATTTTATAAGCAAAATATAAATAATATGTAGATTTTTATAGAAATTAAATGATAATGCCACTAACATCAAGAGGGGAAATATTACATTATCAACAAATAGTCTAAGGAAGATATGGTATTGGAATTCTCATTACTAAGCAAGTATAATATACACAAGAATGCAATAGTAACAACAATAGTATATACCTTATTCAGTTACTCAAGTTTTAAAGGCACCTGTGAATGACATAAATGAAGAAAGTAGTCAAGATATCAATGAAGGTCAAACGATGCTTGATCAAGTGAATGTAAAGCAATGTAACAAACAAGTCCCGAAGTGAATAGCATTCGTTAAAAATATAATCAAGAAGTTAATGATTTGCATACAACAGAATGATGGTTGTTAAATTACCAAACATGATGTATCATAACAATAAGGATCAGAATAATTAGAACTTGGTAATGTTAAACTAAAAATAATTGTTGCTAATTGGTAATTTTGGATGGTCTTGAAAGATTACAATGTCCAAACCTGTTGAAAGGACTAAAGCCAAGCATGGAATTGTTACTCAAATTAATATGTCAAATTAGATTAAATACCTAATGAATTCATAGTGTGTAAGGATATATAGAAAACTACTAGGTCTCAGTTTAATAACCATAATAGGTTTTAGAGACTAAACAACCTTTTAAGAATGTAGCATTTTGCAAGGACTCCTTGGTTGAATAAGGTATTTAAAATACATCAATACCATGAGCATCTGGAAAAATTTAACATAGCTAAAAATAATTAATTTAATGTAAAAAAGAAAGAGGCACTTAGTATGGATATTTAGTTAATAATGAAATGTAGAATTAGTGATATGATTTACCCTGAAGTGAAAGGATATCTAGAGATTGGTTACCAATAACAAAGAGATCTTAGGAATCATTATCCAGGAAAATAGGAGGACAAAATCGAATCACACAGAAGCCTGCAGAAAACAATATATGGACTCTCTAGGATGGGACTAGGGCACCTAGAGAAGGATAGGGGCCCTTGGGTGCCCTAGTCTGAGATATGGGTGCCCTGAGTCTGTGAAAAAAATTGGTTAGACCCTAGGTTTTGATATGTGTCACTTGGATGTTCACTCTTTGTTTTCTTTTATTGCACTAACTTATATGAACTGCGTCAGATGTCACTGTAATACCTGCAATAAAAATCACCTACAAAACTCCTCAAGATGAGCATCAAATCCTAAAAAATAAAGATGCATACTATGAAGGGTTCAGATATGTCCTCAGCTGCCACAATGGTGGACTTACTAACTGAGCATTGCACTACATCTCAAACCTGATGTAGTTCTATAGGTGTGTTGTGTGTGCATAATCATGCTTCCCTAGGTGCTCTTGTGTCATCAGTCACACTTTGTGAAAGTAGCGAGCAATAACTAGTGTAGAAATGTAATAAAATGGTGGATGGAATAGAATAAACTTCCCTCCTATGTAGTGTGATGTAGATGAACCAACCTTGTGCCTTGTGATGGAGCTAGATGGATGCAAATGGAGCCTTTGATGGATGCAACCTTAGGTGATGATAGTAGTGCTTAGTGCTTGGTCCCTCATTATGGTCTCATAACTTTATATTATATTTATATGGTTCTCTTGTTCTAATTTCATAATTAACCCCAAAAAGGTGACCACTAAAAATGAAGAAAGCTCAAATGGCTAGAAAGTGCCCAAAAATGGAGTGTAAAGTGTAGTGAAAAGGATCAGGGCACCCCAAATGGGACCAGGGGCACCTAGGGCACCCTGTACTGGGCATGGGTGCCCCAGTTAGAGGATAAAATGATGCCAAATGACAAAAAAATGACTGGGAAAGTACATGTGGGAGGTCGAAAGTGATGACAAAAATCAAAGTAAAATGGCCAAAGGACATGGGTTAATTAGTACTTTCTTCACTCAAAAACCATATGAATAGTAGTATGAGACCGGGACTAAATAATACCCTAAAGTGTGTGATTTTGTGTCTACATTTTCCCCCAATACATGTTGGTGAGTAGAACGCTCGGTAACATAAAGTAGATAGAGATGTGTACCTGATGTCCATGTAGAGTGATGTAGAAAGTGTGTCGAAGGACTAGACAAAGCATGGAGTGATAAAAAGATGGAGCGTGGAGACTAAAGATGTAAAAGAGCAAAAATTGATGAGAGTGAACCTAGGGAAAAACGTGTGTAGTTGTCGATGTGTGTGATGTACCTGCATGTTAGTATGAGGTGTGAACTACTGCAAAATGTTGTTGTTGTTTTTGTTTTTTTTTTGTTAGTTATTGTTGACTTCTTTCTTCTCATATGGATGGACCTGCAAAGGAGAAGATGATCAAGTAGTCAAATACACATGTATATGTATAAAAATGCATGTATATAGTAAAAAATGACTATAAATGAAAGTACGAAAAATGAAAAAGGAACATGTGCACCCGATCCGTGATGAGAGAAAAGGGTGTAGAGAGGATATCCTATAATTGTGAGTTTTTTGGGTGATCTCATGCCACTGTGGCTGAAGAAGTGTAGGGAGAAAGTTGCATTATTCTCCAACCTGTAACTACTTCCCTAAGAATGTATGAAGAGATCTTTGTACTACCTAGTTTTTTGGGGTGATCTGATGCCACTGGCTGAAGTAGTGTAGGGAGGAAATCTGTTGTATCCTCTAACCTGTAACTACTCCCCAGAATGCTAAGGACAACATATGTCCTATAAAATATGTTGTGTATGGGGTTGTAGATTGTGTCTGAACCCACTCATTGTATAACCCACAATGTCAAGGATGGAAAATTGAACTGAACTGTACTAGTAGAGAGAGTTGTGTAGTGTGTAAAACCCCAAATGATGCCCCCCTCTTTGGGGGTGCATGTGACGGCACGAATAGGAGGATGTGGCCCCAAAAGAGGACCAACCACATAAAATTGTGCCCTACAGGGGGAAGGGAATGTGCTTGGTAGAAACCAAGGCACACACAAATAAGTGGCTAGAAACAAGTGTTAGTACGAACAAGCATGCATGTAAAAGACAAGTGTATGCTACTCAAACAATGTAGAACCTAGAATGTAAGTAAACATGCAAGAAGACAATCATAGACCACCAAAGTGGGTTGCAAACATGGGACATCACTCACGATGTTGCAAGACACTCAAGGCCATAATGGCCACATACAAAAAACAAGTGTGCACACCAAACAAAGGGAAAGGCCCACATACAATATAAAAAGCAAGACAAAACAATAGAAAACAAACAAATAGATAACCATGGAAGAAAATAACCCTACAAAAAAATGTTGCACATGAAGCACCATTAGCATGTTAGAAAGATAACCAATATGTCAAAAGCATGTATAACCAAGTAATGTAAAGTGCTAAGTACAAAATGAAACAATAACACCTGTAAGAGATGAATGTGGATGCCCCCAGCAACTGTTGTAGGAGTGGTAGGAGGAAAGCATCCATGCTGCATGTAAGAGACCTGTATCTGTGATCACAACTAGAAAAGGGCATGAATGTGCATGTGTGTATGGTAAATATAATGACATACAAGAGATCTATCTAGCATGTGTAATAAAGTGAACATATACAAGAAAATGTAAGCAAGAGTAAAAGCAACCAAGATATGCAACATGTTGTGGATGGATGGAATGGAATGCAAGATGGATGATAGGAGCCATGTGCCCCCCAAGTGAATGGAAGTGTATGTAATGAGGTTCATTTAGTATGCCCCCTCAGTAGTCAAGAATGAACCATAAATGAGAGTGTGTCATTGGGAAATGGTTGAAGTGTGTGTTATGTCTAATGCATTGTGATGAGTGTGTATGTGTGATGAGGCTATGTGACCTAGAGATGATGTGTGCACATGACCCTATAGCTGAAGTGTATATCATGACAAGATGATCAAAAGAGTAGGAGTGATGATAGAAGGGTTAGCCTAAAGCGTATATCACTACAAGATGAATAGAGGGAGTGGTGATGTAGCCTAAAGTGTATACCACTACAAGATGAAGGAATAGGTGACCATTTAGCCTATAACATATGTCACTAACCTAGGAATGTCACATGATAGAAGGTTGAATGATGAACGTGTGAGTATGATAAGGTCCATTTGATTTGTAAACCCTCAACAATCGAGTATGGATCGTGAGGAACTAGAGTGCGTCATAGGGTAGTGAGTGCAACATGTAGAAGAAGATGTCGTATGTACGATGAGAATAAATAACCATGTGATGAGAAAAATGTGTAAATATGCAATATATAATGTAATGCAAGATGTGTAGATAGCCTAATAGTGTGAAATGTGCACTATGTAGTATGTAGATGAATGTAATAATGTATGACTGTGATAATGATGTGACAATATGTATGTATGATGTGTAGATGTGCAAATGTAAATGATGTAGTGTAAATGTAGAATGTATGATGTAATAATGTAACATATGATGCAAGATGTGTGAAGAAATGCAATGTGTAGTACCTATTGTGTAGTGTGTGGGGTTCATGTGTAGTATGCCCTCAACAGTCAAGTGTGAACTGAAGCACAAGAGTGTGTCATCAGGTAATGAATGTCATGTTTAAGCATAGTATTTCTTAAGATGCATTACATTGAGTGGATTTTTGAGTGATTTTCCTAAAAGGATGGTGAGGTGATAAACCCCACCACTGATTTTGTCAATGATAATGTATGGTCCAAGCCAATTAGGCTTGAATTTTTCTTTAATAGGTGCTTCAACATTTGTATTCTTTTGATTCTCTTTTAAGACTAGGTTGTTGATATTGAATTCTCGAGAATGATTTTTACAATTGTATGTGTGTGCAAATGTGGGATTGATATGCATGTGAAGATGTTCAAGTGTTTGGACATGATGCGAGTCCAACATTTCTAACTCATGTAGGTGGTTTTCATGATATTCATTGTCTTTAAGGCTACATTTGAGAGAAATTTACAAATAAGGGATCTCGAGCTCAAGAGGAATAACAACCTCAACACCATAAACCAAGGAAAATGGGGTAGCATTAGTAGGTGTACAAACACTAGTATGATAGGCCCATAGAGCGTAGAATAGTTGGTTATGCCAATCGGTACCACTAGAGTCAACTGTTTTGTGTACAATCTTGACAATGGTTTTCTTAGTGGCCTCATCTTGGCCATTTCCTTGTGGATAATAAGGTGTTGAAAATAATTGTTGTATTTTGAACTTGGCACAAAAAAAAATTATGTCTTTATTTTTGAAGAAAGATCCATTATCAGCGATTATAGTAAAAGGCACACTAAAACGTGTAATAATATGGGTGGTGAGAAAACTACAAATGTTTGTGTTAGTGACTTTTTGCAGGGGAGCCACCTCGACCCACTTAGTAAAGTACTCGGTAGATGTGATAATGAATTTGTATCCTTTGGCAGACTCAGGGTTGATCATACTGATGAGGTTAAGTCCCCAAAGGGAGAAAGGCCAAGTTGGCACAATGGGATGGAGGTCATATGTGGGTGCATGGTGGAGGTTACCATGTTTCTGGAATTTTTCACAATGAGTAGCATATTCAAGGAAATCTTGTTCCATTGTAGGCCAATAATATCCTTGTCATAAAAATTTTTGTGACATAGCTTTACCGAAAAAATGGCCACCACACATGTTGTCATGTATCTGCGAGATGGAAGTAGGGATATCTGTGAGTGCTAAGCAACGTAAGAGATGACCATCAATTACACATTTAAATAATTTTGTCCCAAAAATGACATAGCGAGAATCCTCATGTCATAACCATCGAGCCTCATGAGGCTGTAGATTATCAGGCATAGTTTTCTTATATAAGTAATTATAAATAGGTGTAAACCATTCAGAGTTGTCTTGACTGCGCGTTATGGCACAAGACAAGAGGTAGTGCAGAGATAGAAGGATGTTAAGTGTGTAATTATAAATGTATTTTGGTCATCAGTGATATCTTGTGGGATGAGTGACACAACACTAGCCATAACATCTGCATGATGATTATCTTTGCGAGGAATGGTAGTGATGGAGTAGGACTCAAATGTAGCCAAGAGATCGTTTACAAGCATGTTGTATGGAATTAAATGTTCCTCCTTTGTGTTATATGTATCGTTTACCTGATTTATGACTAACTGAGAATCATCGTGAATGCATAGATTGTGAATGAGGAGTTTTTGAGTGGTAAGAAGGCCTAAAATGAGGGCTTCATATTCAGTGATGTTATTTGTGGTAGAAAACCCCAAATGATATGCAAAGGGGAGTGGGTCACCATGTGGGGTGATGAATACTATCCCAGCTCTAATGCCAGAGTGACAATGAGAGCCATCAAAATACATTGTCCATGTGTGTGGCTCCATAGTATAGGTAGTGAAATCATCACGAAAAGAATCAGAGATGGGTGATGCATCTAAGAGGGGTGTCGCAACTAATTGATCAGCTATGACTTGTCCTTTGATTACTTTTTGTGGTATGAACTTGAAATCAAACTCAATGAGAAGCATAACCCAACGTGCCAAGCATCCCAATAGATGTGTGTGGGATAAGAGGTATCATAATGGATCAACTTTGGTGATGATATGCACTTCATTATGAAGAAGATAGTGTCGTAACTTATCCATAACAAAGATGAGGCCGAGACATAGCTTTTCAATATAGCTATAGTTACATTCATAAGAGATTAATGTATGATAGATGTAGTATAATTCTCTTTCATGTCAAGAATCATCATGTTGTGCCAGTAGAGTGCCTAATGCATGAAATGTAGAAAAAATATACAATAAGAAAGGTTGATCAGCTAAGGGAGGGACTAGGATAGGTGGGTGTAACAAATAAGCTTTTATATCATCAAATTCCTGATGACATTTCTCATCCCAAAAAAAATTAGTGTCCTTCTTCATGAGGTGTGTAAAAGGTTGAGTTTTATCTGTGAGTTGTGTAATGAACCACCAGATAGCTTGAATTTTTCCTTGTAGTGATCATAATTGATGTAAATTTTTGGGTGGAGGCATATCGACAATGGCTTTTATTTTGTTAGGATCAATTTCAATGCCACGTTGGGAAATAATATATCCCAGGAGTTTACCTGTTGTGACCCCAAAAATGTATTTTTTGGGATTTAAGCGTACACGATATTTCGTAACTGTTCAAATAGTGTTTGTAGATCTTGTGCATGGGAAGAATGTCATCTAGATTTAGCCAAAATATTGTCAACGTAATCTTTGATGATCTTGTGGATGTAATCATGGAATATATGTGTCATTTCCCATTGATAAGTAGCTCCTACATTTTTAAGGCCAAAGGGCATGACAATGTAACAAAATGTTCCCCATGGTGTTGTAAAAGAGGTCTTTTCTTGGTCAACGGGGTTGATTTTAATTTGATTGTAACCCGCAAATCCATCCATGAAAGAGAGAATATCATATCCAGTTGTAGAATCGACAATTACGTCGATGTGTGGTAAAGGAAAAATATCCTTAGGATAATCTTTATTTAAATTTCAGAAATTAGTACAAGCAATGCACATGGCCATCTAGTTTCATGACTGAACATGATATTAGATACCCATTAGGATATAGTCGACAACACATGAATAAAACCAACATCGAGGAGTTTCTGAATTTCTTCTTTGACTAAGAGTGCTACCTTAGGATGCATTTTAAGGATTTTTTGTTGGATAGGTTTAGTACCTGGGTTGAGGACAATATTATGCATTGCAATAGATGGATCAATTCTTGGCATATCACTATAGTCCCATGCAAAAATATCAGAGAAATTGTGAAGGACTTGTTTGATATCTTTTTATTCAACAAGAGTGAGAGAGGCAGCTACCAAAACTACTCACAGGTTCTCAGATGTACCCAAATTGTATGGTATTATCTCTTCATTGAGAAGGGTTGAGTGATCTTCAATGTATGGATCAATAGGAATAGTATTTGGAGGATCAACATTGTCAAGGGATATATCATATTCTCTGAAGTAAGTTGTAGCATTGAGAGATGATGGGGGATGCCTTTTATGGTGAAAAGAAGGAAGATGATCATATACACCCAAAGATTTGAGTAGAGCATCATCGGTAGGAAAAGCATCTAAAGTATCCCAAGTGGTAGATGCATCATCACTGATGAGTTCCGGATGCACTAGGGGAAGTGAGGAAGTATGAAAGGTGGTGTAAGTGTATGTAAAAGGTGAAGAGGGGGGTGATATCCCAGTCCAAACTTGTGTGACTGTAGGGAGATCCCAAAGTGATGTGACCTTGTGTTCTTGTGTATCATTTATAAAAACCATAGCGGCACAAGTATTCATATCCTAACCCATATTTAGAAAATTCCTTAGTAGTATCAGAGGAAATAGGAGTATCATTAGATTGTTCAATGGAGTTACAATACTCAAAAGGTGATGGATCAGCTGGAACATCATAGACAACACCTTGATGTTGGAATTTAAGTCATGCATGTAGCATGGAGGGGACCGCATACATAACATGGATCCAAGGTCATCCAAGAAGAATGTTATAATTAATATTATTAGGCATGACATGGCATGGAATAGTGATTGTACATGGACCAATAGTGACCTATAGGTTGATGGTACCTAATACACAATTGGGTATGTTATCAAAGCCACAAATAGAGATTGAAAAAGGTGCTAAAGATGCTTCTGACATACCTAAATGATGAAGGAAAGTGATATTACAAATGTTAAGGCCAAATCCATTGTCAACTAAGGCGTGTTTGACCCTGACATTGTGAACACAAACTTGAATATATAAAGGGGGTCATGTTCTAGCATTGCTTGAGAAGGTATATATTCTATTGTGAAAGTTATTTGATCCTCATTGAGGGATAGGGCTGAAGTAAACTTATGGTATACATATTCGGGTGATGTGTGAGGAGGAATGTAATTAGTAGATAAGTATTGTTTGAGCCTACTGATACAATCATGATGATTCTACAAATAAGTATGGATGGAGATATTCATGATGCAACGATTATAGGGAAATAAGGATCCTAAAAGGTGTGATGATCAAAGCCAGGTTCACCAAAATGATTAACTAAAATGTGGAAATTATTCTAAGTTAATCTAATATTAAGAACAACAGTAAATAAAAGCTAAGTAAATAAATAAAGTGACCCAAGAAACTAAGCTAAATAGAAATGTGAAACCCTAATGTGAAAAGAGGGTTAGGAAGAGCTTAGCTGATTCGAATGATTGCTAGACTATGTCATAGAGAAAGACCAAACTAGGAAAACAGGAGGAGGAAATGATCACATAGAATCCTAGAAACATAGATCCTGGAGCTCTCTAGTGGACTGGGGCACCTAGAGAGGGATACAGGGCACTGGCGCTGTGGGCTCCCTGGTCTGAGATATAGGTGCACTGGTATGTGGGAATAACCTAAAACCCTCCTCTGAGGTGTCACTTAGATGTTTTCCTGTGTTCTCTTCTTTGTTGCAACTAACTTTTCTAAACTATGTTAGATGTTGTTGTAATCAATGATGATAAGAATACCTATAAAACCCCAAGACAAGCATCAAATCCCTAAAAAATAAAGATGCATATGAAGGGGTTGGATTGTCCTCAGTGGCCACAATGGTGGACTTACTAACTGAGTGTTGCACTACATCTCATACCCGATGTAGTTCTATGTGTGTGTGTGTAATCATTCCCTAGGTGCTCTTGTGTCAGTCACACTTTGTGAAAGTAGAGAAATAAAGAAATGTAATAAAATGGTGGATGGAATAGAATAAACTTCCCTCCTATGCAGTGTGATGCAGATGAACCAACCTTGAGCCTTGTGATGGAGCTAGATGGATGCAACCTTAGGTGATGATAGTAGTGCTTAGTGCTTGGTCCCTCATTATGGTCTCATAACTTTATATTTATATGGTTCTCTTGTTCTAATTTTGTAATTAACCTTGAAAAGGCTGACCACTAAAAATATGGAAAGCTCAAATGGCTAGAAAGTGCCCAAAAAGTGGAGGAAAAGTGTAAAAAGGCTCAAGATGCCCAAAATGGGACCAGGGTACCTAGGGCACCCCATTACTGGGCCTGGGTGCCCCAGTCAAAGATAAATGACTCCAAATGGAAAAACTGACTAGGAAAGTATGTGGGAGGTTGGTAGTGACGACAGAAAGAAAAGTAAAATGGCCAAAGGAATGGGTTAATTAGTACTTTCTTCACTCAAAAACCATATGAATAGAACCTATAAAATTCTTTATATGGGGAGGTCTGCACATCGTATTGACATTATTCCATTTTGGAGACTTAAACAACATCACTCACGATATCTTAGCATCTAGTGGATCCACACCAAGCCTTTGGAGAGTTCATATCATTGTAAGGGCTCTCTGCAACATTCAACATCCACATTTTACATCAAAGGAAAGGTATTTTTATCTCTTTACACTTCTTATTTATCTACGCATCATTTCTAAGAACAATCCAATCATTTAATCATTCATTCAAAATCCAATTTACATTTTATTCGAATCAACAAATTACACAGTAATCCTCAATGATTACGTTGAATCACCAACAATTCCCTTAAATTTTCAGCGACTATCGTGAATCGTTGATGATTCCTACTTCTCAGCTCTATTATCATATAGTATTTGTTTTTAATCCATTTTACAATTTGTTTTCTATTAATATTTTGGTTTCAAGTGTCCTTTATCTATAGATGACCATTCTAGGTGAAGTATACTAACCATATGCCATATTTGACTTACCGATCATGTGTTAGTCATTCATGTGGGAGCAGTCAGATATTGACTATGAATTAAGTCTTTATTTCATTGCACTCACACCCAATCCAAATTATATCACCGAGTAATTGGAATTCCTCCTCGAGAAAAGTGGCGAGGCTAACCTTTACTAGGATAATTTTTCAACCCTCCTCCACCAATCATCAAGGACTTCAATTGAGTTCCTCTATCTAGATCCTTCAACATTATTTTTATTTCTATTATTATCATTATTTATCACTTACTTGTCTAAAAATGAATTGAAACCCGTTAAAGGAATCCCTTTGGTTTCTAGGATTGGAATTTTCCAAGAAACTTTTCATCGTATCATCTAATATCTCTCTTGTCAAGCTATTTACTTGTGTGTAGGTTTCCTCATTTATTGGAAAGAATATTATGTCGTACCCATTTGTACCCATACATCTTGACGTTGTCAACGCAGGTATCAATAAACCCTTTTATTTTCTGATTTTTGGTGATTTATTCCATGTAATAACATTGAATAAAATCCACCATAAACACATGAATCTCCTTCCTATTTTAGCATTGTAAGCATATTTTTAGCATATTTATGCTCATGCTTAGTTTTGCATCAAATGGGGGAGTTTGGGAACACCTATTCTCTTTTGTATTGTATGTCCTTGTTTACAAAATTGGGTCTAGATCTTTCTATAGTAGTGTGATCCATGGGGTTGTGGAAGGTAGAAAACCAACTAAGGGGTTCATGGGTAGATTTCCTCTCCTATTACATTCAAAGGGGAAGATATCCGAGTTGTTGAATAACTTTGGTACATGGTATTCTTCCTTCATAGGTGTGCATTTGTACCTCTTTCTTCTTCTCTCTCTTACACATATTTGTGTTAGTTTGCATGCACCTAACACACTCATTTCACATTGGCACAAATTGGGGACTAATCACCGCCAATTCTGCAAAAAAATTCAACAAATACAAATCTCCAAGAAAAATGAAAGAATGACCAAAAAAGTGTATTCTTTCCTTGTTTACATCTTTTCACTTAACATTTATGAAAATGCAAAAAAAAATTATTACATTTTATATGTGAGTTAAGTTCAATTATTTATCATAATCATTGACTACACTCTATGTTGTAAGTTTCATCGTGGAAAATGCCAACACCAAGAACAATAGCACAACTACAAAAAAAACATTCAAGCAAAGGAAAAGTGTGTTTACACAATCAGGTACAAGGTAAGTGCAGGAAGTTGATGGACAAAAATGGGGTCATTTGTGGACGTCATATTGCAAAAAATAGCAAAATCTCAACTTGTAGGGATTATTAGCAATACGCGCATTCAAAATTAGAAAAAAAATATATAAATATGAATCGTAGCATCCGGAATCTAGTTTCTAAAATACTAATTTTTTTAAAAAAATGGACAAGTTTAGCTATATTAAACACTTAAAATTATATGACTTGGTTTTTTTTTTGAAAAAAACTTATAAGATTGTAGTTTATTTGCCCGCGATTTGGATGACGAAATCTTGTTGTTATTTTTTTCATTTGGTGAAAAGTTAGATGTAGTTGTCTATCTTGGGATGGATTTTATTTTGTATTTTTTCGAGCAATATTTTTTTTAATGATTTTTTCCATGAAAGTGGTCTGAAAATATTTAGAAAATGGAGCACTTTTCGTTTGCCCACCATAACTATATCAAAAAATATTGAAATAATTTTTTTAACATGTATAGAATTTTTCCACGCTTTAGATGGTATAAGTTTTATCACATTTTGATAAGTGAAACAAAAGTTACAGTCTTAAACGTAGACATGAACATTCATGAGAAAATATGTCTTAAAAATCTATTGTTAATAAAAAATTATAAAATGATATTTATCTTATTCTATTCACTTTAAAATCAATATTTCTACGAAGCTAACAGTCTCCCCTATGCGATGGCACCATTTTTGTGAAATGTTTTTAGTTTTTTAGCATGGTTCAAGTCTTTGGAAGAGAAAATTTGAGGTTTTTTGACCTTTTACACTTCATAATGACCTTCCATAGCTTTGGTTGGGGAAAAACAAAGATTTCCCGAGGCTCAGGTTTGGCAGATAGATCCGCGATCGCAGTTTATAAAGCGCGATCACGGTTTTTTTAGCACAAACCACGAGAACGCTTTAGAAACTACGATCGCGGTTTATAAAGAATGCTCGCAGTTCATAAATCATATTTACACACATCCCAATGTCTGAATTACCATGTGATTTTTACTCTCTGACCTTACCGTATGAATTACTATGAAATTTTGTCTTTTTCTGCACATTTTTCTTATCACCAGAAGCAAAACATCATGGGAGACAAGAAATGAAGTAAAAAAGGAAGTCATTAAAAAAAAACACCAAAACGAATTAGAGGCCAACAAAATTCAAAATGCTGAGCGAATGCGGAATCTTCGTGAATCAAGAAGAGGTTCATCTTCAACCCCAACTATTGTAAGCAATGAAGAACTAGGTAATGTTTTTACTGTCAATGTTGAAGTTGAATTAAATACTCATGATGAAGATGTTTTTACTATCAATGTTGAAGAAGAATTAAATACTCATGATGTAGCAAATGTTGAAATTGAAGGAGACAATGAAAATGTGAATAAGGAAATTCATGTTGAAACTGTAGATAGGAAAAATTTGACAAAAACACCTCCTAGGATTTTACGTAAGAAACCTAATTTTTATTGAAATTGATGAAAACATTTTGAAACCAATGTCTGACAAACTTTCTGAACGAAAAATCAGAAGAAAAGCCACTGAAATTTGGGATAATCATTTTGAAATTTTAAATGATTCCCAAAGATGTCAGTTGTTGGTTAGTTTGATGAAATTGATTAAAATGAGACCTACATTAAACACCTTAGGATTGACAACATCTAATATACGTGGTCAAACCTCTACAATTGTTGAAAACCTTCATGATGCATATCACACTGTTGGTGTCAAGAGACGCACTAGGGATAGTAATATTGTGCGTCGTGTACTTGCTACTAGTGTTGTAAGTGAATCAATAAAAAACAACGTTTGATTACGCAAACAAGTTGAATGTTGCAAGTTAATTGAAAAACTCTAATGAAAGCAATTGAAAGATGTAATATCCTTCAATCACTCAATAACACTGATTTTTGGGCATTTTCTGCTAGAGCACCGCGTAAGGACAAAAATAATTCTGATGCTATAAGAGAAGTTGTTATTCAATTTTGGCATGATAACACTAGAGTTTCACTTAATACAAGAGATGTTATAAAACAGAGAGTTGGTTCTACTAATCGTGAACCACATCCAAAGCATTTCTTAGATATGACTCAAACTCAATTTTTTCGTAAGTTTGAACAAGAGAATCTGGAAATTAAAATTAGTCAACATTTTTTTGAAATGTTGAAACCATTCTATGTGAAAATCAACCACGCTCGCACCACTTGTTGTAGGCAACATGTTGAATTTGCGATGCATTATGCTAAATTTTTACGTATTCGTTCTATTTTTCATTCTGAAACTATGTTATCAGAATGTGGTGTTCAAGTTCCACCAATATCTTCCAGGGATTTCATTCCTACTATATTTTGTGAAAAAGAAGTTGGACAATTTTTTTATAGTCAGGATTGTTTAGATGGAAGTTGTAGTACATGCGGCGGATTACCTAAATTGGAAAGTTGCATCCATGAGAAAATTGAAGGTACAATAGGACATAATTTAGTTGAGTTTGATAAATATAAATCAGTTGCATACCAGTTGAAAGATGGAAAAGAGTCTAAACAGTGTGAGCTAGTTACAGAACAAATGCCTGTTTTCTAATTTTTGAGAAAATTTAAGGATGAAATTGTTTATGAGTATGCTAGGCATACACATAGAGCTCGATGGTTGGATGAATAGTTCAAGATATGCAAGGACACATTTCCTATTGGTACTATTGTTTCAGTGGTCAATTTTGTAGAGAATTACACATTGCAACCACAAATGGAGGTTCAATCGCAATATTACAACTCAGTACAAGTTGTCATTTTTGTGCATATAGCATTTCTACATTCTCCTGACAGTACAGAGAATGATCAAATTTTTTTAAGAGAGTACCACTTTTATATCAGTGATGATCATACTCATTCTACTGAATTTGTGCAAGGGTGTTTCCAGTTATTTTATGGAAACTTGTCTGATAGGGACATCCACTTCAAACAACATTATATATGGTCAGATAATTACATGTCTCAGTTTAAGAATGCATGAATGTTTTATTGGATGAGCAGAATGCACGTCAAGATGGGTGTGCAACATATTTGGAGTTTCACTGAGGCTGGACATGGAAAAGGAGAGCATGACGGTGCAGGGGCATGTGTGAAAAGAGCTCTTGCAAGAGAAGAGTTGAAGTACAAAGATGGTGCTAAATTAAAAGATGTAAAGAGCATAGTGGAATGGTGTATTGACAACATGGCCCGAGGTTCTCAAGAAAATTCCACAGTTCGTAGATATTTTTGGTTGATAGAGGAACAACAAATTGCTAACTACGAGGATTGTATGACACTCACTGGGTCCAGTGATATGCACTCATTTTGTAGCTCAGACGCTACTTCGTGGGCCATATGGACAAGAAATTTGACATGTTTTTGTGCATCTTGTATCGAATTTGTCACTGCTGAGTGTGATTCACAAGAATGGGTGGATGGATGGATTTGTAGGCCTCTAACTCTGCTTCCTAGTTATCAACCTCCACAAACATTACGACTTGTTTCTGCAGATGAAGTTGCAACATCCAAGGACTTTGACGAAATTTTGATTTTGGTGCGACAAGGTATTTATGGTTATTTATTTAATTTTTGTATTGAGTTATGTCCATTGAAATTTTAATATGTAATTTAAATTTGAGTTGTTCAACCTTTATTTTTTTGTAGGACATGTGTTTGCAGTTATTGCGACAGAAGACAATGAAGAAGGAACAGACTATTTCTTATGTCATTGCATCGAGGAAAGAAAGAAGTTGACTTCTCCTATTATAGATGGCAAAGATATTGAGTATCCTACAGGGTCAGTGGTAGTTACTGGAACTTGGCTTCGATGGTATCCATTAAAAAACTCCTCTGTTTGGGTGTTTGAAGACTTTGAGACACACAGGAAAATACTCTTATATTTGCATCTAGTTCTAGCGACAAATATTCAGCTGTATAGATATCGAGGAAGGCCTAATAACAAGATTCTTTGGAAGGTTTGAGAGTCAGATCATGAAGCAATCTTGTCCGCTATTCAGAGTAGATCTGATCCTGATGGTTCATTGGAATGAATTTACAATGCTCATGTCTGGTATATATAATTTCTTTGATATATATAAATTTGTTAGTTAGATAGATTTAAGTTCATATATTTTATTTTAAATTTGTGTATTTTGTATATATCTAGTATGGTTTTGATTTGAAACTTAAATTTCTTTGACTAACACTTTTATGTTCAGGTTAGTGGTGCCAGAAAAGCTTCCACCTTCACGTGGTTGGCACTGTTAGTAGAGAATTTTAAATTCTCGAAGCTAAGAGAATCTTTCATTGTTTTACAAGAAAAGAGAAGTAATTAACAATGATTTATGTACCCGTGGAGGGGGTTCTTGGCTCCGGAGGAGGTAGCCCAGAAGCACCTGGTGCTTAGAGAACCAAAATGACTCCTCCCCAAGTGTTTACAAGACCATACCTATGTGTGTGCACAATCGGTTTGGTGCCATGACCCACCATTTGCAAAATATAGCGTTTGACAACCTTACACTGGCTCAAACTGCACTATTTCACGTGTTTGCAAACAATAGGGCAGCGAGAGCACTAATCTGGGAAGGAAAAAACTGAGAGAGGATATTGTAGAGGGTCCCTACATGCTGAGGTGTCAGATTAGACGAGACATCTCTAGGTGCCACAGAGTCCGAGTAGTCACCCGTCGAAGTTGAACGATATTTTGGTCTCAGGGCTCTTAAGGGACTACGCCCGAACGAAGTAGCCCAGAAGCAAACGACCTTGTCACGCACCAAAACAACACCTCCTCTAGCATTCACCTAGCCACCTAGACATGTCAGCACAGTCGGTTTGGTGCCATGACCCACCGTTTGCAAAATATAGCATTTGACAACCTTACACTGGCTCAAACTGCACTATTTCACGTGTTTGCAAACAATAGGGCAGCGAGAGCACCGATCTGGGAAGGAAAAAACTGAGAGAGGCTATTGTAGAGGGTCCCTACACCAAGGTTTTGGATCAGACGAGACATCTCTAGGTGCCACGGAGTCTGAGTAGTCACCCGTCGAAGTTGAACGATATTTTGGTCTCAGGGCTCTTAAGGGACTACGCCCGAACGAAGTAGCCCGGAAGCAACGACCTTGTCATGCACCAAAAACCACATCCTCTAGCATTCACCTATCCACCTAGACGTGTCAGCACATTCGGTTTGGTGCCATGACCCACCGTTTGCAAAATATAGCGTTTGACAACCTTACACTGGCTCAAACTGCACTATTTCACGTGTTTGCAAACAATAGGGCAGCGAGAGCACCGATCTGGGAAGGAAAAAACTGAGAGAGGCTATTGTAGAGGGTCCCTACACCAAGGTTTTGGATTAGACGAGATGTCTCTAGGTGCCACGGAGTCCGAGTAGTCACCCGTCGAAGTTGAACGATATTTTGGTCTCAGGGCTCTTAAGGGACTACGCCCGAACGAAGTAGCCCGGAAGCAACGACCTTGTCGCACCAAAAAACCACCTCCTCTAGAATTCATTTGGCCACCCAGACATGTCGACACAGTCGGTTTGGTGCCACGACCCACCGTTTGCAAAATATAGCATTTGACAACCTTACACTGGCTCAAACTGCACTATTTCACGCATTTGCAAACAATAGGGCAGCGAGAGCACCGATCTGGGAAGGAAAAAACTGAGAGAGGCTATTGTAGAGGGTCCCTACACTGAGGTTTAGATTACGAGACATCTATAGGTGCCACGGAGTCTGAGTAGTCACCCGTCGAAGTTGAACGATATTTTGGTCTCAGGGCTCTTAAGGGACTACGCCCGAACGAAGTAGCCCAGAAGCAACGACCTTGTCATGCACAAAAACACCACCTCCTCTAGCATTCACCTAGCCACCCAGACATGTCGGTGCAGTCAGTTTGGTGCCATGACCCACCGTTTGCAAAATATAGCATTTGACAACCTTACACTGGCTCAAACTGCACTATTTCACACGTTTGCAAACAATAGGGCAGCGAGAGCACCGATCTGGGAAGGAAAAAATTGAGAGAGGCTATTGTAGAGGGTCCCTACACCAAGGTTTTGGATTAGACAAGACATCTCTAGGTGCCACGGAGTCTGAGTAGTCACCCGTCGAAGTTGAACGATATTTTGGTCTCAGGGCTCTTAAGGGACTACGCCCGAACGAAGTAGCCCGGAAGCAATGACCTTGTTCATGCACCAAAAAACCACCTCCCTATAATGTCTACCACCCAAATATGTCGATACACTATGTTGACATGTCAATGTAGTTGGTTTGGTGCCATGACCCACCATTTGCAAAATATAGCATTTGACAACCTTACACTGGCTCAAACTGCACTATTTCACGCATTTGCAAACAATAGGGCAGCGAGAGCACCGATCTGGGAAGGAAAAAACTGAGAGAGGATATTTTAGAGGGTCCCTATGCTGAGGTTTCAGATTAGACGAGACATCTCTAGGTGCCACGGAGTCTGAGTAGTCACCCGTCGAAGTTGAACGATATTTTGGTCTCAGGGCTCTTAAGGGACTACGCCCGAACAAAGTAGCCCGGAAGCAACAACCTTGTCGCACCAAAAAAACCTCCTCTAAGTTCACCTGGCCACCTAGATGACATGTCAGCACATTCGTTTGGTGCCACGACCCACCGTTTGAAAAATATAACGTTTGACAACCTTACACTGGCTCAAACTGCACTATTTTGCGTGTTTGTAAACAATAGGGCAGTAAGAGCACCGATCTGGGAAGGAAAAAACTGAGAGAGGCTATTGTATAGGGTCCCTATTACTGAGGTGTTGGATCAGATTAGATTCGAGACATCTCTAGGTGCCACGGAGTCTGAGTAGTCACCCTGTCAAAGTTGAACATATTTTGGTCTCAGGGCTCTTAAGGGAGACCTTGTCGCGCACCAAAACACCACCTCTCTAGCATTCAGCATTTCGGTTTGGTGCCATGACCCACCATTTGTAAAATATAGACCTTACACTGGCTCAAACTGCACTATTTCAAGTGTTTGCAAACAATAGGGCAGTGAGAGAAAAAAAACTGAGAGAGGATATTATTGTAGAGGGTCCCTACACCAAGGTGTTGGATTAGACGAGACATCTCTAGGTGCCACGGAGTCTGAGTAGTCACCCGGAAGTTGAACGATATTTTGGTCTCAGGGCTCTTAAGGGACTACGCCCGAACGAAGTAGCCCGGGAAGCAACGACCTTGTCGCGCACCAAAACACCACCTCCTCTAGCATTCACCTAGCCACCGGACATGTTGGCGCAGTTGGTTTGGTGCCACAACCCACCGTTTGCAAAATATAGCATTTGACAACCTTACACTGGCTCAAACTGCACTATTTCGCGTGTTTGCAAACAATAGGGCAGTGAGAGCAGATATGAGAAGGAAAAAACTGAGAGAGGCTATTGATAGAGGGTCCCTACAAAGGTTTTGGATTAGATGAGATGTCTCTAGGTGCCACAGAGTCCGAGTCCACCCGTCGAAGTTGAAGATATTTTGTCTGGCTCACTCTGAAGTAGCCCGGAAGCAACGACCTTGTGCACCAAAACACCACCTGCTCTAGTATTCAACCTAGCCACCCAAATGTTTTGGCACATTTGGTTTGGTAGTGACAACCGTACAAGCTGAACTGCACTATTTTGCGTTTGCAAACAATAGGGCAGCGAGAGCACTTAAGAAGGACTACTGAGAGAGGCTATTGTAGAGGGTCCCTACACCCAATTCTGAAGTAGCCTAAAGGACTACGCGCCGGAGTAGCCAGACCATTCCATTCACCTGTCGACAATCCGTAAAAATATAGCATTTGTTGTGCGCAAACCACCTCTGAGCAACGAGACCTTGAGTAGTCACCCGTTGAAGTTGAACGACACCTTAAGACTATGCCTGAATGAAGTAGCCCAGAAGCAACTCTTGTCGCGCACCGAAAAAACCACATTTGGCCACCCAGATGTGTTGCACATTGGTGGTGCCACGACCCACCGTTTGTAAAATATAGCGTTTGACAACCTTACACTGGCTCAAACTACACTATTTCACGCGTTTGCAAACAATAGGGAAGCGAGAGCACCAATCTGGGAAGGAAAAAACCAAGAGAAGCTATTGTAGAGGGTCCCTACACCGAGGTTTCATATTATATGAGACATCTCTAGGTGCCACGGAGTCCGAGTAGTCATGTCATTTCGAAGTTGAATGATATTTTGGTCTCAGGGCTCTTAAGGGACTACGCCCGAAAGAAGTAGCCCGGAAGCAACGACCTTGTCGCGCACTGAAACAACACCTCCTCTAGCATTCACCTAGCCACCCAGATGTTCGGCACAGTCAGTTTGGTGCCACGACATCCTGAGGCATGACTTCTCACTCCTCGCCTCCGTTCATTTCCTAGGACTCAAAACATTCAATGTCACTTGTTTACCTTCCATCTCTCTTGTTCTCTTTGGACTTGCCTCTATCCTCTTAGGTGCTTCATCACTGTCCTTGCTTTTCTCTCTTGAGCTATGTTGTTGTGGTGATCTCTCTCCATCCTCTGTTGCCCCAGCTATGTGCTTACATGCTCATTATGTTTGCATTGTAATATGGTCATGCTCTTGGCTACCTTGAAACTTTTTACATACTTTTCATCCCTTAATGGGTATCTAATACCCTAATTATCATGCTTTGAAGATTCACAAGAATAAAGCATTCCCTTGTTATTCTAATAGTGGATTAAGTATTTGAATATAGGTCAAGAATACTAAATGGAGTTGAAATTAAATGAGCCATAATTGCTAGTGAAGCAAGAACTAGTGAAAAGTGGTGAGTAAAGGTAAGTCATGTTAAAGGAATGAAATGCATTTATTCATTGTTTCTAATAGTATGGTGAGAATGTGAACATATGAATAAGATTATCAATAAAATGCTAAGGCAAGTAGCTTCAAGTTTGCATATTTGGATGGAATTTTAGAAGGAGAGTGAAGTGGCCAATCAAGTCACTTATGAAGCATGCTAAAAGAAGTGAAGGAAACAAATAAGTGAGAGCCTATGAAGGAATAAGAGGAAAATAGTTTCCATGCACGAGAAACATGAAGAAGAGAAAATAATTCTCATAATGGAGAACATAGCACGAAAGAAGAATAATGGAGGAGAAAGGAAGTGCAAAATGAAATGCTTAGAGAATAAATAGGTACTCATTCAATATGAAATGGGAAACAAGAGGAAAGTGGCGAGAAAAGGTCAAATTTCAGTTTGAGGCAAGCATGTAATGGCTGTGATCAATAAATGAAGAAAGTGAAGGAGAGAGTGAATACTTGTTGTACATGAGGAAATACAAAGGCTTGAGGAGATATTTATGACAGGATATTCAAAGCAACAAGAGACAAGTCAAGAGAAAAAAGAGTGAACAATGGAAAAATAAGAAGGAGAAAGAAAGAAGTCTTGAATACATACAAGCAAATAAAAGGAAAGAGAGGATGGTAAGTCCAAGAAGAAAGAGACAAACAATGAAAATGAAAGAGAGAAGTGAATCTACTTTAAACGATAATCAAATTGAATGTTTAACTTCTTAGTTGATTGGCATATAGCACCAAATTATAAAGAGATAAGGTGTGTACATCTATTGATTCCCTTAATTTCTCTAAAACAATGTAAATGCTTCCCTTAATTTCTTAACAATTGTACCATGCAATGTTGCACCATAAGTAACGTTATATTCATATAGTTCAAGATGAACTCTACCTCGCTTATTTCTATCAATGTTCGCATTAGTTGATATGCAACAGATGAGTGTTAGCTTTAAAAGAAAAAAAAGTAATTACGTATTGCCCTTTTGTAGTTCACCTAGCATGGTTTTGCTTAATGGAATAGGTTTGCTTAACAATTGTACCATGTAGTGCTCCGGGACATGGTTTTTTAATTTTAAATCAAACATACATATCTAGAACTAATAAATGGTTATGAAAACATACATAGAAGGATATCATACATGCAATGAAATCGAATCAAACATATAGAAGTAATATCGTTATGAAAACCAACACACATGGATATATAAGAATCAAACAAAGTGTGCTCCAGACGCACGTCTCTGAAAATATGTAAGTTCATAACATGTGTACATCTCGAACTAAGTGTGTCATAATGTATATAGGACCACATGCGGTCGCAAAAGGCTATATATATACAATGGACTATATGAAGAAACATGTTCACTAGGACCAGATGGCCCATATATATATCTATGTACATCCAGGTGGACTATGAATCTACTCATGAAACATCTTCCCTCTCTTCACCCTGCTAGAAGTAGCACGTCCATGACCTGGGGATGTAGTGGAGGGAGATGCCACTATGGATTTCATCTGTGTGGTCCTAGGCGTCTCTAAGTAGGTCTGCAACCTAACCTGCACATTCATAAACAACAAGTTTTTAACACCCAAAATTTTAAAATACATTCAAAATTTAGAAACTTGTACAATTTAGTTAAAATGCATGTGAAATCTTACCGCAATGTCATGATCCCTATCAATTTTTCATTGACACATCGCAGGGACAACAGTAGACTCACGAGGGGTAAGCTACATACAAATAATTAATTTTCAAATTAAATATTTCACATACATACAAAATTTGATATTGTAGATTTAAGTAATAAGAAATAATGAACCTCCAAAATTTAACAAATTTGAAAAATTGTACCTCAGTTAGTGGATCTGCAGATGCTATGGCAGTATCTACAGCAGCCTCCACAGTCTGCATATATGGAGGAGTCTCTCTGGCAGTCATAAGTTATACAAAAAACATGTACAAATCAATATTAAAATCTACATGACTGCACCACATAACAGAGGTCCAAAGCATGTAATCCACGTGAACTTCCACAATTAGAAACAAAGTGTAAAGAGAAACTAACCTACGTAAAACTCATGTGAGGCGTGCCAGTAGCCTTAGTTCCCAGAGCAGATGATGACCCGCCAGGCTCCTGTGTATAAAAGACAAACATATTAATATGTACAACATACACGTGAAACATTATAATAATAATCTAGTGCAATCAAATGAAATTAAAAATGTAAGTTTGTACAACTTGAAACTTACGTTTGAAACACGCCCAGCTGCAGTAGCTAGCATGTCGACGCCAGATGTTTCCTTCACCGGCTCTTGCTATTTAAAATAAAATAAAAATTAGTTTTTTACATGTATGTACATGACGTACAATCAAATACATATATATTAAAATCTCAAACATGTGAATTAAACTATTGTGTATATATATATATATATATATATATATATATATTTATATTTATTTGAAATTTACCTGTGAAAGACCAATATCAGTGGCACCAGTTCCAAAAACATCCCCCAGCATCTCATCTATAGAAAAGAAATCATGTGAACTAGCAAATGATGTCTCTCCCTGCAGTGCATATGGCACCACATGATCCACAGTGGTGTGGTGTGCTAGAACTGACGCCTCCACCAACATCACCATAGATGCAATCTGGTCACTATGCTGGGTCAGAGTGTCAGTGAGCTCCCTCAATGCATGTAGTGTGTCAATCTCCACAACCTCCTTCACTGTAGGAGGGATAACTGAAGGCAGTGGGGGTTTTGGGGCATGGGGGATCCTTGGTTGACCTACGCGTGCACCAGGTCTACTCTGTGCAGAGCCACCTCCTCGACCAAAAAATTCAGAAAAGTCAAAATAATTCGGGACCTCATTAAGCACGAACTCGCAATATAATTTCTTCAAAAAATAAAGAGGAACCTCATTGTTGTTGCATGGTGGATAATCAAAAACCATCCACCATCAGTCCCAAAAATTGTTTTTGATTCGGTCATCATGGCACCAATGGATTGGGAACCATTTGCAAGTAACTGGGGGGGCATTGGTTCTCGGGTCAGTAAATAATGCACAAATGAGGTCTTTTCCAATTTTTTTGTCTTTTACGGCCACATGGGATAATTTATCCACATACCACCACCTACAATCACCTCTAAAGGTATTCCATCTATGTATTTGGTTGGTTGCGGAGTCGAATTCGCCAATCAATGTTTGCAATGTGTTGGCTAAAGTCATGTGGGATGGATTTGTGGCATGATTTTGTCTTATAGTCTGAATAAGGTTCTCAATGACAATTTTATTTTCTCAGATTCTTCCAATGATATTATCTTGTGTTCCTGCTGGTTCAGTGGGGACAGAAGGAGCCACATGAGGTGGATCTATGTTTGGAGGAGGGTTTTGAGGAATGTTTTGATGGTTTGCATGATTTCGAGCTTGCCGACCAACTGACAAAACAAGAAAATTGTATACATAAACAAACATTTCAAAAAACCCATGAAAATGCAAAAAAAAACCTAAAATGCAAAAAAAATGATTAAAATTGAGGGCTTACCTCCTTGTCTTGGTGGCATGGTTGAATCTATCTGCGATCCAGAAGTCCGATGAGTAATTTTGAGGTGGTATTCAAATATCGAGTGAAAACGTCTAGGAGAAATCACGGTTTGAAATGAAAAATGGGGAAAATGAGGACTCGCGGGACTACTTTTTTTGTCTCAGAGTTCCGCGATCGCGGTTTATAACTGCGTTCTCATGACAGTTTTAGGTTTGGTTATTGCAAAACCCAAAATTCAGGAACCGTGATCATGGTTTAGAACCATGATCACGGTTCCTGAATTTCAAGTTTTTATGTCCACGGAATTGTCCACCAACTTCATCTCACTTTTCATATTTTTTTCTCCCAGTTAGGATTGTATAGTTTGGTCAAGAATTTGTATCCAACCCTGACCCATATGTACGGTCTTAGACAAACATGTCCTCTAACTCATCTTTCAAATCAATATATTTCATTGGGTATTGTACTCCATTTGGGTAACCCTTTCTTAGATAAATCATCTACAAAACCCTATATAAATATTTAAAAACTACCTCATTTGCTAACTTGCAAAAGACATCCAAAATTCCTTAAATCTCGTAATGTAAAATTTTAAGTTATTACGGAAGCACCCACATCAGTTATGATGCTACAGATGAGGTCAATGCATCCATATCTCTCTTTCATAATCACTCAAACATCCTCTCTCTAATTATTTTAGCAAAAGTGAAGTCAAAGCAATCATTGTCAAAGAAAATGTCAAATCTAATTGATCTATCTAAATAGCACATGCCATGTGGAAATGACATGCAATTTTGGGCCTCTTAGGAGTAGTGCCAATGTTATTACTGCATGGGAGTAACCTTTCTAATGTTTTTATAGGACTCTTCATCCATTAGTAGGGTTTATGATCATTCCATTCAAAGACCCTCGTTGCATGTGTGATAACGAGGATTTGACAGGGAAAAACAAATCTAGTAAGTTAAACACCACAGAAAGTTATAGGAGTTTATTTAAAGAAATTCCAAGACTATACATACTGGTTATAACCATGTGATATAGCTCTAAAATTTTGGTATGGCCCTACCCCAGGTGGATTTAGAGTCACAGTTCTAGTTCCAAAGGTCATTTAGGTCCAGATCACCTGTTTCTATTAGTGTACAACCCCAAATCTCTTTAGAAGTCATATGTAATCTGCTAAGTTCCTCTATACATCCATTTTGATCTTTCAATTACATGTTAGGTTGATTTGTTTATGTTATATTCTTTCTATCTAATCTTATTTGCAAATATGAGTCATTATTTCTGTTATAACATCTTTAATCAACTCTAATCTTATATAAACCTAATAAAATTGACCTTAAATTTAATTAAGGGTTAAACAATATCATGATAATCAAATTCATTATATTATAATATCATTTTTTATTATAGAAATTACAATCATTTCAATATATAATTTTAAGGGTTGGATGATTATTCATAATATATGACAATATATAGTCCCTTGTTTAATATGTTAATATTTATTCAAGTAATACAATCATGTAGTATAGCCAAGACAAGATCAATCTTAGTATACAAGTGGTAACAATCAAGACATATGTTGAAAAGTTAATTTTAAATGGGTTGGTCTGATAATCTATAAGGTATTTGTATATGATATAATTATACATTTAAAGCTTGGTATGAAAGAATAGTATATTACAACTTTCAACTATAAGATCAATCAGCCTACATTCATCTATATAATTTCATGAAGATAATCACTTTGACCCTAAAAATCTACATGTGTGGTGTGGTTTCTAATTGTTAAGGGAAACAAGTCATTTATTAACAAAATGTTTCTCTATTAAAAGATAAATCATGATGTCTAATGTACAATTTAAGAATTAAATGTAATATTTAAAATTAGAAAATAGGTAGTAAGTTCAAGATCATTTCCCACTACCTTAATCAATTAACATATAGTATTTTTTTATCATGAAAAGTATTTAATATTTGAGGCATGATAAATTCCAAATTAATTTAGATGACACAATGAATAATTCAGTTTTCCCCAATAAACTCTATCATGTCAATAATTTCAAGCTAAGCTAAATCTCTCAATCAATAAATATATGATTTTATAAAGGTCCATCATGGATATTTATGGTTCATCATAATACTATTTACAACCAAATATGAGGTTTCATTCATGAATACACAATCTCAAAAAAAAAGATACTAACACCATTAATGATATAGGGTACTTCTAGAATATAGTGTAAAACTAAGATCTTAATAATTAATGAATTTATAACATACAATCATATAGAACCATACCATCCTTAAAATAGTATAAATTAAATAATCATTAATCCAAAATATAGATTGTTGAATATTATAGATTATGAAGTGTAGTAATTAAAACATAGGTTGAGATGTTTATGTTTCACATATTACAAAATGTAAATATCATGAACAGAAAGTAAATAACACAGTGACATAAGATATAAGTGGGAAAACCATGGAAGGTAAAAAACCCACTGAAAAATCACTTATCTTTATTGAGAATATACTTTTACCCAGCACTCCCACTATTTCACATGCAGTTACACCTTCACTAAGGAATTATGAACTGCCTCATACATCTTCTCATGAGTCTTACAAATTTTCTCACACATATAGCTCACATACAATGTTACAACCATGTGTAACCAATCCCTAAAGGATCACCTTGTTATATACAAGGTGGGTGGTCATGATCCACTCTTTAAAAGTTGACCTGGGTCATTTGGTGGGTTTTATAAATAAGTGGTTTCCCACTTAATATTATAACCCCAACACTCCCCCTTAATGTTAAGTGGGAAAATATGTTAACATTTGTTCCTTATGCCAAGTCACCTTTTGGTACAAAAGGAATTACAATCCATAAATCACTTTGTGATTTAGGCTAGCATCCAAAAACACTTGTTTATGGGTTTGCAGTTATGTGGTGCACTAAAGAAGAGTCCTGTGGGTTTTTTCAACTCTGCAGTACACTACCACAGTGTCCCATGGACTTATACAAGCCATGAACAACTATAAATGCATTAACATTGCGGTTTTTTAGAGAATCCGTGAGACAATGTTTTTTCCTGTAAATGGTTCAAAACAATGGTTCAAAACAATGTTCCAAGGATTCTATAAAAACCACAATACAAAGGAACATATACAAATTCTCAAGATAAAGTGATTAAGGATGAAGACTTACATCAAATTATGGAGCCTTTTATAACACAAGGCATACCCATAACTAATGCTTCACTGGGAATTACAAGTAAACTTCACATACATGACAATTTACTTAAACAACATAGAAATAGT
Source organism: Taxus chinensis (assembly GCA_019776745.2). NCBI lineage: Eukaryota > Viridiplantae > Streptophyta > Pinopsida > Cupressales > Taxaceae > Taxus > Taxus chinensis. The sequence goes on from CM034157.1 coordinate 219,230,484, forward strand.
CTTGGGAGTATCCACTTTGAAATATTCAGGCCATTAAGAGGTGGCATTGTCATGCACACTCCCCCTCAATGGAAACTCTGAAAGGCCTAACAAGGCATGAAACTTGCAAAACTTCACAGCACACAGTGGCTTCATGAAAATATCTACAACTTGATCTTCAGTCGAACAGAACTTGAGATCAATATCACCATTTAGGACTTTTTCTCGAATAAAGTGCATATGAACTTTGATATGCTTTGTCCTCTGATGTTGAACTAGATTGTTTGCAAGATCAATACAACTCTGACTATCACAAAGAAGAGTAGTGCTTCCTTTGATGCCCATATGGAGTTCATCCAACAGTATTTTCAGCCACATGGCTTCCTTTGTTGCTTCCATAACACTTCTATACTTTGCTTCAGTAGAAGAGATAGAAACTTTGGTTGCTTCATGTTAATCCAATTGATGGCACCTGCTACCCAACTTGAAAACATATCCAGAAGTATATTTTCTATCTATAGCATCACCAACATGGTCAGAATCACAATATCCAAATAATTTTGCATCATCACAAGAAGAATAAAACAAACCATAATTAATTGTTCCTTTAACATATTTCAGAATTATTTTTTCCATTTTCCAATGATCCTCATAAGGATCCTACATAAATCTAGAGACAACTCCTACTTCATATGAAATATTAGGCCTATTAATAATCAAATAAATTATACTACCAACTATTTTTCTATACAGAGTAGGATCAAATTTAGCACATGCAGGTTTAGGATCTATTTTAACACCAACTTCAATAGGAATGATAACAATGCTTACAGTCAATCATGTTAAATATTCTAAGTAAATTCATAGCATACTGAGATTGAGATGCAACAATAGATTTATGATCTTGAAATATAACCATGCCTAGAAAATGATTTAGCAAACCTAAATCAGTCATTTCAAAATGTTGTTTTAACCTTTCTTTGATTCTAACAATTAAATTTTTATCACTTCTAGTAATCAAAAGATCATCAACATATAAACAATAATGATAATATGATTATTTTCAAACTTAACAAATAAATCATTATCAGAACAGTAGTTAGAGAAACCAAGATCCTGAAAGAAACTATTAATTTTAGCATACCAAGCTCTAGGAGCTTGCTTAAGACCATACAAATATTTCTTCAGTTTATAGACATATAGTTCCTTACCAAGTTCTCTTAAAAAACCTTTAGGTTGATGCATATAAATTTCTTCTTTCAGATCACCATTTATAAATGCATTTTTAACATCCATTTGGTGAATCTCCCAACCATATTGGGCAGCCAAAGCAAGAAGAATTCTGACAGTGCTCATTTTAGCTACAAGAGAAAAAGTCTCAACATAGTCAAGACCAAATTTTTGAGTGAAACCACGAGCTACCAACCTTGCCTTGAATTTTTCAATTTCTCCTACAGAGTTATACTTGATCTTATACAACCACCTGGATCCTACAATGCTTCATTTAGAAGGAGGAGGGACTAGTTCCCAAGTGTTATTTTTAATCAAAGCATTGTATTCATCTTTCATAGCCTAAATCCATCTATCATCTTGACATGATTATTTAAAATATTATGGTTCTACCTCATAGAGGTCATCAAGGCATGATAAGAATGTTGACTACGAGTTACCTTTCTAACTAACAGGATTAGAATCCTTAACAAGATTTTGAGCCCATTTAGGAATCTTGGGATGCAACACATTTTGAGATGACTCCCCCTCAATCTCCATCATATCTAGATCAGGATAATCATCCTCTTGAACTTTTGTTTCCATATTTTTAGGAGAAGGATTATCAGGCTCTATTTCAGGAGAAACATAGGAGGGTTCATAAGAAGCATCACATAATGTATTTTCCAAGACATGAACATTCCTGTTTTCAACTATGTCATGCTTGAAAGGGTCATAGACTCTTAATCCTTTAGTTTGACAACCATAACCAACAAAAATACAAGAATAGGAGGTTGGATCAAGCTTCTTCCTTTTAACTTTTGGAATGAAGATAGAAGCAGGACTACCAAATATTCTTAAGTGAGAGATATTTGGTTTTTTCTTTGTCCATACTTCATGAGGAGTAGCTTGATGAAGATATTTTGTAGGAACTCTATTTAGGATATAGATATTAGTATTCATAGCTTCTTCCCATAAAAACTTAGGCACATTTGCTGCATGAATCATAGTCCTAGCCATTTCTAAGATAGTCCTATTTTTCCTTTCTGCAATGCCATTTTGTTGTGGAGAATAGGGAGTAGTCAACTCTCTTTAAATCCCACATAACACATAGAACTCATTAAAATTTTTATCAAAACCTTTTTACTAACATACTCACCTCTATTATCAGTTCTAATTATTTTTATTTTAGATTAGAAGCATTTTCAACTAAAAGCTTTAAACTCTTGAAATTTAGACAAGACATCAAACTTTTTCTTAATGAAATAAGACCAGGTCATCCTAGAGAAATCATCAATAAAGCATACAACATACAAAGCACCACTAAGAGAAGGAACTTCAAGTGGACCTCTCACATCACTGTGAATCAACTCTAATAGATGAGAGGAATTTGGATCATGATGTTTGTGAAATGGTTCAACATGTTGCTTACCATGTAAGAAACTTTCACATGTTTCATGATCAAATTTCATCTTAGGGAGACCAATTACAAGATTTAGGTGAGACATTTCATACAAACTTCTGAAATTCACATGACCTAATATTTCATGCCAAAGTTGAATATCATTCCTAGAAGAGGAAGAAAAGAAAGATTCAGACACAAAACCATCAAAAATATATAAGCCATTTTTCTGAATACCAGAAGCAATAACATTACTGAGTTTATCTTTTACATACCATTTATCTTGCAAAAAACAACTTTACAATTTTCTTTAGTTAGCTAAGAGCAAGACATGAGATTCTTTTTCAACTGAGGAACATATAAGACATTCTTAATTATTCCATTTTTTAGTTTAACATTTCCACAACCTTCAGATCTAATGATAGAATTATCTCCTAGATATATGTTTTCTTCACATTTTACAACATCTAAGAGGATATCCCGAATACAGGTCATGTGCCTAGAGGCACCACTATCTAGAATCCATTCGTTGTCATTTGAAGTTGAGAGAGCAGTATACAGGGCAATAGAATGCTCAACATTATTTGCATGATTTTTATTTTGATTTTGATCTCTCTTCTGATTGTTAAATTTACTACTTTTAGTATTTTTAACAAATTTATTAGATTTCACATGACAATCAGACTCTTTATGACCAAATTTGCCACATTTGTTACATGTGCCATTGAATTTCACTTTAAAGTGTTGACTATTTCTTGACAAAGTTAGAGTTAGGATTAGATTTGAATTTTGGTCTGATGTTAGTTTTCTAAAGAGGGTTTATTTTATTCTTATTTTGAGAGGGTTTATGATTATGAGAGAATAATGTCTGAGTGGCATTTTCTTTTAAATCAAAATTTTCCAGTACACGTTCTTCTTGAATTAAAAGCGAAAGAAAGGGTGTCCAAATCAGGAAGATCATTTTCATTTTGGTATTTAGAGTTAAGAAAAGAGATATAGTTTCTAAATTTTTCATGGATATTTATCTGAATGATAAAATATAGTATCTTATCTTGAAACAATTCACAATTACATCCATCCACTGAGCTTTAATGTTTTTTAATTTTAGCTAGATAATTAACAATTTTTTAATCCCCCTTCATGGGAGTTGTAAATAGTTCCATTATAAGTTTAATTATTTTGGAGAGGTGGCTACCTTCATGCATTGTTTCTAATTGTTTCCATGCATCAGGAGGAGAATCCATATGACCTATATGCAGTAGAAATTCATCTTTTATGCTCTGCAATAGGATTGATAGGGCTTCTTGAGATCTTTAGGAGAAGGAGCTAAGATTTTCAGGTTTTGCATGTCTTCCGGTGGGTCATTTCTCCACACCAGTTACAAGATCCCATAATTTTCTCGCCATGAAACAATATTTTAACCTAACTCTCCAAATACTGTAATTTGTTCCATTTAATAATTGAGATTTATCCATTGAAAAAACAACAGAACTAGCCATAGCAAATTTTGAAAAATTGAGTATGGCAGATTATAATTTCAAATGTAACTTGATGAAAATATCCAAACAAAGTTCAAGACCCAAGAAGGAAGGCCAAAAAACACAAACAACAAGCCACAGAAGGCCGCAAAGTAGAGAAAAACAAGTTATAAAATTTTCAAATTTTGAAAGTCGTGGAACAAAGGATAAGTGTTCCGTGGATACTTAAAGTCTTAGTGATATGCGAAAAACTTAGGTCAACATGTCCACAGAACAATGGGGTCTTAAAAGGAAAAACAAGTAAAACTAAGGAAATGAAAGAAATTCATGAATAACTAAAATAACTGCACTGCAAGTCTAACAAGTCTGCAGAATATTTGCAAAGAAAAATAAGAAAACACAAGTATAGAAGACTAAATGAAAGTCCACGCAAGTCTAAAAGACCACAGAAAAAATAAAGTCGCTAAATAAGGACTCAAACTATTCAAATTAGTCACACAACTATAATGGCTATAAAGAGCATGAACAAAATTCAAATAAGTTGCAGACAACTAAGAAAACTGTGAAGGACCACAAAATTTTCCATGAAGGCTTGATAAACTTAGAACAAATCACAGATGGAGAAGATGCAGATCTATGCATGCAAATGATAGTAAAGGCTACAAAACATATGCACAAGAAAGATCTGACAAACTAATCATCCAATATTCAATATTTTGGTGGGAAATGGAGTTTTGAACCTGATTAGTCTTGAAGTCAGGCATGGAACAAGGGTTTCACAGATTAAAAATTCAAGTTTCTTCACACCTATGAATCAACAAAAACATCCAAATCTATCCTACACAAGCATAATCACCAGCTCTGATACCATGTTAGAACATTTACAGGAATGAATAATTAAATAATTATTAATCCACAATATAGATTGCCAAAGATTATAGATTATGAAGTGCAGTAATTAAAACATAGATTGAGATGTTTATGTTTGTAAATACCATGAACAGAAAGTAAATAACACAGTGACACAAGATATGAGTGGGAAAACCATGGAAGGTAAAAATACCCACTAAAAAAATCACTTATCTTTATTGAGAATATACTTTTACCCAGCACTCCCACTATTTCACATGTAGTTACACCTTCACTAAGGAATTATGAACTGCCTCATACATCTATTCATGAGTCTTACAAATTTTCTCACACATATAGCTCGCATACAATGTTACAACCATGTGTAACCAATCCCTAAAGGATCACCTTGTTATATACAAGGTGGGTGGTCATGATCCACTCTTTAAAAGCTGACTTGGGTCATTTGGTGGGTTTTATAAATAAGTAATTTCTCACTTAATATTATAACCCTAACACTTATGTCTTTTACCTAGGTCTTAATTTCCCATTCTTTCCAGCTAACTCCCATCTAATGGATAATCCTTAAGGTCTTATACATGAAATTAAAAAATATAGGTTCATGTCACTACCCTAGTTTCTATGGTTTAAAATAGATCTCAAGTGATGGGATGAAATTAAAATTTGTGACTTCAAAAAAAAAATATAAACCCTTCTATCTAGGTTTTAACTAAAAAATTAAACTTCGATGAAAATGCACATGAATTCCTTACTATGAGTATGTAGAAAATTCATGTTTGAGTTACCATCTAAATAGTTAGCTTGCTTTAATATATAAGTCTACTCTCGTATTGAATGGATCTCCAACAGTTAAAAAAAACCTCATCATTTTGGTATATAATAATTTGGAGTTTCGTAATTCTCTAATGTTTTCCATTATCATACAAGTGGTAGTAATATGCAATTAAAATTCCATTAAATTTATAAAATGGTGTTTTAGTTTAATGTAAGATACTTTGAAGTGGTGGTTACCACTTAAAATAAAGTGAGGTCTATTTTCATAATAAGACTATAGTATAGCAATCCTTCCCTAATGGTAACAAATAAATAGAAAATTGTTCTCCCATCAAGTGGGTAATTATCCTTTTGTAAATCATTTTCTATCAAAATAGATTTAGTAAATCATCATGAGTAATGATGTGTGTTACTAGGGATATTATAAGTGTTGTATCCCACTTAGAGTATTCCAAGTAGTGAATGTCACTACTTTCACTACATGGTGAAAATGACTCTGTAAGTGTCAAGATGAAAAACATACACACAACACAATATATATGGTAATACAACATCAAAACAATTAATAAAATAGTATGAAGTAAAAATATTCTATACACTAAAACAAACAAGTCGATGGTTAGTGTGTGTGGTTGGTTCCTTAATTATTTATGAGCATAAGTGTCCTCCCAAATCTACTTACTCCTCCCTTATGATTCCCTCTCTTTGGGTCCTATAATAGTGAGAGGAAAACTCTTTTCGTGCATCCATATTAAGCCACAAAAGGTGGTATTCATTATGATAGAGGGTAATATAGCATAAATAACATAAATGATAACAAGATAATGTAATATAACTAATAATATTTGTGCAACTACATTTATAACAAATATATACTAAATTATAATTAATGATAATTAAATCACAACCTCTCAAATCAAACATCATAATTATGATAAAATCCATAGGAATATGTATTCAAATAATAATATTGAGACCATTTTCTTACAAATATATTTTTATCAATAAATATTAGAAATATATTGTGACATCCTTCCCCGCTAGTAAGAGTCATCATTCTAATGGCTAAATATAACAATGACATAGAAATAGTAATATTAAAAGTATACAAAATGATACTAAGAAAACAAATGTAGAAAAGATCTACATACTTCAAAATAGTCCTCATAGGTGGAGATCTTTTCATAATATTGGTCCCACTAAACCTTACACGGAGATACCTCCCTCTTTTGCAATAAAATAATGGAAACATATAACACCCTATGGGCTCTATCAACACATATTTTGGGTCCTTAAACTACAATTATTTCTAATCAAGCATATGTTAGGCATTTATAGTATACTTGTTCAATAGATAAACATGAAACACGATATATAACTAAGAAATAGATGGGGATATTTCCAATCAGTGTGCGACTATCTGATAAATTACAAAGTATCAAAAGGGGCCACATATTTATGAGGATAAAATTCTAACTTGCCACATTAAATTAATATTTTCTTCAATTTTACTTGAAGAAAAACTTTATCAACCATTGATATTTTTCTCGTATTTCTTTTCTTATTGAAATAAGTTTTATGTTGATCTATTACTACATCCAAAGATTAGTTAGTAATCTATACTTGATATTCCATTTCTATAAGAACCTCGTAATTGATTAAAAAAAATGTTTTCCATAATATCCCAACTAATAGGTGTTCGAACCTTTCTACTTTATATTTCTTCAAAAGGTGACATTCCAACATATAAGTGGTAGGTATTATTATAATAATATTAAATAAAGGTAAGAAAATATTCCCATTTATACTACTTATAAGTATAGTACATTCATAATATACATTCAAGGACATGATGTACTTGCTTAGTTTGTCCATTGATTTATGGTTGTTAAGTAGAACTGAAGTTTAGTTTAGCTCATAAGACCACAAAAAACATCTACCGAAATATGGATGTCATGCAGGTGTCTCCATTCGAGATCATCCACCTCAATACTCCATACAATCTAAATATTTACTATACTAATTTCATGTACAATACTATTTAGTCATCCTTCAAGTTTCCATGTATATAGAGAAAAATGTTTGGTATTTTATCCACCACGATAATAATTACATCATGCCTATTATTTAGCATAGGGAGTCCCTATAAAAAATCCATTTGGATGACTTGTCAATTCCACTTAAGTATATAATGTGGATATGAAATTCCTATTGAGTGTATGTGTTTGATCTTAATTCATTGGAAGTCCTATAACTAATATCTATATATTTCATGAAAACCTTATTTATTCCTTTCAATATAAAAATTGGTTGCATGTGTGTACCAACATATTTATCATTCGAAGGTTACCTAAATAGACTACACTATGAAACTTTGTAAGTATTATTGTCTAAAAATATTTAAACTAGGAACATAGACTCTTCCACGATACTTTATCAACCCATATTTATCAAAATTATATCCTTTATTTTTTATGATCTTTATCATATAATAAATTAACTTTGTGTACTTGCAAATATAAATTATCCTCGGGTAAGTGCTTCATAAATATATCCTTGAAGATAGATCGAGTAGCTATCATGTCAAGGATATGGATTTGACAACAAATAACATACATTAATCTATTTTCCTTACCTTCTATATACCTTAATTCTAAGTCATACTCTAAAAAAATTCCAACTAATTTTTTTGTTTAGCATTAAGACTGGGTTGATTGAGGATGTATTTGAGACCTAGGTGATTTTTCTTTATCTCAAATGACTTGCCTAGAGTAAAATGTCCACATATGTAGTTCATGCACGATGATTGCAAACTTTGTGTCACTAGTTGGGTATAATTTAACTCATAAGGATTGATTTTCCTAGACTCATAAGCCACTACTTGACCTTCTTGGATTAATATCCCACTAGATCCTTCTTTTAAATCATTTATTATAACAACAAAGATTTCATTTAGATTTGATAATTGTAATACTAGATCTAATGTTTAATTATCCTTGAGAATATTAAATGTTTCTTATCACTTTCACATGAACTAAAAAAAATTTCTCTTCTAGCCTCCACCTGTATGGTGGAAGGATTGGTGGTGAGATATTGATATTGTATTAAAAAATTATTATTTAGTCTCACTTTATCAAATCGTGAGCGCTTTATACTCTTCTCTCTACAAGTTGAATTCCCATTGGAGTATGAAATCATCCCCTTGATATTGGTTTGCATGCTTTGATTGAGTACAAAATTCAAAATTTGAGCCAAAAATTGCACATTTTATATGGTTCTTTATTTAACAAGGTCTTCCTCTAGGTGGAAGGATTAAACACACATGGTAATATATTACATTCCAAAATTATTCTCTAGGCTTGCTTTATCAAATCAAGAGCACTCTCTCCACTTATCTCTACAAGTTAAATTCCTATTGGAGCATGAAATCCTCCCCTCAATCTTAGATTGCATGCCTTAATCAAGTATGGATGTCAAAGTTTGAGCCCAAAATTTCTCATTTTTTGTGGCGGTTTATTTATCAAGGTTATCCTCTAGGTGAAAGGATTAACCACATTGGTGTTTCTAAACCCAAATATCCTTTGTGTGTAAGACCTCAAATTGTTAAGCATATTTTTTGGTTTTTCCCTTGAGTTAGAGATGTCTAAACACAAACCCACTCCCTCTTTAAGAATTTCAACACCAAACACATCACATGAAAAATGGCTTGTTTTGATGACCCTTCACATTGGTCCACTTATATTTATTTTCTTTGACATTTTAGTAGACTTTTATTCTTTTTAAATAATGGAAAGGTAGAAATGTTTCTATCTTGAGTAAAGAATCTATTTCTCAATAATTTCCTATTAATTATATAATCATTGTTATCTTTTCTTCTTTCGTATAAATAAAAGCATGGGTTGAGAACGTGGATCTCAATTTCAAAATTTGCAATACTTTCTTAATCACTGAGGGAGTGCCTCTTGCACCATGAATCAGGTTCCATTAAATCCTCCACAATTAGGTTCTTCACTATTTTATCCCTAATGGATGCAGAACCGCTCATGTGATTTTTTTGCATTTCCTTTCTACAATTTCTTCTCTAATGGGCCACCATCTCAGAAATCCCATTGGAGTATTTCATCACGATGGAGGTTTTTTTACGTTTTTCCATCTTGTTGGCCCTCTCTGGTGTAATGTGACACCATTGTTGTGGGGTCTCCGCCACCCGATTGGAGAATTATGGTTTCATTGGCTATTAGGAAAATTCACAAACCTTAGATGGGCGGGCCACCCTGGATATTTTGGTAGATGAGCCTATTGGTTGAGTGGATCTCCCTCCCAATGATGCTCTGTCACCTCCCCCCATTTTTTTTGTTCTTTTTACTTAACTCTTTGGCTTATATCACTTTTATGTAATTTATATTTTTCATTTTCCTTAAATAAAATTTTGAATTTTGTTTGAATCCTATTAGATTTGATTGACATGGAATTCACTCTTTCTGACCTTTTTATTGCATTCATCTCGTATTAATTATAAATTAATATAAAATGGTGATCCAATAAAAATAAGGCCATGAAATGGCAAATACTGCTGAAGTAGATGCATTCAAAGTGTGGAAGGAATTGTACTTTTTTGGATTGGTCAAGTACAGTGTAGTGTGGTTTGCTAACATAAAAAGTTGAACACATAGGAGTTGTTTGTAAAATGTTGATCTTACATAGAAAGTAACCACACCCCCTTCTGAATTTGGACATGATGCCTAAGACACATTTTGGATCACCACTTGAATGGGAAAACTAGAAGAAAAAAAGTTGTTTAGGAAGTGACTACTTTTTATTTTGTTCTTCTACAGTAGATGTTCTAATTATGTAACCCATATTGCAACAGGAAAAAGGGACACCTAACGATGTAAAGATTATTTTGTTTTATTTGTCTTCTAGATCATTTTTAATGAACAAGGGAGGCCATCATGGTGGAAATGTAGTGCCCACATTTTTATAGCCTCAGTTACTTTTTGATTTCTTTATTCATAGACATGATTTGACAGGGATTTTGATATAGTTTGGACATTATGTTATGAGATTTGACCTTCTTGCACATGTATGGAGATTTAGGTGCATAATGCCAATTTGACTTGATTAGTATGTTGACATCTTTTCATTTAATGTTGCGGATACTAACATATTATGATGTTGTTTGGACCTATTTGATATATGTTAGATACTTTGCTTAGTCGCATGTCTAGATTTTATGGGTGTATGTCACTTTTATTTATCTCTATGGCTAACTCATGGTAAATTGTGTTGTAATTATGCATGTTGTCAAATTTTAAATTCTAGCATGATGATATGCTAGCATAGATTTCATTGATCGCTTATTGAGTAGTTGATTTACATTGTATCGGACGTGTGTTTAATGTGTGCAATGAGTGTGCAGGTGACAGGTCATAGGAGAACGTGGGTTTCAAAGAGGCTACAAAAATTGTGCACAAACGGCCCACAGGGCTAAGTCCTAACCATGTTTATTGTATAAGGCCTTAGTATTAGCTTTCATTATTTCAGCCACCATGAGTGACCCTCATTTGTAATGTAGTATATCATGTAATATTAATCTTGTTTAGAATGTTTATTTTTCTTTGTAAACTTGATTTGGGGACTTAATGGTCCCCACTTGCATTAAGTTTTGTGTTTGGGTAATGGTTTATTTAATAAGAGGGGATTAGGGTCACATGTGAACCCTTGGGTAGGCCCCACATCCTCTACACTTGTGCCCAAATGTGCCAAACAAGAAATTTGGCTATTATAGGCATTTTAAGTGACCCCTTTTAAGTTTGGGAGTTCACTTAGCATGAAAATAGGACCTTGGACCCTACCTAATAGGAAGGGGGCTTAATTTAAAGGCATAGAGGGAGTTTCCCTCCCAATTTTCCTCTCTATGGTTACCATCCATGTAAGATGGATTGGTATGTTTATTTGTTAAAAGTTGCACAAGTTTGTTTTGTTTTTCATTTTGGGTAATTTGGAAGAAGAGTGTTAAAAGATAGTTTATATTTTCTTCTTTTTATTTTAAGAATCTTTGACTTAGAGGGAAGAGAGGGGTGACACATGTCACCCCCTCATTTGAGATGAAATTTGTTGTCTTCTCTTCAAATTCTCCCTCATGGGGAAAGAAGAGAACTTTTTTGGGGGAGATTTTACTTGGAGGCTTGGTGATTTTGGAGCTAGAGCTTGCTTGGATAAGGAAGAGGAGAAGCTAGAGTGCTGGAGATATTTTGGAGGTAGGCTCCTTGAGCTCATTTTATGTTTTATATTATGATTAGATCTTAGCCTTGTTTTGTTTAAAATGTGGGTATTGTTTCTTGTGTGTGGCTATTTTTTGAGTATGCTTGGTGTTTTATTTTTCTCCATCCATCATATGGCATGATAGATTTTGGAGTTTATGCGGGAAAAGAGAGTTATTTTCCCTCTCAAATCTCATGGCTTGGTGGGAAAGCCATGTAGGTTCTTCTTATTCCCCTCATATGGTTTGAGGTGGGGAAGGTGGTTCATATGGTTTGAACCCCCTTCCCCATTCTTGGAGAGGAAATCCAATGGGTTTGAAAATCCTCCCAAGAAGGATTTTGGTGAAAGGGTGGAGGAATAAGGAGGGTTTGATGACTTGGAGGAATAAGGAGCTTGTGAAGATTCTTGTTTGTGTGCTTCCAATGTTGGACCATTTTTTGGTACCTAGGATATCTCTTCTTCTCTTCCCAATTTTGGAGGTAGAATATGGGTTCTCTTCCTCTCCTTCTTTGCAAAATTTGGTGTTCATCTTAGTGTTAGGGATTGTCTTGATTGTGAAAATGTAATTTTGTTATGTATCCCTTTATTTTGAGAAAAATTTGTGGAAGCTAGGTCTCTCTCCCATGGGCTTGGGGGAGGCTAGCATGTCTTCCAACCTTAGAAAGGCATGTGATGATGCTTAAAGGTTGGGTGGTTAAACAAGTTTTTTCTCCTTGTGTTGGTTTCTATACGTACCCAAAATTGTAAGGTACTGTACTGCGGAACGGTGTAATAAATGCCCCAATGATGATACAGGTCTCTTTGCAAGGTGTTCGGGATCCAGAGAAGCTTTACGGATATGCGTTAACATCCCGCATGCCCCGCTTAGCCCCCGCGTGCTTTGTTTTCCCTTTTTTTCCCTCTTTTCTTGGCTTTTTGGTCTTCAGTGATGAAACCACCGCCCTGAAGGGCGGCGGTCCTTTACGCGTTTTTCCAGAGCGTTCTTTTGACGGAACGCACGCAAAGTTCAACGCTTCACCAGATTTTCTTACCGACTTGAGCATGCATTTATGTTTTTGGTCCCCTGGAATAGTGTTTTCCCTTTGTTTATTGTTTAGGAGTTCAGATTGGTTTTGATCTTTGGGTGTTTGAATTCCTATAAATGCATGGTTTGTGCACATGCAAATGGCCCCTCATTCTTGTTTCAAACTCACCATTTTCAGTAATTCAGTCTTCTAGTTTGCTTAAGTTTGATAGTTTAAATCCTTTACATGCTTGGTTGCATTACTCAGCTGTTGGTAAGCCACAGATCCAACTTGTGCAAACAGTATTATTGTTTTTGAAGTAGAATAGTTTAGGCAGCCATTAAAGTTGCAGGTTTTGCTCTTCATATAGACTAGTTTCAAGTTCTGGACACTTTTTGTTGCATGATTCGCAGTAGATCCCGCTAGGAATTGCATAGGCCAAGCTCTGTACTCTTGCGCTATCCCTCCCCTATCCGCATTCTATTCTATCTGCATTCTGAAGGTTGTCCATTGATCCAAATATCTATTCCTGTTGATGCAAGCATTACACGCTTTTCTGGATTCACGTGAGCACAAAGAACGAAGAGATCATACTGAGGGGACAAGAACACATACACCGTCGGATTCGCCACTGTTCTGCGAAATCCAGGTTCCATCTTTCAAAGTTTAGTTATAACTTATCAAATAAAGTAGTTAATCGCTTTATTTCAGTTATTTCCATTCTCGATATTGCCAGGGAAGTTGTGGGGATTGATAGTTTCTGAGAAACTATGATTCATTCCTCACTTCTGAGGTAGGATCGAGAATCTTGCAAATAGATTAGTTATTTCGTTGTTTAGAATAGATATACAAAATTGCACAGAAAAATAGCTACACTCGGCTATTTTGTTTGTTTTACATTATTAGTTTAGTTGTCAATTCTAAATATTTTAAATAGCTGCTTTCTTATAAATTGCCAGAAAATACAAAAAGAAATTATAAATGCTAGAAGTGTACTTAGATTTTACTTTATTATAGTTTGTTTCATTACTGCTTTTGCATGACAATTACGGGACCTAGGGAGCCTAGGGAATACATTTTCGAGCCAATAGTGCCCCAGCCCAATATCGTAGTGGCAATAACTGACATTGACCAAAACCTTAGGATATAAGTCTTCCAAACAAAAACAAACTTCCAACAGGTCAGGTCACAGTTGAGAGGGTTAAACATAGAAGATGACCAAGCACACACATTTTGGTCAAATCAGCCAAACTACAGGTTATCCTAGAAAACATCCGCATGACTGTAGAAGGATTTGAAAGAGAACAAATATTCGGGTGCGATCCTTTAGTTCCACAGCCAGACGCTGGAGACACCCTCTTAGATATAGATACCAGCTTAAGAATTCAAGTTGCTAGAACACCTGTGAGGTATTCTGAGAAAATCACACAATTGCTGATTCTAAACGTAGAGGCTGAGAAAGCATACGATTACTAGATACTAGGGATTAGGACTTGATCTCGCGTATGACCATAACAGGACCGCAACAACCAAGAGTCTACGGTTGTGATCCACAAATCCCACAGCCTAACGAATCCATAAGAGAATTAGACATAGACACTGGCCTACGCACATTAGTATTTCAGTCTACTCCGATTCCACCTATCATCATTCAATAGTTATCCCTACTAGACACAACAGCTAATGAAGCTAGAGAATTTTGGACTAGGCCAGAGAATCGTCCATAGAGTTGACTATATTCACCATATGACCCTATCAGGAGAAATACACGAAACCATCCCGAGTCATTTTCCACGCATCCCACAACCCATAGATTGAATCATGCCAGAGCTCGATATTGATTGGATCCTTCGAGTAGTCATCCTGGCTGATCGATCTATCACACCAGTCCAGGTTAGAAGGGCCTTCTTTGCCTTAGATTCACAGATTCCATTAGTGCGTGTCAAAGATATTAGATTGCCTAACTAGTCTATCCGTATACTACCTGTATTCCATCCCCACCGGCTGTCTCGGCACGACCTCAGGAGGTCGGGTACGCGGAAGAGTCGCTTGTAGATTGCCACGCTCGCTTGTCTCTTTTCTGGCATACAAAATTGGTGAACCTGACATGAACCTTACAATTGCTTCACCTTCTCTCTGAGAAGTTTCATCTTATCCAAATCACCTTCGCTCCTTCCCATTATTCTGCGGGTATTCATATACCCCCCGAATATGTCGAGATTCGATGCATATGGCAGACCCCTCCTGGGTCTTGAGGCATATTATGCCCAACAGAATAGGTAGTCATCACCCTCACTCTCAATGTGGGGCGACAACTATTCAACTAATCAGTTGTCAACGCAAACGCCAAGGACTAGATATAATTCATCCTTCCAAGCAGAGGAGTTGGAGCAACTCGCTCAAACACAAACAGAGCCTTCAGGCTCAAACAATATGACATTGACTGGAGAATCTGCTTCATCTCCTCAGGTGTTACTTAGACCACATATTAGCAGACAATCAGATCCATACTCAGTTCTAGATGACGAGTACTCAATACATTATCCTAGGAGTGAACAACGCTCTCAAGGCATGTACCCACCTGTAGGAATTTTGTAAATACAGCCCGAGTTCTCTCCTCAAGAAAATACCTCTATGCCATCACGTATAGAAAATACTCTCAGAGATGCTTGGCAGGATAGTGATCAGTTCATAGCAGGATATCACATACCTCTGCAAAGCCATGTTATACAACAAACACCACCAAGGCACGATATCGTGACTTCACCAAACAAAGTCATTTCAACTCTAATAGAAAAGGTTAGAGGATTAGAACTTGCCCAAGCAAGTCAAAATTTGAAATTCATACAAACAGGGAGTTCCAATCCTCCGCACCATCCTGCCAAGTAGATCTCCTCACAGGAGTAGGCACGTTAGGTA
The DNA here is from genome assembly GCA_019776745.2 of Taxus chinensis. Taxonomy (NCBI): domain Eukaryota; kingdom Viridiplantae; phylum Streptophyta; class Pinopsida; order Cupressales; family Taxaceae; genus Taxus; species Taxus chinensis. Next base: position 219,246,383 of record CM034157.1, read on the forward strand.
TGATTCCTCAGTATTCACAACAAGTGCCAACTAGACCCACTATCGCTAGCACTGTTCCTCCTGGTCTGGTACAGAGCAATCCATTCCTGGATAGTACCCCTTCGTACTTAAACATGTACTCCAAATCACCACAAGGGGATATGTACTCATCCCCCGGCATGTTTACTCAAATGCAGGGATTGCCTTATGCCCCTGCCAACGCGTACGTTACGCCATATCAACAACCCGTTCCGCCACCGCCTCCTCAATAGGCACCATCAATGGTTGAGACGTATGCGATAGGGACTTATTCAGAATATTTAAAGGAGCCCTTAGATTTCACCATACGAAGCGTTATGCTTCCAAGGCCTCTTCCCGATTTTCCCAAATACAAAGGAGAAGGAGATCCGAATGCGCATATCAAAGCTTACGCTACAGCCATTCGAGAATTACTCCCATGGGATGGGGTTATTGCTAAAATATTCCCCAAAATGCTGGAAGGCATTGCCCTCGATTGGTATTACCGAATACCCGAGGCTTCCATACATTCATTCAAATAACTCGTGTCTAAGTTCATCAAAGCCTTCGACATGAACAAACTATTAAGGACAGGAATCAGGGAGTTCTTACACATCAAGCAAGAACATAATGAGTCTGTCGCCCATTTCATCCAAAGGTGGTGCACAGTCCTTTATTCCTCAGCAAGCGCTCCAAACATGGATCAGATGGAGCTATGCGATTTATTCCTTCATTCTCTTAGTAGAGAAGTGAAGGAAGAAGTCCAGAAGCTCCCACTAAGGACTTATGACGAAGTACTTGAGAGCGCTCTACGAATAGACCAGGTAGCAATAGATAGTGGCCGTAAGACGTATGGAGCAAATGGGAGGTTAATCACCTCTACTCAAAATAGTACAACCACCACAAGCGTCAATCAAGGACCCAAAATCCTTAACAAAAATCGTGGGGTAACAACAGATGGGGTAACTGACCAGCCCAAGAGGGTAAATGTCGTTAATACTCCGTCACAAACAAACAACCAAAGAAACAACAATTTTACCCTGACGGTCAATACGGTGGATTTTAATAATCCACAACAACAACAACGGAGAAATCCCATGCAAGGACCAAGCCAAAACTCCTTTGGTTATCAAAACCAAAGTCAAAACCAGAAACAACAAAACTTTAGTCCTAATAGGCAACAGTTTGATCAGAATTTTAGGCCACAATACACACCAAACCAACAAAATGGGAATTACAACCCCAATTCTTATTGTGGTTTCCATAAAATTCGGGGTCATGACACTAGAACGTGTCGTGACTACAACAAATTCATGCAACGCTTGCCAAATGAACAAAAGCAATTTTTTATGGATATGTTCTTAGCAGATTCTACGTCACCAACGGCAAGTACCTTTGCAGGGGCAGTTTCCCCTCAGAATGCCCCTCTCAAGATCTTTAATGATCCACTCCCAAATCATGATAGCGATAGGTTCAAACCAACTGGAACAAACAAAGGCACAATAACAGGAAACAACGATCACGAGGCCTCAACTTCACTAAATCCGTTAGTCGCGCCACAACTAGGAAGTCAACCGTGACCTAAGGTAGTTGGATTAGTGGAGTTAGACTCCGAATTACCCATTGAAGCAATTACGAGGACACGAGAGTATTTCTCTCAACCAAGTCCAAGCCATCTGCCGGAAACAGATAACATCCAGCAAACCGTAGCAAAACCTATGGGTGCTTACGATCTAATTAATGATCTAACAAAAACCTTCTCGCATATTTCATTCCTTGATTTACTAAAGAATTCCCCTGCTCACAGGGCTTCTCTTTTAGAGGCGTTAGGTTTGGGTCATTTAATTAGTATCACTCCACCACCAGAAGCACAAGTAAATCATATAGACTTTGATGTTTATCCTCCGGGACAGGCGGATAGGGATGTCGAATTCATATTCGAAATAAGTAAAATGCCTACAAATGCTGAGATCGCACGCCGAGGCGATCCAGCCCTACACTTGCAAGTACAGGTTTATAATAATTATGTAAAACGGGCAATGGTTGACGATGGAGCTGCGGTTAACATAGTCCCTTTCTCTTTTCTCCAAAAATTGGGATATGGTGAAACAAACTGTTCCACTACTCGAAATACCTTGAGAGGCTACGATAGCCTTAAAGCCACGTCGATAGGAACCATAATACTACCAGTCACTTTGGGACCTAAAACAATCCTGACTGAGTTTTATATTATAGATCGGGAAACTAACTATAATATGATCCTCGGCCGACCATGGATACACCGAATGAAGGCAATCCCTTCCACGCTATTTCAAGAAGTAAGATTCTTGCATCTAGGAAAGGTGTTTGTAGCCAAAGGCGATCCAAAACCTTTCGATTTACACCTAGCTGATTTAAAGAAAAGACCAGGGGTGCACTCAGAATTCGAACTGCCAACAAATCAACTTAATAAACCCTCTGACCCAAAGCCAGAGGAAAAGTTGATACCTACGACGGATCTTGAAACTACCAACATAGTCAAAACAATTCCAACCCCTAAAGGTAAAACTAAAGAAACAGTATCATTAGGGACTACTGCAAAAATCGTTGAGTTGATAGAACAAGATTCACCAATGTTCTTACCATTCGATTCAGTAGGCATAGGATTTTCTCTAGGGGTTGGTTCCTTGCCAGCAGAAGATCTTTGTATGGTAGAAGTAGAGTGTGCAAACACAATGCAGATAACCCAACATCCATACTCCCGGCTAAGTATTGGACTCTCCATTTCGATGGAGCTAAATTCCGTTATGGAGCCGGGGCAGGTATAATTCTTACCTCGCCCGAAGAGAAGGTCCTCCCATTCTCTTTTAAGTTAAACTTTGAATGCACAAACAACGGCGCTGAGTACGAAGCCCTCCTCCTTGGTCTCACCTTAGCCAAAAGAATTGGTATTGATAATATCAGAGTTTTAGGAGACTCGCAATTAGTGGCAAACCAAGTTTCAGAGGTATATGAAACTAAAGCCGAACACTTGCAACTTTACAAAAACGCTGTTTTAGATTTGAGTAAGGCGTTTAACTTTATATCCATTGAGGCGGTCCCGCGAGAGAAAAATCTTCTCGCCGATTCAATAGCAACTTCAGCATCACGCTTCACTCCAAGCAATGAGCTAGAAGATACTCACTTCACAGTATCCATTCGTAACGAACCATTGATAAAAACAATGACAAATCCTCTTTCAAGTGGAAATGAATCTACCGTCCTAGACCATGTTGGAAATGATGCGGCTACTTTGGATTACTTAAATGCCTATGCAGCATTACATCTCTCCTATCACACACTAGATTTATCTCTGATCCCGCATTCATCTTCCTACTTCGGAAATCCCGTAACGGATCTTCCCTCGCAAAGGGAACCTAGCATATACGCAATAGAAAATGGGGATGATATAGATCTACCTCCAGCACCGCCTGAGTTCAAAGAGGGTAACGCCTCTTTAATTGAAGAAACAATCGATGTCAATATCGGAACGGAAGATGAGCCAAGAATTTTAAAGCTAGGTTCTTCGTTAACCCCAGAGGAAGTAGAGATACATACTCAAGTTCTCAAAGAACATCAGAAGGCGTTTGCATTTAATTACAAGGAGATGACGGGAGTCGCACCCCACATTGCGGTACACAACCTCGTCACTAGATCAGATGCAAAGCCAATTAAACAGAAATCAAGACCCATGAAGCCCAAAGTAGCTCTCATGGTAAAAGAGGAGGTGATAAAACTCCTCCAAGTAGGATTCATCAAGCCAGTTGACTACTCCCAATGGGTATCAAACATCGTTCCCGTTCTCAAGAAGAATGGAAAGATACGCATCTGCATAGATTTCCGAGACATTAACAAAGCATGTCCTAAGGATGACTTCCCATTGCCATCTATCGATGTCATTGTTGATGCAACAGCTGGGTTTGAGCTTTTGTCTCTCATGGATGGATTCTCGGGATACAACCAAATCAGAATATCCGAGCAAGATCAAGCTAAAACCACGTTTATAACTCCTTGGGGAACCTATTGCTACGCTGTTATGCCATTCGGTCTTAAGAACGCCGGTGCTACGTACCAGCGGGCCATGACATACATATTTCACGATCTAATTCATAAAATCATGGAATCTTACGTGGATGACTTATTGGCTAAGGCCAAAAAGTGCTGTGACCACCCTGAAGTACTCCGCATCATTCTTTCATGCCTAATAGAATACGGGGTTACCCTAAACCCAAAGAAATGCGTCTTTGGTGTAACAGGAGGAAAGCTCCTAGGTTACATCATATCGTCACGAGGAATCAATGTTGATCCAACCAAAATTCGGGCTGTCCTCGAAATGGTCCCACCTTCCAGTGAATCCGGAATCAGATCATTTCTCAGAAAGCTGGGTGCAATCCGAAGATTCATCCCAGACCTGAGCTTCGCTATTCATCCAATCAACAACTTGCTCAAGAAAGACTATAGCATTGATTGGACTGAAGATTGCAATGAAGCTTTTGATGCGGTTAAGCACTTTCTGTTGTCACCACCTACGCTAATGCCACCTAAACTAGATCGCCCTTTAATTTTGTACTCACGGGCTACCGATGTTTCGTTAGCTTGCATGCTAGCCCAAGAAGACGATGAAAAAAGAGAACGCGTAATTTATTTCATTAGCCGAACATTGCTCGACTACGAAACGCGCTATACACAAGCAGAACAGGAATGCCTTGCCATAGTTTTCACAACCAAACGCCTAAGACACTACATGCTAAATCAAGAGACAAGGGTCATGGTAAAAACTGACCACTTACGAACCTTCCTCACACAAGGGTCCCTGTCTAAAAAGGTGGGATGCTTTATAACCTTAATGGGAGAGTTCGAATTAACTTTTGTAAACCAAAAGTCAGTTAAAGGGAAAATCATCGCAGATTGGTTAGCTGATAACCCGCTAGACGGAGGCGACTTAGTAGACTTAGACTTTCCAGATGAATGCGTGTACTACGTCGAAACCCAACCTGCTATATCTGAGTGCCCTTGGTACGCTGATATCATTAGTTATATCATGGACCATAGGTACCCAGAAGGAGCTACACCTCAACAAAGAAGGATGTTACGCATTATCGTAGCGAAATACATCATTATAGAGCAGGTTCTCTATCGGAAAGCATTCGATGGAATGCTCTTAAGGTGTGTTGACACAGAAGAGTCCAAGAAGATTCTCCATGAATCCCACAGCGGTATATGTGGAGGCCACTTTGGTGGCCATGCCACCACTCGAAAAATACATCGAATGGGCTATTTCTGGCCCACTCTAGAACATGACGCAATAGAGTTTGTACGCAGGTGTCATAAATGTCAGGAGTTCTCTCATGAGATCCACATGTCGGCACAAGCTTTGCAACCGATCGCTACTCTGTGGCCCTTTTCTACATGGGGCCTGGACTTGATAGGGAATTTCTCTCCCTCGTCCACAGACGGCCACAATTTTATAATCACGGCCACTGAATATTTCACTAAATGGGTAGAGGCCATGCCTCTTACAACTGTACCTGGTTCTGTAATCGCTAAGTTCATTTTGAACCAAATCATTTGCAGGTACGGTATCCTGCAAATCATTATCTCAGATAATGGAACTTCTTTCAAGAATGAAGAAGTTCGTGAGCTATGCAAAAAATTTAAAATCAGCCATCATACGGCTTCCTTGTACTATCCCCAAGTCAATGGACAGGCTGAAGCAACAAACAAAACACTGAAAGCCATTCTCCTTAAAACAGTAAAAGAAAACAAGCGGGATTGGCATTTAAAGTTATATCCGGCCTTGTGGGCCCATCGAACCTCAATAAGAACTCCAACAGGAGCAACTCCTTTCTCGCTAGTATTTGGGTCAGAAGCAGTTCTCCCACTTGAAGTTGAAATACCCAGTCTCCGCATTTCACTACAAGGGATTCTGGATGAAGACGCTTACAGAGAAGCACGTCTTTCTCAATTAGAAAGCCTGGATGAAGCTAGGTTAGATGCTGAACAACGACATAGAGTCTATGCCAACCGAATGTGCCGGCAGTATAACAAGAAAGTCTATGAACGTGACATATACGAAGGTGACCTAGTTCTGAGGTTAGACAACCGGATCGACAAGAAGACCGGCGAAGGAAGGAAATTCCGGCCCAAATGGTTGGGCCCATACCGAGTCATGAAGGACTACGGGAATGGTGCTTATCTCTTATGCACGCTAGAAGGTGAGGAGTTTGGCGAAACAGTCAATTCTCTCCACCTCAAACGTTTCTACGCATAAGCAGCAAGCACTGCCTATATAACTATCTACATCGCATTTTCATATAAATTAGGATCATTTTGTCCACTTGTTCTTACACAAATTGTGATCAAGGAATCTATTCTCAAAGCAATTTATTTCAAAATCGTGATGTTTCTGGCATGAAGTTCTTTAATCATACCTCTCCATCTTCGTATATTATCATCAATCAATTCAGAATCTTTTATCTAATAAAATCAGACATGACAAAGTCTTAACGGTAACCATACCAAGATCTGCAATTTTGTTCTCGCTTTGGTCTCTTCTTAGGGTAGGTGTCTTGCCTATGGTCTGTTCTAGAAGCTTCATGGTGTCACATCTATCCCATATGCACATCTCTTTGGAAATAAGAATATACTGACATCTTACTCAAACAAACAAGTCAAGAAGTGATTAAACAGAAAATTTTATTTTTACACATTTCCTTGCCCCACCAACCTTCGGTGATGAGCTTGCGTCTCTTACTAGTGACGTAGGGTTGGGAAAGGATGGAAATGCCCTTACTCGCCTATGCCTTGCCCACAGTGATAAACCCATGCTTCTTACTAGTAGCATGGGGCAAAGTGTAGGGGGTCCTCTAGACAATGCAAACGTTAAAAGGTCATAAACAAACTATTCGAACTTTGAGTCAAAAACAAATGAATCAGATATTCAAAATTCCAAGAGAGTTAAAAATCCTAAAAACTAGATTTTGTCTACTATGTGGCCATCTACAGGTCTAAGTTTGGATAAACCGCAAAGCAAGTTGCACCCAAAACTATGAAGTCATTCAGGTCGAGTCGGCTTGTAGCTTTCAATTTGGTTCTGTCAAAGCTTTATCTGTCTTTCATCACTATCATTTCATCACATTTCATAACTTGCGCCCTTCTTGGCTCTTGGTGATGAGCCCTCGCATCTTACTAGTTGCGTGGAGTTAGGAGTGGGGCAAGTTTATCTGTTCATCATACTGGTTGTTTTCATCACTGTGCCAAAACAAATACAAGATATCCAAATTGCTAATAAAAGTTAAGATTCAAGATCACAGTATATCTACAATATCATATATCAGCATCATGAAACACAAAAGGAAAGCAAACATTTGCATCATCTGTTTTCCATTGCATACATTCTAGAAAGCATATAAAACATACATCGTAGTATGCACAAAGCAGTTGGGAATAGAAAGGACACACGCATGAGTGACAAAGCTTTTGACCCAAAAATCGACGCATATATATAAATAATCAATGTTTGTATACAATGCCATCATGCACTAGGCATGGTCAAAATGCTCAAAGAGCCCGTGATACACAAAAGAATCTATAATACAAAAATACAGAGAGCCAAGTGGCCTCTCAACCCCTGCGCAATCCCGTCGAAGGTGCACGCCCTCGCCTAGGACTCCAGCTACGCTGGCGCTCTGAATGGACGGAAGGCTCAGGGTCTCGAGGGGCAGTCGTGGTCTCGCCATGAGAATGGCTCCTCATAAGGTGCTCGGCTGTCCTATAGCCTGCCAACTCTGTACGGAGAGTCGACACCATCTTGGCCACATGCCAAACGGGAGCAAAAGACGTCGGTATGCCTGCCGGCTGCTGAGGGCTCCCCGGCATCTACAGATAGCTCCGCACGAGTCTTATCCATAGGGATCATCAGAGAATCAGTGCATACCCTACGGATTAGATCCCGCCACTCGTCGACAGTCTCTGCAAAATAAAGAAGAAAGACGAATTAGAAACTAGGCAAGAGGCTAAAATATACAAGATACAAATATAAGGAGGGATAGCAGTTAAAACAAGTCCTAAATCAAACTAACACTGAAAGGGAGAGAGGATAACTTACTCGGATCACCGGGCCTCCAAGATGGGTCACTAGGGCCAGCACCCGCTGCAGATGCCACCACCGACTGAGGAGCTGCTCCTGTAGTTGGGGCAACATGACGCCCCGCAACGGACTCATCATCTCCACCATGGCCCTGGGAGAGTGGCTCCTCGGAAACCAGAGTCTCTCTCTCTGCCGCTCTGCTCTGCCCTCTCCGCCTGCATGATATCCTGAGTGTCATGCCACTCAGGATCACTCTCGTCCGTCTGCTCCTCCGACCCTCCCTCTGTGGACTCCTCAGAATCAGAGTCAATATCTATAGGGTCATCGCTACTATGAGCAGGACCCGCGGTAATCTGAAGTAAAGGTGCCCGAGGCACACCAGCTCTCCCTCTGGCCCGAACTATCCCCCTGGCTACAATAGGAATGCCAGGGGTAACCACTGTCCAACCACGGCCTCTAGGCCCCCCTCTAGCCTCCCGAACTGATCTGTAAACTGGTGCTACTGGAGGAAGCATGCCCACATATGGGAGGCCGAACTGCTGAGGAACCCTGCTGAAAGGATGTACCTCCACCCGTCCCACACGGTCAATAAGCTGCCCTGTGATGGAACAGGAGACCAATGTCATGGCCTCCTCTCCCCATATGCCGGCCATAAGCTGGTACGGTGTGGCCTCCATGTCTGCTGTAGTGAGGGAGGCTACTGGCTGGTGAGGTGCTCTAAGCACCGACATATCTGACCATCTGGCCGCCCTCACAGCCCCAGGATCTGCCACCCTCCCACGCCTCTGCCATAAGGAATAAAATGCTCATACACCCAACTCATGACTAGAGTTGGGTGGCTCAACGACTGTCCCTGTAAACGGACCACCCTATATAAGTCGTGATAGGTGGTCCCCAAAATGTCTGCCCCCCAGGCGTATATCCGGCCATGCCCCTCTATCTGTGCAATGATGGGGGCCCAACAGTATAACAAAGTGTCCCCTCCCTTGTCCCCGATCAGTCTCGAGGCAAGGATCCCCATGATGGCCTGTCGAAATATGGGGATGGGCAAAGAAGGGATGGATCTGACTCTCACCCCCTTCTTCGACCCCGTGGAGATGACTGCATCTCCCATATATGTCGCCCACTGTGCAATCTGTGCCCGTGAGCCTGCTGTCTCTAATGTAAGTCGCCTCCCGATGATCGGGACCCCCAGAATGCGGTAGACGTCCTCTAATGTAATGGTCCACTCACCACGGACCCCTGGCAATCGGAAAGTGTTCCGATCTGCATCCCAGTATGAGAATAAGTCACAGAGTATGTGACTGGATGGAGCAACGTGAGGCACACGCGATATCCGCAATATGCCGGCCCTCTGCAATGTGTCCTCCTCATCTGCTGAGAGGGCATCCAATACCCCGGGCAGCCAGTCACACTCTCTCTCCCGGCTCCATCTAATATACTCCTCCTTCGCCTGCATACACCCAAAAACACACAAAACAGAGTAAGTTAGTATCTAAACGATATCAAGAGAGTCATAAAAACATACACAAATGCTAAAAATACAAGTGAAAGTTTTCAAGTGAGGTCCTTTTGCATTCTGTGCAAAACCGCCGCCCTGGGCAGGGGGGCGGTTTTGTAACCGCCGCCTTGAAGGCGGCGGTCTCGTGACCGCCACCCTGGACAGGGCGGCGGTCATGTAACCGCCGCCCTGGCCAGGGCGGCGGTCGCGGTCTGAAAACCCGCGCGGGTTTTTAACCCCAAAAAGCCAAAAACTGGCAAAAAACGACCATTTTAGCTAAAAACAAAGCCTACCCAGTAGGCGCCCCCCCTAGATGGACCTTTTAAACCTAACATTTTCAAAAATGACCCCCCCATTACAACAAATTTAGCATTTCAAAATTGAAGAGGGAAAAGCACAAAATTGAAGAAAAACCAACCTGTGATCTTGCGGGGTGGCGTTCCGCACGTGGAGGCATGATCACTATCTCGCTGTGGACATTTTGACTCTACTCGCGTGAGAAACCGTTACCGTGGGCCCCAGAGCTCAAAATCTATCAAATCGACTCGCGCAAATGAATAGGAAAATGGGCCCACTTTTATATATATAGCGCTCTAATTCGTTTTAAATCCCCTTTTCACAGGTTCGGAGCGCCAACGGAGGTAAGTTTCTATCCTTGCACTAATGGTACGTCCTCTTCCCCTATTATTTTAGCGTTTATTTTCCAAGATATTGTATCTATCTGCACTTGAGTTCTCCTTTCATTTTGCAGGTAGCGGGAATTTCAGATGGCGTCATTTCGACACACGGACGTATAAGGTATAACTTCTAGCTTCCCATTTCGGGACGGCCATACTCGGACCCACCGTTTTACGCCTCTTCATGGCTAAAACGCTTCTCCGAGGGGGCAATATGTACGTACCCAAAATTGTAAGGTACTGTACTGCGGAACGGTGTAATAAATGCCCCAATGATGATACAGGTCTCTTCGCAAGGTGTTCGGGATCCAGAGAAACTTTACGGATATGCGTTAACATCCCGCATGCCCCGCTTAGCCCCCGCGTGCTTTGTTTTCCCCTTTTTTCCCTCTTTTCTTGGCCTTTTTGGTCTTCAGTGACGAAACCGCCGCCCTGAACAGGGCGGCGGTCCTGTAACCGCCGCCCCTGAGCAGGGCGGCGGTCCTTTACACGTTTTCCAGAACGTTCTTTTGACGGAACGCACGCAAAGTTCAACGCTTCACCAGCTTTTCTTGCCGACTTGAGCATGCATTTATGTTTTTGGTCCCCTAGAATAGTGTTTTTCCTTTGTTTATTGTTTAGGAGTTCAGTTTGGTTTTGATCTTTGGGTGTTTGAATTCCTATAAATGCATGGTTTGTGCACATGCAAATGGCCCCTCATTTTCTTGTTTCAAACTCACCATTTTCAGTAGTTCAGTCTTCTAGTTTGCTTAAGTTTGATAGTTTAAATCCTTTACATGCTTGGTTGCATTACTCAGCTGTTGGTAAGCCACAGATCCAACTTGTGCAAACAGTATTATTGTTTTTTTTGGAGTAGAATAGTTTAGGCAGCCATTAAATTTGCAGGTTTTGCTCTTCATACAGACTAGTTTCAGGTTCTAGATGCTTTTTGTTGCATGATTCGCAGTAGACCCCGCTAGGAATTGCATAGGCCAAGCTCTGTACTCTTGCGCTATCCCTCTCCTATCCGCATTCTATTCTGTCTGCATTCTGAAGGCTGTCCATTGATCCAAATATCTATTCCTGTTGATGCAAGCATTACATGCTTTTCTAGATTCACGTGAGCACAAAGAACGAAGAGATCATACTGAGGGGACAAGAACACACACACCGTCGGATTTGCCACTGTTCTGCAAAATCCAGGTTCCATCTTTCAAAGTTTAGTTAGAACTTATCAAATAAAGTAGTTAATCACTTTATTTCAGTTATTTCCATTCTCGATATTACCAGGAAAGTTGTGGGGATTGATAGTTTCTGAGAAACTATGATTCATTCCTCACTTCTGAGGTAGGATCGAGAATCTTGCAAATAGATTAGTTATTTCGTTGTTTAGAATAGATATACAAAATTGCACAGACAAATAGCTACACTCGGCTATTTTGTTTGTTTTACATTATTATTTTAGTTGTCAATTCTAAATATTTTAAATAGCTGCTTTCTTATAAATTGCCAGAAAATACAAAAAAAGAAATTATATATGCTAGAAGTGTACTTAGATTTCACTTTATTATAGTTTGTTTCATCTACTGCTTTTGCATGACAATTACGGGACCTAGGGAGCCCAGGGAATACATTTTTGAGCCAATTGTGCCCCAGCCCAATATCGTAGTGGCAATAACTGACATTGACCAAAACCTTAGGATACAAGTCTTCCAAACAACAACAGACTTCCAACAGGTTAGGTCACAGTTGAGAGGGTTAAACATAGAAGACGACCAAGCACACACATTTTGGTCAAATCAGCCAAACTACAGGTTATCCTAGAAAACATCCGCATGACTGTAGAAGGATTTGAAAGAGAGAAAATATTCGGGTGCGATCCTTTAGTTCCACAGCGAGACGCTGGAGACACCCTCGTAGATATAGATACCAGCTTAAGAATTCAGGTTGCAAGAACACCTGTGAGGTATTCTGAGAAGATCACACAATTATTGATTCTAAACGTAGAGGCTGAGAAAGCATACGATTACTGGATACTAGGGATTAGGACTTGATCTCCCATATGACCATAACAGGACCGCAACAACCAAGAGTCTATGGTTGTGATCCATAAATCCCACAGCCTAACGAATCCATAAGAGAATTAGATATAGACACTGGCCTACGCACACTAGTATTTCAGTCTACTCCCACTTCCACCTATCATCATTCGAACAGTTATCCCTACTAGATATAACAGCTAACGAAGCTAGAGAATTTTGGACTAGGCCAGAGAATCGTCCATAGAGTTGACTATATTCACCATATGACCCTATCAGGAGAAATACACGAAACCATCCCGGGTCATTTTCCACGCATCCCACAACCCATAGATTGAATCACGCCAGAGCTCGATATTGATTGGAGCCTTCGAGTAGTCATCCTGGTTGATCGATCTATCACACCGGTCCAGGTTAGAAGGGCCTTCTTTGCCTTAGATTCACAGATTCCATTAGTGCATGTCGAAGACATTAGATTGCTTAACTATCTATCCGTATACTACCCATATTCCATCCCCACCGGCTGTCTCGGCACGACCTCGGGAGGTCAGGTACGCGGAAGAGTCGCTTGTAGATTCCCACGCTCGCTTGTTGCTTTTCCGGCGTACAGTAACCTTTAAAGCATTTGAAATATGGAGCTCAATGGGGTGAAATAGTTTTCCCTTCTTTTAATTTTGTGTGTTTCTCATTGTCTTCTTCATATTTTTGTGAACATCTCTCTCATTGTATATTTAAGAATATGGCTTTGTGGAAGCTTTCATTATCTTGTAAAATCCTCTTTTGTAGTTGGAGTTACATGTAAACTAGCATCACATTTGTTGATAAATCTACCATTAATATTAGTAAGTTACCTTGTATTGTTTTCCCCCTTTGATTCATATTTTGAATGTTATGGAGTTATGTTATGTCTTATGTGAACTTAAACCCTTGGAAATGAAAGCTTGTAAGATAGTTGAAAATTCTTGATATGGATTGTTGGCACTCCATTTTGAAGGAAAGTTGAATTATTGGAAATATTGTTATTCTTGATATAGATTTCATTATTGTAAAATATTTGTAACATGATTGTATGTAAAAATAAATACCATTCTTGAAATGCATCTCTTCTTAATTTTTTTGAAATTTAGTGAATAGAATACAACTAGTTTTCTCTCTTTCCTTATTACCAAAATAAAATGGATATAATAGTTAATCAAATATGAACATACCCTCTCCTTCACTAAGTTATGAAACTTAATTCCAAGTCTCTTTATCATTTGAAATAACTTGCCTACAATCTTCTTATCGCATTAACTATTAAATCATCTATATTATAGGTATAATGGAACAAGTTTCTATTCGAATTTCATATTTTTCCAACAATACCTAAACACAATGTATTAAATTCAACTTGAAACTTCCTTTAAATGATTGAATATTGAAATATATAGTATGTTAAATATATATATAAATAATTAATACAACTTTGTTTACAAAATTAACTATAGTGTATTTGAATGAATTTTACATACTATGTAATACCAGATTATATATTATAAAAGGAATATATTAAATTATATTGTGTTATGATATTATGATATAAAATATAAAATTGTATTACAATTAATTAACAATGAAAATATAAATATATGTATATATATTATTATATATTTAAAAACTTTATTAAACATGATGGAAATAATATGGGGGGGGTTCATATGGTTATTTTAAACCAAACCACAAAACCAATTGGACCTTGTCCCCAGGGCTGCAAACACCTCCCAAAACCTACGCACTCTAGCACTGGCCCTGGCCACCATCTCACACGCCTACCACTGCCCCCACCGCTCCTGTCCATCCCCTTCACTCCCACTGCACCACACCGTCCACCTCCCCCATCTCCAACCACTTCTCCCCCTGCAGATCCTATCCCCGAAAAATCAAGCATCCAAAAACCATTCTCCAAAGTAGCCGCCCACATTGCTCTCAAACCATGGGCATTGTAAATCTGCGATTTTCCATTAGTGGGTATCAAAGAAATTTAGTTTTTCTAAGCTTCCATATTTCTTTAGGGAATCATATTGTTAAGAATATTATATATATCAGGAAGATATGCCTCTCTTATAAAATAAATAAATAAAATAACCATGTGGGTATGAAAGAAATGCAAAACAATCTGAGGAGATCTCAGTTGGGTAGGTATACAAAAGAAATAATAATGAAATAATATTAAGATTCCTTCTCATCAAAAGGGAAATTCCACGAATCCATCTCTCCCTTAGCTCCTCCACAACCTACACATTCAAATGACAACACAAAACAAAATGAGAAGAGGAATAGATAGGGAAAGAAAAACATAGAGATGTTTAGGGCAACTTTAGGGTAAAACTCAAATCTAGGGTCAAGATTAAATCCATCCTAGGGCTCACATTTAACCCTACACTCTTTAAGTCATGAATACTTTATGGGAATGAGTAAATAAAATAAATAGGGGTGTGTGGGCTAATTAAAGTAAAAGGGTGTGTGGGGGGAAACTAGTAACTTAATAGAAAAGGGTGTATATTAATTGTTTAGGTAATGACCTTAGTTAATTAACTTATAGAAATAAATATATTAAATTATATGGGCTATATTTATTTACTAACAAGCTTGGGTAAATATAAATTAATATAAATAATTATTAATGGGGAAAATGGGTTAAGCAAATAGGATTAGTATTAATTAAAATCACTTAAAAAAAATTACCCAAAATTTTAGTAACTCCTTGGTGTGTTTACGATGTCCCATGGTGGGACATTACATTTGGTATTAGAGGGACGGTTCGTACACGCGGACACTCTGGGTAAAACATTTAAATATTTAATTAATACTTTAATAACATTAAAACAAAAAGAATTAAAACATTTCCACAATATTTAATAACCCTTTTTCTTACCTCCTGCAGAGGATGGCACCCATGAGACGACGATCGGTTAAGGGTTTGGGATGTAGGTCACCTACACCTAAACCACGGGCACCCGAGTTAGTGCCTTAGATCTTAGAGGCTCTTCAACAGTTGATCGGTGTGGTGAAGTAGTGGCTTCCACCACGACATGAGGCGAGAGAGGAGAACATCCAGTCAGGAGATGAGGATCTGATAGGCAAGGACAGGCATTCAGAGCCACCGGAGCATGATACCCTGAGGTGGGAGAGGTTGCGTAGCCCTCCCGTTCACCACGAGAGGGTGGCCTTGTACTGTCAAAGGCGTTCACATAGTCTTGAGGGACCATTTGGGGATAGGCGACCCCATTCACCTATTGGACCGCATCGTCAGGATCATGACACAGGCGGTGTGATTAGGGATCTTCTTTCACTTACACCACCTACTTACACCGGCTCTACAGATGGATTTGGGGATTGAGGTCATGGCTCCTTTAGCCTTGATAGTTGCTCTGGCTTGTACTTTTATGAGAGAAATATCAAAGCTAGGTTCACCATACACCTCCTCGAGACGTAACAGGAAGGTGTTTGGTGGAGGAATGAGGAGTGGAAGCTCCATTTGACTCGAGATACAGTGACCTAAGAGTTGTTTGAGGAGTGTTTCAGGGCTTGTTATATGTCAGATAATTTCATGCAGCAGAGGATTGATGAGTTTCATGACATATGACATGTCTCTGACACATTGGCACAGTATGAGAGTAGGTTCCTGGATCTTTTGTAGTATGTGGACTACATGCAAGATGAGAAATTACAAGTTAACAGGTTTATTCGGGGCTTGAATGCAGATATAGCAGGAGCAGTTAAGATGTTATCTCCTCCCACACTTGAGAAGGTCATTGAGAAGGCCTACTTAGCTGAGGAGAACAGGACTAGGGCACAAGAACACCGAGATAGGAACAAGAGAAATTTTCATGATAGGATACAGGCCTTTCAGAGTCAGAGGTCACGGGGTACAGCACCACCCCCTAGAGGAGGATTTTGGCCTCCACCAGCATTATTGAGGGCTCCACTACATCCACAATAGCAGACACAACATCAGGGCCACCAGAAGTAGAGGGATAGATAGACTCATAGCTTACAGAGAGGTGGTACTAGAGGAGGTTTTAGTGGAGCTAAAGATAGGAGACAAGGTACTCAGCAGGTACAACCAATTCACACGTAGTAGTCTATTAGGGTTGGGTCGGTAGGATCAATTCACTAGAGTACAGGAGGGACCCCATCTTCAGAGGGGTACAGGAGGATGTTTTATTTGTGGGTTCTCCTGATCACTATGTGCGTATGTGTCCACACAAACCCACTACCATGGATATGCAGAGAGCTCCTAGATCCGAGCAAGATGGTGGGTGATGTAGGACATGCACCCATCGTGTATATGCAGTAGATTGACAACCTGCCAGGCCAAGCATCAGGCCACAGTTATTGAGACAAGATGATAGGTAATATCAGGGGTATTTCTGTCTCAATACTTTTGATTCAGGTGCTTCAAATTCTTTTATATCTCCTTCTATAGTGGACCAGTGTGGGCTAGTGGTGGCTAGGCAACCAGATAGTTGGCAGGTTGAGTTGGCCTCTGGGTCCAAACTCGTCTGTGGACTCATATGTGGAGAGTTGCGTACTTGATTTAGGAGTCTTCTCCACTACACTTGACCTCCAAGTTATTCCTCTAGGATCCTATCAGGTAGTTTTGGGTATGGATTGGCTCAAGGCTCATCAGGCCAAGGTGGATTGCAGGAATAAGGTCATTGAGTGTCAAGATGATCTTGGGAGTGTAGTTGTGATATCAAGGATGCAGAGGCCTATCTCTTTGCGCATGATCTCAGCTAAGCAACTCAAGCGGAGCATGTGTAAAGGTTGTAAGTTTTTTGCTATCACCATCGATGATCGATCAGAGAGCACTCTATAGAATTCACCCTTAGATGATCATGTAGTTTTGAGGGAGTATGTAGATGTGTTTCCAGGCGAGCTTCCAGGGTTACCACCCCACATAGAGGTGGATTTCACCATTGATTTAGTACCAGGATCTGCACCAATTTCTAGGGAACCCTATCGGATGACCACTCCAGAGCTCCATGAGCTCAAGATTCAGTTAGAGGAGTTTTTGGAGAAGGGTCTCATTCACCCTAGTGTATTTCTTTGGGGAGCACCAGTCATATTTGTGAAGAAGAAGGATGGTTCTCTCAGACTTTGTGTAGACTTCAGACAGCTCAACACAATCACAATAAAGAATTGTTATCCACTCCCTAGGATTGATGACTTGTTTGATCAGATGCGGGGAGCTAGAGTGTTCTCCAAAATCAATCTCAAGTCAGGGTATCATCAGTTGTGCATATCAGATGCAGACATTCATAAGACAACTTTTTGTACACGTTATGGGAATTATGAGTTCACAGTTGTCCCATTTGGTTTGACTAATGCCCCAGCTGTCTTCATGAGCCTCATGAATGGAGTTTTTCAGGACCTTTTCTGGATGACTTTGTCTTAGTGTTCCTAGATGATATATTGATCTATTCTCATTCCAAGGAGGAGCACGAGGAGCATTTGAGACAGGTACTACAGGTTTTGATAGAGTAGAATTTTTTTGGGAACTCACAAAATAACAGCTTCTTTCAGACTAAGATTCAATACTTGGGGAACATCTTATCAAGAGAGGGTATCTCGGTAGATCCCTCTAAGATACAAGCTATTATGGATTGGCCAACGCCCACATTAGTCACTGAGGTGAGGAGATTTATGGGTTTAGCATGTTACTACCACAGGTTTGTTCAAGATTTTTCCAGGATTTCTCACTCTATTACTTCCCTTCAGAGAAAAGGGAAGAAGTTTGATTGGTCAGAAAAGTGTGAGAAGACCTTTCAGTTGCTTAAGGAAAGGTTAACCACTACGCCCATTCTAGCAGTTCCGGACCCTACAGAGGATTTTGTTGTTTGTACTGATGCATCACTAGAGGGCTTGGGAGCTGTTCTTATGCAGGAGCATCGGGTGATTTCCTTTGAGTCATGTAAGCTCAAAGACTATGAAATTAATTATCCTACTCATGACTTGGAGCTTATATCATTTTTCCATTCACTTGTGCGTTGGTGCCATTTCCTTTTGGGTAGACCATTCATTTTGAGGATTTATTGACCACCATAGTTTGCAGCATATCTTCTCACAACCGAACCTCAACGCTCGACAATGGTGTTGGATGGAGTTCCTATGTGAGTATGACATGGAGGTGCAGTATATCAAAGGAAAGGAAAATGTCATTACAGATGCACTTAGTAGACGATGACATGTACTTGCTTCATTGACACTGCAGTCAAATTTGAGAGGCAATGATTCTTGAGCATCTTTCAGAGGACAGGTTTTATGAGGGTGCTAGACAGATGTTGGAGTCACAGGGTTCTTTAGAGGGTAGATATTTAGGGTGTATTTTAGAGACAGGTGGCTTACTTCAGTTCCATAGGCGCATCTATGTGCCTAATTCTAGTGATCTGCGTAGCTTTATCCTTATAGAGGCTCATCAAGCTCCATATGCTACACATCTAGGAGTAAAGAAAATGCACATTGATCTGAGAGAGTTATATTATTGGCCAGGTCTTCAACTGGACATAGCAATATTTGTTTGCATGTTGCCTTGAGTGTCAGAGGGTCAAGGTAGAGCATTCTCATCCCGCATGGGACTCTTACATCCTCATGATATTCTTTGAGTGCAAATGGGATGTGATCTCCATGGATTTCATAGTAGACTCCCTATGTCTTCTTATCATCATGATGCCATTATGGTCACTATGGATAAGTTGACCAAGGTTGCGCATTTCTCACCAACCAAGGTCACCTATAATGCACAGGCCATCACCAAAGTGTTTATGGAGGACATTGTTAGATTGCATGGGATTTCAAAGACCATCATCAATGACAGGGATACCATTTACACTTTAGTTTTCTAGACTTACTCTCAGACTGCCTTGGGCACTCAAATTAATTTCAGCTCATCATACCATACAAAGACAGATGGACAGACAGAGAGGGTTAATTAGGTACTGGAGGACATGTTGAGGATGTATGTGATGGACCAGTAGAAGAAGTGGGAAGATTATCTTCATTTAGTTGAGTTTGCATACAACAATAGCTATCATAGTTCCATTGGTATGGCTCCTTACCACAGATTTGTATGGTTGACCTTGCAGGACACCTCTGAGTTGGGATAGGCTAGATGACAGGATTATTCTAGGACCAGCTTATCTTCAGGACTTACAGTAGTAGGTTATTTAGATTAGAAAGCATCTTGAGCAGGCTAAAGCACGCTAGAAGGCATATGCAGACACCAAGAGGACTAATCATCACTTCTCAGTGGGTGACAATGTCTTCTTGAGAGTTCATCCTCATAAGATCCCAATCTTCTATCAAAAGGGTTCTAAGCTTTTACCTAATTTTTGTGGGGACTTTTCATATTTTAGAGGTCATTGGTCCAGTTTCCTATCACCTAGCTTTGCTACCATGCCTTGCATGGGCCCATGATGTTTTTCATGTTTTTGTACTTCATAGATATGTACCTGATCTTTCTCATGTTTTGGATTGGTCGTCACTACGGGTAGAGGATGGAGGGCAGTGGAGACTATAGCCCATACGTATACTGGAGCATCGGATGTTTTTCATTCGGGGTCGAGACTTGGACCAGGTTAGAGTGCAGTGGGATAGATATGATGAGACAACAGCCACCTTGGAGGATGTTACTCCATTAAGGGCTAGATATCCCTATCTCTTTCAGTGACTTCAGGAGGAAGTCTAATTTTAGGAGAGGGGGATGTAGTGCCCACATTTTTATAGCCTCAGTTACCTGTTGATTTCTTTATTCATAGACATGATTTGATAGGGATTTTGATATAGTTTGGACATTATGTTATGATATTTGACCTTCTTGGACATGTATGGATATTTGGGTGTGTAACGCCAATTTGACTTGATTAGTATGTTGACACCTTTTCATTTGATGTTGCGGATACTAACTTATTACGATGTTGTTTGGACCTATTTGATATATGTTGGATACTTTGCTTAGTCACATGTCTATATTTTATGGGTGTATGTCACTTTTATTTATCTCTATGGCTAACTCATGGTAAATTGTGTTGTAATTATGCATGTTGTCACATTTTCAATTCCAGGATGATGATATGCTAGCATAACTTTCATTGATCACTTATTGATTAGTTGATTTACAGTGTATCAGATAGGTGTGTTTAATGTGTGCAATGAGTGTGCAGGTGACAGGTCACAGGAGAACATGGGTTTCAGGGTGGCTACATAAATTGTGCACAAGTGGCCCATGAGGGCTAAGTCTTAACCGTGTTTATTGTATGAGGCCTTAGTATTAGCTTTCATTATTTCGGGCACCATGAGTGACCCTCATTTGTAATGTAGTATGTCATGTAATATTAATCTTGTTTAGGATGTTTTAGTTTACTTTGTAAACTTGATTTGGGGACTTAATGGTCCCCACTTGCATTAAGTTTTGTGTTTGGGTAATGGTGTATTTAATTAGAGGGGATTAGGGTCACATGTGAACCCTTGGGTGGGCCCCACATCCTCTACACTTGTGCCCAAATGTGTCAAACCCGAAATTTGGCTATTTTAGGCATTTTAAGTGACCCCTTTTAAGTTTGGGAGTTCACTTATAATAAAAATAGGCCCTTTGACCCAACCTAATAGGTAGGGGGGCTTAATTTCAAGGCATAGAGGGAATTTCCCTCCCATTTTGCCTCTCTTTGGTCACCATCCATGTAAGATTTATTGGTATGTGAATTTGTTAAAAGTTGCACAATTTTGTGGGTAAGTGCACCAAGATGGTGGACAATTAAGTGAACATAAAAACCTAAAATTTAGGTACCATGCGCGTTCGTGCAACTTTTTATATAGGCTTGGTGATTTCTGAACCTAAAACCGCACTTGCGGTTTTAAACCACGATCGCGGTCCTCTGAGACAAAAAAATAGACCCGCGACTCCTCATTTTCCCTCATTTTTCCTTTCCAACCGCGATTTCTCCTAGACCTTTGGCACTCGCACTTTGAATACCCCCTAAAAATTACTCTTCGGACTTGTGGATTGCGATAGTTTCAACCATGCCGCCAAGACAAAGAGGTAAGCCCTCGATTTTGATCAATTTGTTTGCATTTTAGGTTATTTTTTGTGATTTTCATGGGTTTTTCAATTTTTTGTTTATGTATACAATTTTTTTTGTTTTGTCAGTTGCTCAGCGAGCTCGTAATCCTGCAAACCCTCCAAACAATCATCAAAACCCTCCAAACATTCCGCAAAACCCTCCTCCAAACATAGATCCGCCTCCTGTGGCTCCTTCTATCCCCATGGAGCCAACAAGAACACAAGCTAATATCGTTGGAAAAATCCAACAAAATAAAATTGCCATTGAGAACCTTATTCAGAATATAAGACAAAATCATGCCACAAATCCATCCCGCATGACTTTAGCCAACACATTGCAAACATTGATTGGTGAAGTTGACTCCGCAACCAACCAAATAGACAGATGGAATACCTTTAGAGGTGATTGTAGGCAGTGGTATGCAAATAAATTATCCCATGTAGCCGTAAAAGAAAAAAAATTGGAAAAGACCACATTTGTGCATTATTTACTGACCCAAGAACCAATGCCCCCCCTGCAGTTACTTGCAAACGGTTCCCAATCCATTGGTGCCATGATGACCGAATCAAGAACAATTTTTGGGACCGATGGTGGATGGTTTTTGATTATCCACCATGCAACAACAATGAGGTTCCCCTCTATTTTTTGAAGAAATTATATTGTGAGTTCGTGCTTAATGAGGTCCCAAATTATTTTGACTTTTCTGATTTTTATGGGCGAGGTGGTGGCTCTGCACAGAGTAGACCTGGTGCACGCGTAGGTCAACCAAGGATCCCCCATGCCCCAAAACCCCCACTGCCTTCAGTTATCCCTCCTACAGTGAAGGAGGTTGTAGAGATTGACACACTACATGCATTGAGGGAGCTCACTGACACTCTGACCTAGCATAGTGAGTAGATTGCATCTGGTGATGTTGGTGGAGATGCCAGTTCTAGCGCACCACACCACTGTGGATCATGTGGTGCCGTATGCACTGCGGGCGAGACATCATTTGTTGGATCACATGATTTCTTTTCTCTAGATGAGATGATGGTAGATGTTTTTGGAACTGGTGCAATGGATCTTGGTCTTTCACAGGTAAATGTCAAATAAATATTTAATATATATATATATACAATAGTTTAATTCATGTTTGATATTTTAATATATATGTATTTCATTGTACGTTATGTACATACATGTAAAAACTAATTTTTTATTTTATTTTAAATAGCAAGAGCTGGTGAAGGAAACATCCGGTGTCGACATGCTAGCTACTGCAGCTGGGCATGTTACAAACGTAAGTTTCAAGTTGTACTTAAATTTCAAATTTCATTTGATTGTGCACTTTTATTATTATAATGTTTCACCTGTACATGTACATATTAATATATGTTTGTCTTTTATACATGCAGGAGCCTGGCAGGTCATCATCTGCTCTGGGAACTGAGGCTATTGGCACGCCTCACATGAATTTTACACATGTTAGTTTCTCTTTACACTTTCTAGTTCTAATTGTGGAAGTTCACATGGATTATGCTTTGGCTCTGTTATGTGGCAGTCATGTAGATTAATATTGATTTGTACATGTTTTTTGTATAGCTTATGACTGCCAGAGAGACTCCTCCATTTATGCAGACTATGGAGGCTGCTGTAGATACTGCCATAGCATCTGCAGATCCACTAACTGAGGTACAATTTTTCAAATTTGTTAAATTTATTTAGGAATTATTTCTTATTACTTAAATCTACAATATCAAATTTTGTACATGAAATATTTAATTTGAAATTTAATTATTTGTATGTAGCTTACCTCTCATGAGTCTACCGTTGTCCCTACCATGCGTCAATGACAAATTGATAGGGATCATGACATTTTGGTAAGATTTCACATGCATTTTAACTAAATTCTAAGTTTCTAAATTTTGAATGTATTTTAAAAATATGGGTGTTAAAATCTTGTTGTTTATGAATGTGCAGGTTAGGTTGCAGGCCTGCTTAGAGATGCCTAGGACCACATGGATGAAATCCATAGTGGCATCTCCCTCCACTACATCCCCAGGTCGTGGACATGCTACTTCTAGCAGGGTGAAGAGAGGGAAGATGTTTCATGATTAGATTCATAGGACATGGATGTACATAGATATATATATGGGCCAGTTGGTCCTAGTTCATGATTCTTCATAGGACATTGTATATAGCCTTATGTGGCCGCATGTGGTCTTATATGTATGACACACTTGGTTCGAGATGTACACATGTTATGAACTTATATTTTCAGAGACGTGCGTTCAACACACTTAGTTTGATACATTATATATTTGGATGTGTTGGTTTTCATAACGATATTACTTCTATGTTTGATTTGAATTCATTGCACATGATATCCTTCTATGTATGTATATATTAATTAATTCTATATGTATGTTTGATTTAAAATATTCTAATTATTCTATATGTATATTAATTCTACTTGTAACTGGACCTATCAGTTGGATTTCAAAGCTTCAAAATATTACAATTTTTTCAACTACTGAGGTAGAATATGTAGCTGCCTATCATAGTTGTCAGGAGGTAATTTGGGTAAAAATTTTATTGGATGAGTTTTGAAGATATCAATAGAAGATGAAGGTATTGTGTGACAATCAAAGTGCTATTTAATTATCCAAGAATCTAGCTTATCACAATAAGACAAAGCATATTTTAGTTAAGTATAATTTGGTTATCTTCTATTCATTTGCAGAAAATGTGATGAGTTGGTCATGTAATATATAAAGTGGATTGGTTATCAAGGTGGATATTATAAGATATGTGACAACAAAGTTAAATTTTAGATCCCTTTACGACAAAAAGTTAAAAAAATTGTAATTGTTGAAAAAGTTGTAATTGTTGAAAAAGTTGTAATTGTTGTAATTGTTGAAAAGGCTTTGAAATTGTGTAAACGGTGGGTCGTGGCACCAAGACGGTTGTGGAGTGGCACCAAACTGACATGCAGAACATGTCCGGGTGGACCTCTGCAATAGTGAATGCTAGAGGAGGCATCATTTTGGTGCGTGACAACGTCATTGCTTCCGGGCTACCTCGTTCGGGCGGAGTCCCTCAAGAGCCCTGAGACCAAAAAATTGTTCAACTTCGACGGGTGACTACGTAGACTCTGTGGCACCTAGAGATGTCTCGTCTGATCCTACACCTTGGTGTAGGGACACTCTACAATAGCCTGTCTCAGTTTTTTCCTTCTCCAATCGGTGCTCTCGCTGCCCTATTGTTTGCAAACGCGCCGAATAGTGTAGTTTGAGACAGTGTAAGGCTGTCAAATGGTATATTGTGTAAACGGTGGGTCATGGCACCAAACCGACTATGCAGACACATCTGGGTGGCTAGGTGAATGCTAGAGGAGGCATTTTTTGGTGCGCAACAATGTCGTTGCTTCCGGGCTACCTCGTTCGGGCGGAGTCCCTCAAGAGCCCTGAGACCAAAAAATTGTTCAACTTCGACGGGTGACTACGCAGACTCCATGGCACCTAGAGATGTCTCATCTGATCCTACACCTCGGCATAGGGACACTCTACAATAGCCTGTCTCAGTTTTTTCCTTCTCCAAACGGTGCTCTCGCTGCCCTATTGTTTGCAAACGCGCCGAATAGTGTAGTTTGAGACAGTGTAAGGCTGTCAAATGGTATATTGTGTAAACGGTGGGTCATGGCACCAAACCGACTGTGCAGACACATGTCCAGGTGGCTAGGTGAACACTAGAGGAGGTTTCGTTTTGGTGTGCAACAACGTCATTGCTTCCGGGCTACCTCGTTCGGGCGGAGTCCCTCAAGAGCCCTGAGACCAAAAAATTGTTCAACTTTGACGGGTGACTACGCAGACTCCGTGGCACCTAGAGATGTCTCGTCTGATCCTACACCTCAGATGTAGGGACACTCTACAATAGCCTGTCTCAGTTTTTTCCTTCTCCAATCGGTGCTCTCGCTGCCCTATTGTTTACAAACGTGTCGAATAGTGTAGTTTGAGACAGTGTAAGGTTGTCAAATGGTATATTTTGTAAACGGTGGGTCATGGCACCAAACTGACTATGACACATCTGGGTGGCTAGGTGAATGCTAGAGGAGGTGTCATTTTGGTGCGGACAACGTCGTTGCTTCCGGGCTACCTCGTTCGGGCGGAGTCCCTCAAGAGCCCTGAGACCAAAAAATTGTTCAACTTCGACGGGTGACTACGCAGACTCCGTGGCACCTAGAGATGTCTCGTCTGATCCTACACCTCAGCATAGGGACACTCTACAATATCCTGTCTCAGTTTTTTCCTTCTCCAATCGGTGCTCTCGCTGCCCTATTGTTTGCAAACACGCCGAATAGTGTAGTTTGAGACAGTGTAAGGCTGTCAAACGGTATATTTTGTAAACGGTGGGTCATGGCACCAAACCAACTATGTGGACACATCTGGGTGGCCAGGTGAATGCTAGAGGAGGCATCATTTTGGTGTGCGACAATGTCGTTGCTTATGGGCTACCTCGTTCGGGCAGAGTCCCTCAAGAGCCCTGAGACCAAAAAATTGTTCAACTTTGACGGGTGACTACGTAGACTCCGTGGCACCTAGAGATGTCTCGTCTAATCCTACACCTCAGTGTAGGGACACTCTACAATAGCCTGTCTCAGTTTTTTCCTTCTCCAATCGGTGCTCTCGCTGCCCTATTGTTTGCAAATGCGCCGAATAGTGTAGTTTGAGACAGTGTAAGGCTGTCAAATGGTATATTTTGTAAACGGTGGGTCATGGCACCAAACTGACTACACAGACACATCCAGGTGGCTAGGTGAACACTAGAGGAGGTGTCATTTTAGTGCGCAACAATGTCGTTGCTTCCGGTCTACCTCGTTTGGGCGGAGTCCCTTAAGAGCCCTAAGACCAAAAAATCATTCAACTTCGACGGGTGACTACGCAGACTCCGTGGCACCTAGAGATGTCTCTCGTCTTATCCTACACCTTGGTGTAGGGACCCTCTACAATAGCCTGTCTCAGTTTTTTCCTTCTCCAATCGGTGCTCTCGCTGCCCTATTGTTTGCAAACGCACCGAATAGTGTAGTTTGAGACAGTGTAAGGCTGTCAAATGGTATATTTTGTAAACGGTGGGTCATGGCACCAAACCAACTATGCAGACACATCTGGGTGGCTAGGTGAATGCTAGAGGAGGCATCATTTTGGTGTGTGCGACAACGTCGTTGCTTCCGGGCTACCTCGTTCGGGTGGAGTCCCTCAAGAGCCCTGAGACCAAAAAATCATTCAACTTCGACGGGTGACTACGCAGACTCCGTGGCACCTAGAGATGTCTCGTCTAATCCTACACCTTGGTGTAGGGACACTCTACAATATCCTATCTCAGTTTTTTCCTTCTATAATCGGTGCTCTCGCTGCCCTATTGTTTGCAAATGTGCCGAATAGTGTAGTTTGAGACAGTGTAAGGCTGTCAAATGGTATATTTTGTAAACGGTGGGTCATGGCACCAAACTGACTATGTGGACACATGTCTAGGTGGCTAGGTGAATGCTAGAGGAGGCATCGTTTTGGTGTGCAACAACGTCGTTGCTTCCGGGCTACCTCGTTCGGGCGGAGTCCCTCAAGAGCCCTGAGACCAAAAAATTGTTCAACTTCGACGGGTGACTACGCAGACTCTGTGGCACCTAGAGATGTCTCATCTAATCCTACACCTTGGTGTAGGGACCCTCTACAATATCATGTCTCAGTTTTTTCCTTCTCCAATCGGTGCTCTCGCTGCCCTATTGTTTGCAAACGCACCGAATAGTGTAGTTTGAGACAGTGTAAGGCTGTCAAATGGTATATTTTGTAAACGGTGGGTCATGGCACCAAACTGACTATGCAGACACATCTAGGTGGCCAGGTGAATGCTAGAGGAGGCATCATTTTGGTGCACAACAACGTCATTGCTTCCGGGCTACCTCGTTCGGGCGGAGTCCCTCAAGAGCCCTGAGACCAAAAAATTGTTCAACTTCGACGGGTGACTACGCAGACTCCATGGCACCTAGAGATGTCTCATCTAATCCTACACCTTGGCGTAGGGACCCTCTATAATATCCTGTCTCAGTTTTTTCCTTCTCCAATCGGTGCTCTCGCTGCCCTATTGTTTGCAAATGCACCGAATAGTGTAGTTTGAGACAGTGTAAGGCTGTCAAATGGTATATTTTGTAAACGGTGGGTCGTGGCACCAAACTGACTATGTGGACACATCTAGGTGGCTAGGTGAATGCTAGAGGAGGTGTCATTTTGGTGCGCAACAACGTCGTTGCTTCCGGGCTACCTCGTTCGGGCGGAGTCCCTCAAGAGCCCTGAGACCAAAAAATTGTTCAACTTCGACGGGTGACTACGCAGACTCCGTGGCACCTAGAGATGTCTCGTCTGATCCTACACCTTGGTGTAGGGACCCTCTACAATATCCTGTCTCAGTTTTTTCCTTCTCCAATTGGTGCTCTCGCTGCCCTATTGTTTGCAAACGCACCAAATAGTGTAGTTTGAGACAGTGTAAGGCTGTCAAATGGTATATTTTGTAAACGGTGGGTCGTGGCACCAAACCGACTGTGTGGAAACATCTGGGTGGCCAGGTGAATGCTACTAGGAGGAGGCATCGTTTTTAGTGTGCAACAACGTCGTTGCTTCCGGGCTACCTCGTTCGGGCGGAGTCCCTCAAGAGCCCTGAGACCAAAAAATCATTCAACTTCGACGGGTGACTACGCAGACTCCGTGGCACCTAGAGATGTCTCATCTAATCCTACACCTCAGTGTAGGGACCCTCTACAATAGCCTATCTCAGTTTTTTCCTTCTCCAATCGGTGCTCTCGCTGCCCTATTGTTTGCAAACGCACCGAATAGTGTAGTTTGAGACAGTGTAAGGCTGTCAAATGGTATATTTTGCAAACAGTGGGTCGTGGCACCAAACCGACTATGCACACACGTAGGGATGGTCTTGTAAACACTTGGGGAGGTGTCATTTTGGTTCTCTAAGCTCCAGGTCCTTCTGGGCTACCTCCTCCGGAGCCAAGAACCCCCTCCACAGGTACATAAATCATTGTTAATTACTTCTCTTTTCTTGTAAAACAATGAAAGCTTCTCTTAGCTTCGAGAATTTATAATTCTCTACTAACAGTGCCAACCACGTGAAGGTGGAAGCTTTTCTGGCACCACTAACCTGCATATAAAAGTGTTAGTCAAAGAAATTTAAGTTTCAAATCAAATCCATACTAGATATATACAAAATACACAAATTTAATAAAATATATGAACTTAAATTTATCTAACTAACAAATTTATATATACCAAAGAAATTATATATACCAGACATGAGCATTGTAAATTCATTCCAATGAACCATCAGGATCAGATCTACTCTGAATAGCGGACAGGATTGCTTCATGATCTGACTCTCGAACCTTCCAAAGAATCTTGTTATTAGGCCTTCCTCGATATCTATACAGCTAAATATTTGTCGCTAGAACTAGATGCGAATATAAGAGTATTTTCCTGTGTGTCTCAAAGTCTTCAAACACCCAAACAGAGGAGTTTTTTAATGGATATCACCGAAGCCAAGTTCCAGTAACTACCACTGACCCTGTAGGGTACTCAATATCTTCGCCATCTATAACAGGAGAAGTCAACTTCTTTCTTTCCTCGATGCAATGACATAAGAAATAGTTTGTTCCTTCTTCATTGTCTTCTGTCGCAATAACTGCAAACACATGTCCTACAAAAAAAAGGTTTCAACTCAAATTTAAATTGTACATATTAAAATTTCAATGGACATAACTCAATACAAAAATTGTAAATAACCATAAATACCTTGTCGCACCAAAATCAAAATTTCGTCAAAGTCCTTGGATGTTGCAACTTCATCTGCAGAAACAAGTCGTAATGCTTGTGGAGGTTGATAACTAGCAAGCGGAGTTAGAGGCCTACAAATCCATCCATCGACCCATTCTTGTGAATCACACTCAGCAGTGACAAATTGATACAAGATGCACAAAAACATGTCAAATTTCTTGTCCATGTGGCCCACGAAGTAGCGTCTGAGCTACAAAATGAGTGCATATCACTGGACCCAGTGAGTATCATAAAATCCTCGTAGTCAGCAATTTGTTTTTCCTCTATCAACCAAAAATATCTGTGAACCGTGGAAATTTCTTGAGAACCTCGGGCCATGTTGTCAATACACCATTCCACTATGCTCTTTGCATCTTTCAATTTAGCACCATCTTTGTACTTCAACTCTTCTCTTGCAAGAGCTCTTTTCACACATGCCCCTGCACCGTCATGCTCTCCTTTTCCATGTCCAGCCTCAGTGAAACTCCAAATATGTTGCACACCCATCTTGACGTGCATCCTGCTCATCCAATAAAACATTCATGCATTCTTAAACTGAGACGTGTAATTATCTGACCATATATAATGTTGTTTGAAGTGGATGTCCCTATCAGACAAGTTTCCATAAAATAACTGGAAACACCCTTGCACAAATTCAGTAGAATGAGTACGATCATCACTGATATAAAAAGTGGTACTCTCTTAAAATTTTTGGATCATTCTATGTACTGTTAGGAGAATGTATAAATACTATATGCATAAAACTAGAAACCTGTACTGAGTTGTAATATTGTGATTGAACCTCCATTTGTGGTTGCAATGTGTAATTCTCTACAAAATCGACCACTGAAACAATAGTACCAATAGGAAATGTGTCTTTGCATATCTTGAACTGTTCATCCAACCATCGAGCTCTGTGTGTATGCCTAGCATACTCATAAACAATTTCATCCTTAAATTTTCTCATAAATTGAAAAACAGGCATATGTTCTGTAACTAGCTCACACCGTTTAGACTCTTTTCCATCTTTCAACTGGTATGCAACTGATTTATATTTATCAAACTCAACTAAATTATGTCATATTGCACCTTCAATTTGCTCATGGATGCAACTTTCCAATTTAGGTAATCCGCCACATGTACCACAACTTCCATCTAAACAATCCTGACTATAAAAAAATTGTCCAACTTCTTTTTCACAAAATATCATAGGAATGAAATCCCTGGAAGATATTGGTGGAACTTGAACACCACATTCCGATAACATAGTTTCAGAATGCAAAATAGAATGAATACATAAAAATTTAGCATAATGCATAGCAAATTCAACATGTTGCCTACAACAACAAGTGGTGCGAGCGTGGTTGATTTTCACATAGAATGGTTTTAACATTTCAAAAAAATGTTGACTAATTTTAATTTCCAGATGCTCTTGTTCAAACTTACGAAAAAATTGAGTTTGAGTCATATCTAAGAAATGCTTTGGATGTGGTTCGCGATTAATAGAACCAACTCTCCATTTTACAACATCTCTTGTATTAGGTGAAACTCTAGTGTTATCATGCCAAAATTGAATAACAACTTCTCTTATAGCATCAGTATTATATTTGTCCTTACGCGGTGCTCTAGCAGAAAATGCCCAAAAATCGGTGTTATTGAGTGATTGAAGGATATTACGTCTTTCAATTGCTTTCATTAGAGTTTTTCGATTAACTTGCAACATTCGACTTGTTTGCGTAATCAAACATTATTTTTTTATTGATTCACTTACAACACTAGTAGCAAGTACACGACGCACAATATTACTATCCCTAGTGCGTCTCTTGACACCAACAGTGTGATATGCATCATGAAGGTTTTCAACAATTGTAGAGGTTTGACCACGTATATTAGATGTTGTCAATCCTAAGGTGTTTAATGTAGGTCTCATTTTATTCAATTTCATCAAACTAACCAACAACTGACATCTTTGGGAATCATTTAAAATTTCAAAATGATTATCCCAAATTTCAGTGGCTTTTCTTCTGATTTGCCGTTCAGAAAGTTTGTCACATTGGTTTCAAAATGTTTTCATCAATTTCAATAAAATAATTAGGTTTCTTACGGAAAATCCTAGGAGGTGTTTTTGTCAAATTTTGTTTGCCTACAGTTTCAACCCGAATTTCTTTATTCACATTTTCATTGTCTCCTTCAATTTCAACATTTGCTACATCACGAGTATTTAATTCTTCTTCAACATTGACAGTAAAAACATCTTCATCACGAGTATTTAATTCAACTTCAACATTGACAGTAGAAACATTACCTGGTTCCTCATTGCTTACAATAGTAGGGGTTGAAGATGAACCTCTTCTTGATTCACGAAGATTCCGCATTCGCTCAGCATTTTGAAATTTGTTTGCCTCTAATTCGTTTGGTGTTTTTTTACTTAATGACTTCCTTTTTTGACTTCGTTTCTTGTCTCCCATGATGTTTTACTTCTGGTGATAAGAAAAACGTGTAGAAAATGACAAGAATTTTACAGTAATTCATACGGTAAAGTCAAACAGTAAAAATCACATGGTAATTAGAACATTGGGATGCGTATAAATATGATTTATAAACCGCGATCGCACTTTATAAACTATGATCGCGGTTTATAAAGTGATCGTGGTTCTTGTTTAAAAACCCATGATCGTGGTTTATAAACCATGATCGTGGTTCTATCTGTATCATCAAATCTGACCCTAAGGCTCGGGAAATCTTTGTTTTGCCCCAACCAAAGCTATGGAAAGGTCATTATGAAGTGTAAAGGGTCAAAAAACTTCAAATTTACTCTTCCATAGACTTGAACCATGCTAAAAAACTGAAAACATTTCACAAAAATGGTGCCATCGCGTAGGGGAGACTGTTAGCTTCGTAGAAATATTGATTTTAAAGTGAATAGAATAAGATAAATATCATTTTATAAATTTTTACTAACAATAGGTCTTTAACACATTTTTTCCCGTGAATGTTCATGTCTACGTTTAAGACTGCAACTTTTGTTTCACTTATCAAAATGTGATAAAACTTATACCATCCCAAGCGTGGAGAAATTCTATACACGTTAAAAAAAATATTTGATTTCGATATTTTTTGATATAGTTATGGCGGGCAAATGGAAAGTGCTCCATTTTCTAAATCTTTTTAGACCACTTTCATGGAAAAAATCATTAAAAAAAAATATTGCTCGAAAAAATACAAAATAAAATCCATCCCAAGATAGACAACTACATCTAACTTTTCACCAAAGGAAAAAAAAAATAACAAGATTTGGTCATCCAAATCGCGGGCAAACGGACTACAATCTTATAGGTTTTTTCAAAAACAAAAACCAAGTCATATAATTTTAAGTGTTTAATATAGCTAAACTTGTTTTTTAAAAAAAAAAAGTATTTTAGAAACTAGATTCCGGATGCTACGATTCATATTTATATAAATTTTTCTAATTTTGAGTGCGCGTATTGCTAATAATCCCTACAAGTTGAGATTTCACTGTTTTTTGCAATATGACGTCCACTTATGACCCCTTTTTTGTCCACCAACTTGGTTATCATTATCACGTATCCAGGTTATCAAGATATATTTTCAAGTGCAGAAAAGCAGGGAATTTTCATCTAGATTCAAATCCTCATGGGATACAGGCCATGAATTCTTCTGCATACAAGCTCATTCAGGTTTGAAGGTCATTATGGAATCCACTCATTTACTATACATTTGATATGCTAATCTAGCCCTTTCTCATAGCAAGTGGATCTGACACAAGAGCCATCTAGGTGAATACGTCTTCACACAAGAAGTTTGCAAATACTACATTGTGTATGAAGGTGGAGTGCAATCATCGGAGGGCATTGCATGAATATGGAGAACCAGCATCGGGACATTCGTACAAGATGTTTCATGTTATTACAGTTGCTTTTTAGGATTTTATGTAACCTTAGGGGTTTCTACATGATTCAGATTTTGCCAGGTAAACATGGTGAACTTGATCTCCATGTTTAAATTGGTTTCATCTCAAAGGATTAGTGACATTGTCAGATTGTGACACAAAAGTTAGACGCCAATTATGTTTCTGACCTATCTTGTGAAGTCACAGACACCTCATTATAATCTCTACAATGTCCCATAGGGCTTGGGGGACCTAGTCCATATGCTATCAATAAAAATAATATTATTCGGGAAAAGCATTGATGATGCCTAAATTTGTGTGTGGTTAGACAATTCCTTCTCCTATTTGGATCTAACTCGAAATTATGTCATGACAATGCATGGTAATTATAGCTCAAGTACAAAATTTTTGGAATTCTATTGCATCTTGGGTTCTCATTCTTATGCTTCAGATTTTTAGGACAAATCTCACTTTATAGAAGTGAAGAAGAGACCCCTAATGAATTCATAATAACTTCAAATTTTTGTAAAAAAGTTTATTTGGAGTTAAAAATATGACCATCTTAACAATCATCGTTGACAAATCACCTTTGATTTCAAAACTGATTTATTTTTTTTAGTTTCTTCTTTGACGGATATTTTTCCTCATTTTATGCGATTAAATTTTAAGCTCAAGTATTCCTTTGAGAACCTACGATCACTTCATGCTAAAACGTATCATATTTTGTAATCAAAACTTGTAAATCTGTATTCTCCAAATCCATTCCATAATTTCTTCTTCTGTATAATATTAGTGACCCATTAATTAACATTATTAAGAAATTTGATATCTTAAAAAATATACATTTTTTCCCTTAAACAATGTTTCCAAATGTTGATAAAATGTAAAATCCAAAATTTTCCATCTATGTTGCAAAATGTAACTATTGATCCCTTGCCAAATCAAAGTGACCCAATTTATTCATAAGAACCAGCCTTATCTAGTTTTCTATCATGATTTCCCATTCACGGCAAATGTTCCAAAGTATTTGCATATCACAAAACATTTACATACCTTTCCTATTTCTATTTTCTACCTATAGGGGTTTGTGGATTAGTTAATCCATCATTTGACTATTTAGATCTACCAATGTGTTTATATCTTTAACGTGATCCCTTCGAAAAGCTTGTTTATCATAATGTAAAAAACTTAATTGCATCACCACATTTAACAAACCAATAAAAGTTATTAAACATTACTGGCAGAATTTATATCGTCCATTTATCAATATATACAACTAATGGCTCTACATACCTTTCCATATTTCAGGTTCCACACTACCTCAAATTACATCATCGGTCCACTACCCCACCATCAGAATATAATATTCATTATATTATCCTCATGTTAGTCATAATCATAATAATATTCTTATCTTAGGACATTGGATGTAGTATCAGAATAAACTATTTCTATTTGGGGTCCTCATTTCATCCACCACGAGGTTATATTTCATCCTTTGCCTCACTATATAATATAATTTGTATCCCATTATCTATGAATAAAATAATCAACATATGTATAGTACTTTAAAAGTGCATGTATGTACAAGTATATACCAACCCTATAGTACATTGTACCATTATATACTATACCAATTACACATCGCTCCCATTACATAACAATAAAGGAGAATTAAAGGACATTATGACTCATAATTTCCATAGATTTCCATACCCTTGCAATTGAATTTATCCATGGTATAGATGTGCATAGTTATTGGAGAGGATAAGTATAGATCTCACCCATGGCTAATGTACCCACATACAATTCAAATCAAAAAATACACAAACCCTACACCATGCCTTGGTCTCCTCAAGCCCTGAAGTAGGTATATAATTTTATTGTATTGATCATATAATAATTATGTAATTCCTTTTAGCTAAAAAAGCTTGAAAAGTCATATGAATTTTATTGAGGGAGATCCCCACTTCACGTGGGCCACTAATAAACTAGCCTTGATATTAGTTTGGTATTCTTCTTTAATAATTTAGAGTTCCACATTTATACGTGAAAGAAATATCTAAAATTTCATTCTCCACTCTCACTGGTATTAAAAGATTTAGACCTTTAAATAATTTATTTATACTTTATTTTGAAAGAACATATGACAGTCTCTTTCTCATTTAATGGAAGCGTCCCCTAATCCCATGTTATTAATAATATAAATTTAAATGTATTCATCTAACACATTGCAGGGTGGCTCAATATCTAGTTATACAAATACATACAATATAAAGAGGCATCCTATAGCGTCGTTTATGATATCTCTTTATCTTATAATTGGTAAAATTCATGTCTAAATCAAATTTTATTCCATATATAATCATATAAAATTTGACATAAGAACCAAGTGAATATATTTAGTGTTTGGTATTCATGTTTAGAATGATATTTCTTAATAATGGGACATCAACACTCATCACATGAAAATGAATCTAGAGAAATTAAGACTCTTCTAACATGGGAGGAATTGATTATATTTCTTAAAAAACTATATATGCCTAGATTTATAAGTTAAGTTTAAATATGATTTAAACTTAGGCTTAGAATATGGTCTGTTGACTCTTCCCTCAATCCCATGATAATTTTAATATGGTTTAAGGATTTTAATATATAGTTTTTTTTTCAAAACTATATAAATTTTAATATGATGTTTATATAAATTATTATATAAACCTTATTCTATATTATATATATTTTTATTTAAAAATAATAATATATTTTTCAAATTATATAGGATATAGATATAGATTAACTATAAACGATATTTTTTCAAATCGAATCCTTTTAGAGGGGACCAAAGAACATGGGTATGAATTTACCTTCCAAAATATTTAACCTGTAAACATTTAAAATTATATAAAACATGAAAATTATTTTCATATAGTAATAAATCCTTTCCATTTCTATATGTGATTTTCACACAGGTAAATATTTGAAGCCCCTTTCACCTGTGCACACATAAATATCCAAATAAACATTAATTCCATATAATTTATAAAATGCAAATGAAATTAAGAATCATATCATATTACATCTGCCCCCTCCCCTAAAAAAATAAAAATAAAATTAGGGATTTAAAATTAAAAAATCCTAAAATTTTTACCAAGACTTTAATTGCACAAATGTAATGCCAAAATAAATTGGGGAAAAAAAGAAGGGGATCGGAAACTTTTAAATACCATTTCAGGTTGGTTGAAAAAATCCGTACAAATTAAATAAATAAAATACAAAACATTTGATCTTAATTTATTTAATTTACCTCACTCTGTTACCATGTTAGAATTTGAGGATTCTAATAAATACAGATTTATTCAACTTACATATTACATAATGTTACAATAAATATTTAAATAAAGATTACATCATAATATAAGTAAATAAAGAAATACTTACAAGAAATAAATAACATAGGTGACACAATATTTATAGTGGAAAACCCCAATAGAGTAAAAATCAGTTTGAAAATAACCTTTTACTTCAGAGAACTTATTTTACATCTAGTAAGATCACCTCCTCCTTTCAAACCCTATTTACCAAGGGTAAAACCAAATCACTTGATTTGCACACCTTTGATATATTTCTCAAATTTATCAAATGAGGACCTAAAGTTCTTTTTATATAAGGTGATCAGGTATGTATCCTAACCCACCTTTTCAACCTTAAATGGTTGACACATACACCTAGGTTTATAATATTTAATATTAGAAATATAATCATTTCATGATATTAAATATTTAACTTAAAGTTTATACCTAGGTTAGCATATTTAATAATAGAAATAGGAAATGGTACATATTGGTCTTACAACGGTTGCTCGTCTATAAACTTAGGATTTTGGATGGCATGCTTGATGATTTTTCAATCTACAGGAAACAAATTTCCATAAAAAATTTAGTCTATAGGGAATGATATATAGTACTTGAGAGTTGCTCTTTTCTCTAAATAGGAAGAACACTTGTCAAAAGCTCTAGTTCATTGGGTTAGTAATCAATTTCCACACTTGTTCAAACAAAAGCGCACTTCTACATTATACCACATTATTAAATATAGAACAAATAGAATGATTATTTTTACAGTTAAACTAAATTTATGTTATTTTTTCCCTAAACAATCAATGACATTTCCAGGATGATGCTACAATTAGAGGCAATTTGTGCCATCCAAGAGTGGGGTAGCCATTGTTATCTTTGAATCTATGTCCATCCCCACTAGAGAATAGCATCAGCAGCATGTTCACCTGTTTAAATGTGTTGGACCCAAGGTGTAGGGATTGAAACCTTGTATTTTGCATCAGTATCCTCCACTATATAAAAATCACACATCTATCTGACCTTTCATGCCCCTCACAGGAAACTATGTTACAAATCTCGCAGGTGAGATGCTTCTCTAACACAAGCTGAAGGTAGCTCTGAATGGGAAGCATGTGGGCCTCCAACAAGTGGAACAATGTTGAATAATAGTACAAGATGAGCGTGAAATGTTTCAGTAAATCTAGGTGACCTGCAGTATTGAACACCAAACGTATTATGCAGTGTAAAGTTTTTTTCCTGCAAACATAACCAAATGATAATATAACAAAGCAGAGAGGGGTAGATAGTGGACACCAAAATCTAGGTGGACTATTATGTATCAAAAATGTTTTAAGAGAAGGAAATCCACTACCAATATGGGGACCTGAACACATGGTGTCGATTTAAGGACCTTCTAATAAGGCTCAAATCCCACCCTCCTAACCTTCCTTTGTATCCATTATGTACATATTCTTGTGTTGGGACTAAAGAGCATGCAAATTTGGGATGATATGGATTATAAGTGGTAACATAAGTGTTATTTCTTATTGAAAAATAACATATACTTGTGTGCATCAATGAAACCAAAAAACCATAAAATAGGCCTTCGTGAAGCAATACCTTAGAACTCTAATGTTGAGATTGTCGTACGTACACACACACACACACACACACACACACACACATGTATGTATGTATGTATAATTACCATTTGCATACTTTTTTACCTAAAAATTCTTCCCCATTAGAAAATTTGATTTATTCTAGCTATTAAACGCATCTTTGTGTACTTTATATATATTGAATATGTGTTGAATGTTTAAAAATAACACATACCTAGTTGGAATTGACGTGGCGGTAGCTGAAATCTAGTACAAACGAGTCAATGTCCTACATGATTTGGATAATAGAGTAGCAACAATAGATATTGCTTTGAACAATCTCACCAAAATTTCAATCCCTTCGCCAAAAAGTACTATCAACAAAAAAAGGTGGCAAGGCCAAATTTGGAGTACAAATATGAATCCAAATCCCTACAAAAAGGGAGTTGAAGAAAATTAAAACCAGGAAATTCAAGCTTTCAAAGAGTACCAAGCCTCATAAATCTCATATCAAAATCATACCTATCGAGGAAGAGGATGCCAATAACAACATGCACATGAGGCATCTAGAAAAATCTAGGGAAGTCAAAGATCAATATTAAGACCTCAATACTCTCATTCCCAAGTAAGAGTGGCATGAACCAATCCACATACACAGACATAATATGTACATGTTTGTGTAGAAACTTGAATACCTCAAGCAAAAATGAAGAAATTGCACCAAATGAAATTTGGTAATATATTCAAATAGGGATAACAAACAATTTGAAAGTCTTTAAAAAATAATTACTAAGTTTAAAAAAACATGGGGGAGCATTAGTTTCACCCAATTTAAAGCTTTTTGACTTGATAGATTCCCAACCTTTTTCTATAAATAAGACTAGGAAATTATCAAATCGTATTTGATAGACCCCATTGAAGAATCCACCCAAAGGAAGAAAAATCTAGTTCCAAATATTATCTAGAGGTGAAGAAAAGAGTAGAATAATTGAACACTTTTGAATCTTATAAGCAGAGTAGTGGGAAACAAAATAGTTATGCATGTTGTAAGTAGAAGCAATGGTAGAACAGTTAACGTGGAAGACAGAGAAAAACGTAAGGCCAATGCGTATCTTGCTTTCACCGGGTCTGAGATTTACAAGCACAGAATATAAAAATTCTTAGCAAGGAGAAAACATCTAATTTTAGCTTCAGGGAATAGCAACATATATGACTGATAGAAGCCAAGTTCCACTAACCAAAAAAATAGAAAAATCTAGAAGACAGGTTTGACATTCATTTAATTCATATCAATAATGCATTTACAGGTACAAAATTAATTATGCCAGGACACTTGCCCGTGTATTTTTTTTTGCAAAACATACAGAGAACTATAGCTTAATAAGAGACTAAAATAGTCATTTCATGCATCTTACACCAATCACAATAGCCAAAAATAAGTTATTTTACAATATTTGAACATGGGAAAGGGATAAGTATGATTGATATTTTGCAACATATCTTGACAAGGAAAGACCTCAAATATAGAATTTAATGCTTTATACAAATGTCATTTATTAATTGATCGATATAAACAATTTTCAATGCGACATGACATTGTGGTTGATATTTTACACAAATATTATGATATTTTCATTAAAATTATAGTCTAAAACAAAAATAATGGAATTTCCGTCAATAAAGGGGTAGAAGAATATTCTCTCCAAAATTAGAATATAACTTCCAAACAATAAAATAAAAATGTAGGGGTCCATTTAAAATTGAAAGTACACTTTTATTAATAAAAGAAAGTATAGTGCATCATAAAGGTATAAAAAATGTGTGAAAATATTGTACACATATCTTTTAAATAGGTTGTAAAAGCAATTAACTATTGTTTTTTAATATTATACCTAACAAACGGTCCCCTTCGGAGTGGCGCCCGTTTTCTCTTTGGAGAAACAAGGGGAAAAGAAAAATAGAAGTTACCAACAGTAAACCTGACTCGCTTTTACCAAATCCAAAACTAAAAACTGTAGTAGGATAGGCCCCCAATCTGATCACAATCAGAAAAACAAAAAATGATAGGTCCCCAATGCCGACACTTTCCCAAAGCCTTCGGACGGGGCTTTACAGCCAAAATAATGGCCCTTGCAGTCCGTTCCAAACCTGCAAAATAGCATATAATTTTTCCATATACTCACAGAAAAGGACTTCCCACCAGCAAAATTATTTGATTGATGGATGGATTGACCCATACTGAGCATTTCCCAGCCATAAACGTCTCGTTCCCCATGCACATCTCAAATCTACAGTCCAAATTATTTGATTTGATTTCACCCTTATCAAAATAGCATATATATTTTCCATTTCTTTTTTAAGTACATTGTTTGTAGGTATTGCAGGTATAGAATAAGATGGGAAGTATCATGAATTTGAGGTTTGTGGCGATAATGGGAGTATGGGTGCTGTATTTCTGGTGTCGTAATGAGATTGTGATTGGGGCGAGTGCTTCCTGCAGTCCTGTGTTGCTGATGAATTGTATTGGGTCTCAGAAGAATCACCCTTCAAATAGATGCTGCATATCACTCAGAAGTTTTGCAGAGGATAAATGTTTCTGCTCTCGTCTACGTCAGGGTGCGGTGGATCCTTCCAATTACACCCCTATTGCTCGAGCTTGCGGTATTCCTGTAGCTCTTACTGCCAAATGCAAATGGTATGATAGTTTTCTTTTTCACTGGTTGATTCAAATCTAGTTGCGCAAGATCGTTGCATATGGGAGCATTTGAACATTTTTATTTTTATTGTTGTCTATGATTATTGATAGATGTCAACTAAGAGTAAATAATCGAAAAGACTACATATGAAATATGGATTTTAGGAAGACTAGCTCAATGTGGAACATTTTACAGTGCTTTGAAGATGTTAATTCTTTATCAAAAGGAGTGAAGGAAATCTAGCCCTGGCCAGTTTGATTCCATACCCTTACAATACGAAGGTATATTTTAGGGATATTCCTCAAGAATTTCAGCCTATGTTTGCATATGAACATAGAGTTTGAAAACAATAGTTGAAAGTAACATGATGTGACAATTTGATGTAAGCCTATATTCCTATTAGAAACTCTATTCACAAGTAAAAGGAAGTCACTCTCATGAGATCTAATCCTATCAAGAAGAAGAAGATGATTAGTACTGCAATCAAATGAAGGAAAAGATGAAGAAGAAGGACTGGCTAGACACCAAGGATCTGCATCAAGGTAAATTAGGAGATACAATCATGAAAATCAGATCTTAGGAAATAAATATTCTAGAGTTACTACATGAATGGACAATTGGTAAGTCTTACATAGATACCAAGAGAACTCTGTTTTTAATCAAAATTTGACGCTTAATAATGTAGTAGATGAAAGAAAAGATGAATTTTGGATATTAGAATATCTCAGTTGAAGTTGCTCACTGATAAGATTGAAAAGAACAAGACTTGGGAATTAGCCCTACCTAGACTAAAGGATAAAAACGTTATTATGTCTAAACTGGGTGCTTAGAAACAAACTAAATGAGGATGGAGTTTCTGTTTCACATAGATATCAAAAGATCTTTTGGTTTAGGTAATTGGGTACATGCTGAGTAAGTATATAAGGAGTATCAAATTTTGGTGAGACATCATTCTCACTGTAGCTTAGAATGGAACCCTTTCAATATGAAGATTATTCCTAGCCTATTATAGGGTTTAAGGGATTTCCAGGTCTATCAAATGGTTGTAAAATGCTAGGTTTCTTGTAATGGTTACGTAGACAGAAGAAGTACCAAGGAATGGATGCATCATGATGGGTTTTTCATTTGAATGATCAAGCAAATATTCATTTATCCGTTAAGAACTAAATAAGGATCTTTATGGCCTAAAGATAAGCTCAGAAAGGCTTGGTATGAAAGGCTTGACAAATACTTAATGGTGAACGAAATGGATTCAAGCAGAGGAGTTATCGATAACAACTTGTATATTAAAAGTGTAAGGAGATCTAATTTTCTGATTGTTGTCTTTTATGTGGATGAATATCATACTCTGGAGGAGATTTACATGGACTCAACTGACCCATGATTTATTTTGAAGTTATGACAGCTGCCTAATGTGAGATGTGATATGCTATGGTGACCTTTTTCATTTTCCTCTTGATTACTCCCAGTAAGTCATACTAAATGAGGGTATATTCATATAACAAGAATAAGGGCCCATAATTAAATATGAGTGTGGTGGAGGGCCACATAATTAAATATGACAGTGATTAATTATTGATAGCCCTGCACACATGGTTATGGCGATGTAACCTTGAAAAAGAATTTGTAATTCTCCTAAAGTGAATCAATTTTATGTACATAGTCCATGATTGACTTCCTTCAGTTATGTTAACTACCTCAAGATCAGATATAACACCAAGTTGTTGGTCTAATTTGGAAGGTTTCAATGTAAGTATCCTAGAGAGTCACACCTTCAAGTAGTACCACATAAGGATCTTTAGATATCTTGGTAAGGGACTATTACGAATTCTGGTTTATTGGTATCCAAGAAGTGAATATGTTTGAAGTTATAGGTCCTTCTCTGATACTAATTGGGTACGTAGTATGGATTATAGAAAAATTACTAGTCATGGTGCATTGTTTGTTGGAGAATGTTTATTTCTTGGTCAAGTGAGAAATAATCTCTTGTGGAAATTTCAACATGTGAAGCTGAGTATGTAGTTCCTACAAAATGTTTTTCTCAAGTCATGTGGATGAGGCAAACTCTAGAGGACTACAAGGTAAAGTGTGACGGGCCTACACCTATTATTTGTGATAGTTCTAATGCAATTAGTGTGTCCAAGAATCCAGTTTTGCATTTTAAAACTAAGCACATCCCTATTAAGTATTGTTACTTAAGAGATCAAGTGTATATGTAACATCTAGATTTTTTGGATGTGGCTGGAAATTACTTACAAGATATATTATTTCCAAATACCTACTCAAAAGTGTGAGTAACACAATAGTTGGATGCATGACTAAAAGTAGGTCACTAGTTTCCTTCCTAGAAAACCTACTAGATTGTGTGTGATGTCTGGAAAAAACAGCTATTGAAAGGGTGTGGCTTATTCTTTTTACAAGTTCACACAAACTTTAACATATCCTTTGTACCCATAAAACTTTTCCAGCATGTAGGTCATGGGATTTCAAAATAAGGGGAAATTTTAAAATCTCTTTATTACAAGACAAGAGGACGGTACTTTTGCCTCTTTAGATATTATGTTGGATCCCTTCAAGCATTCATGGCTTATAAAGACCAAATAGGATTAGCCTCATTCCTCGAAAAGATGTTCAAACTTTTCCAATGAATTTCATACACAAGTGCCCAAGGGAGGCATACACCATGTCAATCACATCCTACTTCCAATTGTCTCACATCGTCAATAGGAAGAGGCCTAGAAGCCATATTCAAAAAAATTATGATAGACTAGTGAGACAGCATAGACTCAATGATTCACATGGAATTACACCCGTCACACACCACTTCACAACCATGAGTATCATAAGAATATATCTTGGAAGCAACAAGATTCATCTCACCACACAAGGACCTCCTCTTTTAGATATTCTACTCTATTGTACTCTTTCTTTCCATTTACTTATTTTAGTTTTCTCATTTGTAATTTTTGGTATGTACTATTGTGCTCCCCCTAGCTTTTTTATATTATATCTTTTATAGTTCTGCAAGCTAATCTTGGCCTTTAGTGGATATTATAAATTAAATGAAGTTATAATCACACATGTTATTAAAAAAATTATTACATATATATTAGGTAACGATAAGTGCATGGAAATGGGGGTTCAAAAGTGGCCATTTTTTTCCTGAAATTAGAAAACATAAACTTTAACTAATAATATGGCATGATATGCTCAAGAGACCTAATTGACAAAGTATGACTTACAAGCTAGTAAAATCTCCCATAATGGCATGCTTCAAGGTTAATGTAGGAGACTAAATAGAAAAATGGGTACTCATAACTTATAATATTTCTCTAGGAAAGTGAATATTTCAAAAGATATAGATGGTTTCTTCATATGACAGGCCTAAGAGTCTGTGAGCATAGTCTAAAGAAGTGAATTTGGTATATAGATTATTTTGATGTACCTAGTTTTAAAATCATAAATAGGGTGATGAATGATGTGTAAGGAATTTAAGAGACTATGCAAGGTCAGATATTTGTGTTATTTTGTCTCTTTGTACCCAAAAAGTAACAGTGTACAATGTTTCTAAGATTTTACCACTCAAAATGTCATCGCATGAACTTGTAGGTGGTCTTGTGCACATCGTATGATGACTCACTTTTGATAGAGATATGTAATACAATAATTATAATGAGAAATTTGTAATTCCATCATGTTACCTAGATGATGGTTAAACGTACATAACAAAATTT
The DNA here is from genome assembly GCA_019776745.2 of Taxus chinensis. NCBI lineage: Eukaryota > Viridiplantae > Streptophyta > Pinopsida > Cupressales > Taxaceae > Taxus > Taxus chinensis. Next base: position 219,290,907 of record CM034157.1, read on the forward strand.
ACAATTGTTCACATGTGTATTTAGGAACTGCATTTCATTACTTCAATAGAGTAAAAATTTACAGTGGACAACGGTTTAAGTCGATTGATGCCTCAGAGATCCACAATGTGTGGCTATAGGTGTGAAATGTCATGTCTAAGGTCCATAATAGAGTCATAGGAAGCTATATTTTTTTTCTCGCACTACCTATATCCAGATGTCATTCTTGTCAAATTTGAAGGTTGTCATAGATGTGACAAAGGTGGATGGGTATCAAAGAGTGCTCAAAGACAGTGAGTGCAGAAGTTACAGTGAGACTCGGAGCTTGGTATAAGATATCCTAAGGTGAAGAAGTATGTAAGTGTCAGTTGTCATTAATGGATTGACGAATCCTATTTAGAAAAACTGCACTCTTGTACCATTCATCTATCAAATTACATGAAGAAATACCAAGAAAAATGCAAAGTGGGATGATTTTAACTCGGTAATGCCTTCTCACGAGGCCCATTGCAAAGACTCACCAAGTTGTGTTCATAAGACATCAAATAGTTGGCGCTGGAACCATTTGTCCTATAAGTTTGATCTTGATATACTGCAAATAATATGAACTCAAAAAAAATAGATCTCCTTCTTCATTATTGAATAATGAATTACAATGTTTCGTAAATAGGAAAACAACTCACAACTTGAGTTACTAAGAAAACTCTAACTAACTTTGACTAAATCTACTCTAGGTGGCGGAAATTACTATTTTTAGCAGTTTACTAGAACCTGTTATTCTTAGTAAGTTTGCATGCTTATTCGTACGGGCACAAAAATTTCCACGCATCTTCTACATTCCTAAATTAGAGGAATTTCCAACTTTCTAACTCATAATGCAACTAATAGACTAAAATTAACTAATGCCCAAAAATAGGAAAAAATCTGAACTACAACTTAAATCCTAATTTTTGGCCTCAAGATGGTGGATTTAGGGCCTGAAAATGTGCCTAAAACTTTTCTCCAACTAGTAGGGAAGATTGACCAGTGTGTTTTTCTCATTGAAACATGTGGTTTAAAAAAAATGGACTCAAACGGACACCCGGAGCTCAAGTTATGACCTTGTCAAGTTCCTGCTAATTTTGGTGCATCATTCTCCCCTGCTTGAAAAAAATGCAAGCTCCTGCAAGTTGTCTTCTTCAAACTGCTTCCATTTATCTACATCCAACTTCTTAATCTCCCACTCTGTGACCCAAGTATTGTCCTCTTGTTCCAGTCCTTTCCAATGTACCAAATATTTGTTGTATTTCCCATGTCGCGTGTCCATTGTTTTCTTATCTAGAATCTGATCCACTTCTTCTTTCTTCTTCACTAGAACCTGCTGCCTCCAATCTACTACTTCATCAATAACATCCCCTTCTGCACCATCCCCATGAAAATAATACAAATCTGAAACATTAAACACTGGAGAAATATCAAAATTCCCTGGCAATTCTACCTCATAAGCATTATCATTTTTTTTTTTTCACGATTTTGCAGGGACCAATCTTCTTGTACTTCAGCTTGTTATAGGTTCCTTTTGGAAACCTTTCCTTCCACAGATATACCATAACCAACTCACCAACTATAAATACCTTTCTCCATCTGTGCACATCTACTATTTCCTTATACTTATCATTACTATTCTGTAGCTTCTTCCACACTTCTTCCTGCAATTGTTGTATATGTTCGGAAAATGCTTCTGCATCATCACTGACTCTGCCATCAACTGGTAGTTGTACCAAATCTAACACCCCATTTGGATTACTCCCATACACAATTGAAAATGGAGACTTTCCTGTGGATCTATTTATGGAACTGTTATATGCAAACTCAGCTTGTGGTAATGCTAAGTCCCATTGTTTTGGATTTTCCCCAACGATGCACCTTAACAGGTTTCCCAAACTCTGATTTACCACCTCTATTTTCCCATCAGTCTGAGGATGATAGGCACTGCTGAACTGTAGTTGAGTTCCCAATTTCTTCCATAAAGTCCTCCAGAAGTGACTTAAGAACCTTGTGTCCCTATCTGAAGTAATGGTTTTTGGAACACCATGCAAATGAACAACTTCTCTGAAAAACAAATCTGCTATGCCTGTCGCATCACTTGTTTTCTTGCAGGCAATAAAATGAACCATCTTAGAAAACCTATCAACAACCACAAAAATTGAGTCATTACCTCGTTGTGTTTTTGGTAATCCCAAAACAAAATCCATACTCAGATCTATCCATGACCCTTTAGGAACAGGAAATGACATATACAACCCTGTATTTTGTGCATGGCCTTTCGAGACTTGGAAAATTTGACACCTCTCCACATATCTTACCACATCTCTTTTCATCTTTGGCCAATAGTATTTCTCTGCTACCAAGGCTATCATCTTATCTTTACCAAAATGCCCAGCCAATCCTCCGCTATGCAACTCTTTCACTATATTCTCTCTCATAGACCCAACTAGAATACATAGTTGGCGTCCCTTGAATAGGTAGCCATCCTGTAAAATGTACTCATCCAGGAAATCTCCTGCATTGTCTGACAATGGATGAATTAACCTTTCAACAATATCCTTGAAATCAGAATCAGAAGAATACAAACCCTTTATTGCTTCAAAACCCACCACCTCATTTTCCATAGTGGTAAACAAAGTCACACGCCTACTCAATGCATCTGCAACTTGATTCTGTTTTCCTGATTTATGTTTTAGAGAAAAAGTATAACCCTGCAAAAATGATACCCACTTTGCATGCCTACTATTCAACTTCTTTTGTGTATTCACATACTTCAGGGCTATGTGGTCTGTAAATAACACAAACTCCTTAGGCACTAAGTAATGCCTCCAATGCCTTAATGCTTGTACAATTGCATAAAATTCCACATCATAAGTAGAGTAGTTATTTCTTACCTCATTCAGTTTCTCACTAAAGAAAGCTATTGGCTTTCCACCTTGACTTAGAACAACACCAATACCCACATGTGAGGCATCACAATCAACCTCAAACACTTTATCAAAAATTGGTAGTGCCAAAATGGGTGCCTCTGTCACCTTCTTCTTCAAGAACTGAAAACTATCCTCAGCTGCCTTTGTCCACAAAAACTCCCTTCCTTTTGTGCAATCTGTTATAGGTGCTACAATACTGCTGAAATTTTTAATAAACTTTCTGTAAAATGTTGCTAGACCATGAAAGCTTCTTACCTCTATTATACTCCGTGGAGTAGGCCATTCAATAATTTCCTTTATCTTTTCTGAGTCCATCTGTACCCCATCTGCTGAAATAATAAAGCCCAAGAATACCAAACTCTCTTGCATAAATGTGCACTTCTTCATATTTGCATAGAGTTTCTCTTTCCTTAACACTTCAAAAATCACCCTTTGATGCCTCAAATGTTCTTCTTTAGTTTTACTAAAGATCAAGATATGATCAAAATAAACCACAACAAACTTACCATTATACTCCCAAGCACGGTGTTCATCAGTCTCATAAAAGTACTAGGTGCATTGGATAACCCGAATGGCATCACCAACCACTCATATAATCCATTTCCTGTCTTGAATGTTGTTTTCCACTCGTCTCCTTCTCTGATCTGAATCTGATGGTAACCACTTCGAAGATCAATCTTGGTGAAATACCTAGATCCAGCAAGCACATCCATCATATCATCAAGGTGAGGTATTGGGAACCTATACTTGATTGTAATTTTATTGATTGCTCTACTATCCATGCACATTCTCCATGTTCCATCCTTCTTTGGTGTTAATAAATTTGGGGTTGCACACGGACTCATGCTCTCCCTTACGACCCCCTTTCTCATGAGCTCTGCCACTTGCCTATTCAACTCTGCATGCAATGTCGGGCTCATCCTATAAGCCACTTGATTTGGGAGTGAAGACCCTAGAATCAAATCAATATGGTGTTGAATATCTCTTTTGGGTGGTAATCCATCTGGTAGCTCATCAGGAATAACATCAAAAAATTCTTCTATTAATTTTGTTGTTTCTACTGGTATTTGTGCACTTGCAGGTTCATCCTTATTTACAGCTAGTGCATAACAAAACCTAGTTTCCTTTTCCTCCTTCACAAATTCCTTTGCAGAAAGCATATTTTCAGCCTTCCCCTCTTCCTTAAGAGGTAGCAAAACTATTTTTGTGCCATCCTTCCAGAAAGTATAAGTATTCTTTCCCCCATCATGAATAACTTTTCTATCAAATTGCCATGGTCTTCCTAGCAGCATATGACATGCATCCATAGGAATAACATCACACCAAATCTCATCCTTGTAACTTGTTCCCAATAGAAAAACTTATTAAACATCTCTTATCAACAGTAACTTCATTACCCTTCTTAAACCATGCAATACGGTAAGGGTTAGGATTCTTCTCACAATGCAGACCCAATTTCTGACCATCTCATTTGAAACCATGTTCTCACAACTACCACCATCAATAATAACATTACATACCTTTCCTCCTAAAGTGCATCTTGTTCTAAAAATATTTGTACGCAGCCATGCATCCCCCTTGATATCCTTTCTTGGAGCAATCATCATCCTCTTGATCATCATATTTTCTCCAACATCTGGTGGAATTTCTAGGTCCTGTTCATCTTCTACTTGTTCAGCTTCAACAAGATTTACTCTTGGAGCATCTCCTTGCCTCTTGTCATGTGTATAAGAATGTGGGCATTCAAAATCCTGATGCCCCTCTTCACCACATCTGTAACAAACAAATGGTCTTCATGGAGCCTCCCATCCTCTATCGCCAGCATATCCTCTACCCCTAGAAAATCCTCTACCTCTTTGTTGATTCTGGAAATCTTGTCTCGTATCTTCTTTCTTTTCCAATCCATGAGATGATTCTCCCCTACCTTGGCTGAAACCAGCTCATCCCCGAAAGGAAGATGAGGCCCCCTATTCATTCCAGGTGATCTCCTAAAACTTTGATGATTTTGTTTTTCCTCGGCCTTTAAGGCTAATTGATAGGCATCCTCCATGCTCTTAATCCTATGCATACTTATCTCATCTTGAATAGAAAATTTTAATCCATTTACATACCTTGCAGCCATTTGTTCCTCAGTTTCTTCATGCTCTACATGAATGGACAACTTGTAGAACTCATATGTGTATTCTTGCACTGTTTGTAAGTTCTGTCTGAGATTCTGAAACCTCCTGTAAAGGGTTTGTGCATAATCCACAGGGAGAAATTTATCTTTCAGCTTCTTCTCCATCTTACTCCACGTCCTAATTCTTTCTTTCCCCTTTCTTGACCACTCTTTCTGTAGGTGATCCCACCATAACATAGCATGACCTTTCAATTTTGTGCATGCAAATTTTACCTTCTTTTCTTCTGACATAGCCTTCCACTCAAAAAATTTCCCCATGCTAGTCAACCAGTCTATCAGCTCCTCTGGTTTTAGACTACCACCATACTCTGAAACATCAACTCTTATCCCATCATTATTTCCTTCTAATGCTGAAGCATCCTTTCTTCAAAAGCTAATGGTGGCACTTGTGTTTCCTCCTCTTCACAAACTTCTTCTTCATCTGTGTCATCTCCACCTTGATTTCCTCTCTGGGTTATCATTGCAGCAAGTGCAACAACTTGCCTCTGTAGATCTTGCATATTTCTATTCATCTGGGAAATACCACCTCCTCTTCCTCTTCCTCTTCCTGCCATTTTTTTTAAAGACTCGAACCAGCTCTGATACCAGATAATGTAGCCAAATTCTAAACAAACTTGATATACTGCAAATAATATGAACTCCAAAAGAAAATAGATCTCCTTCTTCATTATTGAATAATGAATTACAATGTTTCCTAAATAGGAAAACAACTCCCAACTCGAGTTTCCAAGAAAACTCTAACTAACTTTGACTAAATCTACTCTAGGTGGTGGAAATTACTATTTTTAGCAGTTTACTAGAACCTGTTATTCTTAGTAAGTTTGCATGCTTATTCGTACGGGCACAGAAATTTCCACGCATCTTCTACATTCCTAAATTAGAGGAATTTCCAACTTTCTAACTCATAATGCAACTAATAGACTAAAATTAACTAATGCCCAAAAATAGGAAAAAAATGAACTACAACTTAAATCCTAATTTTTCAGCCTCAAGATGGTGGATTTAGGGCCCAAAAATGTGCTGAAAATTTCTCCAATTGGTAGGGTGGGTTGCAAGTTGTGCATTCGTCTCATCGAAACATGTGGTTTCAAAAAAAACAGACTCAAACGGACACCCGGAGCTCAAGTTATGACCTTGTCAATTACATCCCTTTAACTACATTAAATTGCTATTAAATGAGACCAATATCCCATAGTTATCTTGTCAATTGAACTTAAAGTCCCACAAACACACATATTATGGTAACTAACCACGAGAGAGGAGAGGTTTTGTAAGATTATCATGACATATAATTGGATTGTTTAACAAGGAATGCAATAATTTTTTTGGTCTTCTTATTTAGGTTTATTTTGATTAATTGATTTCCTCCTAAATTATATTTCATAAGAAACATTTCTCCCCCCCAAGGTGATGCACCCTTCAAAGTTGGAAGACCTTATGTCACTATGTTCACAAGAATTATGATATTTTATTTCTCAATTGAGCAAAGATTCATCACCAAATTATACATTATCTACAATGTTTATAGATACACGTTAACACATGACTTAACCAAGGTCAAGACAATCTTAGTTTGAACTTACAACTTCCTTTTATTTAAAGGTATATCATCCTTACACATATCGTTAAATCATATAACATTATTCCTTCACTACCATGTAATGTCCTTTTTCTTTCCGTTACCCAAAATTGACATGTTATTCTCTTAAGATCATGATGACCCTCATTTTACAATTGTCTTGTATAATCTACCAAGTTATTGACTTGGATGATTATCTTGATTTTAAGACTACCCATGAGTTTTTTTATAGTTCAACACCCAAGAAGAGTCATGAAGGGATGAGGCCACTAAGGATCACCTAAATGATGAGATGCCCACCAGCTCTACTCCATACTTGAGACAACATAGTTTACCCCGTGAAGTGAAGGTTTGGCCAAGACTATTATAACAAGGGGAAAACTACTTGAGTGCAATATAAGGTGACCATGATCAATGATAAATTAAGTCGTAATAACAATCCCTATTAATTAAGTATTCATGCCTTCCCATTTACAAATACTATTTGAAAGATAAGCAAGAAGACAAGTGGACCAACTACAATATTTTAGAATCACATGATTTCTTTACAAGAAAATAAAGGTGTAAAAAGGTTGTTAATGGATTGGCACAAGTCATGCTATCAATAGAAACCTTTTTCTTTACATGCTTACAACACTAATAATTTTCAAGTTTTAGCTCACTTCCATACAAACATACAAAATTACAATAATTTACCATAGTTGACTAATTAAACTATTCTACAATGCAGTTGAATTGCAAGGTTACAAAATGAAATTTCACCATTTCTTTATTTAATACACATGCACAATGGAAGGATTTATTATTTCTTTAATAATACAACAAATACTATTGTTCAAATAAGATACATTTCCATTTTCATCATAATTACACATTTTTAGTAAAAAAATTAAACTTATATTTCGATTACCCATTATAATCCTAGGTGCTCTTGTTCCTGTCGCACTTTGTGAAGTAACAAGTAATAATAACTATAGAAGATGTATTAATATGTGTGCATGGAATATAATAGAATCCCTCCCCCTATGTTGTGTGTGTTGATACAAATCTCATAACCTTGATGCATAACACTATGTGGATGCAAGTGATGCAATGGATGAAAATCTAGGTGAAGTGATAGTAGTATGACACTAGGACCCTCATTATGGTCTCATAACTTTATATTTATATGGCTCTCTTGTTCTAATTTTGTAAGAATTCAAATGGCCAACTTGATAAAGATGAGAAATGACTAGAAATATCCCAAAAGAGGTAAGAAAGTGGTGCTTATGCTACCTACAGCCTATCAAGTTACTGTAAACATGGTCAATGAAAAATACGATGTCATGATTTTACCCTATGATTACAAATTTTCACAAAGATAAAATTTTCCGTATACAATAAATTACAACACTTGTACAAAATAAAAGAGAGTATAAATCACAAATGTAGTTTCCTTAAGTTATCAAGTGGGAGAGAGATAAAGGGAGATGAGAGAGAGAGAAATGCTATATTAACCACAAGTTATTTTTACCAAACAAGAAACATAAAGGATTTCTATATAGGTTCATGTAATAGTGTTGATATACCTTCCAATAGTTATTCAGCTAAGAGAAGATTTCGTGACAGATTTCTAATAATACAAGTTTAGAGGAACATCCAATTTAGCCCAAATGGCCTAGAAACTGGGTTCAAAAAACCATTTTTCTAAACTCAAACACACCATAAGTAAAGTTTCATCTATTCTCCTATCTACAGGGATGCCCAAGAAGTTGACGAAAATAGGATCTAAAAAATGGGTTCAAATGGAGGTCACTTATCTAGATTTACTTGTGACTGTGTCAATTCAGCTTATCGTCGAACGACCAGATGCATACAAAACCCCCTTTAAAAATAAGATTCCAAATTGATTTTATCAAAATTAAAGTTTTACTAAGATTGTCCTCAAGAAATTCTAGAGGTATGAGGTAACGAAACTTCATTTCTCAAAGCGGTGTCAAAACTTTGAGCCAAAACCCCCACCCCTACTTACTACATAAATAGGTGAGCCTACCCCACCCCAGATATGATGGAATTATTAACTTGCAGTAGTTATCCAATGCTGCAATATTTACGAGCGGGCTCTTAAACGAGTGACAAAAATTTATCAAATGACTATTTGTAATCATTATAGGGGTTGATGTGGCATCCTACGTCACCAGTTAATATATTAAAAGAATATTTTTCAGCCATGGGATTTGGAGGGGAGTTTTTCGTGTCTAAGAAAAATTGTGTTTAAATAAATTTTCTAAGAGTACAAGCATAAAAATATCATGAAGTCTCAAGTTTAAATTTTTCCATTTGAGATGTTTTTGTTATCTTAACCCATCGTCTACGTTTAAATAGTTATTGGGAATGATTCCAAGAAAGACTAACACTAAAAGTAATTCCTTCAAATGCCCAACCATAAGGTAAATTTAATGTTTTTGAGCTACAACACATTTCCATTTTTTATACCAAAGCTATATTTATTTATTTATTTATTATTTGTATTAATTTCCAACCAAAGAGAAAATGAACAACTATCAAAGTAAAAACGTGTTAGAAGTAAATAGAGGGAGAACCATGCCTGAAATTAATCAACTAGCAAGAGTTAAAGGGTTTGACATCTCATGAGCCATCTGCATTAACTTGAGGGGGTTCCAAAGCCTTTTCACTAATCTCGTCTTTTTTATGTCCCACAATCCACCAAAATACAATAATTTTTAGAATTTTCTCTAGCATACTTCATAGTTCAAGGAGTTTGAGAGCATCTTAGCCATAACCACACATTATTTATAAGTCAACATTCAAGACTACGTGGCAGTCCACCACTGCCACCAAGGATGTCAACTCAATGTTTCATGATCACTGACAAGCTCAACAATTCCTTAAGAAAAAACCAATCTCAATACTGATTTCTAGCTCAATGGGATAATCAACAAATGGCATGATTACCAACCAAGTTGTATCTTTCACAACAGCCAAACATATCAACAACCAAATCAAACAACAAATTTATTACATGGAGTGACTAACAAATAGACCAGTGCCATAACCAAATTCCACGTTCCATCCAAAGAAAATGTCATGGTAAGTGGTCCTATGACCTATTCCAAATCTCCCATTATCTTATGTGATCTGGTGGCACCAAACAACTAAAACCCCACAATTTTCATAGGTTTAGACTTGCGTAAAGATGATAAAGCTCATAGTTTCCTTGATAGAGCTAGTGCTGTACAACACAACAACCAAGAAAACCAGTCCATATACCCACCGTAGGTTTAAATAGCACGTGGAAAACAAATGTTTAGTGCTTTCCTCCAGCCAGTAGGTGGACCAAGAGTGCCAAATACAAATAGTGGGTCAATGTGCATTTTTATAATATATTTAAAAAAACATTTCCCTCGATTAATGAAGTGCCCACACACAGGTTTGCTGCAAAAACAAAAATGAAGCTTACATGATTAGTGTTTGCTCCATGAAACCACTTTTCTTTCACGAATTTTATTAAACAATTCACTTTCCTTCCATATGCGTCCATGAGACCACACTTAATTTATGCATTTTTTCAAACAGTTCAACTGTCTTTCCTATGCATCCGTGAGATCACACTTCCTTCATGCATATGTATTTAATGCATTTTACCTGCATACCTCCACACAACCACCCCTATTCACCTATGCACACCCAGTAAAAAAATCCAAACCACCGTCACAGGCTTATATAACTTGCTGAGGATAAAGTTTGGAGATTCCTTAGGATATCAATGTGGCCTAGACAGTCTCATCAGGCACATAAACACGATCGATCATAAACCCAAAGGCCACGTTTTTCCTCAGGTGAGTTATCATACAGTCCTTATGTCTATTTTGTGTGCCATTATTCTTGTATAAGAGTCTAACACAACACTGCAATGAAACCCACTAACAAATCCCCTCTCCAAACTACTCTGATATGGTGTCTAGACCTTGTTTCTAAGCTCCCATTTTGGTGGACGACGTGAAGGATGCAAATATAAGAAGTAGTGGTTGTGTCCACAAAAAAATTCTTTGTTATATGAGAGTAATTTTTTCACTTGTGTGAAGTTTAGCTTATATTTTTTCCAATTCCATATTTTTTGATTTAAAACCCAATGTGAGTTACACCAACCATTGGAAACCAGTCCAAATGTGGAAATTGAGTTGAACATTGACTTTTTTGTACTTGTCATGGGTGAGCAGCCTTCATGTCATGATGTGATTTGTCACATAATTATTATGTCCACTACTACATAGTTATGACAACTATTGGGATTGTGTGATCAATAGTCATCAAATGGACCTTGTTGACTATTGGCCCATTCCCCTAGGGGTGCCCAAAAATGTTTGAGTGAAGATCCTTCCTTTTTCGACAAACCCAATTAGCCGTCATTGCATCCAAAGGACCTCTTCTAGAAATGTGTTCTTGTCTCCAATGCATTCCTCGATCCCCAAAACTTGACTTTCTTCCTACCAAACACATGTTGATCAAGAATAACATGTTATTAAAAAAATTTATTTGTTTGTTTTAGTTATTTTTAAAAAAATGGTACCCATCCATATGAAAAAAAAAAAATACATCTATTATATTTATAAAAACTTTATTACATGATCTGGCACTAGTTATGATGAGTTTATCTCTCTCTCTCTCTCTCTCTCTCTCACACACACAGTTTAAGTTCTATGTCTCTGATCTCTCACACACACACACACACACACACACAGGGTCAATTTAGTTACCTCACAATGGTAGGCTACACAACTACATAAAATCTAGATGCTACACAAAAGAGAATGATGAAGGAAGAGTGGTAGGGGCACTACATACACCCTCCTAATTTTGAGAAAAATAGTCAAAAATCATTTTTTTAGTATGTGTAGAATGGAGTTTACATCAAACCTTTTTTTTGAAAGTTGGATGAGAAAAATCATAAAGTAAGTGTGTGTGTGTGTGTGTGTGTGTGTGTTTTGGCAAGAAAAGAAGGCATGAGTAAAATAAATTAAGGATGAGAGTCTTAAACTAATCGAATTTTAGAAAATATATATATCGTCACAAATGTAAAATAGAGCTTGACAATGTAGTCATATTTTTTGGAATATTTTTTTATAACACATGAAAAATTTGGGCATACACTCGAGATTGTTATGGTTTTCTACAAAACATAGATTTATTCATGGATTACACAGTCCAAACCTTAGGCTTGTATATCCAAGCTAAAGAAAAAAAACGCACTCGCGTTATAAAACACTCACATAATTCTTTTCTTAGTGAAAAATTCATATTTTCATAGGAAAAAATGTACTCGCATTATCAACGTCATAACGTGAGCACCTTATGTCTTGGAAATTCCAAACCATAACACGAGCATGTTATAACACACTTTTTTTATTGCATGGTCGTGTTATAATGCAACCAAACCATAACGCGCACGAGTTTTGTGTAAAATGGAAAAAACATGGATTTTGGCCACTTTTTAGTACCCAATCTCCATGCACATGCCCATAATGAAACTATTAATCATGATCTCTAATTTCAAAATGACCCAAAAATACTATAGTTTATAAATGAATGGTTAATATCTATATGTAGCCTCATAGCTTATATTACATCACCTTACAGTGTGTCTCATGATAACTCCTCTTGTTGAACGTGGGCTCCTCACCTTTACATCACCTCACATTAAGAATACAACCTTACAGTAATGTGAACCGATGGACCATCTTCTCATAGCATTCTAGGTATCTCCTCTCTTCAACAAACATTTTGCAATACTTAACATATTTTGTTGAGTATCATGGTACCTTTATGCATTACTCCATGTACTCCCTAGTCCCATGTGTTCCATATGTAGCATATTATTTATGTGGTAAAACAACTTAATTATAAAAAATTACAATAGGAAATAGGACTTTTATCTCTTATCATCCTAATGCAATTAAGATTAGGAGTCCTAATGAAGGGATTTTATAGACCAGGAAGCCCACAAATTTAGATTTATATCTCACTAAAGCATAATCTTAGGCAAAACATTACAAGAAACAATATAATATTAGTCTCTTAATTATGAGGGAAATATTACATACTTTGGCACAATTGTATTTCCCACTTAATACAACATTACGATTTAATACTTTGTGATAATTCCTAAAACTTTCAATCCTAAGACCTATCCTAACTAAACTTAAAGACTCTACTAAGATTCTACAAAACCTTACTCATATCATTGGGAAATGGAGATCTACAACACTTTACACTTACTCAATTTAATTATTTTATCCTTATTTTCTAGCTAACTACTTACACACAAATTTGCCTATACTTAGATATTCTCCAAGAATATATACACCTAATTTCCTATAGGTTCAATGTCACCTACTTATAGAAACTATAGGTAGAATAAATATTCCTTGCAAGTAAACATAATTTATCAAATATTCCTCACTCTGAACATATCACCATCAATCTCCTTTTGGCCAGTTTAGAGGTAATCACTTGTGGGGTTATCTTCATCTGATCAAGGTTTACCATGACATTCAACTTCTTTAAATGTGAATAAACTAGATCAAGGCCCACATGCTTAGGGATAATAATGTCGATCCCAATTTTATTGATGTTGATAATGTGGAAAAGAACTCCATTGTTTCACATGGAAAAAAAGTATACATCTGCAAAGAGATATGGGAGGCTAGGAAATATCTTCAAATGGTCATGGTGTAAAATTTCTAACTCTATGTACCTATGATACCAAAATTAGGTTTTTATAATTAAGATATATAAACAGTTATGAATTTAATGAAACAATATCAAATTATAGTGAAAATGAAAAACATTCAAATCTTTAATATTTTTAAGTAGAATACATTAAATTGCACTAGCATAAATAAGCTAACTTAGAATAAAACAATTAAGGTTAGAGATTATTCCTTTTATATTTTACTGAAATGAAGTAATATTGATCTAAAAGTGTGTAGGAGAGTTGTTGAAGGTGGCGTGAGACTGTCATGAAATTTTGGGGGTCTGAAACTACAAGCAGGAAGAAGTCACATTTCTTCGAAAAAGTTTCTCAAATGAATTTTACCTTTTTGGTTGGATTTATCCTTTGTGATACTAATATGAATTCTCTCTTTTGCACAATCTTCATTTGTATTTTAAGAGAACTTCTATATATGTGGTTATCCATGATCTCACATTTGTAGATGATTTAGGGATTCTTATTTATTAAAACCCTAGCTTCATCCTATTTTTTAAATCCTATAAAAATGGGTTATTCCACAATATTTGGGTTTCCTCAACCCCTTTCTAAGTTGAGATATGCCTACATAACACTACTCCAAAGAGGCCTCATACAGATGTATTTCTATCTCATAGTAGGTGTATGAGAAGATGTGATAATCAATGCAATACTACATGTAATTCCCTAGAACCCAATGACATAAAATATAATGCATGCAATGGATATGTAAATCATATTTGTAAATAAGATTAATCAACTATGAACTTGTGTGTGCAAGATATATTAGATTTTTGGCTAGTGTATTGATCTTATAATGAGTTCCCCACCTTATAATGTTCTTGGTGTTGTGTTTTTACATTTACTGCACCTCAAATTTAGAACCCTTTTAGTGTGTAACTGACTAAAGTTTGAAATCGAATGAACCAATATACCAACATTAAGAGACGTTATTTAGGCAAGTTTCAGAAAAAATCAAAGGAGCGCGAATTTGGGTATCTTAGAAAAAAAATATTTGGATGACTTTATCTAGAATGGTCAATTATGTCTTGTGTATTGAAGAATGAGCCCATATCAAAGTCACAATGTGGGAATTCCTAAAAAACAAGTGTTGACATGCCAATTAATATGTATTGTTCATGTTAACCAACTATATGGACAAAAACATCTAAAAGATGTTGTAAAAAGGGATTTATCCATTTTTAGGTGTTTACATTTAATATAATCATATTTCATTAACACAATTGTTAATATATCTTGATTATATTGACCCTAATTTAGTACCACATTTTGGTGAACCCACTTATTTAATTGACATGTAACTGATGGTTTCCTGTGTTTTCCTTACGGTTTCAAATTTAAACTCTTTCATGTTGGTTTTAAGTATAATATACATCTTAATAAGGTTTTTTTTTCAAAACTCTATTTCCGTTTTTAGCACTATTAAATGATATCTTCATACGCCATAACTTCCAACATCAATTATAAATTACCAGGATAATATATTCAAACTTGAAATGATCTTAAATGATGATAAGCAACTAGTTCAAAACGAGAGAAGAGAAATAGACTTAGTTATTCATGATGATTCTCGAGTGATATTGATGTGTAGGGAATTGGAATAGGAAGATATGGAACTGTAGATTCTATACAGAAGATTATGGAACTGTAAATTGAGCATGTGTATAATTGTATAGATTATGTACAGATTAGGTAGGAGTTGTACATTCCTGGATAAGGACTATATGATTTTAGACCCTGATTTTTTTGGAGTTTGCAACTTCATGTGTGCTTTTTTATCTAGAAATGATGGTCATTGTGTTTTTCTCATATTCATACAACCTCATGATGACCTATGATGACCTGCAACAAAGTAAAAACCCTAGTAACCTGTAAAACCCTTCATTAGAGCATTAACAAATAAAAGGATAAAACATGTGTGTGTTTGAAGCTAGACCACCCTTGGTGGTCAAACTCCCAATTTTTGAACCAATCTAAGGGTTGCACTACATATCCTTATATGTAAATCAAGCCTCATGTAGTTCTCTTAGGTTCCTGTGCAAGTGTGTATAGCTAACCAACCCCCTAGGGGTCCCTCATGTCTCTTGACACCAAGATAGTGGGATAATAGTGTAGTATAGAATGTACCTAGTGTGGTAGTAGTGAGATATGGTGTGCCTCAACTATGTGACCTAACCCTTTGTTGATTGAAACCCTTGTGCAATGCTTGGAATGAATTTTCTCTTGTTAAGACATGGCTCTATGATCTTTGCATGCTTGTAGATGGATGAAGCTACACTCTTTGACCTAGTTGAGTGCTTCAAACTTGTAGTAGGGACTTCCCTAGATGATGTGCAACTGATTTGAGAATATTTAGGAACCCTTTGAGTGATTTTGGAATGATGTTTGCAATAGGAGCTTGTAAGAATGTCAAGGTGAGTTATAAGGTGATAATGACTTGCTTATATAGTCTTCCGTAGGTAAGATATTATAATAAGATTGACCCTAGGAAGATGAAATGACCCAAAGAATTATTTAAAGTTGAAAGAAAGAGTTGGTGATTGAGAAGGGGAAGGACCATGTATAGGTCGGCCAAGACCAGACCCCACATCCTGACCCTTCATATGGTTTTGGATAGAGAGAGAAACATCTAAACTGAAATTTGTGTCATGAATATCAAATGTTTTATGTTCTTTGATTGAATAATATTTCCATAATTGATGAAAGATCATGAGTGTAAAGATAAGCAAGTTGTAGAATGGCTAGAGAGATGAGGAGATTGGATTCTAAATGTGAGCATTTGTCTTAGCAAGGATACAAGGTCAAACTTGGCATTGCACAAGGACAAGTTACCAAATTTTAGTGTCTACATCCCCCCTTTAAGTGTGTAATTGAAAATTACATGCTTAAAGGAAAAACATACCTGAGTGTGCACACACACTTTTCCTTCACTCAAAGGGACTTTGTGATGTGTTGGTGTTGGCATGCTCCATGATGAAACCTGCAACACAGAGTGTAGTCAATTTCTATGATAGAAACTAAACTTTAACTCAAAATATAGATAATGCATTGTAACTTTGAACATTACAAAAAGTACACAAAGGAGATGCAAAACATGGAAAGAATACACATGTTTATTTTGTAAAGGGAGGAGATCCCATTGTTTTCATGCCTTGGAGAGTTGGAATTTTCTTTGGAGATGTCAGAGGATTAGGGGTGATCAGTCCCCAATGTTGTGCCATAGGAGATAGTAGAGAGGAGGAAGGATTAGACTACAAAGAACCCATGTGCTTTGATGCCTTCCCCATTTGAGAATGTGAAGAGAGAGAGGAGGAAATATCAGTCTATGAAGCTCACAATTTTGCTTTGACACTTTCCTTATTTGAGAATATGGTGAGAGAAAGGGAAATATCAGTCTACAAATCTCACAATATTTATTTGAAACTTTCCACTAAACCCATGGACCACACCATTATAGATGGATCTAGGCCTAAGTTGTTCCAACTTGAAAAAATCATACCTTAGAATGAATGGACATTACCATGCCCCCATAAGGTGTTATTGTGTCTAAACTGATTAAGTATAATTTTGAAAAAATTTTAGGGGAGAAGGAGGCCCATGCCCCCAAACCCATTTTGTAACTGTATCTAAAATAATGATGTGAAGGAGGAATGAATCACTCATGCCCCCTATAACCTACTCTAAACTATGTCATTTGTATAGGTACCTGTGTAAAAATCTTGTATACCTTTGATAGAATCTATAGAAACTGGAGTTTTGAGTGAAACTGCCCTCTTTCTGGGAACATATGGAAGGTCAAGACCATACCATGGTCCTGACTGTACTGTATGGTTTTGACTTTGTTTGAATTCTTACCACATTTCAGTATCTATGACCTTTTTTGAGGATTTGAGCCCTATGAAAATTTAAAAATTGTATCTTGTAATATATCTATATTTGTAGAAATACCCTATTGAATGTCCCCTCTTTTGAGGTATGTGATAAAAATTTGAGTGTGTGGCTCAAAATAATAGATGTGTACCCATGTATTATATGTCTGATAATGTGTAGGATCACATTGAAGGTTGAAGTGGTGGCCATATTGAGAATATGTACCTAAAAGGGGGTTGCACATGGTGGAAACCATGGCATGGTGAAAAAAAACATACAATAAGAAACAAGCAAGCATACATGTGTAAAGAAACTAGTAACAACAAGATAATAATAACAAATCATGTCCTACTCCATAGTAAAACAAGTATATAATCAACATAGTAATCATGTCAAAATCCATAGAAAAAAAGTATGTAATCATATTGTAACCTAGAAACAACAAAGTAATAGAAACAACATTGTGCTATCAAGAAAGCAAAAACATGTAAAAGCATAGTTAGATAGGCATGGAGCCACAAACATGGGACACCCACTATGTCACAAGAAAATCACAATAGAAGGCACAATGTGCCACAATTAGAGAAATAAGTGCATACACACAAAATAGGCATGAAGCCACAAACATGGGACACCCATGGTGTCACAAGACAAGCAAGGCCCTTAGGCCATATAAAAAAATCATAATAACATCGTAATCATCAATTAAATCCATGTACTAAGCAATCAAGGAATGAATCCACATAAACAAGTGGTGATAATGATATAGAAAGCAAGTATATAAACTAGTACTAGTAATAACCAAGATAAGAGAAGTTAACACTACAAAACACATGTGTTAGTTCCATGGATCCAATAGATAGCAAGAAACACTATGTATGTAAACCACATGATGAGGAAGGTGTAAAGTAACAAGTAATGAAACAAAAGCACCTTAAAGTGTGGAGGGATGCCCCAAAGAGTAGTGTAAGGAACCAAACTAACTCCTATCATCATGTAACAATTTGTGAGTGTCCTACATCAAGCTCAAGATACCTCGTGAACGCATGTGTGTAAAGAATATATATGTTATGTATCAAATCAATGTGACAAACATCATGTATAAAGTAACAGGCTATCCAAATAAACTAGAACATGTCCTGATTTTGTATTTTTGCTCATATTTGAATGTTTTTGTATTATATGATTATTTGAATGTTTTTGTAGTGTTTTAAAATATATGTAAAATAAGGGGATAACACAAGATATATCTGATAAGGGCCTCATGAAGACTTATGTATAATATATGTAGAAACTCATAAATGTGTCGAAGTTGAAAGTGAGGGCAAGAAGACCCATGAGAGGTATCAGATGTAGAATATGATTGTATAGAATGAAGGGAATGTGTTCATCTAATGAGTAGTATGTTTCCTAGGTGACTGATAAGGAGACCTGTGTATGGGTGTTTGAGAAGATATAGTCATGAGAAGTACCAAATGCAAAAACAAAGGCTATATGTGTAGCAGAGGCAGTGTTCGTATGTGTTGAGCCAAGATATGATGATGGAGGAGTGATTAATGAGATCTCCATAATTATAACCACTTGATAATTGTAAATGAACTTCATAGAATAATTCAAGTACATAAGGTATATCTTAAAAGGTGTGAAGCCAAGAACAACCTAGACTCATGCCACATGACGCAAGAGAAGAGGACACTAAGAATGTAAGGTTGAGTGTAAATGATGGAAATTTTAAAACCAAGATTGACTAACATCGAAATTCTCTATCTAATTTTAATCTTTTAAATGTAAATGTGCATCAAATATCCTTATAAGAGTTTTTGGCGAAGTATTTATATTACATCAAATCACCAAATAATAATGAGTGTTTGATTTTATATATATATATATATATATATATATATATATATATATTGATTTATTATAATTTATAAAAAAATCTAAAGTTATGGGATATTTTAATTATTGAGATTTCATGTAACTAAACATCACTCTTTATCGGAAATAGTTTGTAACTATTTAGATAACAAGTTTTCTTCAATACAAATAGAGTTTCATATAATATACTCTAATATATTCTCAAGTTATTGGACTATACTTTTAACAATATCATAGATGGTTTTTTTATAAAACAAGATATATCATAGTTCAATCATTTTTTAAGAAATTCAAACTCCCATGTTGTTGTAATGAAATCTCTTTATCAATTATATTTCAAAATTTATATTATACTGAATATTAGGGATCAAATGGCTACGACATACAAGTATAAAAAAGAATGATGTCATTTTAATGTATTTTTTGGATGTTATAGTGTATATAAAACCTATTTTTGGATTTAAATATAAATAATATACAAGATATATAATTTCCAAATACCCATTCAAAAGTGTGAGTAACACAATAGTAAGATGAATGACTGAAAGTAGGCCACTAGTTTGTTTTTTGAAAAACCTACTAGATTGTGTGAGATGGATGGAAAAAAACATCTAATGGATGGGTGTGGCTTATTATTTTTACATGTTCACATGAAATTTATCATATCCTTCACACCCATAAACAATTATGCAGCATGTGGTATGTCAAAAATAAGGGGAAGTATTTAAAATCTCCTTATTACATGATAAGAGGACAGTTTGTTTGTGGCTTTATAAATACTCTAGGATCTCTCCATACATTCATTGATTATAAATACCAAACAGACTTAGCATCATCCCTCTAAAATATGTTCAATTTTTTCCAAAAAATTTCATACATAAGTGCCCAACTAAGGTCTGCACCATGTTAATTACTTCATACGTCTAATATTATCGCATCATTACTAAGAAGAGGCCACATGGCCATCTTCAAAAAAATTAGGGTATACTAGTGAGACATCATAGACTCTGTGATTCACATGGAATTACATCCATCACACACTTCTTCACCACCATGAGTATCATAAGTGTTTCTCCATAGCAAAAATATTCATCTCACCACACAAGGACCTCCTCTTTTCAATATTCTAATATGTTGTACTCTTTCTTTCCATTTACTCACTTTTGTTTTATCTTGAGTAATTTTTGGGATATATTTTTGTGCTTCCCCTACCTTATTTATATTATATATTTTGCAGTCCCATAGGCCAATATTTTCCTTTAGTGGATATTATAAATTAAAATAAATCATAATCACGTGTGCTATAAAAAATAATTACATATTGTTGTCGTGCAAATGCACAACAAGGAAATTGGAAGTTTCTAAGCACGAAAATTATATCCTTGTGCTGAAATTTTCATGTTTTATCATTCCTAGGCACCCAAGTCAAATCCGTCAGTCTGGTCACCCCATATTTGATTTAAAATTGGTCCCCTAGGTGATTTAGGAAATTATATTCATTCCCCCTAGGTGATTTTAGGAAGTTCTGAAAAGATGATATCTTCTGGCAATATTGGGAAGGGCTATTGTTGGCCTTCCCAAGACTGGATCAACCACCCTGGAGTGGAACGAAAGGGAAAAATTAAACATGGAGGTGAATTAAAGACCTTATAACATCATGGAAATTATTTTGGAAGGTTTGGAGAATTTTTGAAAGACTTGGAGCAGTCTGAGTAAAAACAGGGTTCACAAGCCTAGGCAGTACACAGGCCTAAAACAGCTGTTGGGCTTCAGAAGAAGATTCCTGGAGCTCCTGGATGGAGTTATAAGTAAAAAAAAAATCTCTGAAAAGATAATTAAAATACCTGCATAATGGTGAAATCATATTTTTCACAACACCTTAGCGTATAGGATTTTCATGCAGTTTTTATCAAGCATAAGTGGAGTCTCAAATCACAAATCTGATTTTTAAGGGATCAAATGGATGAATAAATACATGATACCCCCACAATTGGATTCAAAATTCCATTTCCATTTATCATAATATAAAATTTCACCAATAAATTCCACCGGGAGCTCAAGTTATCATCATTCCAAGTTACCCTCTCAAAGGCAGTTCAGGACTTAGTCATTTTTCAAGAGGACACGTGTCAGCACCAGGAGCCTGGACAGGATTTTCATGTCCTTGACGTCCCTAAGATTAGGTACACCAACCCTTGAAAACTTCTCCCAGCCCCATGTGACCTCTGGGACCCTCATGTGACCTCCAGACTTGACAGTTCAGCCCTGAGGTGCATTTTTGGATCATCCATTCCCTGTCGTCGAATCAAATGCCACGTGTCAACTCCAGAACCACCATGGAAACTAATGTCCCTCATGTCCCTAAGTTCAGGTACATAAAACATGTAAAAATTTACTCATCCCCTATGGGGAGTCTTTTGGTCACTCACGTGACCAACTTTCAGCCCCCAGGTGCATTTTTGGAGCATTCATTCCCTATCGTCGAACCAAGTACCACGTGTCAACTCTAGGACCACTGTGGAAACTGATGTCCCTCATGTACTTGAGGTCAGGGACATAAAACCAAGAAAAAGGCACCCATCTCTCTAGGAGAGTTTTTTGGTCACCCATATGACCAGTTTCCAACCCCTCGGTGCTTTAAAGCTGATTTTGGAGTACTCATTCCCTGTCGTCGGATCGCCGCCACGCGTCGTCCTCTTGACCACCATGGAATTTGATGTCCCTCATATACCTGATGTTAGGGAAATAAAACATGAAAAAAATTTCCCAACTCCAACCCAAAAATTTGAAAAAAAATTCTAATTGTTAGTTGTTTCTTGTTGTTTCTTGGTGTTTCTTGTTGCTTCTCCATTACCAGAAGAAAACTGCGGAGAATATCAGTCCACCACTCCACCATTACAAAAGCTTGAACCAGATCCATTATATTACATTATCCTTAACTCCATGATGGCACACAGGTCTCGTAAGAATGATTCATCAAGATAAGAAGAAGAAATGAAGAACAAAGAAGAAGAATAGTGGAAAGGCCCATTGCTATGAAATTGAAATTTGAAGAAATCTTCCAAACCGGAGCACGGATTGACAAACCATTTGTTGCTGAGTTATTATCTCTTGAAGGCCATTAAAAAATCATATTCAAACCTCCAATTTTCAGCAAGGAATTCACAGTAAAATAAATCCTCTTTCCGGCTCTACGAAGGAAAAAGCTTGATTTCCCATCAAATCAGTCGTCGAATTGAAGAGAAAATTCACGTGAAGCACCATAATAAAAAACCTATCGCAATGGAGTTTATTTCATTGCAAACAGATACAAAAATCAGACCTGAAAATTTCAAGCTCCATTAATGGCCACCATGACACAGTAATGAAAAAAATCAGCGAGCTACCTCTCCACTTCTCAGGGTTCTAGTGGGTGAAATTGCACAAAAATTGGAGGGAATGATCGTCGAAAAATCTAGTTTTGCGTGAACTAGTTTTCACGACATGAATTCCTATTTTTAGGGATATGGAGGGATGTGTTTTTTTTCAGCATTCTTCCCTCTTTGAAGAAATATTCAAATTCTTGAAGATCCGGCAGGTGAAATCATCTGAAAATTGGAGGGAATGATCATTGAAAAATCTAGTTTCACGTGAACTAGTTTTTGCACATGAAGTACCTATTTTTTAGGGATATGGAGGGATGAGTTTTTTATCAGATATTAATACCCTCTACCAATGAAATTATAAAATTTTCCCACTTTTGTTCAGATGAAGGAATTACTCAAAAGTCAAAGCGTGGAACCCTGGAATAAAACCCATAATTACAAGGCTCGTTTTGTCACAATTTGACATTCCATTTACTTACTAAAAATGAAGGAATGTTTCCTTACAATAGGGTTATACCCTGTTACTTCAGGTAAGCCACCATTTGAAGAGGATATGAATAAGGCAGTAAACATGAGAAAAGGGAGCATCGTGAGGCAAGGTCATCAAAAAATTGTCATCTCAAACTCGCAATTCACACTTACTAAAAATAGTAAGTTACACTCAAAGAGTAGAAATTTTGGCCCAATGGGTCGTACAAGATAATCATTCAGGGGGACATCATTGTTCAAGAATAACCTAAGTCAATTTCACAAGGCATTTGAGATCCATCTTAGTTCATTCAACTTGGCAAGAGTTCATGAGCTAATTGGAAGGAGTTTCACAGTGTGCAAGGAGTTTGAAAATCCAAAGTTTCACTATATTTGGCGCTTTTCGTCGACAATGATTAACAGACTTCATCAGGAATACGTCTCTTAGAATAATCTCTCTCTTCTCTCTCTCCTATTCCCCTAACTTTCTCTCTCTCTCTCAAATGTTATAATTTTTGCAATGGGGTTGCACTTTTTCGATATGTCTTAAAATGTTCATAATGTAATTAAGTCACCTTGATGTTATAAAAAGGGACTTAAATATTTCCTAGGAATCATTGAAAAGTTTTAATTATAAAAAAATCAAGGACATATGAAAATCCATTACGGGTAGACAATAAGTCACCTCTCATTGTATAAATTGTAACACCATTTCCATTTCAATGGGTTGACAATTGATCTTATAAACGCATGAGTTCATTGTACTTAGAGAAAGCAAAGGAGGTAGCCATTTACTTCTACTTTCCTCCATTCTCAAATTTCTTCCATTCCCACATTATGTACAACTTCAAAGTTTTAAGGCATAAATACAAGAAGGAGAAGCTTTCTTTTACCAGTTGGTTTCTTGTACTTCCTAGTGCACTTCACTCAAATGAGATGGTCTGCATCAGAGTTGCATTCAAATCATTTTGTCACGAGGCAAATCGTTTCCCCTCCATAGCTAACCTCTCCCTGTCTTTCACCTCTCTAACTTTTTCTGATGGTGCAGAGAATCTCATCGTCGTATATGTTAATCATTGCTATGCCACATACCCTATGTTTCTCATATGGACCTATTTTACATATGTAATCAGAGTATTTTCCCAACAAGCATTATTCTTAGGAGGAAGTGCACATTTGCCAATGGGAATTTCCATTTGGAGCTTTCCATCAAGGTCACGGGTTTCATCAGACATCTTCTCTTCTTCTTCTTTCTTTCTCTTCCTCTCTCCACTCTCCCTCCAACTTTATCTCCCCTTCAAATGAATATGGACTTTAGAAACATAAAGTGTCACCTGTTGAGGACTTATATGTCCTGGTATGAAAGCTACCACAATTAAGGACATTGCCATCACCTCTCATTCTATAAATTTAAAGCATTCTCATTGACAAAGTCATTGGCAATTGATCTTGTAAACTCAAGAGTGCCATTCTACCTAGAAAAGTGAAAAGGAGATAGACCATTATCTTCTACAACTTTCCTCCACTCTCAAATTTCTTCCACTCCCATGGTTATGTACAGCTTTCGTTTAAGACAGCAATATAAGAAGGATTTGTTAGCTTTCTTTGACTAAGGGATTTCTTGATACTTTGAGTTCATCAAATTCTCATTTGGTCTTGTTGCCATTTGCAAGGTTGTTTCTTCTCATAAATGCATGTGTGGAATTTTTAACTATTGTGTGTAGGAATCTAATTTCCTACCTGTAACATTAGTTCTCCTACCTCATTTCTCACTCCCCTTTCCCACTTTTTCAAACATAGTCTTCCCTAGCAAGATATTTTTAGATTTTCATGCAGGGTCATTGGAGTGCCCCTGTTGGATCCCCAATCAAAAGGACACCACAAAAATCCACATTTTCTTTCTCATGCACATACGGCAGTTGCACTAGTTAAGTAGAGGGACTTAGATTCTCATAGCATTGGTAAGAAATCCACAAGTTTTTCCACCCAATAAATTTTTTTCTCACCAACAGTTTTTGGCACTCACCATGGGGAATATTTAGCAGCATTTGCACCCAAATACGACCACAAGGTCCAAAAATACAAAAAAAATTGAAATATTGAAAAAACAAAAAAAGAGATTTCATGAAAATCCATTGCTAAAAGATGCCATCACTGCATTGATTTTTACACATGTGTCTTTTCACATTCTCACTTCAAGAATTTCCAAATGCTGGCTGAAGAAAGATTTCATATGATCCAATTTTGAGGCTTTGTAAAATTGAGAACAAATTAGAGATAAATACTTATTCTTCAAGCCTCCTCTTCATCTATATCTTCAAGAAGTTCTGGAAATCCTATCCAAACTCCTATTGATACTCCCCTTCAAAAATTTTTCCATCACCCTTGGCATTTTTCCCAAAACAAGAAGAATTTTAGAAGCAAGAGATGAAGTAGAAATGACAATGGAAGATGAGTAAGAAATACCTCAACACATTGTTTCATGGGGAAGAAATATAGGCCCATTTTCTCTTGAACCCCATCTTCATGACCTGCCAACAGGTTCCCACAAGAACTTTCCAAAGTTCAAAGGCGATGACACATAACATCCTAAAGAACACATCATTGCTTTCATGACATCATGTGGAATTCTTGGTGTCCAATATGAAGACGTTGTTATGAGATTGTTCCTGGAGTCCCTCCAAGAAAAAGCAGTGGAATGGTTTTACCTCCTTTGTACCTGGTACATCACAAGTTGGAATGACATTAAGGATGCCTTCGAGGAAAGATTTAAATCAACTAAAGACTGTCAGGACCTCTTAGTGCAGTTGGCTTAAATGAGGAAAGGAGAAAGTGAAACTATGAGAGACTTCGTGGCTCATTTTGAATGTTTTCTTTGCAGGATACCAAAAGAGGATTCACCATCTCAAAATAATATCAAGAGATTCTTCATCAATGCTCAATCATCAGAAGTAGGATTTTTTTTATGAAGATCCCAACCAAGGAACATAGTAGAAGCACAAAGGATGTCCATTGAAATTGATGATGATCTCATCCTCTCTGGAAAGATCAAGAATCCATCAAAGGGAAAGGCCCAACATCCTGGAGACGAGAGAACCAATCCATCACTACAAAAGTTGGTGAATGAGATGGAATCTTTGAAGAGGTAATTATTCAAATGAGTATCTTCTCAAAGAAGCAACATAAATTAGATTGCATGAACACCCCCAAAGCTTGCCTTAGAGGCCCCACCTGTGAACGTAAATTCCAGATTTAAGAAAGTGAAGAAGAGCTATGAATAAGAAAGTGAAGGTGGAAATTTCCTAGAAATTGATGAACTTGAGAATGATACACAAATCAATATTTTGTGAGTATTCTGGATGTCATGAAGAAGATGAAGAAGATGCACTCATTTTCTCATGTGCAGTATTCACTTAATTCTCAGTTCTGAGAAAGAGCATCTCCCTCCACCACTGCAAAAGAAAAGAAGTTGATGATCCTCCTATGGATGTTGGTGTAGGATATTTACCATGCACATATTTTAAGTACATGGGATTCCTCCACATAGGTGATTCACCATGCTTAGGTGTCCTAGGGTGTCATTATGGCCTTACACATGTCATAGAGTGTCATAGGAGTTACATTTGACCTGGCTATTCTGGGAATGTAACTCCCACCTCTTGATGGCTACATTTGTGGGGGAGTTACACACCCCACTACTATATGTACACCCTTTCATCTTGAGCAATACAATGGAATGGAATAGAGTATGGGATTTGAGCCATTTTTCCCTTAATGCATGCACATTGCTCTCATGGGTGATTTCTTGCTTCGATCTTGAAGCTACATCATTTTACGGTTGAGTGCAATGTTTTGATGCTCATGGATTCCCTCTAGATCTTCATCATTCCTCCAACATGGTATCAGAGCTTGGGGATCAGAATCGTGTTGCTCACCTCGGTTGCTTACCAATCTCCGCCTTGTAGTTTCTTGTGCAAGTTCTCATCCTTGCTTTGTGCTCTACTTGCATTTTTCAAAGGGTATTTGTCAATTTTCACTATGTTTTGCTGAGCTGGTGATTTTTCTATACTGCACCTTGAGCTTATTTTTGGTCAGTTTGCATTAACTACATTCACCAACTTGCATTGTTTCCCTATGCACTCCATCATCCAACTTGGATCGTTCAACTCCTTCTTCCTTTGACACTTTTGGTTCTTTTTCAACTCACTTGTTTTTTGCCATGGCTCTGCATCTATTTACTTTCAAACATGTGTAATTTGGTTCCTGTTCATGGTTTGAGTTTTCTAGTATCTGCATTTTCCTCTTTTGATGTGTTTCAGGGTTTGGCATTTCAGTTTCAGGCTCATGGTTCATAATTTAGGGTGTTCAGTTTGGCAACCTTTCCTTGAACTACTGTCATCTTACTCCATCTGGTTGCGTTTGAGCCTTGATGCATCCTCTTCCTGGTTTGCATTGTTCAATTATTTGCTCCATTTTTTCTTGTTCATTTATCATTGACTCCATGGATTCCTTTTGATTTTGCAGCTTTACATGCATGTTCAACAATTCACAAGGGAACTACTTTTTGTTTGACTCATCCTGGCCTTCCTTTAGCTCGAGTTTTCCACTCATTCACTTGCCCTGGCAGTTAACTTGGCATGTGATCTAACTTGTTGGTTGCATATCTCATCACTCATTGGTCACTCTGCCTCACTCTGGTGGGTAATTTTCCTTAGCCACAGTGGACACTCTGATTCAACAACCTTTCATTCTCATTGTTCCTTCACTCTTCTATGTTTTACTTGTTACCACTTACATGGTGGCTTCATTCATTATGTTGCTCATGTTAATTTCCACCTCTGTGTGCTCAACTTGGACTAGGACACTGACCATTTACATGTCCTGACCTACAGTTGTGCACTAGTTCCATGAACACATTCACACCAACATGGTAACTTTATCCTCTGTAAATCACCTATGACCTCAATCCTGCCACATTCCACATTACACACCACAGCTCAATGGTTTCAGTCACTTCAACATCTTGCATTCCTAACCTAGCATTTGCACCTGCCATTCCACTCGTGGGACTCTTGCAATTCGGGTGGAACTTTGCATGTGGCATTGATCCACTGCGATAGCTCAGTCAACAACTATTCCACCACAGGTAGCTTCCAGCTCGGTGCATCCATGGCTTGACACCTCAGCTCCATCCCTTTTAGAATTGTTTGGTGGTTAAAACAATCCATTTTTAATGTTTTAAGGATAAAAACATTCATTTTATGGCATTGTAATAATTTTTTGGGCCTATTTTGCTTGTATTTAATGTCCTTCATTCGCGTGTCGAAGACGGAGGGTGAGGTCCAGGGTTGGCAGGAGGCTAATCCCCCTCGCAAGAAAAACAAACCCTACCTAAAATTTGATGCCATTTCAAATGAGTACCCACACGACACCCTTTGCACCCATTTTGGGCACTTTTTTAATCAGTTTGTAAAGCTTATTGGCATTTTCCATCAGTTGCGGGAATCATTTTCTTGCTATAACTTTTGACTCGCTGCTCAGTTTTGAGTGCTTCTTTAGTCAAAGTTGCATGATTTTTCACACATTACATGATGAATTATTCATTTTTGTAAACACACTACTTTATAAAGTGCCACATTCTGGTGGGTTCACTAGTACTCTTGGGCCTTATATTACACGCAGACACATTATCAGCCGAGTCTGACGTCTTGCATTTGTGCACCTTGCACTTTTGATTCCACATCATGGAGGGTGCTCTTTCTAGACTTGAGCATCATAGGATCACCTTACAGCCTCTGCCACTTCTTATTGGGAGAGGGAACTATTCAGTTTGGCATGCTTCTATGGAATGTTACTTCTCCTATGAGGGTCTTTCACACTTCTTACTTGGGCCAGTTCCTGCACCCACTGATCATCGTCATCTTGAGGACTTTCTCAACACTTGTGACCATGTTTTTGGTCACATGATGATGCATGTCTCTCCATCTCTCTGGTTTCACGTGGCAGACTCAGATCCACCCCACCATGTCTGGAGCATTCTTCAGTCCCTCTATGGAGACCCTTCACATACTGCCGCCATTGTTGTTGTTGTTGATTCAGTTGTCTCCTCTATTTCTTCATGTGATGATAGTTCCACTGACACAAACTCACTTGGTTCTACTTCTGATGATGAGGATTGTGCACCTAGTTCTGATGTCGAGAGTACTACAGAGGACTCTTCTCCTCCTTCTCTCACTATTCTAGAGAGTGTTGACACATCCCACATCTCATCAGATATTGAGCAGTCTCCTATTCAGTCTCATACAGTCATCACACCCACCTCTTTTCCACCTTCAGTGTGTGAGGCCCCTTTCACTCCTCTACCTTCATTGGATGACTCATACCTATCTGACATCGCTCTTCTGTTTGTTGAGCCCCCTCATTGGGATGAGTATCTACCTGACCTTAGTCATCTTTTCACAGAGTACACTTGTGATGTACTACAGGTTCCTCATCCATCTACAGGTATTTTAGAGGAGTTCATCATCTCCATTGTTGGGAGTGCCCCTTCTGGGACTCTTACCACTTCCACTTTTCTGGAGACCTTCATTGATCCACCCTTGCTTGTGGATCCATTTTCTGTTGTGGGGGATGTTTTTTTTCCTTCACATCAGTTGGACATCCTTTCTACAGGTGTTCACCCTTCATACTCTGACAGTTCTACACTTGTGACATTACCTTCAGTTCCTTTACACTCACTTGCTAGACCTATGTCACACTTTCATGGACCAGACTCAGAGTTCTTCGTGTTGCTGCCTTCAGTTTCCTTCACGGAGTGGGAAGACTTCCAGCATGTCATTTCTGTCCTTCCTAAGGGTAGGCACACAGTTTGGTGTGGGTGGCTCTTCTTCAGTCCAGAGGCAGAGGATCTTGTGATCGACATTCTTTTGGGAGACCTCCTAGAGCTGCAGAGTTCAGATCCATCCATGGCATCTTCTGCATTCCTCTCGTCTCCCTCTTCTTCTCTCTTCTTCTTCTTTCTGAGAGATTGCCTCTTTGTACATGGGTACCTTTACAGGCTCGTCTATGGCTGGGACCCATCCTTGGCATCTTTCTTAGATTAGAGAGTGGACTTGTCTCTCTTTTGGGGGGAGTTTTTCCCACTGGGTTTTCTCCTTTTACTCCACTTTTTGAGAGTTTCTTGTACGTGGGTACCTCATCAGGCTTGTTTTTGGGACCCACTTCTCCTTGTTTTCATCTATGTGTCCACCTAAGCTATGCTTCAGGGGGGGTGTTGGTGTAGGATATTTACCATGCACATATTTTAAGTACATGGGATTCCTCCACATAGGTGATTCACCATGCTTAGGTGTCCTAGGGTGTCATTATGGCCTTACATGTGTCATAGAGTGTCATAGGAGTTACATTTGACTGGCTATTCTGGGAATGTAACTCCCACCTCTTGATGGCTACATTTGTGGGGGAGTTACACACCCCACTACTATATGTACACCCTTTCATCTTGAGCAAGGGAATGGAATAGAGTATGGGATTTGAGCCATTTTTCCCTTAATGCATGCACATTGCTCTCATGGGTGATTTCTATATTTACGGACTCATCCTGAACAATTTGAGAGGTTTTTCTGATATATCAGGAGTGGTAGTCTAACACCCAATGTTGTAACTTCTAGTTCTAAAGGCATGCTACCAAACTCACCTACACCTCCCTCACAGAACATGCTTTCTCTGAGTGCATCAAAGACTGATAAATTTGAACCTTTCTACATCTCCCTTCTTGTTGGAGAATATGTACTGAACAATTACATAATAGATTCTGGTGCCTTAGACAACGTGATGCCTTTGAAGGTCACCAAGGCTCTCAAACTTACCATGACTCCACCTAGTGGCTCTTGTTACTCTTTGGAATCAAAATAGGTCTCACTTGTAGGGAAGGTCAAAGATGCACAGGTGGCTCTCGCCAGATTTCTAGACAAGAAAGTTTCAACGATGATTTTGGTAGTAGACATCCCAGCCTCGTTCGGAATGTTGCTGAGTAGAAATTTCTACTGAGACTTGGGAGGGAAAATTTAGATGAATTGGTCTTCTACAACCATACCAGTGAAGGGAGACATGGATAAATTTCTTCATTAGAAGAAGATGAGGTACACAGTACCAAAGTCAGGAATCCTAGAAGCTAACATTTTGTAACAAGGTGGTAGGCAGATAAATCACTTTGTGGAAACCGATGAGGAAGAGGATATCCCCATCTTGATAGGTCTAGACATGCCTTCCCAGAGATATTTGGATTTTGAAGAAGCATTGAGGAGATTCAAGTTACAAGAGGACAACTCCGAATTACCAGATGATGCAAACCATGAAGAAGAGGAAATGGTTCTTGATGATTTTCAAGAAGAAAAATCAGCTTATATGCTTTATCTATGATGAGGAGTTATTCTCATTCCCATTTGGGATGAAGATCCCTAGATCATGTCAGGCCATCTATGGAGAGACAAAATCCAGTTGTGATGAGCCCATGAATAATTTGAAAGAACCATATGTACAAAAACTACTGAGAGCCACAAAAGAAACTGAGGACCCTGAGCTCAGTCTCGAACTCCTGATGCAAGCCACGAATCTGTAAGACAAACATGAAGCTGATTTGGAAGCCTTAACCAATGTGAAGGTTGGCCATATTGAAATAAGGAAAGATGAGAAATATGATGTCCCTCTTGAGCTAATGGTTGATGGATGCAATGATGAAATGGAGATATTTTCTTTCCCATTTGAAGATGAAGAATCTTTCCATGATGAAAAAACTAAATTAAGAAGTTTTGAGACCTTTGAAGATGAAGCTCTTTTTGATGAAGGATTGTAGAGTGCAGTGATTCCCAAGATGATGAGGTAATCCCTCTAGATAGTTTCCTTGAGCTGCAAAATAAAGATTCTTCAAAGGCGTATAAAGAGGAGCTGCAGGAAATGATGAAGCATAACTCCTGTGCAAGAAATATTGGATGCAGTAGAAGTTGTGGAAGACCCCGAGCTGATTCTTGATCTCTTCACTAGTGTCATGGACATACAAGACAAGTATGAGTTTTCCTCCAATCCTTCATGTCAGTACTCAAGCACCTCACAGTGGAGTGAAGATAAAGGATAATCAAATGTTTCTCATGGAGAAGATGTCAATGAGCATAGACCTGGGAAAGAAAGTAACTAGAATATTCAAGGAATTGGAATGAAAATCAGCTTTGGGGAAGTGATGAGATGCTCAATGGAGAATCAACTATATGGATAAACATGGAAGGAAACTGGCACTATGAAACTGATTTCAAAGAACATGAAGCAAATGGAATTTCTAAGAAAATACCTGAGCATCAAGAAGCTCACATGGACTCACTCCTACAAAGTACAAAGACAATTGGAAAGCACCTGGCTTTCATAAACAATTGAGGAGGGGAGGCTACTTTCTGGAACCAGTCAATGGCTTCGCAGAACATCATCACTCAGTGTTGCCTCACTCAAGGGTAACTTTTGAGAAATGAAAAGTGCTTCAGTGAAAGTGGGTTGTCCCCCACCTTGTACCATAGGTGATTTTAGGTGTGTTTCCCTTTCTTTGCATGTGTTTCCCTTCCTGTTGTGTTTCATGTGTTTCCTTTTTCCTTTTCATGTGCGTGTGTGTTTCCTTCTTCTCTCTTTCTCTCTTGTTATAAGTTGTACATGACTCTGCAGGGCCCAATGGATAAGGCACTGGTCAACAAATTATATGGTCTAAAATTGAGATTCTGGATTCCCATGTCATGTCTTCACTACACTCAGTCCATGTCATGTCCCCAAGCTAGAGCCAGTTGTTTTCATGCAAATGTGCAACAGGGAAATTGGAATTTCCAAGCATGAAAAACTATACCCCTGTGCCAAAATTTTCATGTTTTATCATTCCCAGGCACCCCAAGTCAAATCCAGTCAGTCTAGTCACCCCCTATTTGATGTCAAATTGGTCCCCTAGGTGATTTAGGAAATTCTATTCATTCCCCCTAGGTGATTTTAGGGAGTTCTGAAAAGATGCTATCTTTTGGCAGTATTGGGAAGGGCTATCACTGGCCTTCCTAGGACTGGATCAACCCCCTTGGAGTGGAACGGAAGGGAAAAATTCAACATGGAGGTGAATTGAAGACCTTAGAACATCATGGAAATTATTTTGGAAGGTTTGGGGAAGTTTTGAAAGACTTGGAGCAGTCTGAGTAAAAATAGGGTTCACAAGCCTAGGCAGTACACAGGCCTAAAACAGCTGTTGGGCTTCAGAAGAAGATTCTGGGAGCTCCAGATGGAGTTAGAAGTAAAAAAACATCACCAGAAAGAGGATTTAAATACCTAAATTATGGTGAAATAATATTTTTCATAACACCTTGGTGCATAGGATTTGCAGGCAGTTTTTATCAAGCGCAAGTGGAGTCTTAAATCACAAATCTAAGTTTTTCAGGGATCAAATGGATGAATAAAGACATGATACCCCCACCATTGGATTCAAAATTCCATTTCTAGTTAGGATCATATAAAATTTCACCAATAAATTCCACCGGGAGCTCAAGTTATCATCGTTCCAAGTTACCCTCTCAAAGGCAGTTCAGGACTTAGTCATTTTTCGGGAGGACATGTGTCAGCACCAGGAGCCTGATGGGATTTCATGTCCCTAAAATCCCTGAGGTCAGGTACACCAACCAGGGAAAAATGTTCCCAGCCCCCATGTGACCTCTGGGACCCTCATGTGACCTCCAGACTTGACAGTTCAGCCCCCAGGTGCATTTTTGGAGCATCCATTCCCTATCATCAGATCAAGTGCCATGTGTCAGCTCCAGGACCACCATGGAAACTGATGTCCCTCATGTCCCTAAGGTGAGGGACATAAAACATGGAAAAATGTTCCCATCCCCTATGGGGAGTCTTTTGGTCACCCACGTGACCAACTTTCAGCCCCCAGGTGCATTTTTGGAGCATCCATTCCCTGCCGTCGGATCAAGTGCCACGTGTCAGCTCCAGGACCACCGTGGAAACTGATGTCCCTCATGTCCCTAAAGTGAGGGACATAAAACATGGAAAAATGATCCCATCCCTCTAGGAGAGTGTTTTGGTCACCCATATGACCAGTTTCCAGCCCCTAGTGCTTTAAAAAGCTGATTTTGGACACTCATTCCCTATCGTCGGATCGCCGCCACGTGTCATCCTCTTGACCACCATGGAATTTTATGTCCCTCACATCCCTGAGGTCAGGGACATCAAACATGAAAAAATTCACCCAACTCCAACTCAAAAATTTGAATTTTTTTTCTAACTGTTAGCTTTTTGCTTCTTGTTGCTTCTCATTACAAGAAGAAAACTGCAGAGAAACACCACCACTCCACCATTATCAAAGCTTGAACCAGCTCCATTACAACACATTATCCTTAACTCCATGATGGCACATAGGTCTCGTAATAATAATTCATCGAGATAAGAAGAAGAAATGAAGAACAGAGAAGGAGAACTGTGGAAATCACCATTGCTATGAAATCAAAAATTGAAGAAATCTTCCAAACCGGAGCACGGATTGACAAACCATTTGTTGCTGAGTTATTCTCTCTTGAAGGCCATTAAAAAATCATATTCAAACCTCCAATTTTCAGCAAGGAATTTCATAGTGAATAAATCCTCTTTCTGGCTCTACGAAGGAAAAAGCTTGATTTCCCATCAAACCGGTGGTCAGATTAAAGAGAAATTTCACGTGAAGCACCATAAGAAAAACCTATCGCAATGGAGTTGATTTCATTGCAAATGGAGAAAAAAACCAGACCTGAAAATTTCAAGCTCCATTAATGGCTGCCATGACATAGTAGTGGAAAAAATCAGTGAGCTACCTCTCCACTTCTCAAGGTTCTAGTGGGTGAAATCACACGAAAATTGGAGGGAATGATCGTTGAAAAATCTAGTTTCGTGTGAACTAGTTTTCATGCCATGAAGTCCCTATTTTTTAGGGATATGGAGGGCTGTGTTTTTTATCATAATTCTTCCCTCTTTGAATAAATTTTCAAATTCCTGAAGATCTAACAGGTGAAATCATCCAAAAATTAGAGGGAAGGATCTCCAAAAAATCTAGTTTCTCTCAAACTAGTTTTTGCACGATGAAGTCCCTAATTTTTAGGGATATGGAGGACTGAGTTTTTTTCAATATTCTTACCCTGCCGATGAAAACATCATTTTCCCACTTGTTCAGATGAAGGAATTACTCAAAATTGGAGTGTGGAACCCTGGAATAAAACCCAGAATTTCAAGACCCGTTTTGTCGCAATTTGACATTCGTGGTGCACTTACTAAAAATAGCATGTCTCCCTGCATAGGGGTCTGTTACTTTGGGTAAGCCACCATTTGAAGAGGATATGAAGAAGGTGGTAAACACAGAGGGAGCATCACAGGAAAGGTCATCAAAAAGGTCATCTTGGCTCACAATTCACACTTACTAAAAATAGTAAGTTACACTCAAAGAGTAGTTTTGGCACAATAAAATGTACAAGGATAATCATTCAGGGGGACATCATTGTTTAGGATCATCCTAGTCATTTTTCATAGGGCATTTGAGATCCATCTTAGTTCATTCAACTTGGTGAGC
Organism: Taxus chinensis; assembly: GCA_019776745.2. NCBI lineage: Eukaryota > Viridiplantae > Streptophyta > Pinopsida > Cupressales > Taxaceae > Taxus > Taxus chinensis. The sequence goes on from CM034157.1 coordinate 219,326,564, forward strand.
GTTTGTGAGCTAATTGGAAGGAGTTTCACAGTGTGCAAGGAGTTCAAAGATTCAAAGTTTCACTGCATTTGGAGCTTTCCATCAACAAGGATCAATGGACTTCATCAGGAATGACATCTCCTCTTCTTCTTCTCTCTCTCTTTCTCTCTCCTCTTCCCCCCAAATTTCTCTCACTTTCAAATGTTCTAATTCTTCGTTGGGGTTTGCACTTTTTGATATGCCTTTAAGTCACTTAAAAGTGACTTTAGAAACATAATGTAAATTAAGTCACCTTTATTTTATAAAAGGGACTTAAAATTTCCTAGGAATATGAATAGTTTTAAGTTGTGAATAAGGCATATGGAGGGTCATGAGGAAGATGATAAGTCACCTCTCATTCTATAAATTGTAATGCCATTCCCATTTCAAAGGGTTGGCAATTGATCTTGTAAACTCAAGAGTGCATTGTACCTAGAGAAAGCAAAGGAGATAGCCATTTTCTTCTACTTTCCTCCACTCTCAAATTTCTTCCATTCTCACATTATGTACAACTTTTATTTAAGCATCAATACAAGAAGAAGGAGTTTCTAGCTTTCTTTGACTAAGGGATTTTTGATACTTTGTGTTCATAAATTCTTATTTGGTCTTGTTGCCATTTGCAGGGTTGTTTCTTCTCATAAATGCATGTGTTGAAGTTTCTAACTAGTGTGTGCAGGAATCTGATTTCCTACCTACAACATTAGTTCTCCTATCTCATTTCTCACTCCCCTTTCCCACTTTCAGACAAATTCTTCCCTAGCAAGATATTGCTAGCTTTTCCGCAGGGTCAGTGGAGTGCCCCTGTTGGATCCCCGGTCGAAAGGCCACCACAGAAATCCACATTTTCATGTGCATGCATATATGGAAGCTGCACCGGTTAAGTAGAGGGACTTAGATTCCTCAGTATTGAGGAAATTATGTCAAAAAACACTTTAGTTCTATGAAAAAGACAAGACTGAGGAACAATTTGTGCAGCCTCAATTGTAGCTATCATTTAGATGTCGTCTTGCAAGAAGAGTCCTGTTGATATAATAAATGGTCTCTTCATTTTGCATCACCTCACGTTGTGCTAATACAAGTGCCCAAGGCATGAAATGTAGCACCGATGATATCTCTTCAGAACATTCTTGGTATCCAACTCTGAGAGGGACTACAACATAACTTTTTCAATATTTAGGATCTTTGTATGGTAAATGGTACCTATGTTGATATTGATGTATCCCAAAATCCCTTGTGTATCTATCATGTAGTCATATCAATGGTTGGGTCTTATCTATGAAAGTTGTGCAATGAAGCACCGAATATCTTTAACTCATATCATCCTGTAATGAGCGTAATTGATTAGCTTTTTGGGTCCCATATGATAATGGATTTAATTTTGATAGATTCAATCTAATTTTGCCACGTTGAGAGATAATAAATCCAAGAAATTTAGATGTCATTGAAGCATGATTTTAGGAAAAAATTTACAAGAAACCGCAGAATCGTTCAAATAGTATTCATAGATTCCCTGATGGAAAGATTTATATTTTTTCAGATGTTGTCTACATAATCCTCGATCAATTTTGGAATGTTCATGAAATATATCTCTGCTCATTCTGCTAAAAATTTCAATAGCTACTGAATGATTCTAAGGCCTAAGCTTGCATAACTTTGTTAATATGTCCAGGCATGGTGAAGGAGGCTTTTTTCTTGGCTCAGCTAGGTTGATCTTGATTTGATTATAATGGCACTATCCACTAACTCAATTTAATTCATTATTTCCTATATTTTCGAGCAATAACATCAATTAGTGGGAAAAAAAAGCTATCCTTAGGGTAAGCTTTCTTTAAGTCACTAAAATAGTGAACAATAAACTTGACAATATGATTTCATTCCTGGGACTTATAGAATCTAAAGAGATAATAAATAGTCCTTTGTAAGTAAATATATATTTTCAAATATTCCTCATTTTTAACATATCACCATCAATATCCTTTCATTACTTTGTAGGTAATCATTCATGTGGTTATCTTCATCTGATCAAGGCTCGCCAAGATATTTTATTATTTTAGAGGCAAATAAAATGGATCAAAGTCCACATGTAGGGGTAATTGTGTTGATTCCAATTGTATCAATTTTTATAATGTGCAAAATAACTCCCTTGTTTCACATGATACAAGATTGTACAATAGATCTATAGAAAATATTAAGAGATATGTGAGGTTGGGAAAGAGATTCAAATGGTCAAGGTGTAAAATTCCCAACTGTGTGTGCCTATGATACAAAATTATGATTTTCTAATCAAGATATCTAAACAATTACATATTAATTAAATAAGATCAAGTTACATTTAAAATTTAAAACATTCATATCCTAAATCTTATTCAAAATATATATAGTAAATTACACTATCATAAATGAGCTAACTTGGAATAAAACAACTAATGTTAGAGATGATTGCTTTGATATTTTACTAAAATTAAGTGACAATGGTTTGAAAATGTGTAGGAGATTTATACAAGATATTATGATAATATCATGAAATTTTGGGGGTTTGAAACTATAAGCATGAATAATTCACATGTCTTAGACAAATTTTCCTGTATGACTATAAATGTTTTGGCTAGATTTTTCCTTTGTGATCCTAATATGAATTCTATCTTTTTCAAAATATTTATTTATTTTTTAAGAATAGTTTCCTATATATGGTTTTCTATGATCTCATATTTTTAGATGGTTTAGGGATTATTCTTAATTAAAACCTTAGCTTACTCCTTTATATCAATTTTCTAAAGAGCTCTCATATTGATATAGTTCTACCTCATAGTAGGTGTGTGATAACATGTGATAATCAATGCAATACTACATGTCATTCCCTAGAAACAAATAACAAAAGAGGTAATTCATGCAATGGATATGTTCAAATTTGTAAATAAGAGTAATTACCTATGTACTTATGTGTAAGATATGTTGGATGTTTGGCTAGTGTATTGGTATTATAATGAGTCCCCCACTTTTTAATGTTTTCATATTGTATTTGTATAGTGTTAAATTTGTATCTCAAATGGAACCCTTTTGGCATGTAATTGATTCAAACTTTAAATTAAGTAAACCAAGATACCAGCATTAAGATACTTTCATTGGGAAAGTTTGAGGAAAATTCAAAGGAGGATGAAGTCGATTATCTTAGATAAAATTTATCTGGTTGACTTTTCCCATAATGGTTAACTATGTCATGTACATAGAATAATGAGCCCAGATCAAAGTCAATGATGGAAATTACAAGAAAACACAAAAATAGATGAATGATGGTCAAAGAGGTATTTAGTAGACATTGTGGAAGAATTTTAATTAGACAAAAGTGTTGACATGTCAATTAATCCTAATTGTTCATGTTAATCAACCATTATAAAAAAAAAGGGATTGTGTCATTTTTAGGTATCTTTTCATTTCATTAATACATAATTATTAATATATTTATTATACTAACCCTAATTTTGGCATCACATTTTGGTGAACCCACTTAATTAATTTATGTTAGAGTAGGTATTTACCTTAGCTCATGTTCACCTAGGTACTTTATTTACCTTTATTGTATTTATCCTCACCCACTTATGTGTGTGGATATTTCTTTTATCTTATTTAGATATTAGGAGATATTATCTAGTTGTTAGGTATAGTTCTTTCCTTGATCTATGGTATTGACTAGTTCTTTCCTTGATCTATGGTATTGACTAGATCCTTGATGTCTAGTTCTCTCCTAAATCTATGGTCGTGACTAGTTCTTTGATGACTAGTTATTTCCTTGATTTATGGCTTGATCTACGACCTTGACTGGTTCTTAGATTGTTATTCATTACCTATATAAGCAAGGCCCATTCTCATTGTATTTAATTGAGTTTCATAATAATATATGTTATTGATACTCATTTTTTTACAAAGGTTTTATGTAAATTTGTTCTGGCGAATTGCTTTCATCTTATATATCGTGGTGTTTGATTAGCATCTATGTTCTTGGATTGGTACGATCTAGTTATCGTTCCTTTTAATTTACATACAACCAAAGGTTTCCTTGGTTGCACTATAATATACATCCTATCAAGGTTTTTTCCAAAACCCTAATTCCCTTTTAAGTATAATCAGATGATATATGCATATGTCATCTTTGTAAACTAAATTGACAACTCCAACATTTCATAGTGACTGATTAGGTGGTTCTATAATTAATCACATCCAAATACCCATGGTTTCTCAACACCATAATAAGTTATCCCTTATATATGAGGATCATTTGTCTACTCCAATTAATGTGACTCCTAACAAAACTGATAGTAATGTTTTTTATGTTTATGGTGATTCTACATATACTACTAAAGATACCATTATGATTGATACCATGTCTAATCATTAAGGTGACTAATTTTAACCTAATCCTGGTCAAGCTTCTATAATTAAAAAAATAGTATCTTTCATTGAAATGGAGGCTTTAACATAAACACTTAAGGACAAACCACATCACATATATCATATCCTTACCATGTTACAAGTTGATCAGTAATAGAAAAATGCAACTCTCAAGTGCTACAAATCCACCATCAATGGGATATTCCTCCCCCCATATTTTTTTATTGAAGCATTCCAACCACCTTCACATACACCTAATGTTTTAACTAAGGGGGCATCAAAAATGGCTCCTCAAGATACTACATATACATATTGTATGGCTTATACAAAATGAGCTACCACATCCTATATGGATAATTTTCATCTTGTTTTCCTTCAACAACTACAAGTCATGCAAGTAATAATTACTCTCTTAACATAAGCCCAAACATATATCACCACAAGATTCATTAGGTTAATTAATAACCCTTTAGAACCTGAAGTCCTCAACTATCCTCTACCTCCTATATTTAATCCACTAAAGATTTATTTTTATGATGGAAAGTCCAATCCTCAATAACACCTCATGCCTTCATGGCCTCATATATGGATTATACGCATGAAAATATGTTACTTAATTAGTTATTCTATGGTTATCTCTATGTATGCTTAAGTAATGCATACTTGATTGGTTTTACATACTTCCTCTAGGATCCATACAGACATTCCAAGATCTCATTGATAGTTTCATTACACACTTTTACTTAATATTGGGAAACATATATCATTTGCACTAATTACATAAGTCAAGAAACAACCACATGAAAATGTGACAAATTATATATTACACTATAAGAGCTTTATGTCTTGTGGACCTAACACTATAAAAAAAATTGACTAAAATAAGTCACATTTTAAGTCGTTATTAAGTCATATTTAATTCACTTTTAAGTCTTCAAATATGTATTTTGTGAATTCCTATTCACTACCCTAAAGTCAGATTTAATGTCACACAAATGACTTAACAATGACTTAAACTTTGAATTTAAATTACATAAATTGTAACATCATACTAAAGACACCATAACATCCCAACCTTATGTCACCCTTAGGTGACATTAATAGGATGTTAGGGTTTCTTATTGTGGGATGTTGGATTTTCCTTAAAAGGTGATTTTGGTTGAGGATAAATTTGCAACTTTAATTTGACTTAAAAATCATCTTAATAATCATCTTCACATTCCTCTTTACTTCAACCTTAAATGTGACTTCCAAAGTGACACTACGTGTAACTATAAATATGAATTAAGTTGCGACACTAATCCTGACTTAAATTGTGACACTATCTCTTACTTAAATTACAATACTACATCTGATTTAAATGATGACACTAGCTTTGTCTTAAATTGGAATTTTAGTGTGACTACAATTGTGACGTAATCCCATCATTATTTATGACTTATTCTGACTTCAATTGCCACTTTACTGTGACTTATGTATGACTTCGATTATGACTAAATTTTGACTTAATTCGGACTTTTTACTTATAAAATTTTGATGTCGATGTCAATTTTAACGAAATTGAATTGGAGCATATATTAAAAATATTTTAAAAATTGAATACAAACATTACCAATTAAAGAAATAATATTATTAAACATGATAATAAAACCACTTAATAATAAATTGGAATTCATAATAATATAGTAATAAAATTTTAATAAAGTCAAAATATCATGATTGGCCCCTAAATTTTGGTAACATGTCCTTGTAAAATTTCCAGGTTAACAATGGTCCCTTGCTAAGACAAATTCTTACATTTAAAATCCAATCATTTCATCTTTGTAGCTCTTCTATAAATTGGTAATTTCTATACCCTACTATGTCATCAACTCTATAAATATTATTTGATCAAATCAGTAAGCAACCTCTATGCTTCACATCCAAACTTCATGTTTTAGTTTTGTCCTTTTTGTAGGACCGTACAAATGGTTCAAGTTGTGGGATATGGTCTTGGATAACCTATATGGTCCTAGCTCTTCAAATTATCTAACTCTATTTCCTATTTTAATATCTTCTTTGGGTCATTTCATCTTCCTAAAGCCGACCTTAATAGAATGTTTCACATACTGAAGGGTATATAGTAAGTAATTATCACTATATATCTCACATGGAACTCTTACAATATCATCTTGTAAATTTCATTCCAAAAGTAAACAAATGGTCCCTAAATCTTCCCAAATCAATTACACATTAATTAGAGAAGTATCTATTATAGGTATGAAGCACTCATCTAGGTCAAATAATCTAGCTTCTTCCCTTTCTTATAATGCAAAGGTCATATGGACATGTCTTATCAAGATCAAAGTCACTCCAAACATGGTTCAATGGTTTCAAAGAGTAAAGGATTGGGTCACATGGTTGAGTCACCCCACATCACACTACTATTGGACTATGTACATTCTATTTTATACACTTAGCCCACTATATCGGTATCAAGAGACATAACGGCACTCTCAAGGGTTAGTTAGTTTTTCACACTTACACAAGAACTTGAGAGAACTACATGAGTCTTGATCCTATAATGAAGGAATGTAATGCACCACTTGGGTTGATTTAGTAGATTTTATTTTAACCTCTATGGTTATTTTATCCTCACCTCACACACATGGTTTATCCTTTTGGTTTGTTAATGCTTTGATGATTGGTTTTACATGTTTCTAGGGTTTCCACTTTGTTGCAGGTTATTATAGCTCATCCTAAAGTTATGTGAGCAAGAGTGACATATAGAAAATTTCATTTCCAAATAATTGAAGAACACAAGAATTTTTAAAATTATACTTTCAAAGGGTCCAAGACCGTATAGATCCAAGTCATGACCATATAAATCAATCCTGGACCATACAATAGTTGTATAGTCATGTATTTTCTCAATTTATAGTTTTATTATCAACAAAAAATTAATTCTAGTCTTTAATCTACCCGTGTCAACATTGTGCGCATCTGAATCCTCATTTTTTTACCTTATACATACTTCTTATGTGTATTTTAGAAGTTACATATTGTTTATCAATCATTATAAGTATAAATTAATTATTCTAATTTTGAACATGGTTAATGTCAGAAGTTAATTGATCAAAATATTCTACTTGTTACAAACCCTTACATCCTTCTTATTGTTGTTCATATCTATAACATAGATTTAATTAGGGTGTAAATATTTGGTGAACCCAATGTGTAATTGATTCTTGTACCTTCTTCCAAATATGGGTTTCCCTAATTTTTCATCTCTACAGTTTATATTTAGTTTCAAACCTCCTTTTCATTTATCACATGCCCTAAAAGTTTGTTGGTGAGAAAATTTGTCAGGTCAACAAATTAGGTGTCTCCACCAACATTCACGAGGCTACACCCCTCTGCATTGAAAGGTACAGATCCCATTATTAAATGTAATTAATCCTACTCCTATCTAAATGTTGTGGGTGGCCAAATTAGTCGGGGATCACACAAGGAAACTCCATTGAACCTATGGAAAACTATTTGTATAGGGGTACAAGGGAGGAAATTACAACATCGAGGAGAAAAGGGGGGAAATTATTCATTCGAATATCTTCTTTCTTTTAGTCTCATTGCAGACCCTCACAATTAACCCTAACTAACTTTCTTAAGTAGCTCTAAGATGCCCTTTTTACAGACACACAAAGAGGCATATTACAACTTTTAAACATTTAGTGAGATCACACACACACTTTATGACTCACTCTAGGACTCATGAGTAACTCTTAGGCACACTTAAAATCATCCTTGCAATACCTTGACAAGCCCATTTGGGTCTTTGATCATGATTCTTAAAATTTGCATATAAGAGGGAAATAGAGGGAAAAAAAGAAAGGGAAATAGAATAAGTGTAGCTTTATTTCATGTGTGTTGATACAGATTCTAACTACATACAATGCACCATTGCTACAGGTTAGAAATTCTTAAAAAATTAAGGATCCTCTAGAATTGAGAATCCATCCAATTTATAACACTTTTAATTTTACCTCTCACCTCCCTTGCGTGACTCTTCATTTCCATATTCCACTTGTGAATTTTCATTTTCCATGAATTAATTATTTCTCGTATAATTTTGAGAAAATACTTTTACAATTTTAAAATAGGTCACTTAAGTGAATAGGATTAAATACAATGATGAGGCCCAACAAAGAATTAGAAAGGAGAGATAAAGAAGATGGAGAAAGAAGAAGAGAGAATAAGAGATGCCTTGAAGAAAAATTTGTATCTGATGAAGGTCCACCATTCTCGATCTATGGGATGATCCAATGTGACAAAAATCTAAATCTATGAACTCTTTACACCCTAAGAAACTCCTTTGGATGGTTCATGAACACCTTGGGTTAAGTTTTTAAGAACATTGTTGAATGATTTTTCCAATGACCATGAACACAACTCACGAAGATCCCTTCTGAGGAGATAAAAGCTCAAAAATTGACCATGTCAGGTTGAATGGAATGTTCACCGATTCACACATGATACTTTTGCAACTTAAGCCATGAAGTGTTGAAAGACACTATCAAGTTCCCTAAGATGGATCTCAAATGCCCTGTGATAAATGCCTATGATGATCCCGAATGATGATTTTTACCTGAATGATCATCCCTCTGTGTCCCATTTTTCCAAACATTCCCTTTGAGTTTGACTTACCATTAATAGCAAGTGCCCAGATGGGAGACCTATTATTATTTTTCACACCCCCTGTAAAATGGATAATGTAGCAGGTCGGAACATCCGCAGTTGATGGAAAAAAGGAAATGCTTTTGCAGTATGCAGGGTAGCTCATGTTTTGGCTCAAACGAGTTGGTAATAACTCACAGTGAGATGGCTCACCACATTGAATCTTGGAGTTAGTGACTGAGCTTATTAGAGAATTGGTTGAGTTTGAGGTTGGTCGGTTCGGTTGGATGGGTGACATGTTGGTAGGCTCAGGTTGGATGACCCATGGGTTGGTTGGGCTTAGTTGGATGGGTGACAAGTTGGTCAGCTTAGTTGGATGTAGTCAGGTCCAGATAGGTTGGTTGAATCAGTTGATACGGGTGATAGGTTTTCAACAGGTTACATGGTGGTAGGTTGGTTAGTCTAACCCTGGTACAAAAGTGACAGGTTGGTCAGCATCTCTGGTTGGAAGATGGGTGGTCAAATGGGTTAGTCAAATGGGTGTGTCGGCTGAATTTTGTGGCAACTCAGGATGATGAGGTTATAATTGGTTGCATGGACGGCATACGAAGAGGTTGGTTGACATACATAGATGTCATCCAACCCCTTAGGGTTTGACGACCAACACAGATGGACACTTACAATTATACGACATGGTTGGTCAAGTCATCAGGTTGGTCAGCTCGTCAGTTCGTTCAACTACAAGAATGGATGGGTAGTGTGTCGTATGGGTAGAGATAGACGGCTCATCCAACCTCCTGGGTTTGATGGCCCATAATGTGAAGATGAAAAATCCCGGGTTGGTTGGTAACAAGAAGCATGTACGGTCATGAAGTTAGACGTCATCCAACCCCAATGAATTTGGACGAAAATCAGGTTAGATGACCTACTCACGATTGTACGGATCATGGTTAGATGACCGTCTAACCCAAATATGGAAAGGAACTCACGGGAAAAGAAGTTTTCTCAAAGAGGATGGATGACGTCCAACCCAATGCGGTTGGATGACCCATAGGATGGACGAGTTACAAGCCATAGATGAGGGTAGGTGAATGAATGACATCCCAACAACCAGAATTAATGAGGCATGATGCCCATGACCATCCATGTAGGAAAAGTACCAAAATGAATGGTTTCCCATACCTCTTTAATGCATCCTGTCGGTTGGTGACCCAAATTGCCTATATATTGTAAAATTCACCTCATTTTGAGGGGGATTTTTTGGAAAAGCAAAGGAACTCTGTCAAAATTGTTCCAGAGCTATTGTGAGCTAAAGGCCTCAAATTTGGGCTTATTGTAAAGGATTTTGTCTTGTGCTTATGATATGATGGATTGTGCATGTTTTTGAGAAATAAAATTCATGTTTTGTGGCCATTTTCACCCTAACTTGTATGAATTGCATATTTTTTCCTTCCATTATATTTATAAGTATATTGTGCATGTATCTATCTCTTTGCAGGGTCTGTAGTTTGTTGTGCTTTATGAATATAGGGAATTGAATATTGTCTTGGAATGTGGTGTTTTCTACCAGCCCTCTCCTTCCAGTTTTCTCCCTATATTTCACTCACTTGGATTGTCTCACCCTTTCTTGGTGCATCACCTTCACTTAGAGTAGTTTTATTTCATGCATCTTTCTATCCATGTCTCCTTGGAAAGCATTAGGATAGGATTGGTTTAGCTTTCCATTCTTTGCACTTTGGAGAAGTTGGCACTAGGTTAGAGGAAGAAGCCAACTTTCTCTGGAGGATTATCCTACTTGCAAGGTCCCACACTATAGGATAATCCCATGTTATGTAGGTTGCATTGATTTCCTCATACACAAAATCACAAGCAATCAGGGGTGTTGTAATTTTGCATTAACAATTTTGGCACACCTGGTGGGACCAAAAGTTAATATTTTATTTCGTCAGCAATTGGGTGATGTGTATCTTGGTGAATTTATAGCCTTTAAGAGGCTTTGAAATAACACATCTGGTGACTCCAAATAGGGCAAAATAAACTAGTTTCAGTAGTACTAGTGGTTTAAGCTTATGAGAAGGATTCAAACAAGGTCTAGAGACTAGAGAGAAGAAGGTTCTTTGAATACTTGCAGTTATCACCAAGAAGAGGAAGGAGAGGAAGAAGAGTACAAAGGTCTCCATCTCCACCAAATAGAACCTTATCCACACCTCCACCTGGTAGACCCTTCATTCAATCAACTAGAGTTCTCAGACCAATTATAATGGTACATGTACAACAAAAACCAATACAAGGGCCACCAAATCCCTATGTCAATTTCACAGGTGGCAGTCCACTCACCCTCAATGCACATAATCCTATTCTAGTGGAAGCATTGAAGAGAATTCCTTACTTCACTAGGGAGAATCATACGACCCCCATTGATCATATTCAAGACATTGTGAATGTCTACGCCATTCACGAGATCAACGAGATGGATGTTGCAGTTAGGCTCCTTACTTCTTCTCTCAAAGGTAAGGCACTGCAATGGTTTAGGAGCCTAATAGTAGGGTCAATTACAAACTGGGATGCATTGTGTTCAGCCTTGTGTAACCAGTTTAGAGAGAAGGAAGATAATTTTTCTTTTTTGGAACAATTAACCACAATCAAGAGGGCCCCAAATGAGTAGATGGCTGACTTCAACTTTAGGTTCCAACAGACGTGGGACCAGATTCTGATTTCCATGAGGCCAGTAGTGGAAGGTGCATTCCTCTAATTTTTTAGGGCTCTAAATTCCAACATAGCTATGATGATACAATTGATGGGGGGAACAACACTTCCAGGGGCATATGATATAGCTATCAGAGTAGAGAACTACTTAATTCAAGCAGGAAAGCTAGTGCCTAGGCCACCTATGCCTCTATATCTAGAATTGGGGAACCCCTCTACTAGTCAAGCACCTGAAATAGCCCTCATTCCAGCCCCTATAAATCAGAGGAAGAGTGAGGCATCCACTTCTTCTAGTACTTCCAAGGAACTCCAAGGAAGTCATGAAGCAACTATAGAATTTGGGGAATGAGTTGGTGACAATCAAAAGGCAGCAAGATCAGAGCTCCAGACCTTACCAGCCTCAAGCTCAAATTAATAGGCCTCCATATCAGCCTAACAGGCCTCCCACTTAGGAAACAAATCAAAATCCAAACCAAGGGCAGTCTCAAACTTATACGCCATTTCAGCCTTATAACCCAAATGTAGTTTCAACATCAATGGCTTTGGTTCCTAATTAGAACAACATTGCTCAAGAGTATGAATGGTGTTACCCCTGCAACCTACCTCATAATCAATCAACATGTGTCTTCAATGGCACTCTGAATCAAGCCTTGATGGTGTAGACCATTGGGGTGACCCAAGAGCCAAGTGAGGAAGAAAATCAACAAGCAACTCAGCAAGAGACTCCTCCAACTGAAACCATGTTGGTCAATTGGAAGATGGAGGACTTTTGTGGGGTTAATCAATCTCCTTTCTAGGGTGTGGCTGCCAATACACGGTCAAAGAAAAGGAACATAGAGGAGGGGAAATCATCTAGTCCAGTTATTTCTCAGCCCACTCTCACTCAACAAGGAGTTGGCAGGCCAAATCCAGCTCCTAATGCACAAATCCAGCCCAAGGAAGCTATTGTAGCAGCCCCCAATGTGTAGAATCATCCCAGGATACCAGTCACAAAAGCTCATGGACCAACCTAGGTACCAGAAAATGCCATGCTTTTCAAGGGACAACAAAGAGAAACCCCACCCCTTTCAATATCATTGATCAGATGAAGAAGACCAATGTCAACATTTCCATGTGGGAATCATTGGCAATTCTAGGGCAGTGAGATTTGTTGCAAGCATCTATGGAAAATTGGTCCCCTTCTAATGAGCCATCCAAAAATTAGGAGAGGGTTCTTACTAACACCGCGCAACAAGGAGAATGTCATTTAGGTAAGAATGTGAAGCCTCCACCATTCTATGTCTCATTGATCATTGGGGATAAATTAGTGCACAATTGCATGATTGACTCAGGGGTGAGTACTCAGTAATGCCAAAGAAAATCACCGATAAATTGGGCTTAAAATATGAGCCAGTATTAAAGGGAGTAGTGCAATTGGATCGTACAATAGTAGGCATAGTTGGAGTGATCAAAGAACTAAGCCTTACACTCCATGCTTTCTTGAATGTCACAGTTCTACAGGATGTATCGGTGATTGATTTTCCACTGCTATTTTCCTTGTGCCTTTCAAGGGATTTTACAACTAGGATTGGTGGGTACCTATCAGCTGATTGGTCCCACATGTTATTCAGGACAAGGTATGGAGCTAAGGCTATAATCAGGTTGGAGCCAATTACCAATTTTCACATTGAGCCTTATGTTCCTAGCCCAATCAATGCAAATTGTACCATATTCGATCAAGAAGAATGCTTGGAGGCTCAAGAGGAAAACACAAAGGTTGGGAGCATTTTGGACCTAACACTTGATGATTGGGCTCAGAGGAGACATGCTTTCGATCCATACAAGGAAATGGAAGAAGCTGAGTTGGGATTTTATTGTCTACATGAGGAGAACCTGCCCACCCCCAACCTCACCAAGCTAGAAAAAAAATGAGAATGAAGTGTGGAAGCTATTTTTTGATGGTTCAAGGAGTAGGAAAGGTGTTGGAGGAGGTGCAATGATTTTTTCACCACAAGGTATGAAGTACTACTCAGCTTTCCATTTTCAGTTTTCTTGTTCAAAAAATACAACTGAGTATGAGGCTTTAATCCATGGGTTGCATTGGGAAAGAAAGAGGGGTATTAAAAACTTGCAAGTGCTTGGGGATAGTGAGTTAATTGTCAAACAGGTTAGAGGACAACATGCTGCTAAGAATGATATACTCAAAGCCTACAAGCATTGGGTATGGGATCAGATTGAAGACCTTGAAGCATTCAATATTCAGGCCATACCTGTGGAAGAAGAATGAGGCTGTGGATAGGCTCACAGCAATTGGAGCAACATTTGATGTGGTGGATAGTATCAAGAGAGATAAAGCACAACCACATGTTCATGTCATTGTAAGGCCAACTTGTACCAGATAATAACACAAGCTGGAAGGTTTTTGAGAATGATCAACAGATCATTAATTTTTTATAGGAGGAGGCTGAGTTCTTAGCTAAAAATTAGGAGAAATTGGAGCAGCAGTATGGGGATCAAATAGTGCAGCTGCGGAAAAACAAATTTCCAAAGGGTTTAGTGACTTTAGAGTCAATATTCAACCCAAATGATCAATTCTGGAAAGAGAAGGCCAACATTCAAGTCAAAAAGGAGGATTTTGAACCCATTTTGGTTGGAGAAGGTAAGATGCTCCAAATAGGAAAGATGAGCAGTGAACAAGAAAAATATGACCTTGTGCAGCTTTTCTAGGAATTCCAGATGTTTTCATATGGAGCTATGAGGATTTGGAGGGTTTTAACCCAAAATTGGCATAACACACCATTGAGTTGAATCCAGAGGCTAAGCTCATTAGGTAAAATCAAAGGCTGGTCAAACCTCATATAGAGCTTCTCATGAAGAAGGAGTTGAATAAGCTCATTGAGGTGAGTATCATTTTCCTGATCAAGCACTCAAGTTGGGTGGAAAATTTGGTGCCCGTTAGGAAAAGGAATGGGGAAATTAGGTTGTGCATGGATTTTTAGGATTTAAATAGGGCCTCCCTCAAGGATCACTATCCACTACCCTCCATGGAGTAGATTCTATAGGTAGTGGCTGGTTCAGAAAGATTCTCCCTCTTAGATGGATATTCAGGCTATAATCAGATTATGGTGAAAGAGGAGGATCAGTTCAAAACAACCTTCACCACAAAATGGGGCACCTATGCCTACAGGAAGATGCCATCTAGGCTATCAAATGTTGGAGCAACATTTCAATGAGCAATGGATATGGCATTTAAGGGGCTGTTAAATAAAATAGTGCTTGTATATCTTGACGATATCACTATATTTTCTAAAAATGCAAAAAGTCACCTCTTTCATCTTAGACAGGTCTTGGAAAGGTGTAGGAGGTTTGGAGTGTCCTTGAACCCCAAAAAGTGCATATTCATGGCACATGAGGGTAAACTTCTAGGCCATATCATGTCAAAGGAAGGACTAGAAATTGATCCTAGAGAGGGTAGAAGCCATCCATGCTCTACCATTTCCAAGTCATAAGAAGTCTCTCCAAAGATTCTTGGGGAGGTAAACTTTGTTTGGAGGTTTGTATCATATTTTTTCACTCTTGTGAAGCCATTAATGATGATGCTGAAATTGAATTTGGATTTCAAATGGAAAGTGGAAGGAAAAGAGATTCTTGAAGCTATCAAGCATGCCATATCTCAACCTAAACTTTACACAATTATTTATTAATTACCTTGTAATTGATAAATCCACATCACCTTACCCGCCACCTCACTTTGCCACCTCATCATGACCTAGCCCTAACCCTAAACTAACCTAATTAAGACCCATGACTTGGTCTAGACTCACATCCATAACTAATGCCTCCTTACTCGCACCCAAAGCCGACCTTCTAGCCACTTGACCAAGCCCGCAACTGATCTCTCGGGAGAAAAGCAGGGAAGGTGGGCTATTTTACTAAAAATAGCCTACTTTTTCCTAACCGATGCCGGTTCCTACTCGACCGCCGTCGGTTACGCAACCGCCATCGGTTCCCTGTAAATGGGCTCCCCAAACCAAAACAACGGATCGGAATTTCATTTTGGAGATCAGTCGAAGGATTTCCTGGATCAACAGAGAGGCATTGCGAGCGAGAAACAGAGTCCAGATCTTCACTTGACCAAGCAGAGACGAGTGAAATACCAGAAGTGTTTACAGCCAAGGAGATCAACTGGCACCTTCATCAAAACCAGTAAGTTACATCTTGCATGTCCTTCATTATAACATTTCTTATGCTTCTTGGAATCTCACAGTGCTCCTAAATCCATTTCTGAATCCACTACCCAACGTGCCATTGCATCTAACTATCATTCCTTAGCTTCTAACCATCCCATTTCCTAATACCATCCAAAAACCAGCCATTACAAACACCACAAGCAGCCCAGAAGATCCTAGAACCCACCGGTATCGGTTATCAGTGACCGCCATCGGTTATAGGTAACCGGCATCGGTTCCTTTGATCAAAACCAAGAAAAACAGCCTTTCCCCTACCCAGTTCCACGAAACAATTTAATTGGTATTTTACAGTATTTTGTGTTAATTCATATTAGCAGGGGAACTGACCACCTTCGAAAGGAAGTTTTATATTTCCTGGGCCCAAGGCAGTTTCCTCATTTATTGTTTAATCAAAATCTTGTGGTCTTGTGTTCTTATTTGCAGGTAGTCCTTCCAAGACAAAAAGGAGTTCTCCGCAGTCAGCCTGATCTTTCTCTACGGTACGCGCACACCATCTCGACATTCTACAGGTATTCCTCCTAACCCTAACCTTATCTGTTTCTAAAAGGAATAGAAGCATTTCCGAGTGAAACATTTTGGCACGCCCGGTGGGACCCATTTTGGGTTTTTCTTTATTTCTTGCTTGCTTTTCATTTTAGGGAGCATACTTGCTGTTTTCTTCTTCTAAAGATATTCACAAGGTATTTTATTATTCTGGTAAAAGAACTTGCTTTGTTTTTGCATCTTGCATTAGTAAAAGTCATCTCTTTTGCTTCATCGAATATCACTTTCGATTTGGGTTTTTAAAACACATGCATTGCATTCCTGCCTGTTGTTTTTCAATTCTAGTGAACATAGATTAAGTAACAGGTCGTACACGTGGGGGTGATATCCACGGTATTGACAGGAAATTAACCTTAGTTTCACTGCACAACACATACCGAATCACTTCACAATTAACACAACAGCTCAAACATCCCCCCTTTTCCGCGGTATTCCTCCGCCCGATTGAGGTAACCTTATAAGCCAAAACAAACTTGGCATTAGCCCCTAAGTCTTGTTGTTTAGGATTCTGACATCATCTTACGTATAAAGGCATAAGCCCATAATAATTAAAATTAACCCTAAGGTTAATCTCTGGATTTGCGTGTGCATCCTGCATGTTTGCTGTTCTGTTTTCTCTGTCATACTTTGTCTTCTGTGATCAATAAGTTGATAAATATACTCAACGTTGCTAAAAATCAAATTAGCAGCCTTTTTATATCTTCTTATCCTAGATTTTTTTTTTGACACCCGGCATCGGTTAAGGGACCGACGTCGTTTTCTCTGTGACCGACACCGGTTAGTAAACCGATATCGGTTACTGTCTTCATCAGCCCCTGACAAACCAGCAACTTGCCAAATTCATCATTCTGAGGTTGTTTTTGTTCTTGATAGATTGAAACTTTCCTGTGTGTTCTTGTCTATGGTTGTCATCACTCGGAAGCAAGCCGCCGCCATGGTTTCACATGCCTGCTCTGTGTCTTTGCCTGAATCACCCCCTTCACATTCTATAGGGAACCCTACAGACACCAGTGAGATCCCCCAAATTCCTGTAGGAGACAAGGACTTTGCCAAATTTCTGGATGCTAATCCCAGCGCTGTACAATACTATTTGTCTCATACCCCTGACCGTACGCCTGATGGTCAGCTCCTTATTGGCATGCCTATTAGTATAGCTGCTCATTTAGCTCCCACTCCTCCTGATAACAATGCCTTACTTCCTGCATCTCTAGCCCCGTCTCCCAATCCGACAGCTGCAGAGGTTCATACGACCCCGATTAGCTTTCCTTTTGTTAATCCTTGGACCCCACGTATCGTTACCACCAACTGCCCCTATCTCGTCTCTCTTTCAGACCACTCCATTCATGACTTACTCTCTGCCACCTATTCACACGAGCTTTCCTTCTCAAGCTCCGCCTACCTTTTCATTCCCATACACGTATCCAGTAACCTCAACACCTTATATGGGACACATCCCTATTCTGTGGCACCATCATCTCATCCAACCACAGATTTCATCAAACAAATGATGGACAAAATGCAAAACCTGGAGGCTTCCGTTTCAGGAAGTCGTAGCGCCTTGACATACGAGCAAGTTTGTCGGGAGCCCATTCACCCTTCTGTCCCCCTTCATTCATATCCTCCTCAATGGGAGTTGCCAAAGTTTACTCGTTTTTAACAGTAAAGAGGATCCTCAACAACACTTGCGATCATTTAGACATGCTTGTTATTTGATTGCCCATGATGATGCCTTGTTACTCCGCACCTTTCCCATGTCCTTATCAGGACCTGCCTTGGAGTGGTACAGTGCTTTAACCCAGCACTCAATCTTCTTCTTTTAACCAACTAGCCCAATCTTTCTTGGATCATTTCTCCATTAACATTGCCAAGAAAGTTTCTATCACTGACCTCTATGCCATCCGACAATTTGAAGAAGAATCTATCGCAGATTTCGTTGGACGATGGCGGGGCCCTTATCAACCAACTTACGTATGCCTTGCCTCAAACCGAACTCATCGAACTGTTTACGCGGGCCTGCGCTAAGCACATCTCCCCTACCCTCCAAATTCAAACTTTTCGCACATTCGACGAGGCCTTTACCATGGCTCGGAAGCTAGAAATTCGAGCCTTAGAAGAAGAGAAACTGCGGTTTGCGTAACAAAAACTCCACCCCAATTTCCAAACTCCTGATTCTACCAACAAGTCAAACACCACCCACTCCTCATGCGTCCACTTCTTCTAAATCAAAAGGAGCTGTCCACGCGGGGTAATGGTCAAATCTCAATCACCGTCCAATGCTCCGCCGAAAACCACTTATAAGTACAAAGCCGAGCCCACCAATTATACTCCCTTAGGAGAAAATTATGGCGTCATCCTGGAGAAATTGCTCAAAGCTGGGGCTATCACCTTGCCCCCTGTAAAATCTCACTCTGGGTTTGACTCCACCCGCGCAATACCTTCTTGGTACAAAGAAAATGACTTTTGTAACTTTCACCACGTAAAAGGACATAGTCATGAAAACTGCAAGATGTTGAAAAACATAGTGCAGGAAATGGTTGACGTAGGGGATATAAACACTCGATAATCCTAACGCCCCTGCTAACCGAAATTTGAAAATTTTCAACAAGCCATTCCCGAATCACTCGTCCAACAGTAACGTCAACCAGGATATCTTAGCCGAGGGAGAGTGTTCATGAGATCCATGCAGTATTCGATACCCAGCCAAAAGCCTCTATCGAGAAAATTTTAAATCAAGCCTCTCCACCAACACAGGAGTTTGAATCTCCTTCACCACCATCAAGCCAAAGTGAAATTATTCCTTTACCCATAGAAGAGTTAACTGCCCGGACTTCTCTTCTCATCAACGAGTCTTCTTACACCACATCCCTACAAGACTGTGAGCGGATGCTATCTAATCTATCCATTTCCCCAACGTCCCCTTCTACCACTCTTGCTACACAAGAGGAAGGCTCACCACTCCTTTTGACATCCTTAGACGAGAAATCTCTTACACTAACATCACCACATTCTTTTAACATGACAGATCTCCTCGAACATGCCCTCCTACCTATTAGTCCCTCATCGCCTAAATCTTTTCAACGACCGGTTGACCTCCTAGCATCTACTGATACAGTGCCTCATCCGCCTCCTGTGTCACACCCGCAATGG
Organism: Taxus chinensis; assembly: GCA_019776745.2. Classification (NCBI taxonomy): domain Eukaryota; kingdom Viridiplantae; phylum Streptophyta; class Pinopsida; order Cupressales; family Taxaceae; genus Taxus; species Taxus chinensis. Next base: position 219,346,246 of record CM034157.1, read on the forward strand.
ATTGGAATTACAACTCACTTTTCCTCTGTACCAAAATTACAAATTACACCTGGAGACTGTCATTCCACAGAAGATAGACATGCCCTATGGGAACGTTTGAGTACTCCTGTTTCTACTCAAATGCAAATGACTGATCCCGATGTCTCCACCATCTACCCGAAGTGTTTACAGAAGCTTAAAATGCCCCTGTTCTCGCCTTCACCCCCCTCACCTCTACCAAATTCCCCGTCCACTTCTATCAACTTAACCAGATCTTCCCCTACGCTTGGGACCTCACCAATGCCCAGTCTAACACACCCGCCTGAGCGACTTGATCTTTCCAGAAATAAATCCGTTCCGCCACCTAGGAGACGAACGCAATCCGGGCCTCTATCACAATTAAAACCCTCATCGTCACACCCACCTTCCATATTGGGACCTCATCCCTCCACATTACACCAATATATCATACCTCCGTTGTTTTCTGCAAAACGACCTACGCCTTCTACACCTATACAGAGATCAAAGGATATCACAACATCGTTACCCCGCGTATCCGGTCCACCTATCAACCCTAAACCAATCCCATCATCAAAGGATTTATTTTCTGTCACTCCCCTTTCTCCGTGGTTGTTTCCCGCTACCATGCCATCTGTAGCCTCATCATCTAACCAGCTGAACGTAACTTCTGTGTCCAAGAAACCACGTTTAGTGAAAAACATGTGTCAGCACCCCTCGGCTAAACCACCACCCATACGAACTAAACACGCCCAAACATTACCACAACCCACACAATCAATACCCTCATCTTCTTCTGATTTTGACCCACTCAAAGGATCTTACGCCAAAATCCTTGCTATGTTGGTGGAGAATGCGACCATCTCCCTACCCCCACTTAGACCTTATGACCCGTCTAAGCCCCAACCTGTGGATTATGATGAGTCTAAAATCTGCGCCTATCACCGCACACCTGGACATGATATAGAAGGATGCAAAGCTCTAAAAACCATCCTTCGCCAGTCACCTCTTCCGGATCGAAAGATTAAGAAAGACAACTTACGAAGGGAGAGACCTCTAGCGTCAATTCCCTCTACTATACCATCTGTCCCCGCCTCACCAAGATCGATCATTATTACAACCCCACCTCTTGAAGACCATGAATTATCCCAACCATCTTCTTCATCTCAGGTCTACGAGATTAATATGATTAGTGTCACTACTCGAGGACAGAAAAACAATGGGAAAGCGAAAGAAAACACACCTACGACATCTCTTTCTCCTTCAACCATCCCGATTACACCACCACCTAAAGTGGTTATTCGCGGACCCACCTATCCCGTCTCTAATGGAGTTGCCCACCGAACCATGATCAAACAGCTTCATCAATCGCCCGTAAAAATGACACTATATGATCTCATTCAGACTTCTAAATCTCATCGACAAGCTCTCGTTGAGATCCTTCAAGGGATAGAGGTTTTACCCAACGAAACCCTGCCCGTTGCCTCCATTCTAACACCCAATCACGTTGCCTCTCTCACCAAACAATCCATCTCCCCCACCACTTCTGTCTCAAAACAACAAGCCGCTGCGGTTAGTTTCTCGGAAGATGAAATTATCGACTTTGGTGCAGAAGACCCTGACCCTGCCCTTTTCATTTCCGCTTACGTCTGAGACATTCGAGTACGTCGGGTTATGATTGACGGGGGCGCTAGCCTAAACATCATCTCTTCAAAAGCCTTTCAACAAATGAACATCCCTTCTAGTTGCATGTGTGCCAACCCCATCATGTTGCGGTCATTCAATGACGCTATTACTTCTACATTGGGCACCGTGATCCTCAACATTCGCGTAGGACCACGTACTTTACCCGAACTCTTCTATGTCCTTGAAGGAGAGTTCCAATATAATATATTGCTAGGTCGTCCTTGGATCCGGGCCATGGGATGCGTTCCCTCAACATTACATCGATGTATAAAATTTGAGTACGAAGGGAAGTCCTACACTGTAAAAGCTGATCCTCCCCCCTTCAAAACTTGCAATATGTTATACCGCCCAAACGATGTGCTTATACCAATTAAGACACCCATACATTCAACCCAACCATCCTCTTCAAATTTACCTCAACCATCCACCTCAACTGCACCTACGCCTTCAACTGATGAAACCACCGTCGCACAAACCACTTCTCTTCCCGCAGCTAACATCCCAACCTCTGACCCCTTAGTAGATGTTTTTCATCGCCTCACGCTGGGGGAGTACCGCCTATATAACGTTAGTTCTTTCCCTACCCCGCAGGAGTATGGACAATTACATGCGCATCCCACCTACGACCGTCGCGTGGGGGAGATAATCTCTTACGGACCACCCCATTGTCGCACTAACCTAACATATGGGGGTGTTGACGCATCCTCCATTACCCCTGAACCTCCTCTTGGTGTGGTTCCCTTCCAATCCGATTTTCAATACTTGACAAATCGTCGTTTCGCCCTCACCTTCTTGACTCGCTGTGCGTGGAAAGGCTTTGGTTTTGGCCTTTACGAACAAGGCCGACATACACTTATTCCCGTGACCACACGCAAACATAATGATCGCAGTGGTCTCGGTTTTTCCGAAACACCTACACAAGAGACACCTCCTGTCAGCTGTATCTTGGAAGAGGAAGGCGTCGCCCCTACCGAACCATCATCACCCACTTTGCCATCATCTCCCACAGAATCGATGGACCCTGAATCTATCCCTCCTAACTTTTTTTTTTCATAAATGCTATCTTCATAGGTCCTCTCACTTATCAACGTGATAATGAGGGCCCATCTTCTCTTCCCCTTCTGTATCCAGACATGATCGAAGAGGATTCGCCTTTGATTAATGTTGTTGAATGCCAGGATGACGACTCCATCCTCACTTACCTAGGTGCGGATGATTCTTATATTCAACGTGCCTTACCATCTGAAACTCAAACCATGCTGAACGAACCTACTATAGAAATCAACATCCACACGGAGGAAGATCCTCACATAGTGAAGATCGGACAATCACTTGACACATCAGAACAAGCCGCCTTTACCACCTTTCTCCGTGCTCGCAACCAAGCTTTCGCATGGTCTTACGCTGACATGCCAGGAATTGATCCTACCATTGCCGTCCATAACATCACTCTAAACCCCGATTCCAAACCAGTCAAGCAGAAATTGAGAAAAATGCATCCACGCATTGCTCTCTTGGTCAAAGAGGAGCTCCAACGACTCCTTTCTGTTTCCTTCATTCTGCCTATTGACTATCCTCAATGGATTTCTAACATCGTACCTGTCACGAAAGCGACGGGGGGACTTCGGATATGCACGGATTTCCGGGATCTTAACCTCGCTTGCCCTAAGGATGACTTCCCCCTCCCAAGTATTGATCAACTTGTTGATCTCACTGCGGGTCATGAAATGCTTTCTCTCATGGATGGCTTTTTAGGTTACAACCAAATTTTGGTTGCCCCTGCCGATCAACACAAAACTGCCTTCATAACTCCTTGGGGAAATTTCTGTTACCGTGTAATGCCGTTTGGCCTTAAGAATGCTGGTGCGACCTATCAGCGGGCTATGACCTACATTTTCCATGACATTATGCACACTATCCTCGAAGATTACGTCGACGATCTTCTTGGCAAGTCTAAACATCGCAGTGAACATCTCGATGTTTTAACCATTATTTTTGATCGCCTGTTACAATATTCTGTCCGTCTTCAACCAAAGAAATGTGTCTTTGGTGTCCTTTTGGGGAAACTTCTGGGCTTTATCGTCTCTTTACGTGGCATTGAGGTCGATCCATCTAAAGTAAAAGCTATCCTAGAAATGCCCCCACCCAAAAACCTTAAACAATTGCGTAGTTTGCAGGGTAAACTTCAATCCATCCGGCGTTTCATTTCCCAACTCTCGGATCGATGTCACCCTTTTCATCACCTTCTAAAAAAGGACGTTGCCTTTCAATGGAGTGAGGAGTGTCACCAAGCCTTCGAAGCTCTCAAAACATATCTCTTGCAGCCACCTGTGCTTATCCCACCCCAGGACGACCGTCCTTTCTACCTTTATCTTTCCGCCACTGACCATGCTATAGGAGTTATGCTCGCCCATCGAGACCCGGCACGCCGAGAGCAGGCCGTTTACTATATAAGTCGTACCCTCATGGATTACGAGACTAGGTATACACATGTAGAAAAATTGTGCCTGGCCCTATCATTCGTCGCCACCAAACTCCGACATTACCTCCTGAATCACAAAACTTTTGTCATCACCAACACAGACCCCATTCATTATATGTACGCCAAACCACACCTAAACCAACGCATCGCTCGATGGCTCATGCTCCTCGCCGACCTCGACCTTGAGTTTATACAACAGAAATCAATCAAAGGACAAACTCTTGCAGATCAACTTGCGGAGGCCCCTCTACCTGGGGAACAATTTACCAATTTTACCTTCCCCGACGAACTCATCGCCACTCTTTCGCTCGGAGAAGTGTCGTATCAAATGACCCTCTTCTTCGATGGATCTAAGTGCCAGCGCGGCGGAGGAGCCGGCATTGTTCTCATCCCTCTTGATGCTGAACCTATGCCTCTTTCATTCCGGCTTGATTTCCCCTGCACTAATAATACGGCGGAATACGAGGCCCTTGTTCTAGGTCTCCAAGTTGCATTACACTTAGGTATCAAATCTATCAACATTTTTGGCAACTCTCAATTGGTAGTCAATCAAGTTATGGGCGTCTACCAATGCAAAAACGAGGTACTTCAAAAATACAAACACCACGTGGAGTCACTTCTAGCCTTATTTACTCACTATTCAATCCAAACCATTCCCCGCTCCACTAACAAATTTGCGGATACTATGGCTTGCTTAGCCTCGCAGATTCCTGCCGCACCAACTGACTCTGAATTATTCGTTGTGGTCCAGCAACTTTTTGCACCATCCTATTCAACCCCCAGTAGTTTGCATGATAAATACTGTGTCTACTAATTTGCAGGATACCTGGTACCACCAATTTCACGACTACCTTACAATCTCGGTTCTCCCCACCTGACCTTACTAGTAACGGAAAACGTGCTTTTCTTAAAAGTGTTTCGCGTTATGTTGTCATGGGAGGACTCCTCTATAAACGTGGCTTTGATGGCATCCTCCTTCGCTGTCTAACCGGCGCCGAGGTCACCTATACCATCCAACAAGTACACGATGGGATTTGTGGTGGACATTTTAGTGGCCTTGCGGTGGCTAAACGAATCCTTCGCCTAGGTTATTATTGGCCTACTCTCAATAACGATTGCTACGAATATGTTAAGCGTTGTGTCATGTGTCAACAACATGCCAACCTTCAACATACTCCCTAGCCACCCCGCTACAGGTCGCCCGAGATCTTTGGCCTTTCTCACAATGGGGTTTAGACCTTATTGGCGAGATTCACCCAACATCTTCACAACGTCACCGTTGGATAATCACAGTGACCGAATATTACACAAAATGGGTGGAGGCCATTCCACTCATTTCAATTAAAAAAGAAAAAATTGTCGAATTCATTAACCATCACATTATCTGTCGTTTTGGTATTCCTCATCGCCTAATAACAGATAATGGTAAATCTTTCAAAAACAAGTTGTTACAAAGACCTTTGTGACCACTTTGGTATCAAACTTAGCTTCTCATCACCTTACTATCCGCAAGCCAATGGTCAGGCTGAATCTTCTAATAAAACTTTAAACCAAAATCCTCATGAAAGTCATCAATGAATCTGGCAGAAATTGGCACGATCACATTCCCTTTGCCCTTTGGGCTTATCGTACTTGCATTCGTACCTCTACTAATGCCAACACCTTTTTCTTTGGTATATGGTACCGAGGCTGTTTTGCCTCTCAAAATACAAATACCCTCCCTTAGAATATCTCTTCAGGATATTCTCACCAATGATGATTTCCGCCAAGAGCGGTTAGCCCAGTTGGAGCTTCTTGATGAACGACGTCTTACAGCTCTCGATCACCTTCAAATCTATCAAAAACGCATCAAGTGTGCTTATGATAAGCGACTTCACGAGCGTTACCTTTAAGGTTTGTGATCTTGTCCTCAAAGAGAATCAACAAGTCACCAAACTAGAAAAGAGCAAACGTGGAAAATTTTCTCCCAATTGGATTGGGCCCTTATATAATCACTCACACCTATGGATCAGGCACTTATCATTTAGCTTCGCTTAATGGTAAACCTGAGCCTGAACCCCTGAATGCCTTGCATCTTTGACCATTCTACTGTTGAATCTAGTGTTATATACACTTCTTATCTACCACTACTGCCCCGTCCCTTGGGCTCATTTACCGCTACATACACTTTGTTTTCTATATCCCCGAATAAAATCGAAATCACTTCGCACCTCTCCTTGATGATGCCTTCCCCTCTTTAGTCTAGTCCATGACTCCCAAGTATTAAAATAAGCCACATTCTTAAGGGATTTTCTTGAGTCAAACTTCCTACTAAACTAGATGTTTCACGCCAAACGAACATCTAGTCCTCTAAAAATATAGACTGCTCCCTCGAAGGACAGCTATATGCCAAACTATTGCTGCTAATATAAATAGACTGCTCCCCTGAAGGACAGCTATGCACTAAAATCATCTCTGCTACTATAAATATACTGTTCCCCCGAAGGACAGCTATACACAGTCAGTCTTTATCAGAAGCTTCTCGCATTGATCAGCTTTGTGAAGACCTCAAGAATAAAACAATCAATATCCCTTCTAGACTTCCCACATCGATCAGTCTACATTTAATAAAATAAAAGCCTCATTCAAAAGAACTCTTTGGGTCATGGACTTGTCTATTTAGGGTAGGATCTCTTTCGTTGTAACAAGTTCTTTGTACCTCAGCTATATCATCCACATCACCTCACCATTTGTTCAACTCAAGGGACGTAACGTACACCTGATATATTGTGATCATACAACTCTTTTCAACTATGGACTTCTCGTCTATACACGGCACTTAGGGCTTCAGGCTCGTTCTACGTTGTGTGGTTTGTTTAGCTCTTTTCGCCTACGGAGCACTCTTTCCGCTTTGCCTCGCATCTAGAATTGTGTGTTGATCTTAATCAGGACACTATTCCCTACTACTTTGGTATGCTAACCTTTACTTTACCTATACCTACACCAACAATATTATCCTACCAGCACCAACAACATTACCCTACCAACATCCAATTTTTTTACCAAACGACAAATTGCCTAAACCATACCAAATTGCCTAAATTCACCCCTCCCTGATCCTAAGGGAGAACTACATCGGTCTGAGGCCCTTCCTTGCTTTGTGCAATGGGCTATGTAGGCAGCACTTCGGAGACATGGGGTCTCCCAAGGTTAGCTCGACCATCCCCTACCATAACCTATCTTGTGTGGTGAATATAAATATTTTTGTGTATTTTTATTTTAACAACATTTCTCTTTATCCTTTTTTCGAAACACCGAAAATCAAAACACCGACAATCTTATTATTATCATAACTCAAATCAACATACATATTCAGTTTTATTTAGATGTTAAACAAATACATCTTCTTTATCATCGACACGCAGGTCGGCATCCTTATTTATTCTCATACCTCGCTAACATATACTCAGACCATCACAACTCATCCCGAACTAGGTGATGATCGTGATCGTCGACCCCTCTCGCCGGGCCTCTCTGTCCTCAAAGGTACCGCGGCTATTGGTACCACCCACTGATCTGCCAATCTCTCCTGTAACATATGAATACGCCCTCTCGCATGGAGAACTCCAGCCTCTAGTCTCGCCGCCCGTGACTCCGCAACCACTAACAATCCTCTTGACTCATTCACCTGCGTTTGGAGCTGCTGAACCAAACGCTGCAGACGATCCCTCTCTGCTGTAATCACCGCTGTATCAGGGCGCTCACGTACACCTCGCAGTTCTGCTACCCACCATAATCTATAGGCCTCTGTCATTCCTGCATCCATTACCCTGCGATCGGCTGCTATCTCCTCAGGCCCTTCTGGAGGTGTTGGCCGGGGTGGTGAGAATGCTGCCTCGGCATCGATCCTCATATATGGTCTATAAGCCTGTGGTATGTCCTGCACAAATCCAAATTGTCACCGCACGCGATCTATAGGAATCCTCTCATATTCACCTGGCCTGTGCCCCGCGATCCACCTCAATCGCTCTACACCTCTCAACTCCTCAGCTATGATTTCGGTTACCATATAGTTCCCGTAGGGCCTCCAACAGATATCCGCAACTGTCACTCTCTCCCATACCTGCCTATAATACTCAATGTCACCCGGCACGGCCTGAGATCTTGCCTCTTGTTCTGTCTGGACCCATCGTCGGAATCCCAACCTCTATACTCCGGTCTCTCCTGCCTGGATGAATCGGCCTATTGGTCGCACACAAACAATGTGCTCATAGGCCCAACAGTGTAATAAGTATGAGCAATCCAACGTTGTCCTGTGACTTCGCCTACAAGCCCATAAACCCCTGTATAGCTCCGCCAAATATGCAGGTGCCCATGCAAACGTAACGTTCCTTTCTATCATCTCCCAGATAACACACATCAATGCCTTTGGAAATTTTCCCCCTTCCGCCCTCGGTAATGCATAATACCCTACTGCTATCATTAATATCACTGCTAACCTTGTCTCCTCAGGGTGTGCTGCATACATTACCCCATATGTAAACGATAAACCTCGCTGTGTCAAATCTCATGCGTATGGACCAAATACTGCTGTTATCGCTCCCCGTGCCGCGCTAGGTAGTGCCTGATATACTGGCTCTCCTGTAATAGGGAGTCTCAAAATCCGAAACACATCTTCCAATGTTACTGTCATCTCACCTGTTGGCAGATAGAAGGTATTTGTCTCAGGATTCCATCTCTCAATCAGCGCCTGTAACATACCATGGTTACGTGCGATTCGTGAATAATAATGGATTCCACTTAACCCCAAACGATTTATCAATGTCCATTCCGCTGGTGTTACATCCGCTCGGATTCGTGACAACAGCGCTGGCACACTATCATTCATCCTCAACCCTGTCTCTGCCTGCATACACCAAAACAACAAACAACCATTCAACCCGTTAGGGTCTTTTTCAAACATTCTGGAAATTTCTCCAGTAACCGGTACCGGTTATACGTAACCGATATCAGTTGTATAACCGATACCGGTTATCCCTAACCGCTACCGGTCACTGTCAATTTTATAAACCTTCCTTAAAAACAACCACCTACGACAATAATTTGCTCGTTTCTTCGTTTTTATACATATAAACATACCTGGAACCCCTGATTGCCTACCCTGTACCACTTAGCTCACCTGCAACCCTTGTTATCATGTTTTCTCTCTCATATCTACCCACCTACTCTCCCCCATCTTACTCACGAAACAGACAGTAATCAAATCACAAACAAAAACAATACCTCTTGAGTTGCAGCAGCTTGAGGTGGCCCTTGTCTACCCTCCTGTCCTTGCCTGCTGGATGCTTCTCCTCGTTCGGCCATGATCACCACCCTTTCAACTTTGTCTTTTTGCCTTCTGAACCTCGGATCACAATTCACTTTCCTTGTCTCTTTCCTTCTTCTCACCCAAATCTCTCATGCAAATCCCTGTCTCAGTCGTCAAAAAGCGTCGCGTTCGCATATTTAACCTCTTGCATGGCTCTAAAATTAAAACTTAAGTTGCCACCCTAGCTTTTCTATTTTTAGAAAAGCTCATACCTAAATAACCGGTATCGGTTAGTTAACCGATATCGGTCTAGGACTACCGATATCGGTTCCCTAACCGATATCGGTTACACACCTTCCTTTTTGAAACAGGTTTCTTTTCTTCATTTCTCCTCTAAATTTTTGTCGCGCCCGCCTCTTTGCCTGCATAAACAACAAAATTTACCACATTTGTTCATCCACCACACATAGCATTATAATTTCATTAAACATCATTTATACCAATACACAACCATCAACTACGAATATCAAAAAACTATCAATCTATACATCATTTGGATCCAACTCATCAGTTACATATATCACACTGTCACAAAACCACCAATTTATCACATAACCTGTCATTCATATATACGCACAAAAACATCAGCATCATCTATCTATCAACATGTCAATTAAACTCATCACACATTCTATATATTACCAAACCATTAACAAAATATTTCAACACATTTTAAACACAGCATGTGGATCAAAACATCATCTATATATATATATATACAAATTTTCAACAATACAATGTGCCCTACATCGGGGCCTCTGTGATCGCATAATATACCAAAGCCGGCACGCAGGCCGCAATACCTACCAAAAATCTCGACTCGGCTCGCAGGCCGGTCTCTCATATCAAAAATATACTCGGCTCGCAGGCCGGTATCAAATGTACAACCCGTACTCGGCTCGCAGGCCGGTATATAATAAATAAATAAATCAAAACAATGAATAAGTGTAGGCACGCAGGCCTCTATCAATACAACCGGTTCGCAGACCGGTGCCCGTGTCCCTATACAAAACCACGTCGGGGATCTATCAGCTCTCCCCACCGCCCTCGGCACCTCTCCCCGCTGGTCCCTGTGGCGCCTCTCGCCTCCTGCCTGTCACAGACACGCCAGCTGTGGCTGCCCCTCCCTGAGATCTCTGGCTGTGCGAGGTCTCTGCTCTATGCGCTGCATATGCCTGATACTCGACTCCGGTACTATCAAGAATATCCTGATAATAACGGGCCTCTGCTCTAACCTCCATATAGCGATCTCGCGCCACTGAAGGAACTGGGGCTGGTCCCCTCGCACCTAACACCACTATCCCCTGAGCCTGTACCATGCACCTGTGGCTGTGGCGCTGGTGGAGGTGCTGCCTGTGCCTGTACCTGCACCTGTGGCCGTGGTGGTATCTGGCCTGTGGCTGTGCTACTGCTGGTACGGCTGCCTGTACCTGTACCTGCACCTGTGGCTGTGCTGCTGGTGGTGGTGCTGCCTGTGCCTGTACTTGAGCCTGGGCTAGCTGCCCCTGTTAAAACCCCTATCTGTGCCTGTGCAGCAGCCAACTGTCCCTGTAATAGCTGCACCTGCCCCCGGAGCTGATCTCTCTCTGCAGTCACCGCTGCCAAGTCTGGCTGTGCGGGCTGTGCTACCCTCGCCGCTCTCTGTCCAGCCCACCAGACCCTGTATGCTGCCGTGCACCCGGCATCATCCACACCCTCACCTGCTGGTCTCTCCGCTACCCAGTCTGGATCCCAAGGCTGTGGTGCTGGCAGTGGGGCCTCTACATCATCCCTCCTGTACTGAGGGAAGGGAGGTGGCTCATCCTGTGGCAGCCCCATCTGCCTGCGTACCCTCTCTAAGGGTATCCGCTCGTACTCTCCCGGCCTCCGTCCTGCTATCCAGAATGTATACTGGATCAGGCGCAGCTGTATGCGGGCTCCTCTGCCAGGCTGGTGACCTCTGTAGGGTCTCCATATAATGTCTACTGCGGGTAAGGCCCTCTAGCATATGTCTATAGTAGGCCACATCCCGACCTGCAACAACTGCTCGTGGCTGGCCCACAACCCCCAACCACCTCTGAAAGCCATATCGGTATACGATCTATGGCCCTGGCTGCTGGGGTAGCCCTACTGGCCTGATGCATACGATGTGCTCGTATGCCCAACAGTGCAACAAAAAGGTCGAACAAATACCAAATCGCCTCCTCCGGCGATAGCCCCGTAACTCCCGGTATAATTGCACCAGATATACTGGTGCCCATGCAAAACAGGTGTGCTCCTCCACCATCTCCAGTAGCACCCCCATCAATGTCCATGGGAAGCGACCTCCTTCTGAATCCGGGAGGGCGAAGCAGGTGACCCCTATCATCATCAACACGGCAAGCCGTGTCTCATGTCTGTGTGCGCGGTACATGTCCCCATATCCAATGCTCACGCTATGATATGTAAGAAGCGCGGCTGCATCTTCAAAAACCTGCAGTATGCTATCCATGGCAATCTCTGAATCCACCTGGAAAACGGCCTCTCCCTCGATCGGTAGCCGCAGGATGCGATACACATCCTCTAATGTGACGGTCATCTCCCCGGTCGGCAGATGGAACACATTGGCCGCCGGATCCCATCTCTCGATGAGGGCGACCATCAGGCTGTGATCTCTGTCGATCGCTCTGTACCTCTGGACCCCGCCAAGCCCCACCTCGCGCATGATGGCCCAATGCGCCGCAGTTATTGTGTGGCCTCATCCGACTCAATAGTGGAGGCATCCTATCACGCATCGTCAACTGCTGACGTGCCTGCAAAATCAACCCACATTCTTAGACCCACTCGTTATAATAACATCTACTTTACCATCTACCCCCCTTTTTTTGTAACACCCAAAACCCTAAACCCCACCCATACCCCGGGTCTCTACCTACCCAACCCAACTCAACCCAACCCAACACAACCCACCCCACCAAGTCACCCTATCCACCTTCCAACCTATCAACCCAACACCCTAAACCCCAACCCATACCCCGACTCCCTACCTTACCCACCCGAAACCCAACCTAAAAAACACTAAACCCCATCCTAAACCCAACCCATACCCCGACTCTCTACCTACCCAACTCAACCCCACCCCAACACGCTAACTTACCCACCCCAAACCCAACCTAAAAAACCCCAACCCCCATCCTAAACCCAACCCATACCTCGACCCTCTACCTACCCAACCCAACTCAACCCAAACCCACACAACCCACCCCACCAAGCCACCCTACCCACCTTCAAACCCTATCAACCCAAAACCCTAAACCCCACCCATACCCCGGGTCTCTACCTACCCAACCCAACTCAACCCAACCCAACACAACCCACCCCACCAAGTCACCCTATCCACCTTCCAACCTATCAACCCAACACCCTAAACCCCACCCATACCCCCGACTCCCTACCTTACCCACCCGAAACCCAACCTAAAAAACACTAAACCCCATCCTAAACCCAACCCATACCCCGACTCTCTACCTACCCAACTCAACCCCACCCCAACACGCTACCTTACCCACCTGAAACCCAACCTAAAAAACCCTAACCCCCATCCTAAACCCAACCCATACCCCGACCCTCTACCTACCCAACCCAACTCAACCCAACCCCACACAACCCACCCCACCAAGCCACCCTACCCACCTTCAAACCCTATCAACCCTAAACCCTAAACCCCACCCATACCCCGGGTCTCTACCTACCCAACCCAACTCAACCCAACCCAACACAACCCACCCCACCAAGTCACCTTATCCACCTTCCAACCTATCAACCCAACACCCTAAACCCCACCCATACCCCGACTCCCTACCTACCCCACCCAACTCAACCCAACACCCTAAACCCCACCCATACCCCGACTCCCTACCTACCCCACCCAACTCAACCCAAACCCCCCAACCCACCTTCAAACCAACACCATACACCCTAAACCCCTAACCCAATCCCCTTCCCCACTCCCAACCCAACCCAACACCCCAACACCATACCGATACCGGCCGATACGAGACCGATGCCGGTCCCCCCTTTTAAACCTCACCCTCTGCTTTTTGCGACCGATGCCGGTCGCCTACTGACCGACATCGGTCCCTGTTTACTGCCCGAGCCGAACCCGCGCGCGGCCCCCAAAACTCATTTTTTACCTATTATCTACCCATCTACCCACCCAAAAACCCTAAAATTTTACACACACTAGCCGCCTTAGCATATCTAACCTATCTACCCTCCCCCTTTCTCACATTACCTCCATATTACCCATTATTTCCCACAAACTACCAATTCCTACCCAAATCCCAAAAACAACATAACTCAACCAAACCACCAAAATAAAGAGTTTAGAACCTACCGGTACGACAACACGTCGTCGTGGTGGGGATGGGTGGTGGCGGTCCAGCTAGTCCAAGCCCCTCGAGCTCCTCCTGCCTGTTGCCATGGCTCCAATCCTGATCTGCTGGGTCCCCGGCCAATCACCTGCCGCCTCCTCAACTATTCGGGCCCCACTATCAACTCTCTCCGCCAATCAAATAGCTCCACCTCATTCCAATACCCCTCCAAATCAACTCTCCACGTCAGACAAGTCAAATTTTGGATTACAAAAAACAAAAGTGACAATGACAGGCCGTATGTTTCTTTTTATAGGTTTTTTTCGACCCAAACCGATGTCGGTTTCCTTTTTGCCCTAAAAAACCGGTATCGGTCCCTTAACCGATATCGGTCATGATGAATCGACGTCGGTTTGATACCCCTTTTACCCCATTCTTTGCCGTTCCTTACTCCTTGCCTCTTTTTCACCCATATCGCCTATATCCACCTTGGCTGAACACCATTTGTCTACCTATTCAGCCCGACCTAAGGCCTCAACCTACCTATTCGGCCCGACCTAAGGCCTCAACCTCCCTATTCGGCCTAACCTAAGGCCTCAACCTACCTATTTGGCCCGACCTAAGGCCTCCACCTACCAATTTGCCCAACCTAAGGCCTCAACCTACCTATTTGGGCCCGACCCAAGGCCTCCGCACCTACCTATTTGGCCCGACCCAAGGCCTCAACCTACCTATTTGGCCCGACCCAAGGCCTCAACCTACCATTCAAGCCCGACCTAAGGCCTCGCCCTAACCTATTTGGCCCGACCCAAGGCCTCACCCTACCTATTCGGCCCGACCCAAGGCCTCAACCTACCATTTGGCCCAACCTAAGGCCTCAACCTACCATTCGGCCCGACCTAAGGCCTCGCCCTAACCTATTTGGCCCGACCCAAGGCCTTGCCCTACCTATTTGGCCCGACCCTCAACCTACCATTTGGCCCGACCCAAGGCCTCAACCTACCATTCGGCCCGACCTAAGGCCTCGCCCTAACCTATTTGGCCCGACCCAAGGCCTCAACCTACCATTTGGCCCGACCTAAGGCCTCAACCTACCATTCGGCCCGACCTAAGGCCTCGCCCTACCATTTGGCCCGACCCAAGGCCTCGCCCTACCTATTTGGCCCGACCCAAGGCCTCAACCTACCCATCCGGCCCGACCCAAGGCCTCGACCCCCTAACCAATTTGGACCTGACCCAAGGCCTCAATCTACCCATTTAACCTGACCCAGGGCCACCGCCCAACAACTTGGCCCGACCCAAGGCCGTATCACTTCAATACCATACCCACAATCAACGTTTTATTTTATCCACCCATCATGTACCTTTTGTTCAATCGAGCTCACCTGTTCGTGTTTTAGCATGATTAGGGTCCTTGACTTGATCTGTCGACCAACTTTGCCTAGACCTAGACCGTGACGTTTATCTCAACCAAACCAACCATTTGGTACTGCCGAACATGCCTAAACGTTCCGGTACCTTACCTGTTATATACCCTGGAGCTACTTCCTATGCCTTGGATACCAGGATTATATCACCCTTGTTTGGATAAACTATCGACCTTTGCCTATGACATTGCTGGTTTGCTAGTCAAATCATGTACCCTGGTCGCACTACTTGCATTTCAACGTGCGTCTGCTTCCTTGGACTTACCCCACCATCTTACCATCATCTCTACCATAATTACCCTTTATCAACCCTATCCCTGATTTCACGTTCGCCTCAATCTGTGATAGATTTGAGGGGGATTACCTATACCCTTAACTGGAGCAACCACTTTTTATTATTGTCAGTGCAGCTTTACAAAACAAGCTACACGACAATAAGGGGCTAATGTAGACACCAAATTTGTGTCTTACGACCCCTTGTGACCCGCATCTCATTTCGCAACCTACCCTACCTCACCACCTAAACCTTTACACAATTATTTATTAATTACCTTATAATTAATAAATCCACATCACCTTACCCGCCACCTCATCTCGCCACCTCATCATGACCTAGCCCTAACCCTAAATTAACCTAATTAAGACCTATGACTTGGTCCAGACCCACACCCATGACTAATGCACTCCTCACCCGCACCAAAACGAGCCTTCTAATGACTTGACCAAGCCCGCAACTGATCTCTCGGGAGAAAAGGAGGGAAAGATGGCTATTTTACTAAAAATAGCCTACTTTGACCTAACCGATGCCGGTTCCTACTCGACCGCCGTCGGTTACGTAACCGCCATCGGTTCCCTGTAAATGATCTTCCCCAACCAAAAACGAATCGGATCATTTTGGAGATTCATTTTAACCAAAGGAGAAAGCGATCAGCAGAGTCCAGACTTCACTTGACCAAGCAGAGACGAATAAAGAAACCAGAAGAGTTGGCAGAGAAGGAGATCAACTCGAGCATCAAAAAGACAGTAAGCATATCTTGAGTCCTCATCCATTATAACATTTCTTGTGCTTTTGGAATTGTCTTCCCAAATCCGTTCCTGAAGCATTGGATCTAACGTAGGATTGCCTCTAACATCATTCTCTTAGCTTCTAACCAATATTTCTCGGATACTATCCCCACCAGCCATTAACAAACACCACAACCAGCCCTGAAGATCCTAGAACCAACCATATCCTTCAGTGACCTGCCATCGGTTATTAACCGGCATCAGTTCCTTTGATCAAAACCAGTAAAAACAGCCTTTTCCCTGTAGTTCCACGAAACAATTTAATTGGTACTCTACAGTATTTTGTGTTAATTCATATTAGCATGGGGAACTGACCACCTTCGAAAGGAAGTCTAATACTTCCTGGGCCCAAGGCAGTTCCCTCACCTATTATCTAACTCAAAATCTTGTGGTCTTGTATTCTTATTTGCAGGTAGTCCTTCCAAGACAAAAAGGAGTTCTTCACAATCAGC
The DNA here is from genome assembly GCA_019776745.2 of Taxus chinensis. NCBI lineage: Eukaryota > Viridiplantae > Streptophyta > Pinopsida > Cupressales > Taxaceae > Taxus > Taxus chinensis. The sequence goes on from CM034157.1 coordinate 219,363,033, forward strand.
CTGATCTTTCTCTACGGTACGCGCACACCATCCCGACATTCAACAGGTATTCCTCCTAACCCTAACCTTATCTGTTTCTATAAGAGAATGAAGCATTTCCGATAGAAGCAACTCTATTCCGGAATGAAATTCTGTGCGAAACAGTGATGAAATTTCCATACACCTTCGGTGGTTCATACACCATCTTGTCAATCTTGGTCAGGGAATAAGGAAGGACTGGAATCAGCCTATTGCATTCTTGAACCCTAAGGCCTTATGTCTGTATGAGGTGCCATATTCATTCATTGAGAAAGGATGTCCTTCAGTGATTATAAGTTTGAAGTTAAGTTCAAACATTTAGTGTCAAATACTAGGATTCATCTACTAGTCACACATGTTGAGGATTAAAATATTTTCTTTTAAACAAGGACCTCAATGAAAAAAGGGTTGATAACAGGGTAACCAAGGTCATGGAATATGAATTGATATTAAGGTGACCAAGTTGGTTAGGGTCGAAGGGATTATGTCAACAGCTTCTACGGGACAACATGCCAAGTCAAGTGATAAAGGAGAGGGTTGATTCATGGTGCTATCGGTGATCAAGAGAAATCAGTCGATGCCTCACCTTGATCCTTGTTGGACTCAAGATATACTCAATTTCCTTCAAATAGTCAAAGTCCTCAAGGGATGAGCAAGGCCAAAATAAGATATTCCAGGCTCCATTTTAGGCCCATTAATTGTTTGACTTATCTTGTTCAAGAAAGATGCTAGAATTGTTTCCTCCTAAGGTGCCCAAGGTAGATCAACATAGAGAATGTGCTACATGAATTTCATGTGGAGAAATAGGTGGCCATTTCGGCAACCAAGGGTGACAGCTCTTATAATTATGAAGGCAGGTTATTATTGGCCTAAATTTTTCATGATTGTTAAATGGATTAAGAAGTGTAAAAAGTGTTCCTTCTTCACAGGTAAAGAGATGTTAGCAAGCCCTTCCACTCCACTCCATTTCTGTAAATGAACCATTCATGCAATGGGTGTTGGATTTCATTGGGGTGAATTAATCCAAATTCTAGCTTGGTACCACAAGTGGATTCTCAAAGCCACATATTATTTCACCATGGTGGACGAGAGGTAGTTGCACTCAAGGAATCAAATGAGGCCAGCATACTAGATTTTTATGAAGGGATAGTGATAAGGTTCAGAGTTTTTGCCACCATTATATCAGATAATGCTTTGGCATTCCTGGTGCCACAATCATAGAGTGTCCATTCAAAAATGTGGATATACTTGAGCACCTCATCAAATTACTACCCCAAGGTAATGGGCAGGCCTGGGTTAGTCCACCAAAAGAATATTTTGAAGATTATAAGGAGAACTCTAGATGAGAACTAGAGAACTTGGCATGCCAAGTTGAAATCAGCCTTGCGGGCTAATAGGATTACTCCCAAGAAGTCAACAGGGAATTCCCTCACAGGTTAGTCTATGGAAGGGAGGAAAGGTTTCCTATATCCCTCGAATTACCCTTTATTGGAACTCATGAACCAAGCTAGAGCTAAGAGTTTGAACCCATGGATCTTAGATATGCAGAGCTCATGGATTTGGAGGAGATGAGGAACCAAGCCATGCACATCATGGAGAAGGATGCAAGCATTGATCAAGAGGTGCTTTGAAAGAAGGAAAAGGCTAGAAACTTCCAAACGGGAGACTTGGTCCTGAAATGGGATACAGACAGGGAGAAGTTGGAAGGACTCTAAGTTTGATGCTATATGAAAGTGGCCCTTATATGATTTTAGGTTGTAAAGAAAACAATGCTTTTCTAGCTATCAATTTTGGACAGAAGGACTGTAGATTCCAGTCAATGGAATCTATCTCAAGATTGTTATTGAGTGAAAGATCCTTCTTGTACATATTAGTTTAGGATTTTTAATTCCTTTCAATGCTTTAACACATTGCATTGTTTTTGTTTATGTTTCTTTTGTAATAAGTTATTTGTGCACTGCTCTCATATTCTATTTGGAATGTGTATGACCTTTTCTATTTGTACATAATTGTTCCCTTGTTGCTCTTGCACTTTCCAGTTTCAGGAAAAGTTTGGTGGTTAGTCCTTCAACTAGCGTTTCTTTTGAAATGAAAATATCCAGTAGTTCTCCTAGAGGTTGGAGGAAATACTTTTTCAAGTGGACGGCTAGTTCCAGCAATCATATGACTCCATGCCCATGGATCCCCTAAGGTCACTGACATGGATCAAGCAGGCATATCATCCGGCAAGTCACCAATTGTTGATCCATTTTCTTGACCCCCTATGAAATGGATTTACTGGTAACAGGTTGAAACATGGCAGTATGGAAGGTTGGCAAAATGCTTTCACAACATGCTAGGTATCAACATGTTTGGATAGGTCAATTTGTCCCAAGTTGAACGATTGGACGATTCTCCAAGTTGGTCGACTCATTGGTTGTACAGCTGCACGAATGGAGATAGTCGTCTAACCCCAATGAAGTAGTTGTCCAACCATCAGGTTGGACGACCTACTCATAATTGTACGGATATGGTTAAACGATTGTCTAACCCTAAATATGTCGGAAGAACTAGCAGGCCATGTAATTTGCTCAAAGGAGGATGGACTCAAAGAGGTCCAACTGAACACGGTTGATGACAACTCCAGGATGGATGAGTTACAAGCCAGATGAGGGTAGGTGAATGAATGACAACCCAACAACCATAATTAATGAGGCATGGTGCCCATGACTGCCCATGCAGGAAAAGTACCAAAATGAATGGTTTCCCATACCTCTTTAATGCATCCTACTGGTTGGTGACCCAAATTGCCTATATATTGTAAAATTCACCTCATTTTGGGGAGATTTATTTCAGAAAAGCAAAGGAACTCTGTCAAAATTGTTCTAGAGATATTGTGAGCTAAATTCCTCGAATTTGGGCTTATTGTAAAGGAGTTTGTATTGTGCTTATGATATAATGGATTGTGTATTTTTTTGAGCAATAAAATTCATGTTTTGTGGCCATTTTCTCCCTAGCTTGTATGAAATTGCATCTTTTACCTTCCATTATATTTATAAGTATATTGTGCATGTATCTATCTCTTTGCAGGGTTTGTAGTTTGTTGTGCCTTATGAATATAGGGAATTGAATATTGTCTTGGACTGTGGCATTTCTACTAGCCCTCTCCTTCCCGGTTTTCTCCCTATCTTTAACTCACTTGGATTGTCTCACCCTTTCTTGGTGCATCACCTTCACTTAGAGTAGTTTTATTTTATGCATCTTTCTATCCATGTCTCCTTGGAAAGCATTAGGATAGGATTAGTTTAGCTTGCCATTCTCTATACTTTGGAGAAGTTGGCACTAGGTTAGAGGAATAAGTATAACTTTCTCTATTTTAGGATTAATCCCTTTGATTTGCAAGGTCCCACTTGCTAAGATAAATCCCATGTTATGTAAGGTTACACCGGTTTCTTGTACACAAAATCACAAGTAATCATGTTTTACCTTTTGGTAAGGGTTCAAGTACATTTCAACTACATATCCTTGGGCTATACAAGGAAATCCTTATATAGGTAGTATACTTCTAACTGAGAGAGAAAATGCCATATATTTTACATCACTTGCCATTGTCTTCTCAATAGCCACTTTTTGAGCTACAAGGATAGATTTTCCAAACATAGAAAGGATACATGAAAGCAATTTTTATTGCCATTGGAAGCTAAATTTGTGATACAAGATAGGTTGGCGATTTAGGATGCAAAGATATTTTAGAATAGCTCCTTAGTTTTGTCATAACAAAGTTATGAGGTTAATTTCATCTTGTTTATCTTTTCCGCATGTCGTGCGAGTATTGCTTGGAAATAAAATTATAAAATTTTCAGCGTGATAGATAATTGGCCATTTGATTTAGCATGATAACATGGTACCATTAACTAAAGGTCACAACTTCTTAGGTACCTATTTTTCACATCCCCACTAGAATTTTTATAGATTTCAATTGCAAATCATGCTATACGAGTAGGTTTTATGGTTTCTATCCCTGTCTGTCGGCAAGATATTAGAAACATTAGTTTTTATTTCCTTCTTGTCATATTTGCACAGAAATCCACTAAAATTAGAGGAAGAAGTCACGAAAATGAGTTTTTATTTGGATGGGTTCCACACAGTAGAATAATCCACCTTAATATATTTCCATCTAGGTTTCCTCATGATGAATGACAAGCAATGAGGGGTGACTGTAAATTTGCACTATAAATAAATAGCTCTCCTAGCAATTTGGATAACTTGCATACACATTCTGGCCCTAAGTTATTCATTGAAGAATTGTGTGCACAAAATCACTTGGCACATTCCCTTGGTCACAGTTTACCTGTGCGCCCCTTTCCTTTTCTCCTTCCACTTCTCCCTTGCGCCCACCTTCCACATGCATTCACCTTCTTCCTAGTCAGCTTCTTCCCATCCCATGCACCTCACACTTACTACTAAGTCCTTGGCCCTTCACGTGCCATGCCTATTACTTTATAATAGTTGTGCCTTAACCATATGTTCTCTACTCACCAGTTTTCTTCATTCCCCATGCGCATCACGTGTGCACCTCCCTCTGTGCCTTCCTCTTGTTTTCTCTGTGTGCCCTTCCCTCATGCCCTTATGTGCCACATCATCTTTTGATATGCTTAAGTGTGTCGTGCGCAACTAGTCAAAGTGTGCTAATAGGGCGCCAAATCCTTGCAACAAATCAATGATTGACATGTGGCAGAAATGACAAATAGTTTTACATTTGGCCATCATTTCAGCCAATCTGCATGCGCCGATGACTCTGACATCTTCTGAAAGCCATATCTTCTGCTATAGAGCTCAGATCGGCATGTGCCTAGACTTGTCAGAGAGCTGCTGACATCAACTACAGTGCCAAAAATTCAAAATTCAAATTCTAGCGGATCTGGTAGAAGAGAAATGGGAAAACATCTCTCTAAACATTGATGAGTAGATCTGATTGCTCCAACCACCCAATTTGGTATGATTTGCCCTCCTTTGTCTTCAACATGTCAAACAGGCATGGGAAGCATATTTCATAGATTTCCAAGTGGATTTGTAGACATTGAATGCTTCTTGTTGGTGGTTGTGTTTCAAATTCAGGTTTTCCCTCCTTTTCCCTTCTTCCTCCATGGATTCATCTATAAATGTAAGAGCAAGGCTCATTTGTTATGTTGGACACTCTGGATCCTTACGCATTTTGCTAAGGACTCCATATTTTCTGTATTTTGAGTTGCAGACCTCTATGTTTGGCTCTTGCATGTGGATATCAGCCTCCTTCATCATTGTAACAGCTCTGTGCATTTCTGGAAGTAATAGAAGCATCATTTTGTGACTATTCTCTATCCTAACGTGTTTGCATTCCTTCTTCTTGCCTTTTCTTTTGTGTTGTGTGTTGGTTGTGCTACTTCAGGTCCCCTGCAGTTCCATATTTAGTTGTGTTCCATGAGAATGATCTGGTGAATGCGTATTTCATTGTGCTACTTGTGCCTAGCCTCCTTTCATGCATTCCCTATCATTCTCACTCAGAACAGATAGTGTTCATCCCTCTTTTCTGGTGCTATCACCTTTTAGTGTAGTTTACTTCATGTTATCCTTCTTTCCCTGGTCCCTTGGCATTCTTAGCTTAGTTTCCCCTTTCAGCACTAGGAGTAGCAGTAGCAGTAGAAATAGATAGAGGAACTGGCCTTCTCCAGAGATCTGTCCCAAGCTCGCAAGGTCCCACAACTTGGGGATGGTTCCATTGTGGTCTCAAACACCTCGGCCCTTCTGAGATCTAAGATGCGGGTGCATGTTTGAGCAACCAACAGTTTTTGGCATGCTCGGTGGGACCAACATTGAAATCTCAAATTTCATATCTCTAAGTTCTGGTGTGTGAACTTAGTGTTTCAGCCTTTGGAGGCTCATTTCAAACACATCTGGTGACTCCCAATATTTTAAGATCTCTGTTTCAGCAGTCCTGAGTGCCTTTCATGAGAAGAGTGCACACAAGAAGAAGTGCAGCAGCTGAAGATTCTTTTGAATACCTCCAGCTATCCCCAAGAAGAGTTCATTCCAGAAATCCTGCGTGTGCATCTCTATCTCTAGCACGCTGCACCCATTCAACTCCTCCTCAAAACACACAACCTATGCACCCTGCAATGGTGCATCAGCAACCCCCTCCATTAAGAAACTTTGCAAACTTTGCTGGAGGGAGTCCCTTACTCCTGGCCGTGCAGCATGATATGCCAAATGGTGCACTCAAGAGTATTCCTTACTTTACTGGTGAGAATCAAGTCACCCCTCAGGAGCATATCCAGGATGTAGCAAATGTGTGTTCACTCTATCTGATCACACATGATGATATAGCAGTCAGATTGCTTGCAGCCTCTTTCAAAGGTAAAGCACTTCAATGGTACCGAGGCTTGAGACTTGGATCTATCACCACTTGGGATGAGCTGGGAACAACTCTTTGTAATTACTTTGAAGATAAGTCAGATCACCTATCATTGGTGGAGCAACTGACAACAACAAGGAGGGCACCCAATGAGCAGATGACTGATTTCAACATCAGATTTCAGAAGACTTGGGACAGAATTCCTCTTGTGGTAAGACCTACAGCCCAACATGCTTTCCTTTATTATCTGAAGGTGCTCAACAGTGATATTTCAGTTATGATCCAATCTATGGGAGGTAGGACTTTACCAGCTGCTTATAGCATTGCAGTAAGGGCAGAAAATAGTCTCATTCAGGTGGGAAAGTTGGCTCCTAGACCACCCATGCCCTGGTTCCTAGAGATGTCACAGTGCCCCAACCTTCTGTGGCCTCTATTCCTATCCCTGAGCAAAGCATGCAACTAGTTTCCTCAACATCCTATTCTCCATCACAGCAAAAGGAAGATGAAGAATTGAAGGCCTTGATCAGAAATTTATCAAACAAGGTCATATCATTAGAAAAGTAGCAGGTGCAAGCCTATAGAGGAAATTCCAATCAGGTGCATGGCCAAGGCAATCAGCCTTGGTGGAATCAATATGGAAATCAAAGATACATGCCCAATCAATAGAATGATAGATGGCAGCCTAATGCACATCTTCCCTTGCAAGTTGTTCCTCCCTCGACTTCTCTCCCAGCACCCAGTGTGAGTCGAGCGCTTGTTCTTGTTTAGAACAACTTGGCACAAGAGTCAGAATGGTGCTTCCCTTGCAACATGCCTCATAGTCAATATCATTGTGCTAATGCATGTGCGCCCAAGCCTTCATGATCTAGAATGCTTCATCCTGTGAGCCCTCAACAAGTGCCCATGAAGCAGATAATCCAGATAGACCAGAAGTTCCTCCAGAGTCCAATTTGATGTTCTTTGGTGGAGGACTTCTGCACAATCAACCAAGCTACAGAAGATACAAACAGACCACGTGCCCAAGTTGTGGACAACACAAGATATAAGAAAAGAATGTTAGATTCAGGTGCATAGGTTATAACCCCAGAAACGCAAGCAGATCCTCAGAAGAAGAAAGAATCAAACAAGGCATCATGCAGTAAAAGTGCTCAAATCCCTATGCTCCTTCTAAAGTTTAGGAGGCCCCTCGTAAAGCTCATCTGAAAAACAGCACGTGCCCCTCATTTGGTAGGCCAAGCCTCTACCCCAGCTAAAATTCAGGCTTCCACACCTGAACAGTCAAGAAGGGATGTTGTTCCCCAAATGCACAAGATGGGGGGGCTTCCATTCAGCATTGTTGACCAGATGAAGAGAACAAACATAAATGTCACAATGTGGGATGCCCTGACCATTCCATCTCAGCGGGATCTGTTGCATGAAGCTCTGGCGCAACTCCCGCGCGCTGACCCAGTTATGCAGAAGCCACATGCTTCTGTCAAAATCTTCCAAGAAGAGGAGAAACAAGTAAGTAAAGTTGTTAAAACCCCACCCTTCTATATGTCCTTGATTATAGGTAAACACCTAGTGCATAACTGCATGATTGACTCAGGTGCTAGTACTTCTGTTATGCCTAAGAAGATAGTTGATGTCTTAGGTCTGAAATATAGCCCTTTGTCTAAAGGAGTCCTACAACTTGATGGCTCAATTGTAACCACCTTAGGAGTCATCAAGGATCTTGAGTTAACCCTCCATGCATGTCCAAGCCTAACAATTACTCAAGATGTGTCAATTATTGACCTACCTCCTTTGTTTTCCCTATGTCTATCAAGAGAATTTACTGCTAAAGTGGGTGGTTACTTGTCTTCTGATTGGTCTCATATGTTACTCAAGACAAGGTATGGTACCCAGTTTACCATACAAGCTGAGCCTATATTTTCCTATCATGTAGAGTCATATGTCCCATCCCCTCTCCAAGCCAATTGTCTTATCCAAGAAGAACAAGTTTCAGTTCCTGAAGAGCAGTCTCTTCCACCCTCTGTTCCAGACCTAGTGCTTGATGAATGGGTGGAAAGGCATCACAAATTTGATCCCTATGCTAAAGAACTGGAAGCCTATGAAACTGGGCTTGGTACTTATTGCATTCTAGAAGAAGACGTTATGCTTCCGTGTGCGCTCATGAAAGACAAAGTTCAAACTGGTCTATGGAAGTTGTACTTTGATGGATCCAGAAGTAGAAATGGTGTGGGAGCAGGAGTGGTTCTCATTTCCCCTAAGGATGAGAAATTATTCTTGGTGCATAGGATGTAGCTCACATGTTCTAACAATGTGGCAGAGTATGTGGCGCTGGTGCATGGCTTGCTCATTGCTGAAAAGAAGAAAATTAAAGCACTGCAGATCTTTGGGGACACAGAATTGATCATCCACCAGGTCACCAACAAATTCCAGACAAAGAATAAGCTTCTTAAAGCTTATAAATATAGAGTTTGGGACCTACTTGAGAGCTTTGATGCCCTTAATCTACAGGTAGTCCCATGCGCAGAATGAACAAAGAAGCTGACCAAATGGCCGCGCTCGGTTCACAGTTTTCTCCTGCTGAGGACTTTGTCAAAGGAAACACTCAGCACATTAAGATGGTAATCAGACCATCCATTCCAGACAATAACACCAGCTGGAAAGTGTTTGACAGTGATGTGCAGATCATCCAGTTTATCCAGAATGAAGCTGAATTTTCATCAAGTATGCAAGCTGACTTGCATGACAGCTATGGTGACCAAGTAATACAGCTGAAGACAAATATGTTTCCTAAAGGGATGGTCACCTTAGAGAAAATTTTCAGCCCCTATGATGAGTTAAAGGGTGAAGAAAGATACATGCACCCTATGCAGGAGGACTGCTCCTCCATCACTATTGCATGTGCAAAAGAGCTGATGCATAACAAGACTTGTGCGCATCAAGAAAAACAGGCCTTCATATCTCTCTGTCAAAAATACAGTGATATTTTCTCATGGGAGTATGAAGACCTCAAAGGTTTTGATCCAAGTGTTTCTCAACACTCCATTGACCTTGATCCTGGTATAAAGCCCGTCAGACAGAAGCAACGGCCAGTCAATCCAAAAATAGAGCCCCTCATGAGAAAGGAATTATCCAAACTCATTAAGGAAAAAATTATTTTTCCTATCAAATATTCCACTTAGGTCATGAATCTTGTTCCAATGCACAAGAAAAATGGTGAAATCAGACTCTGTGTTGATTTCAGAGATTTGAATAAGGCATCTCTAAAGGATCATTATCCTTTGCCTTCAATGGAGCAGATTCTACAGACCGTAGCTGGCATGCAGACATTCTCCATGCTAGATGGGTATTCAGGTTTCAACCAGATCCTGGTCAAGGAAGAGGATCAATTCAAAACAACATTTACAACCAAGTGGGGAACATATGCATATCAGAAAATTCCCTTTGGTCTGTCAAATGTGGGTGCAACATTTCAGCGTGCCATGGATATTGCCTTCAAAGGTTACATCAATGAGTTCATCTTGGTTTACCTTGATGATATAACTGTCTTCTCAAAGTAGAGTGTGGATCACATGGTGCACCTGGAAAAGGTCTTTGAGAGATGCAGAGAATTTGGGGTATCTCTTAACCCCAAGAAGTGTAATTTTGTGGTGGCACAGGGCAAGCTCTTGGGCCATGTGGTTTCAAAGGATGGCATCGTGATTGATCCTGAGCGTGTTTCAGCCATCCTAGCCCTTTCCCTACCAGTGCACAAAAAGGCCCTACAGTCCTTCCTTGGCAAGATTAATTTTGTTAGGCATTTTATCCCTAACTTTGCAGGACTAGTTTGGCCCATCACCCTTATGCTCAAGAAGGACATAGCCTTCAGATGGACAACAGAAGGAAGAGAAAGCTTCAACAAGATCAAGAAAGAGATTGCTTGTGTGCCAACACTCATCAATCCAGATTATTCAAAGGATTTCATCCTTTATGCTTATGGCACTGATGCAAGCATTGTTGTTGTCCTAACACAAGAAAATGAACAAGGACTGGAACAACCAGTGGCCTTCTTCAGCCAGATGATGAAGGATTATGAATTGAAATACAGTCACATGGAGAAGCAAGTCTTTGCCATCATGTGCGCACTCAAGAAATTCAAAAGTATGCTCACCACAAATCATATCAAGGTGTTAGTCTCCCACTCTTCTGTCAGAGACTTCATCATGGGAGCAGAAATCAGTGAGAAGAGAGCACGATGGGTGACCAAAATCATGGAATATGATGTGACTATTAAGGCCACAAAGCTGGTAAGAGGTAGTGCACTCTGCAAGTAGATTGCTGAGGATGCGTAGAGTGAACCTGAGGCTTCATTATTTCTGGATGAAGACCTTCCATGTGTAGAACTTGAATAGAATATAGACCCTGGCACATGACTGGATGAAGGACATGATCACATTCCTTTCTGAGGGTGCATACCCTCCCGGTTTAAATAAAGCAAAGAGAAGACATCTGAGGTTACAATCTGTCCCTTATGTGTTGATTGATGGACTTCTCTTCAAAAGGAATCTTGATGGCATGTTGTTAAGATGTATCAATGTGCGTGCAGACTGAAAAAGTGTTAGCAGAATTTCATGATGGATTCTCTGGTGGACACTTCTCTGCCAAGACTACAACAATGAAGATCATAATGGCAGGTATCTTTTGGCCTACCCTGTTTGCAGATGCACATAGGTGGGTCACAAAATGCAAGGAATGCACTTTCTTTGTAGGAAAGAAAATATTGGCAGTGCTTCCCCTCTGACCAATCCAAGTGGATCAGCCCTTTGCACAATGGGGTCTCAACTTCATAGGCATGATCAATCCACCTTCAAGCACTGGACATAAATGGGTGCTGACAGCTACAGATTACTTCACCAGATGGACAGAAGTTGTCGTGCTTAAGGAATCAACTGAGGTAGTCATCCTTGACTTTCTCGAGGGTTTAGTCACAAGGTTTGGCATTCCTCAAACCATTATCTCTGATAATGCAAAGGCCTTCCTTGGTGCTAAAATCACTGATTGGGCTCTAAGTCTGGGCATTTACCTAAAAAACCTCTTCCAACTATTACCCTCAGGGAAATGGTCTGGTAGAATCAACAAACAAGAACCTGATCAGAATCATGAAGTGCACAATGAACATCAGCCAAAGACAGTGGCATATGAAGGTCTTGCACGTGCTCTGGGTAGATAGAATCACAGTAAAAAAGGCAATAGGAACTTCACCTTACAAGCTTGTCTATGGTAAGGAGGCTTGCCCTTCCTTTGACACTAGAACTAAATTCATTAGCACTTGCCCAACAACTAGAATTTGAAGGCATGGACTAGAGAGAAATCAGAATGGCAGAGCTGGTTCATCTTGAAGAACTCAAAACTCTACCATGATCAAGCTAGAACAACATCAACAAGCAACAAAGAAATGGTTTGACAGAAAGGCTAGGCCTCAAGCTTTCAAAATTGGGGACTTGGTTCTAAAATGGGATGCTGACAGAGCTAAACCAGGGCACCATTCAAAGTTTGATGCACTTTGGAGTGGCCCATACATCATCAAGTTCATGCAAGAAGCCTAACTCTTTTGAGTTAACTCATCTGGATGGAAGTGCACTACAAATCCCAGTAAATGGGATCTATCTCAAACCCTTCCATTAGGTTTGTTGCATCATGTTGTATATATTAGAGTAGTTTCAATTCCTCCAAGTGTGCTCTGTGCACATTGTTTGTTTGTACATAGTTCTTTCCTCTCGTGTGCTTCCTGTGCACACTCTTTTGTTACTTCCAGAGTGCAGAGCTTCTCTCAGCAGTTGTGAGATTCAGAACAGAGTGCAGAAATGATTCTCAAGTGATCACAGGGGCATTTTCATGATTGAACAAGTAGACTCCATGCCCAATGGATGCTTCAGGCTACTGATCTCTTTCATCTAGCAGGTAGATGGCCCCGAAAGTCACCAAAACTGTTATCCAAATAGCTCTCCTAGCAATTTGGATAACTTGCATACACATTCTGGCCCTAAGTTATTCATTGAAGAATTGTGCATGCTCAAAATCACTTGGCACATTCCCTTGGTCACAGTTTACCTATGCGCCCCTTTCCTTTTCTCCTTCCACTTCTCCCTTATGCCCACCTTCATGCATTCACCTTCTTCCTAGTCAGCTTCTTCCCATCTCGCATGCCTCACACTTACTACTAAGTCCTTGGCCCTTCATGTGCCATGCCCATTACTTTGTAATAGTTGTGCCTTAACCATATGTTCTCTGCTCACCAATTTTCCTCATCTCCCTGCACGCATCACGCGTGCCCCTCTAGCCTTCCTCTATTTTCTCCATGTGCCCTTCCCTCATGCCCTTCTGTGCCAGATCATCTTTTGATATGCTTAAGTGTGTCGCATGTAACCAGTCAAAACACACCAACAGGGCACCAAATCCTTGCAACAAATCAATGATTGACATGTGGCAGAAATGAAAAATAGTTGTACAATTGGCCATCATTTCAGCCAATCTGCATGTGCCATGTGTTTTACATGTGCCGATGACTCTGACATCTTCTGACAGCCATATCTTCTGCTACAGAGCTCAGATCGGCATGCCTAGACTTGTCAGAGAGCTGCTGACATCAGCTACAGTGCTAGAAATTCAAAATTCAAATTCTGGTGGATCTGGTAGGTGAGAAATGGGAAAATGTCTCTCTGAACATTGATGAGTAGATCTGATTGCTCCAACCACCCAATTTGGTATGATCCACCCTCCTTTGTCTTCAACACATCAAACAGGCATGGGGAAGCATATTTCATAGATTTCCAAGTGGATTTGTAGATATTGAATTCTTCTTGTTGGTGGTTGTGTTTCAAATTTGGGTTTTCCCTCCTTTTCCCTTCTTCCTCCATGGATTCATCTATAAATGTAAGAGCAAGGCTCATTTGTTATGTTGGACACTCTGGATCCTTACGCATTTTGCTAAGGACTCCATATTTTCTGTATTTTGAGTTGCAGACCTCTATGTTTGGCTCTTGCATGTGGATATCGGCCTCCTTCATCATTGTAACAGCTCTGTGCATTTTTGGAAGTAATAGAAGCATCATTTTGTGACTATTCTCTTTCCTAACGTGTTTGCATTCCTTCTTGCCTTTTATTTTGTGTTGTGTGCTGGTTGTGCTACTTCAGGTCCCCTGCAGTTCCATATTTAGTTGTGTTCCATGAGAATGATCTGGTGAATGTGTATTTCACTGTGCTACTCATGCCTAGCCTCCTTTCATGCATTCCCTGTCATTCTCACTCATAACAGATAGTGTTCATCCCTCTTTTCTGGTGCTATCACCTTTTAGTGTAGTTTCCTTCATGTTATCCTTCTTTCCCTGGTCCCTTGGCATTCTTAGCTTAGTTTCCCCTTTCAGCACTAGGAGTAGCAGTAGCAGTAGAAATAGATAGAGGAACTGGCCTTCTCTGGAGATCTGTCCCAAGCTCGCAAGGTCCCACAACTTGGGGATGGTTCCATTGTGGTCTCAAACACCTCGGCCCTTGTTGTGACACTTGGCGATCATCCGTGCAGTGAGAGGAAAGGCTCCAACTAGCTCCTGGGGGGTTAAACTGGCAATCCATGAGGTCACGTTGGTGTCTTAGGGGCCAAAAAGGGCTGGGAACATTTTGGTGTCCCCTTTGTCCCTTTTCCAAAGGGATGAAAGGGACATGAAATATTGACAGGCTCCTGGTGCTGACACGTGTCCTCTTCAAAAATTGGCTAAGTATCGAACTCTTACCTTGAGCCAACTTGCAACGGCGATAACTCGAGCTTCTGGATGAGTTCAGAGGTGAAATTTTATATGAATTTGATTGGAAAACACCCAATGAGTTGAATGGTGATGGTTTAGAGCTTCAATTATGACTAAATCACCTCAAAATGACCCCTTTTTCTCAGGACTTGCCAATTGTGTGCCAGAAGAATGAGTTGCCTAGGGAGGTGCATGATGTTTCACGATGTCTCATTTTTTCCACCATTTAGGGCATAAAAAATACCTTCCATAGGTAATTTTTTAGCCTCTTTAATATTCATGAAGCTCCCAGAATATTTTCTTGAAGTTCAGGCACTCCTTTGCGGTGTATGCTCCTTTAGGCCTGAAAACCCACTTTAATTGAATTGGCTCCAAAACCTCCAAATATTTCCAAAATCTCCCAAAAATATTTTTTCATGATGTTCTTGGAACTTGAATGCATCTCCATGTTGAATTTTTCTCCTATTTCCACTCCAGGGGGATGCACTAGTCTTGGGAAGGCTAGTGGTAGCCCTTCCCAAAACTGCTCAAAATTTGGCATTCTTCAAAAGATCCTAAAATCACCTAGGGGGACTGAATTTTCTTTCCTAAATCACCAAGGGGGATTGGGTGGACATCCAATTGAGGACCATTACACAACTGAGTAAGGCTTGGTGTTAAGGATGGGTACTAGACCTAAGGGTGTCTTGGAAAGGTAAAATTTGAAAATTTTAACACAGGGGTATCATTGTCATGCTTGGAAATTGGAAATTTTCTTGTTGCACATTTGCATGACAACAGTTGGCTCTAGCTTGGGGACATGTTGTGGATCGAGCACAGTGAGGACATAACATGAGAATCCATAGAATCTCAATTTTACTTCATGGACTAGCACCTTATCCGTTGGGTTTTATGGAGTCACTAGAAAGATAGGCTACACAACTTTCTTTATTGAACACACACACAAACACAAACATGCAAACATGACAAGGGAAACAAAAAATGGAAAGGAAACACACAATAAAAATAAGGGAAACAACCTAAATCACCTATGTACATGTGGGGGATGACCCACTTTCACTGAAGTGCAAATTTGAATTGAGTGCTTACCCATAAATGGGTGTCACTGAATGTCATTCTTCTGCAAATCCATTGACAGGTTCACTGAAGTATGAACCTCTTCTCAGCTTCTTGAGAAATCTATCTTGATTGCTAGTGCTGATGTACATTCCACCACCTTCATTACTTTGACACCTTTCTTTGGCTTCTCCTTGTATTTGGTTCTTTTCATTTGCTAATTTTTTGTCGCTGTCATGAAGACATACCTTGATTGTTCTTGACTTGCAATTTTAATTTTTACCCACAAGACATTTTTTATTCATTATGCATCTGTTTTACGGCCACTGCTTTCATGGGTTGATTCTTGAAATATATCTCATGAATTTTAGCATCATATCCCTCCTCTTGATTTTCTCTACTTTTTAATTGTTCCATGAAGTGACCTTTCTCATGCTCCAAATATTTTTTCATGCACTTCCCTATACAATGTGTTACTTTCATTGCATTACCCTCTTGGAAAGAGAATGAGTTCAAAATTGGGTCTCTAACCTGAAAATTGTCATCTTCCTTCCTTTTCCATTTTGGGCTTCATCCTCCATCTTTGTGCTGAGGGTATCGATCTCTTGATCAGGGCAAGCAATGAAAGGTTGAAATCTATTGAGAAGGTTTCCATTTTGAGTAAAATCAACTTTAAGATCAAGAAACAATTTGTTTCTCCATTTTTCATTGAGAATGTTTCCATCCTCATGAAAAGGAAATGAGCACAACACTGGAGCTAAAATTTAATCATCTTCATCTTCCCATTCTTGATCACCAAAAATTGAGAGGTCCATTTCCATAGTGAAATCATCATTTTCTTGGGTATGCTCCATTTCAAGTTTGAGAGGTGAAGGTACGCTTTCATTCTTGCATTCCCCGTCATCTTCTTCCAATGAGAAAGAGAAGCCTTCAAGTTCATTGGAACATTCATCACATGAAGACTCTTGTTGATCCTCAGGAGAATCATTGAAAACATTGAAGTTTTCTATTAAAAGGTGTTGAGCATCATTCCTTCTTCTTGGTCTACATCTTCATCACTTCAATATTTATTTGTTGCAAGTCAAGGTTCTCATTACTAACCTCGGCACCCACTACAGTAAATTCATCTACACCTTCATCCCATGAAAATTACACCCTTTCAAACTCGTTCTTAATCAACTCTTCATTGTGTTCTTTGAATGGCTCTATGATGCTTGGACATTCCTCCACCAACAAGGGAAGCTCAAGATCCTCCTTGAAGGTCATGAAGAAGTTTCTAGGTTTGGAATTGTGGCATGGTATGTCTGTCATTGGGTCATTTGGCCATTGAACAATATACTTCATTTTTCTGATGGGAAGTAGCTTCTTTGTTTTACCATTGACCGGGATGGTGGCATGTGACCAATTCAACTACATATCTCCTCCAACATCTCGGCAGAAGCTTCGGCCCAACAACATGCCATATGAGGCAGGCATGTCTACTACAAGGATTCTCATTGTGATTTTCTTGTCAGGGAAGTCCGCCAATGCTACCTCAGCATCTTTGACTTGTCTGACGAGAGGAACTCATTTCATCTCCATGGAGATACATTTACCAGAGGTAGAGGAAAGGGAGAGACCAAGAGCTTTAGCAACTTTTACGGGCATGACATTGTCTGAGGCACCAGAGTCAATGATGCAATTGTTTAGCTTGTACCCATTGACTAACAAGGAAATGTAGAATGGATCAACCTTCTTAGATGTAGAGGGTGTGGAAGTGAGGAAATTCAGAGATGGAGTGGATTGGGATGCACGTGGTGGTTCTTTGGTGGAGGCATATTTAGAAACAGGGCTACTACCTTTGACATGTTGAATGAGTCTCTCCAATTGTTTAGGATGAGTTCTTAAGTATTCAAATGCAGACATTTGGATCTTGGACTTTTTGAAATGGTCAATGATATCTAAGGATGAAGAGGTGGTGGGAAAATCATGGGTTATGGCAGCATTAACACAAATGTTTTTAGAAACTGATTTTCCAAGAGAAGCAGAAGAGGACTTACTTGAAGAGGCAGAAGGATTCTTGGTCAGGGTGGCTTCATGCTTCTTCTCAGTTGTCCTTGTTGAAGCAGGATTTGATGATCCTCCTTTCATTGTTATTTTTCTCAGAGTCACCATTGGAGGATTCAATTTCTTAGTTTGGGTAGTGGAAGAGGAGCCTTTTTTCTCCTTTTGGGATTGGGTGAATACTGCATATGAGTAACTATCAGTGGGTTATTCATCATCAAGCATACATTCAAAAAACCTGATCCTAGGATATTAATTTTCTCCTTCCTCTTCATATTAAAAAATTTCCTCTTCTTCATCCTCATAGCTCTCGTACATTGCAATGACTGACTGGGCTTCCAAGGTGAGCCTTTGAGGTGCTCCTGTGATCTGAGAGAGTTGCTTCTTCATGGAAAACATATCATTAGCCATTTTTTGAATCACGGGATCAGTGGGTATTGAACTCAAACTTTGACCTTTCTATTTACCATGGGGATTCTTTACCTTACCAGACAAGATTAGATCGTCATCTATTTCAATAGCATAATCTTGTGCTTCTTTCAAATCTCTAGGTTGAGATCTTCTCAGGAAGAACCCAACTTCTGGTTGCATAGCACTGATAAAGAATCTTTTCAGATTATTATCAGAAGGCATGACATCTTCAGGAATCCTTCTGATTTTCCAGTTATACCTGGATATGAAGTCTCTCATAGATTATGTAGATTCCTTCTTCATTTGTAGTGGTTGAACTAAGAGATCCTGACAGTGTTTTATAGTTTTATATTTGGCTTCAAATTTGGTTCTTATATCATTCCAACAAGTGATAGACCTTGCTGGTAAGAAATAGAACCATTCAAATTCCTTTTCTTGCAAATATTCCATGAACAATCTAACAGATACATCTTCGTGTTCGACACCCAACACACCACATCTGGTGATGAAAGCTGTTACGTGCTCTTCAGGAAGTTGTGTGTTGTCACCTTTGAATTTTGGAAGGTTCTTGCGGGAACACATCAGAAGATCATGAAGAGGAGGTGCAAGAGCAAGTGGACCTGTATTCCTTCCCCATGGAACAATGGGTTGGGGTCTTTCTCTTTCTTCATCTGCCATGGTATTTTTCACTTCAGCTACTTCTTTTTCAACTCTTGAAAAGTGCAGATTTCTCAGTTAGGATTGCAAAGAGGCTTTTGATCATCCAAGTACTTCTTCCTTTTTTTTTTTTTTTTTTTGTATTTTTTTGAATATATTTTTTTTTTTGGGCAGAGATTCCTTTTTGGGTGCACTTGGGAAAATCTCTCCCCAGCAGAGTCACCAAAAACTATTGGTGAGAAAAATTTTTCGAGTGGAAAAATGAGGTGTCTCCACCAATGTTCACAGGGCTACGCCCCTCTGCATTGAATGGTACAACTCCCATTATTGAATGTAACTAATCCTAATCCTATCTAAATGTTGTGGGTGGCCAAATTGGCCAGGGATCACACAGGGACACTCCACTGAACCTGTGGCAAAGTGCTTGTATGGGGGTACAAGGGAGGAAATTACAACATTGAGGAGAAAAGGGGGGAAATTAGTCAAGGAAGATTACTGTCGTGAGTAGATTGCAGAGCTTCACACCCAGTAACCGGAGTAGTTCAACATCCAATATAGAAGAAAGAAACAATGAAGCTTTTAGTGAGACAAACAAAACCCACATAAACACAAAGTTCTCTGAGGCTCATTCATTGAAGATTCAAATCTCTCTTTGATCACCATGCTTACAAAGTGCATACAAGAGGGAAATAGAGAAAAACAAGAAAGGGAAAATAGAAGAAGTGTAGCCTTTATTTCATGTGAAGTGATGAATACAAAGTCCAACTACTATACAATTCACAATCGCTACAGAGTATAAGTTCTTCAAAAATTCAGAATCCTTTGGAATGGAGAAGCCATCCCAATTTATAACACTTTCAATTTGACCCCTCACCTCCCTCACATGACTCTTCATTTCCATATTCCACTTGTGACTTTTCATTTTCCATGAATTAAGTATTTCTCTTATAATTTTGAGAAAATACTTTTACAATTTTAAAATAGGTCACTTAAGTGAATAGGATGAAATACAATGATGAGGCCCAACGAAGAATTAGAAAGGAGAGAGACATAAGAGGGAGGAGGAAGAAGAGAGAGAAAGAGATGCCTTGAAGAACACTCTGTATCTGATGAAGATCCATTGTTCCTGATCTATGGAATGCTCCAATGTGATGAAACTCTGAATCTCTGAACTCTTTGCACCCTAAGAAACTCCTTTGGATGGTTCACAGACACCTTGGGTTAAGTGTTTAAGAACATTGTTGAATGATTTTGTTGATGACCATGAACACAACTCATGAAGATCCCTTCTGAGGAGATAAGAGCTCAAAAACTGACCCTGTCAGGCTGAATGGAATGTTCACCGATGATCGCAACCTCTACCTTGCACATGATGATCCTGCAACTCGAGCCATGAAGTAAGTGATGAAAGACACTATAGGGTTCCCTGAGATGAATTCCAAATGGCCTATGAGAGATACTTATGTCAATCCCAGATGATGATGCTGACCCAAATGATCATCCCTTTGTGTCCCATTTTGCCAAAATTTCCCTTTGAGTGTGACTTACCATTAATAGCAAGTTCCCAGATGGGAGACTTACTATTTTTGGTAAGAGGTGATTTTTGCCTCTTCTTGACCATCCTGATGTGATGAACTTCTTCATTCACTCCTGTGCACACTGCCTTCACCTCGACCACTTCTAGGGGTGACTTACTATTTTTAGTAAGCACCCATATAGGGAACTTACTATTTTTAGTAAGTGTTCATTTTCATTGTTTTCTGCTCTGGACAATCATTCTGACTTCCTGATGATCTTCAGTGCACACTGCCTTTGCCATAGCCACTTTTGATGATGACTTTCCAAACATAGCAAGCATGTATAGGAAAGCTTACTATTTTTGGAAAGTGGATTTCTGGTGCTTGGTTTGTGATGGAACACATATTTTTGGACTCATCTCATCATAGTGATCTTATCCTCCAAATTTCACTTGATTTTTCCCACCAGAAAGCTTGAAATAAAATTTAAAATTTTCACCTAGCAGTGGCTTCGGGCACGGAGCTGTCATGGCAAGCCATTAATGGAGCTCAAAATTTGCAGGTCTAGTTTTTACCTCCGATCGTGATGAAATTAACTCCATTACGATAGGTTTTTTGGTTAGAGTCCGTGTGCAAGTTTTTAGCTCGATTCAACAGTCAGATTGGTGGGAAATCTGAGGAATGAGAGCTAGGGCACCAAAATGAGTTTTTGTTGTAAAAAATGATCTGGAGCATCATTTGAACCTCCATCTATTGCATCATGATGGCCTTTGAAAATGAGGAGGTCTACAAAAAATTTCATCTTAATCCGTTGAACGGTTCGAAAGATATGAATGAATCTTTGTCTGGTGACTTCAGGGTTTTCTTGAAAAAAAACTTTGTTTTTGCACCATTTTGATCCGTTATTTTTGAAAAATTTTTTTGCTTTTATTTTTGAAATGTTTTGTTTAGCAATGTATTTTCACTATGAGAAGGACTTGGGAGCTGGTTGAGTTTAACAATGGAGGTTGGGAAATTTAATTTTTTTTCCAGAGTTCCGGCATAGGGTGTGGAGATGTGGGGGGATGAAACAACATGAAAAATGGCTAAGTCTAGATTTGTATTCATCCAAAAATGCAAGCATAGGGGTTGGGTGAATTTTTGTGTCCCATTTTTCCTCTTTACTAAAGGGATGAAAGGGACATCAATTTCCACTTTGCGTCTTCTTGTGACACTTGGCGATCATCCGTGCAGTGAGAGGAAAGGCTCCAATTAGCTCCCGGGGGCTAAACTTGCAATCCATGAGGTCATGTTGGTGTCTTGGGGACAAAAAGGGATGGTTGGTAATTTTTTGTCCCCTTTTTCCCTTTTCCAAAGGGATGAAAGGGACATGAAATCCTGCTAGGCTCCTGGTGCTGACATGTGTCCTCTTCGAAAATTGGCTAAGTATCGAACTCTTACCTTGAGCCAACTTGCGACGGTGATAACTCGAGCTTCTAGATGAGTTCAGAGGTGAAATTTTATATGAATTTGATTGTAAAACACAAAATTAGTTTAATGGTGATGGTTTGAAGCTTCAATTATGATTTAATAACCTCCAAATGACCCCCTTTTTCTTGGGACCATCTGTTGCGCGCCAGAAGAATGAGTTTCCTAGGGAGGTGCATGATGTTTCACGATGTCTCATTTTTTCCACCATTTAGGGCATGGATAATAACTTCCATAGGTACTTTTTTCGGCTCTTGAATCTTCAAAAATATCCTAGAATAGTTTCTTGAATTTCAAGGCACTCCTTCGTGGTGTATGCTCCTTTAGGCCCGAAAACCCACTTTTGTTGAATGGCTCCAAAACCTCAATCTTTCCAAAATATTCCAAAAAATTTTTCTAGATGTTCTTAGAACTTGAATTCATCTCCATGTATAATTTTTATCCTTCGTTCCACTCCAGGGGGTGCACTAGTCCTGGAAAGGCCAGTGGTAGCCCTTCCCAAAACTACTCAAAAATTGGCATTCTCACAAAGCTCCTAAAATCACCTAGGGGGATGACTTTTCTTTCCTAAATCACCTAGGGAATTGGATGGACATCCAATTGAGGACCATGGAAATTTTCTTATTGCACATTTTCATGATAACAATGTGGTTTTCAAAAGTTTACTTTGGGTCTCATGGTTGTTCCTTTCCTTTGGGTCTCATTTTAGGGCTTCTTGATTTCCAAATCACCCTTCGTCACATTTCTCAATCGTAATGGCTATATTTTAAAATTCCACATACTCTTTATATATATAATGAAAACCAATTTTATTTTGGCATAAGTTTTAGCATAATTATCAAATACAAAATTACTATTTTTAATAATTAGGGAATATTCAGAAAAATATTAAAAAAATATAAATTCCATGGAGGTTTTAATTCCACATAATCAGCTTCAAAAATACCTCTTTTGTTTTGTTACATTCATTGTCTATTTTCATAAATGGTCATTTTACTAATTTTTTGGCATTCACTTTTTATTAAAAAATCACTTTTAGGACTACCTTCATTACTAATTTTGGGGTTACACTTTTTCACCTCCAACACTCAAATTTTT
This sequence comes from Taxus chinensis, assembly GCA_019776745.2. NCBI lineage: Eukaryota > Viridiplantae > Streptophyta > Pinopsida > Cupressales > Taxaceae > Taxus > Taxus chinensis. The sequence continues at coordinate 219,385,439 of CM034157.1, forward strand.
GGGATATATATTCTATGATTATATGATGTATTGTATGTCAACCTTGCCCTATTATTTCCCTTCATCTTGTGTGCGCATCTCTTCCACTAATGATAATAGCTCAAAACCCCCTTTTTATTCATATCATATGGATCCTTCATCACTAGATGGTTATAGAATTGAAAACATTCACAAGGCTATCTTATAATACATTCAAGCATTACAATGTCATTTTTAAGTGAAACTTCAAGATATGAGTATTGAGATCAAATATCTGAAAGATGAGATATCACATTTAAATATGTTTAATGCTAAGGATAAATGAACACAATGAAATAAAAATGATATGCATACTCCAAGTGCTCATTCAAATGAAGTGCAAATACTACATATAGGAAATGATCTATTTGGAATATTGCAACAACCCCATCATAAAGTACCTATTTGGTTTGACAAGAATTCTAGACAACTTGATATTTTATATGAGCTACTTGATCAATGATTAATCACTATGTTACCCACTCATTATTATCCCCTTTTTCATATTGAAAAAATCAAATTCAACTATTTTCAATTATCATGGTATTAACAGACATTATAACAATGATTGTTATACTTATGCTTTACGATGAAGACTCTAACAACTTGACCATAAGGTATTTAATTACTTTGATACATGAAATTATACCATGTAGTAATTTCAAGTCCCTAAACCTATGTGGGTTCCTAAATTTTCTACATCTATGAAAACTTATAATAATGATATACTAAATGCTACCACTTTGGATATAACAGCAATCCATCCTTTGGAAGAGTTAATCCTAGTGAAATAATTACATCCTACTATAATGTGAATGGAAATATAAACAATACCAATAAACCATGGGAAATATCACATGGACTTATATATCTTAGAGCATACACAAGACCAGTTAGGGGAAACGCCACAATCAATTATGTAGATATATCTACTTTTCCACAAAAAATTGGAATAGATTCATATAATGATCCTCTTACATATTCAGATGATGATATCAATTAGGATACTAATTATAATGTAAATATGAATTATCCTAATTACTATGAATATTTTTTGTATCTAATAATAATTTTACACAATAAAAATTTTAATCATATTGATGAATATGAGCATATATTTTTAATATACGCATTATGTATTTCTCAACAACTTCCTATTGAGCATCTACTTACACAAAGCACAAAATATTATATTAAACTAGGTGTTGCACTTCATAACAAGAGTGTATATTTAGGATCTATAGTGTTAGTATGTACTCTATCTAGTTATCTTACCCATCATGACACATCATTGGACTCAGTGAAGCTACTTTATTAATGGTTTCCTGATATTCGATCCTTGACTATATTCACTCATAAATAATACCTTCTCAAATACCCATAGGCATATACACATCTCCCTTCCTTTTTTCTAAGAATAGGGTTGATTGCATTATATATTCCCTTGCATAATTTGGTAAGGGTGATATTTTCAATATGTTTTCTAATATTGCTAATATTATTCCTAATCATCACATTCTATATCAAACTAATCCAATAAAAATGGGTGTCATGAAAAACTCAAAATCATTATCAATCAAATTCAATCTCTTATGACACAAAGTTCTAATCACAAATCTAAACCCATGCTATTATATTGATACTATTTCTCATGGGTTTATCCCTCTTCGATTTTCTATCACACATATTATGACTCCTCCACAATTTATACATAATTATCCTTATTATAATCTAACATAATTGAGGCCTACACCTTTTTTCATTATGGGTCCATCTAGTCTCTTATTGAGTAGATCTTATGCTACCTCTCTTTCTTGTATATAACTATTTTTCAGAACAATTCAAAAACATTCAAATAATCACATAATAAAAAAACATGCAAATATGTGCAAAAATATGTTTGATTAGATAGCTTGTTACTTCATACATGTTGTTTGTCGCATTGGTTTTATATATATATATATATATATATATATATACTCATTACACACATTTGTTCACGTGGAATATTGATCTTGATGTAGGACATACACATGTTTATACATGATGATAGGTGTATGTATGCTAAATAAGCTAAGTTAATTTAATGGAAACTAGCACCAAGTAGTTTCAAATGAACTAATATAATCTAACTTTAACATCATGATAAGGCTATGCAAGATAAAAATATTAAACTAATGTATCCAAATGGAACTTTGAAAATATCAAGCTAATTCTTGCTAAATTGTATATGCCTTCTAAATTGTAAGTTGCTCCTTAAGATCACAAAGGGATCAAAGGATGAATATCTCTCACAACAGGAAAGGATCTATCCAAAATTGATACAAGGCCATGTATGGATTTTCCTTTACTATTCTAATGCAAAGAGTGGATGAATGGAGGCAATATTAACAAGCTTCTTCAATGGTGGAGAATGATCTTATCAATATGCCTATAATAATAACTATTCAAAGCATGATGTAAGTTTGGAAGGAAGGGGGTAGGTCCTTTATATAGCTTTCTAATGTGGGAGAAGCTAGAAACCTAGTGAATGTGGGACAAAAGATAAAGTAAAATTATAAGGGATAAGCACGATTAGAGGGAATTGATTAGAATTAGCAACTCATGGGAGTTGGAGATAATTTAATTAATTAACTAGAATTAATTAATAGTCTAGGATAAGCTTAGAAAGCTATTTAGAGGTGATTTAGAGGAAAATAGGTAATATTTGGATGATTTAGAAGGGGTATTTAATCAATAAGAGGATTTATTAATTAAATACAAGGTTAAAAAGGCTTAATTAACTAATGATAGTTAATTAATTTATTTGAACATGACTATAACCAATGAAGTGTCATTAATTGGCATCTGGAATGGGGGAAAGGCTAGTTAATTAATGAAGTGTTGTTAATTGACCATAATAGAGGGAAATGTTAGATAATTAGCGGGGAATCAATAATTTATATTGGAAATGATGGTAAATATGGAAATTAGTAAAATTTTAGTATTAAAACTGAGTAGGTGGATTTTAGGTGTCTATATTTTCCCCTCTTTGGGGTGGCGTAACGCAAGCAATGCCACTTCAAAGATAGTAGACAATTATAGGCAAGTAAATTTTGAAGGAGTGGAAGAAATATTAGTAGAATGAAGGATGCCCCCTCGAGTGTCAATGGGGTGATGAAAGAGGTTGATCGACGATCGATGAGGAGAAGGAAATGAGAAGAATCGACACAAGACTAGGAGGCGAGTATGTAATGTAAGTGATTGGGAAAGAAGAGCATGTGTTTCAATGGACAGAAGAAATAAGGGGGAGGGGGGATAAATATAATCCCTATTTCCCCAAGTGGTATTGAATAAAAATTGTGATAGAAGAAAATGGTGATGAAGAAAAGAGAGATAGCTTTCAACCCAGCTGTCTCAAGAGCCGCCTGTTTTCATAATTTCTCAATGTAATCAAAGAAAAAATTGGTTTGGGAAAAACTTTATTCAATGTGAAGACTGAACCAATGCAACATATAGATTGTAATGAAATATGATAAAGTAAACAAGCAGACTAACAAAGAAAACAAGTGTACTCAAACAAACAATGTTCAATACATTTGTACCAATGTTTTTGTTATCGAGCTTCAGTTCCCAAATGTTTGAGTTAAAGACAAGGGTTAATAATGGCACCCCAAGAAAGGATACATGCAAGGTGAATAAATATATGACACAGGGGTCCTATGAAAAAGAATTCATGCTCTATGAAACTACCCCAAGCAACTGGTTGTGTAAGGAAGGGAAAACATAGTAGGAAAACCAACTTTGTTAATGAAGGTAGATCCAAATGATCTACAATTCGTGTGCAAGAACAAATGAGGACTAAAGAAAAGATGTTTTTAGGAAAAAAATTTATGTTCAAGGACATTGTATCTAGTAAATGATTCAGACGCGTGAATGATTTTTACCAATTTTTGATGGGATTTTTGAGTTTTACCAAATGTTTTGGATTTTTGATATTTTACCAATTTTTTGGGATTTTAAATGATTTTTGACAAAAAAATTATTTGATTTGATTTTTAGGAAGAAAATGATATATAATAATGGTGATGTGTGTGGGACATCACCAAAACTCATCAGGAAGCAAAATTATGCCCCAGCAAGGCAAAAATGTTAGAAAAATTACTATTTAATAAAAATAATCATCACGAAGGAACGTCGGCACGTGACAAGAAGAAAATAGAAGAACATGTTAGTCATATGGCCCCTGGAAGGAAATAAAAATGAAGAATTAGGGCTTGGAGGATATAAATAGTAGGGTGGGAGGGGTAAAATCCATTGCAATCCATTATTTGCTATTATACTCTACTTCTTTTATGAGAGATTTTACTCTGAATTTTAAGAGAGATGACATAAATTATGAACTGCAGACATCGCATTGATCGAGTTTGAGAGTTTGGCAGGGTTCTAATAGATGGTATCCCGGTATGTAACACACAAAAAATGTTGTTTTATTGCATTAATTACTTATTTTAGCTAGGGGAAGTTGGCAGGTTAACACTAGCACATGCCTTTGGGCACGCTAGCATGGAGAGCCTTGTGCTAGCATTAAAATGTGTGTGAAGGCATCAAACTAGGTTTAGGTTAGTTTTATTCATGCGCTAGCGTAAAAATGAAGGTGTCGACGTGAAAATGTGCGCACTAGTGTTGGCTTACGCTAGTGTAAAAAAGAGTACGCAAGCATGAAAACACGTGTGCTAGCATAAAAAGGGTTGCACTAGTGCATAACTTGGCATTTAGAAGCTTGTTAAAGGAAATTATAAGATGTGTAGATAAAATTAGGAATGAATAGAAGAAATTAGAAGTAATTAGAACACTTTAGGAAGATGTTATGATAATAAATGATGTTAATTATGTCCTTGGGGTACTCTTGTAGGCAAGATTACTCAACTTAGATGTGCACGAGCGTCACAGACGCCTACGAGGGTACGAGCAGACTTTCACTTGGTGAGAGCGATGAGGATTGATATTCATTCTGACAGTGACCATTTTATCACATATTGCACATATACCATGCATCATGCTAGACCACAGCCTCTTGAATGCTACATTTTCGATATAGGTTTATCTTGTTTATCTCACATCTGAAATTTTGTGTCAATCCAGTCTCTGGAAAAAGGAAAAATTAAATTTAAAATTTTGGGTATAGGAAACTGGGGTTTTCTCGTTGTAAAAAATTTGGGTCGTGAATGCAAAATTTTCCACTTGGATCCTGAAGGTTCCTATAAATTTGAATTAATGCAAAAAACCTCACAGTGATTCATGCACTAGTTTTCAAGGTATGAGCAAACTCACTTCATGGGTTATGGAGTTCTTTAGGCAAAAAATATTGTCCAGAGCCTTTAAAAAATTGAGTTCTTTTACAATTGTCTTCTTTTTGTACCATGATAACATGTATGCAATGGATAGATATTAAAAACGGTGAAGGAGGAATTCTAGAAAATATTCACCAAAGTTCTTGGTGCAAACAAAGAAATGTGGGGGGTGAGAGCAAAAAATGGTGAAGTATGGTATTTATAGGCTTGGAAACCTTGAGGGAGAGGGGGTGATTTTTTTTTCCCTTGTACCCTTGGAAAGGGAAAATGGGGGAAAAAATGGTTCCCTCACCTCAAGCTTCCACTTGGCACTCATGCACAAGCGGAGAGGAATGGAGGAGGGGGCTGGAAACTAGCACCTAGGAGTCACGTTTTGGTCATATTGGGAACCTAAAGGAAGAAAGGAGGGAGGTGAATTTTTTATCCACATTTTACCATTGGAAATAGAAAATTTGGGCACAAAAGGGTGCTCTCGCCTCAAGGTGACACTTTTCACACATGCAGTAGCTGGAGGAGGGGCTAAGAAAATGCCAAAAAAAGCTTATCGGAGGTCACCGAGGTCACACGGGGTGACCGTGAAGCCTAAGGGGGGAGGGTATAAATTTTTTGTCATCATATAAAGATAAAATGGGGGAAAAAAAGTGTACCTCAGCCTCATGCTGCCACATGGCACCCAAGAAATTTAAGTTTCGAACATGTTACCTTAGGCTGCAACTTGAAACGGACATAACTTGAACTCCTGGATGACTTTTCTCACACTTATTTATATGTAATAAAATGTAAATGAAATTTTGAGAAGTATTGCATGAATCCCATATATTTATTTTTCCTGAAACCCTCTTAAAATCCTCATTTTTCCTCAGGCTAACTAGTTGTTCCTGGAAAGAATGAGTTACCTAGAAAAATGCATGGGTTTTAGGATGAATCTGATTTTACCACCATGTAGGGTACTGAAAATTATTTCCATTTATATTTTTTTTTACTCTTAAATCATTCCAAAGCTCCCAAAATCATCTCCCGAAGTTCAGGTACATTTTCGCAGTGCAAGCTCCTTTAGCCTCAAAAACCCACTTTTGATGAACTTGTTCTAGAACCACCAAATATTACCTAAATTTTCAAAAATAAATTGCAGGATATTTTTTTCTCATTAATATACCCTCTTGATGAATCTAGGGCTTGAACTCAACTCCAGAGACTATGCACCATTCTCAAAAAGGCTAAAAATAGCCATTCTAAACCTGCTAAAGGATCTACTCCGAGTGGCACCAACTTGGAAGTACTTGAATGAACTTGATCTCCCTAAATATCCTATAGACATGTTGACACAAAACATTGAACAACTTATAAGGTAAGGATAGGCCTGATACAGGGAACACGACGATCTTGAGGGGTTTCCGAGAAGGTCTACAATGCAAAATTTTGACACTAGCGTGTAGTTGTCCTGTTTTCAAGTGGAATTTTTCCCATGAAAAAAATAGGAAGTTTGATCCTCGTATTTCTCACACATAATTCACCTCATCATATCTCAATTCTCTCTCACCCTTGGTCTCAACCCCATTACATTAAATCCTTGACTCTTCTTGAGCCCCGCAATCAACTCGATATACTATGTCATTACCTTTCACTCATTAGTCCTCCACACAAATCATACCGATACGATTCATTTACACCATATCTTGCCTCATTGATCCACTTGAAAACCTTCCTCAAAAACTATTATAACTCTAACTCGCCACATTACAACTCAGTCTTCCCACTAACTCGGTGACCTGCTCAAGTTGATACCTACCATCTCAGCTTGTGCCCAAATCACCCAAGCTTCCTACTCAATTCGGTCCTTCCTAAACTCTTTTCAACCTTGATCCTCCTAATTTTTTTTCACTTAGGTTTTTAAATCTTTTAGACTAGTTTGTTAACTTAGTTTAATATTTATTATAATCTAGTGTTAATCTAATTTAGAAGGTATTTTATTGTACTATATCATTTTAGGGGTTACTGTAACTAGGAAACTCATTGTAAGCATCTATTTTTGCTTATGGGTTAATGAGCACGTCCTCTAAAACCTTGCAGCAAAGGATCCTTTTTTGTGATGTCAAACACTTTTTCTCACAAAAGACCTTAGTTTCTTCCCTTTTCGCAACTTTCTTATGCTTATTATGGTGATTGATTTTTTGTGTGTGCTGACACACATTGTGGTATCCACTCTTACATAGACTCCATTGATTAGAAGGTGAGTTACCGATTGTTTCACACCACAAAAAAAACACCTAATTTTAATCAATGCACTAAGTGTAAAGTGTCGCAAATAGGGAGGTAAAAATATTTTATGGGGGTGTGTGTGTTTCCTTTTATTTTTTTATTTTATTTCTATTTCCTTACGATGGATGTCACTACAGTTATGTTGCTCACACCATTTAATTTTCATGAATGTAAATCCAAAATGATAATTAGACTAAGGGGAAAGGGTTATATCGTATCATTATGTGAGTGGAGACCAAACCTGCAAATGAACCTGAGAAATCTAAGTGGTTCAATAGATGTGACGAAGCCTTAGGTGTTCAATAGATGTGATGAAGCCTTAGGCCTTCTATGTATGTTTATTTCTCCTTACCTTCTATTTCACATTGAGTATTTCACAATGCCTAATGAATCCTGACAAAATTTAGGTAGTATGTTTTTAAAATAAGATGATATGAGAGCACATGAGATAGAGAAAAAACTCCTAGGTTTGACCCCTAGTAAATTTTCTAACCTATAGGCCTTCTTATCCAAATTTGTCCACATTAGAATGTTGTTGAAATAATGTGGAGTTGATAAGAAGGATTTCCAACTAATTTTGTATTTACTTTCTAATCTTAAACCTGAATACTATGTTTTTATTTATACCTTCCATGCCACAAAAGAAGCTTTAGGGAATACTTGGAAAATGCCCTCATTTGACAAATTTTCTACACAAATCATTTGAGAATAGGATAAGTTAATCCAAATGTGGAAAATTAAATCAAAATCATATGCCCTAATAGTTGGAAATGGTAAAGGAAATACGAATAAGGACAAGGAAAAAAAAAAGAGGAAAAGAAACAAGAGAAAAAGAACTAACCCATAAAGGAAATCAAAACTACCCCAACCAAACCAACACTAGTACTTATAATTCTACTTATGAACTTGTGGATTTCTTGCCAATGCTCTGGGAATCTAAGTCCCTCTACTTAACTGGTGCAACTGTCGTATATGCATGTGCATGAAAAGGTGGATTTATGTGGTGGCCTTTCGACTGGGGATCCAACAGGGACACTCCACTGACCCTGTGGCAAAGCTTGCAGATACATGCAAGAGAGGACTTTGTCTATAGAGAGGGAAAGGGGAGTGAGAAATTAGATAGGAGAACTAATGTTGCAGGTAGAAAATCAGATTCCTGCATACATCAATTAGAAGTTTTATCACATGCATTAAAATTAGGAGGAAACAACTCTACGCATAGCAACAAGACCAAATGGAATTTATGATTACAAAGTATCAATAAACCCCTTAGTCAAAAAAGGCTTGAAACTTCTTCTTGTATTGATTGCTTAAACCAAGTTGTACATAGTATGAGAATGGAGGAAAAATAGAGAGTGGGGGAAAGGAAGAATTTGGCTATCTCCTTTGTTCTCTCAAGGTAGAATGCACTCTTGAGCTTACAAAATTAATGACCAACCCTTTGAAATGGGAATGATGTTACAATTTATAGAATGAGAGGTGACTTATCATCTACCCCCCAATAGATGTTCATATGTCCTTGTGCAACTTAAAACTTTTGACTTCCTAGGAGAATATTAAGTCTCTATTTATAACATAAAGGTGACTTATTACATTAGGAACATTAGGACATATGAAAAAGTGCAACCCCAATGTGAAATTAGAATATTGGAAAGTGAGAGAAAGTTGGGGGAAGAGGAGAGAGAAAGAGAGAGAGAGAAGAAGAAGAGGAGATGTCATTCCCGATGAAGTCTGTTGATCCTCGTTGATGGAAAGCTCCAAATGCAGTGAAACTCTGAATCTTCAAACTCCTTGCACACTGTGAAACTCCTTCAAATTAGCTCATGAATGCTCACCAAGTTGAGTGAATTGTTCCGCTGATGACCACAACTCCTAGCCTGTGTATGATATACATGTGACCTGAACTATGTAGTGAGTATCGAAAAACATTACCCAGTTCCCTGAGATGATCACCCCTCTATGTCTCATTGTGCCAAACTTTCCCTTTGAGAACAACCTGCTATTAATAGTAAGTGTCCAGATGGAAGGCTTACTATTTTTAGTGAGATATGATTTTTGCCTCTTCTTGACCATCGTGATGTGAACTCTCTCATTTGATCTTGTGCACACTGCCTTTACTTTGACCACTTCTTGGGGTGACTTACTATTTTTAGTAAGCATCTATATAAGGTACTTACTATTTTTATTAAGTGATCATTTTCACTATTTTCTACTCCAGATAATCATTCTGGCTTCTTGGAGATCTTCAGTGCACACTACCTTTTCCATATCCACTTTTGATGAAGACTTACCAAACATAGAAAGCGTGTATAGGAAAACTTACTATTTTTAAAAAGTGGGTTTCCAGTGCTTGGTTTGTGATGGAATGTATTTTTTTGGATTCATCACGTCGTCATGGTCACATCCTCTGAATTTCACATAATTTTTCCCACTAGAATGCCAGGAAATAAAATTTAAAATTTTCACCTGGCAGTGGCTTCGAGCACGGAGCTGCCATGGCGGCCATTAATGGAGCTCAAAATTTACAGGTCTAGTTTTTGTCTCCATTTGCAATGAAAACAACTCCATTGTGATAGGTTTTTCATTTGGAGCTCGTGTGCAAGTTTTTAGCTCGTTTCCATTGCCAGAATGATGGGAAATCTGACGAATGTGAGTCGGTGCACGAAGTGAGGATTTTGTTGGAAAAAATAATTTTGGGCACCATTTGACCTCTAGTTTATTGCATCATGATCATCTTGAAAAATTTGGAAGTCTGTAGAAGATGACACCTCGATCTGACTTGTATCTTGTGAGATATGAAGATTTCTCGATCGGGTGACTTCACGGTTATCTGGCAAAAAACCTTCATTTTCTTCCTCGTTCTTCATTTTTCTTCCACTTTTTTCTCATTGATATTAAAACCTATGTTTTCATGGTGTGGAGATTTTTGTGACCATGATGGAGCTGGTTTGGATCAGTAATGGTGGACTGGGTGTCTGGACAAGCAAGAACAAGGCCATGGCATGGTGAGAAGCTGTGAAGGAGAAATGAGGGGAAGAAATGGCTAAGTGAGAATATTCAAAAAATGCTCATGAGGGTGGGGGAAGAAATGTCTAAGTGACCTCAGGGATTTGAGGGACATCAAATTCCATGGTGAAAAAATGACATGTGTCTTGATGCAAGGGTCCCCATAGAGCGTTGGGGAAAATTTTTTCATGTCTGATTTCCCTGACCTCAGGGATGTGAGGGACATCAAATTCCACAGTGAGCAAGAGGACGACACATGTCCTCGATCCGACGGCAGGGGATTTGCTTGAAAAAACACTAGAAGCACTAGGGGCTGAAAGCCGGTCACGTGGATGACCAAAGGACTCCCCATAGGGGCTGGGAACATTTTTCCATGTCTGATTTCCCTGACCTCAGGGATGTGAGGGACATCAAATTCCATGGTGGTCCTGGAGCTGACATGTGTCCTCGATCCGACGACAGGGAATTTGAGCTCCAAAAATGCACCTGGGGGCTGAATTGTCAAGTCTGAAGGTCACATGAGGGTCCCAGAGGTCACATGGGGGCTGGGAAAATTTTTCCAAGGTTGGTGTACCTGACCTCAGGGATGTCAGGGACATAAAATCCCACCAGGCTCCTGGTGCTGACACGTGTCCTCCCAAAAATTGACTAACTCCTGAACTGTCTCCAAGAGGGTAACTTGGAACGATGATAACTTGAGCTCCCGGTGGAATTTATTGGTGAAATTTTATATGATCCTGACTATAAATTTCCTTTTTAATCCAATGGTGTGGGTATCATGTCTTGATTCATCCATTTGATCCCTAAAAAATTGGAATTGTGATTTGGTACTCCACCTGTGCCTGAGAAAAACTACCTGCAAACCTGATGCGCCAAAGTGTTGTGAAAAATATGATTTCACCATCATTTAGGGATTGGAATTATATTTCTGGAGATGTTTTTTTTTACTCCTAACTCCATCCAGAGCTCCCAGAATCTTCTTCTGAAGCTCAACAGTTGTTTTAGGCCTGTGTACTGCCTAGGCTTGTGAACCCTGCTTTTCATTCAGACTGCTCCAAGTCTTTCAAAACTTCCCCAAAACTTCCAAAATAATTTCCATGATGTTCTAAGGTCTTCAATTCACCTCCATGTTGAATTTTTCCCTTTTGTTCCACTCCAGGGGGTTGATCCAGTCCTGGGAAGGCCAGTGATAGCCCTTCCCAATACTGCCAGAAGATAGCATCTGCAAAGAACTTCCTAAAATCACCTGGGGGATTAAATTGACTTTCCTAAATCACCTAGGGGACCAATTTGACATCAAATAGGGGGTGACCAGATTGATGGATTTGACCTGGGGTTCCTAGGAATGATAAAACATGAAAAAAAATTCACAGGGGTATAGTTTTCGTGCTTGGAAATTGTCAATTTCCCTATTGCACATTTGCACGACAACAATTGGCTCTAGCTTGGGGACATGACATGGACTGAGCATAGTGAAGACATGACATGGGAATCCAGAATCTCAATTTTAGACCATATAATTCATTGACCAGTGCCTTATCCATTGGGCCCTGCAGAGTCATGTACAACTTACAACAAGAGAGAAGAGAGAGAGAGAAGAAGAAGGAAACACACACACACAAAATGAAGAAAGGAAACACACACATAGAAAGGGAAAAACACATGAAACACAAAGGGAAACACACCTAGAAATCACCTATGGTACAAGGTGGGGGACAACCCACTTTCACTGAAGCACTTTTCATTTCTCAAAAGTTACCCCTGAAGAGGCAACACTGAATGATGATGTTCTATGAAGCCATTGACTGGTTCCAGAAAGTAGCCTCCCCTCCTCAGCTGTTTATGAAATCTAGGTGCTTTCACAATTTTCTATGTACTTGGTATGAGTGAGTCTACATGAGATTTTTGATGCTCATGCCTTCACTTAGAAATTCCATTGCCTTCATCCTCTTTGAAATTGGTTTCATAGTGCCAGTTGCCTTCCATGTTTATCCATATAGTTGATTCTCCATTGAGCATCTCATCACTGCCCCAAAGCTGATTTTCATTCAAATTCCTTGAATATTCTGAGTTACTTTCTTTCCTAGGTCTATGCTTATTGATATCTTATCCATGAGAAACATTAGATTCATCCTTTATCTCTACTCCACTATGAGGCATTTGAGTACTGACGGAAGGATTGGAGGAAAACTCATACTTGTCTTGTATGTCCATGGCATGAGTGAAGAGATCAAGAATCATCTCGGGGTCTTCCAAAACTTCTACTGCATCCAAGATTTCTTGCATGGAGTTATGCTTCATCATTTCCTACAGCTCCTCTTTGTATGCCTTTGAAGAATCTTTATTTTGCAGCTCAAGGAAACTATCTAGAGGGATTACCTCATCATCTTGGGAATCACTGCACTCTACCGATCCTTCATCAAAAAGAGCTTCATCTTCAGAGGCCTTGAAACTCCTTGCTTCAATTTCTTCATCATGGAAAGAGTCTTCATCTTCAAATGGGAAAGAAAATATCTCCATTTCATTATTGCATCCATCAACCATTAGCTCAAGAGTGGCATCATATTTTTCATCTTGCCTTATCTCAATATGGCCAACCTTCACATTGGTTAAGGCTTCCAAATCAGCTTCACACTTGTCTTGCAGATTCATGGCTTGCATTAGGAGTTCAAGACTGAGCTCAGGGTCCTTTGTTTCTTCTGTGGCTCTCAGTAGTTCTTGTACAGACATTTCTTTCAAACCTTTCATGGGCTCATCACAAACTGATTTTGTCTCTCCATAGATGGCCTGACTGAGATCATCTTCATCCCCAAATGGGAATGAGAATAACTCCTCATCTTGGATAAGCATATAAGCTGATTTTTCTTCTTGAAAATCATCAAGAACCATCTCCTCTTCTTCATGGTTTGCATCATCTGGTAATTCAGGGCTGCCCTCTTGTAACTTGAATCTCCTCAATGCTTCTTCAAAATCCAAATCTCTCTGGGAAGGCATGTCTGGACCTATCAAGATGGGGATATCCTCTTCCTCCTCGGTTGCCACAAAGTGATTCATCTGCCTGCTACCTTGATACAAGATGTTAGCTTTTGGGCTTCCAGAATTTAGTACCGTGTACCTCATCTTCTTCTCGGGAAGCAATTTCTCCATGTCTCCCTTCACTGGTATGGTTGCAGATGACCAATTCATCTGAATTTTCCCTCCCAAGTCTTGGAAGAAACTTCTACTCAGCAACATTCTGAATGAGGCTGGGACGTCTGCTACCAAAATCATCGCTGAAACTTTCTTTTCTGGAAATTTGGCAAGAGCCACCTATGCATCTTTGACCTTCCCTACAAGTGGGACCTCTTTTGACTCCAAAGAGTAACAAGAGCCACTGGGTGGAGTCATGGTAAGTTTGAGAGATTTGGAAACCTTCACGGGCATGACATTATCTGAGGCACCTGAATCTATTATGCAATTGTTCAATACATATTCTCCAACAAGAAGGGAGACATAAAAAGGTTCAACTTTATCAGTCTTTGATGCACTCAAAGAAAGCATGTTCTGTGAGGGAGGTGTAGGTGGGTTTGGTAACATGTCTTTGGAACTAGAAGTTACAACATTGGGTGTTAGACTACCACTCCTGATATATCAGAATGAACCTCTCAAATTGTTCAGGATGAGTCTACAAATATTCAGTTTCGGTAATTTGCACTTTGGCTTTGTTTGCATATTCTATGAAGTCAAAGGGAGAAGATGTGGACAAGGGGGGTGAAGGGACTGATTTTGGAGTCTTGATAGGCTTGGGAGCAGGATTTGATTTTTGGGGAATGGAGGGTATTTTGAAAGGTACACTAGGAGCTTTCAAAGTACTAGATTTTATAGGATCAGATTTAGATTTAGACTTGGAAGAGACATTGGAAGACTTACTTGGGATTGTGGGAGCCTTCTTACTTGCTATGGGATCAGGCTCCAACAATGCAGACTTCATGGAAGATGGAAGTGGGGATCCTTGACTGATTATTTTGTTTTGCAGAGTCACCATAGGAGGATCATCAACCTTATTTTCTTTTGCAGCAGTGGAGGGAGATGCTCTTTTCTTGGACTGAGAATGAGTGAATACCGCACATGAGAAAATGGGTGCATCTTCTTCATCTTCTTCATCACCTCTAGAATACTCACAAAATCTGATTTGTCTATCATTCTCAAGTTCATCGATCTCTAGGAAGTTTCCACCTTCACTTTCTTGTTCAAGCTCTTCTTCACTTTCTTGAAATCTGCAATTTATGTTCATGGGTGGGGCCTCCAAGGTGAGCCTTTGGGGTGCTCCTACAATCTGATTTTTGTTGCTTCTTTGAGAAGATACTCATTCAAATAATTCCCTCTTCAAATATGCCATCTCATTCACCAAATTTTGCAGATGGATTGGTTCTCTCATCTCCAGGATGTTGGGCCTTTACCCTTTGATGGATTCTTGATCTTTCTAGAGAGGATGAGATCATCATCAAGTTCAATGGCCATCCTTTGTGCTTCTACAATGTTCCTTGGTTGGGATCTTCATAGAAAAAATCCTACTTCTGATGATTGAGCATTGATGAAGAATCTCTTGATATTGTTTTCAGATGGCGAATCTTCTTCCGGTATCCTACGAAGCAACCATTTGAAGTGAGCCATGAAGTCTCTCATAGTTTCACTTTCTCCTTTCTTCATTTGAGCCAACTACACCAAGAGGTCCTGACAGTCTTTAGTTGATTTAAATCTCTCTTTGAAGGCATCCTTGATGTCATTCCAACCCGTGATGGATCTGGGAAGGAAGGAGGTAGAACCATTCTGCTAATTTTTCTTGGAGGGACTCCACGAATAGTCTACATAACATCTTCATGTTGGACACCAAGAATTCCACATGATGTTGTGAAGGAAATGATGTGTTCTTCAATGATGTTGTGTTTTGTCACCTTTGAACTTTGGAAAGTTCTTGTGGGAACCCATTGGTAGATCATGAAGAGGGGGTTCAAGAGAAAGCGGGCCTGTATTCCTTCCCCATGAAACAATGCGTTGAGGTATTTCATCTTCATCTGCCATTGTTTCTTCTTCTTATATTTCAGCTCTTCTATAAATTCTTCAGAAAATTCTTTTTCAAATTCTAAGCATAAAAATGAAAAAATTGCAATAGGAATATGAAAAGACACAGATGGAATGTGAAAATGGATTATCACTAATTGTGCAAAGAAATCAGAAACAGTGTGTCTTTTAGCAATGGATTTTCATGAATTCTTGAAGTGGGAATATTTTTTTTTCAATATTTGATGGATTTTTTTGAATTATTTTTTTTTGTTTTTTGGACCTTGCGGTCATATTTTGGGTGTAGATGCTGCTAAATTTGCCCCACGGTGGGTGCCAAAAACTGTTGGCGAGAAAAATTTTCAGGTGGAAAAACTTGTGGATTTCTTGCCAATGCTCTGGGAATCTAAGTCCCTCTACTTAACTGGTGCAACTACCGTATATGCATGCATGAAAAGGTGGATTTTATGTGGTGTCCTTTTGACTGGGGATCCAACAAGGACACTCCATTGACCCTGCGACAAAGCTTGCACAATACCTTGCAAGAGAGGAATTTTTCTGTAGAGAGGGAAAGGGGAGTGAGAAATTAGATAGGAGAACTAATGTTGCAGGTAGAAAATTAGATTCCTGCATACATCAATTAGAAGTTTTATCACATGCATTAAAATTAGGAGGAAACAACTCTATGTGTAGCAACAAGAACAAATGGAATTTATGACACAAAGTATCAAAAAACCCCTTAGTCAAAAAAGGCTAGAAACTCCTTCTTCTTGTATTGATTTCTTAAACCAAGTTGTACATAGTATGAGAATGGAGGAAAAATAGAGAGTGGGGGAAAGGAAGAATTTGGCTATCTCCTTTGTTCTCTCAAGGTAGAATGCACTCTTGAGCTTACAAAATTAATGACCAACCCTTTGAAATGGGAATGACATTACAATTTATAGAATGAGAGGTGACTTATCGTCTACCCCCCAATGGCTTTTCATATGTCCTTGTGCAACTTAAAATTTTCAACTTCCTAGGAGAATATTAAGTCCCTTTTTATAACATAAAGGTGACTTATTACATTAGGAACATTAGGACATATGAAAAAGTGCAACCCCAACGTGAAATTAGAATATTGGAAAGTGAGAGAAAGTTGGGGGGAAGAGGAGAGAGAAAGAGAGAGAGAGAGAAGAAAGAGTAGATGTCATTCCCAATGAATTATGTTGATCCTTGTTGATGGAAAGCTCCAAATGCAGTGAAACTCTAAATCTTCGAACTCATTACACACTGTGAAAATCCTTCAAATTAGCTCACGAACGCTCACTAAGTTGAGTGAACTATTCCGCTGATGACCGCAACTCCTAGCCTAGCGTATGATATAACCTGTGACCTGAACTATGTAGTGAGTTTCGAAAAACATTGTCCAATTCCCTGAGATGATCATCCCTCTATGTCTCATTATGCCAAACTTTCCCTTTGAGAACAACCTGCTATTAATAGTAAGTTTCTAGATGGAAGGCTTACTATTTTTAGTGAGAGGTGATTTTTTCCTCTTCTCGACCATCATGATGTGATGAACTCCATCATTCGATCCTATGCACACTACCCTTTCTTTGATCACTTCTTGGGGTGACTTACTATTTTTAGTAAGCACCTATATAAGGGAATTACTCTAGGACTCAACATTCACTCACCATAACTAACTAAGACTTAGTCCCACCTACCTTAATGAAATAAGACTTAGTGCAACCCTAAAATCATATGCCTTTCCTCCCTCTATCCACATTCTCGCTAATTAAAATGTAACATTTCATTTTTATCTACGAGATAAACTGAGATGGCCAAAAAATATTTCCAAGATCTGGCATTTTTAGTAATCCTATGATTTCCCACCTTAACCGATGTCGGTCAACCCTAAACCGATACTAGTCACCCTAAACTGTCATCAGTTACCTTATAACCTTTTGGGTAACCTTTTTTGAGGGGTTAGAACATTCTCAAGTTTTTGGAACAAAGGAGATCTGCATGCAAGCAAGAACCAGAGCCCTTTTGCACGTCCAAACAGCCATATCTACCACCAAGACTGATCAGAAGACCTTGCATTCACAATGGCATCCTAGGAAGCACTGGCGTATCACTGAACACCATTCTACATATCAACTGTCACCAGCATCTTCAATTTACTACTCCACTACTACATTCATTTAGAATCATTCTAAACTCCAAGTAAGTTAGTTTTTCCTCTGTCACTTGTAGTTGTATTCTCTATTTGCCTTCATCTATTCATTGTTCTTACTTAGATATATCCCTCATCTTTCTCTCTATCATCCACCCCCTCACACCCCACTTAAAATTCACAAAAACCTAACCCAAAACCATCTCCCTCACGTAGACCTTGGAAACACCCTCCAAACTCTTTGTGCAATCATAGAGAGGATCTAAAACTCATTCTACAGCAACTTCCAGTTCCCCATAGTCACTGACACTAGTTAACCCTAACCATGTTCAGTCCATCATATACCAACATCGGTCTCCTTAATCGATATTGGTCATTGTGATTGTCAACCCAACCTAACAACTCAATAATTAGCCTACCCCAAACCTCACTCAAAACCATACCACACCTATTTTGAACCTGTCACCTCACCCTCCCCCACATAGACCCTTTGAACTCTTTTTTCTAAGATAGAAGAGAGTCTAAACACCCTCCACCTAACTCCCTACCACTTTCCACAACAATCGGTATCGGTCATACCTAAACCAACATCGAACACCTTGACCGACATCGGTATCTATGTCTGACAATACTATTCCAGACCAATAACCTAATTACCTCACCCAAAATTACCCAAAATATCATCCCACCTTACCAAGACTCTATTTGTGACCTGCAGACCACCTGTGCTACCTGCAACGCAACTCAAAACCTTAGTTGAATAGCATTTTATTATTTAACCGGATCGACGCTAATAGTAATCTGAGGCACCCAAATCAAAACACTAGCACTAGATTCTTTTATTTACATGTTTAAGTTATTTTATGTTGATTTATAAACATTGGATTAATAGCCTTCTAGGAAGTATCACACTTCTCGGATCTATCATATGCTACGCAGTCCACTGTCATATACTATTTAACTCTCTTTTGTGATCTTGTTTTGTATTTCAGGTAGTTCCTCCTAGCCAAAAGGAATCTCTCACAGTCAGCATTGGATCAAGAAGTTAGAACGCATGCAATGACCTTTACACCGACCTTCACAATAGGTATTCCACCTTGACCCATACCCTTACTTGTTTCATCTAAGAGTATGAAGACGAGTCTATCACAGATTTCATTTCCCAATGATAGAGTCTTATCAACCAATTGATGTTCTAGTTACCTCAAACTAAACTTATTGAGTTGTTCACTAGAGATTTTGTCAGACACATCTCACTAACTCTATAAGTCCAAACCTTCCAAACCTTTAACGAAGCATTCACCATGGCACAAAAGCTAGAAATTCATGTCATTGAAGAAAAGAAAATCTGATTAAGGAAAAATAATTCCCCATTTAAATCAAACGACTCTTCTTCATCTTCAAAACCCCCAAATGATTTTAAAATGCCAGAAGGATCTACCAAGGGTAGTACTCAAGGCGGGTCCAAGCTCATCCTTCTAATCAAGCCCAACCTTCTTCCAATCGTCCATGTCTAGAATTTCAACTCCGGGAGGAGCAATGGTAAGTACACGCTCATATTTGAGATCCCTATTCTTTAATCTTGGAAATGCTTCTTAAAGTTGGATGCCATTCACAATTCCTCCCATAAAAAATCATAAATGTTTTGATCCAATTCGATATCCTATGCCTGCATTGTATAAATTTAACATGGACTACTATAATTAAGATTTTAAAGGCCATAGCGATGGTAACTACATAAATTTTAAGAACATTGTCCAAGAGATGATAGATATGTGGAGTTCTTGCCATGGAAAACAAGAAATGCACCAGCAAATCAAAATTAGTGTCACATCTTTAAATAATGTCATTCCCTAACCATAAACCATCATCTAATCAAAATAGCCATTGGGAACGTTCAATCTAGTGACAGCATTTGTTAGTAAAGTGACACATGGTTTTTGATATCATATCGAAGTCGTAAGCATTTAAATCCTACCTAAATCAGCTATTGAGTAAATTTTGGCAAAGCTCCTCTACCCATTTTAAGGAAGAATGCCTCTTCTACTCCTTCACCCATAAATTAGTCCCCCTCATCTCCCCCTACTCTCATGGAGGAACCCACACCTTCTACCGATGCCATTTCACCATCTACCTCACAACCTACTAAACGATCGACAATTTTAATTCTCCCATCCATAGAAGAATCAACATCACCTTCTCCTCCACCAAGGGATAAGTCTAACTCACCACACCTGTTATCTCTCCTACCCATGGGAGATTCTTTAGACATGTCACTACCTGTTGGGGACAATTCTCCCCCAGCATCCCAGGACCCCATTGACGCGATCTCATCTCTATTACCTACAGAGTCTGAAGCTAGCCAATTCCTTGTCTCATAGACATATTTCACAAGGATTTCCACCCAACCCATCCCATCCTCTTCTTTAGTAGTCCCATTTTCACAACTTCCTGACCACCTATATTACGTTGATCATTCCATGCTTTGGGGATGTCTTTGTTAGCAAATTCTAGGTTTGGAACATGGATTAGATTTAATTTCTTCTTCTATTAACTCTGCTACATTTCCCATAGCTATGCACTCCATTATATAGGAGTTACATAGTAACAACTCTCATAACAATGTATTTGTCTTTACCTGTAACCTTCTCAATAATCTTTGGTTGCATATGAAACCAATCTACCCAAATGGTTTCATTGCATTAGAGGATAACAACATTGATGATAGCCAAACCATATCTCATTGTTTTATTATCTAACTGTACTTACTAATTTACTAATTATCATATAGTAAATACTACTTACTATATGTAATATTACATTCACATTATAATAATATTATCCATGATAATATTATATTCATCAAATCTAATATTCACACTATACAATATCTCTAATAGTCTTCGGCTCCCCTTTTCGTCTCAAACGCAAATTTTTCCTAAAGATACTTCCACGATCTACCCAAATATATTTTCAGAAACCAAATCAACATTGACCTTTCCTATTGAAATAAATTCTCCTTCATCATCTCTACCTATATCCAAACCTCTACCCACAACTAAAACCGTTCCCAAACCTCAAAACCTACCCACACCTATCTCCTCACCTGTATCTAGACCCATCACTACCTTGGGTGTCATGTTGACATCAAGCCTTACTCACCCACCTGTCAAATTGGACTTAGCAGCACCATCTCAAACCCACACCAACATTATCCCTCCACCTAAAAGGAAAACCCAAACTTCTAGGCTGCATAAGCCGGTCTCGCCTATCACACCTTTGTCACCTTCCCCCCTTTTGTCCATCCTAGGGCCTCATCCATCAACCTTGACCAAATAGTCTCATACCCAAGGCCAGTCAAAAGCTAAACAACCTACTACTGCCTCACGAGCCTTTGTTACACCTCATTCACCCAAAAACCAAACTTCCTCACCCTCACCCGTACAATTCTTGCCACCTATACCTCCACCAGTTACTATAACCCCAACCTTTCCTATATGACTTCAACCAATGTCATCTACCTGAAACTATACCAACCACTTCCACGCAACCTTTGTTGCCCCCATGGGTAACCCATCCTCTTTCACAATCTACTTTCCATTATACATCCCGTACTCCCATGTCACCTTTACCCAAGAAGGTGTAAACCAAAGATAAGAATCTGATTACCCTCCAATAAGGTAATCAAGCCAAACCAAATCTTCTAGTCACCATCTCATCTACCCCATGCCTTTACCCAAGAAAATGCCATCAAAACATAAGACAATACGACTTATCAAATCTAGGTATGGTTGCCATCCCATTACCCCTCCTATAAAGCATTTTACCTCATGAGACATCCATACCTTTACCCAAACCCACACTCAGTTCC
Source organism: Taxus chinensis (assembly GCA_019776745.2). Classification (NCBI taxonomy): domain Eukaryota; kingdom Viridiplantae; phylum Streptophyta; class Pinopsida; order Cupressales; family Taxaceae; genus Taxus; species Taxus chinensis. Next base: position 219,407,127 of record CM034157.1, read on the forward strand.
CATTGTGATCCATTAGCAGGGTCAGATGCCAAAATTTTAACCAATCTCTTAGAGAATTCTATCATCACATTATCACTACTTTGACCTTACGATCCTCTCAAACCCAAACCAAAAGGGTTTAATGAAGACCAAGATTTGTGCCTATCATCATGTGTCAGGACATTATGTTGAAAATTGTAAGGCTCTAAAAACCATTCTTCTCCAACTTTTTCATCCTGAAAAAAATTCTGAGCGATGATGACCTTCTTAATGAGGACCATGCTCCACCTTCACTTATCACCACACATCATCATCCTTTTCACCCCTCAATGACCAATATCTCCACCCCCACAACCATTTTTCCCTCCTCCAAAATTTGAGATCAACATGGTCCACATTAGAGAGCTGGCCAAATCCTCTACCCAAATGTCAGTGCACCCTACTCATTTCACAAGGCTCTTATTCACTGCTAGGATTTCATCCCTCATGTTGTTATAAATTTCATGGAACTCCCTCTCCATCCACCTCCCCTCATATTAACATGGTTCAAGTTGCTACCTGCACTCAAAAAGACAAAAGAAAAGAAAAATCAACTAGCCCATCAACCAACCTTGTACCCAATATACCATCTACACCCACTCCCAAAATCACCATCCGCAGACCTACATACCCTATCTCTTACGGGGTCACCCATCGTGCAATGATAAAACAATTACATCAGTCCCATTGGGAATAACAGAAGGTAAAGGGCGCACGACATAAGGTGGTCGACATGAAGAAATTTGTGCCTTGGCGCAGGTAAAGGGCGCACGACATAAGGTGTCGACATGAAGAAATTGTGCCTTGGCGCAGGTAAAGGGTGCACGACATAAGGTGTCGACATGAAGAAATTTGTGCCTTGGCGCAGGTAAAGGGCGCACGACATAAGGTGTCGACATGAAGAAATTTTCACCTTGGCGCAGGTAAAGGGTGCACGACATAAGGTGTCGACATGAAGAAATTTGCCTTGCCTTGGCACAGGTAAAGGGTACATGACATAAGGTGTCGACATGAAGAAATTCATGCCTTGGCGCAGGTAAAGGGTGCACGACATAAGGTGTCGACATGAAGAAATTCTTGCCTTGGCACAGGTAAAGGGTGCATGACATAAGGTGGACATGAAGAAATTCGTGCCTTGGCGCAGGTAAAGGGCGCACGACATAAGGTGTCGACAGGCCTTGGCACAGGTAAAGGGCGCACGACATAAGGTGTCGACATGAAGAAATTTGTGCCTTGGCGCAGGTCACGACAGGTGTCGACCTTGGTCAGTATGTCGACATAAGGATGGATGCGCTGGGGTGCATCTTCAGGAGGCGCAACATTTTGAGCGCTGACAGGAAGCAGACCCTGACCCAGATATTCAAATGGCCATAACTTTTCACAGGGAGCTCGGATTCACGCAAGGTTGGACTTTTCAGAAAGCTTACGAGGTCCTCTGTCCAACTACGACTGGATATCTTTAATTGGGTGAGAAAAAATTCTTAAAAATGCAAAATACAGTTCGCCACTTTTTGGGTTTGCTAGGGTTCTCACCTACCACCATAATGAGATAAATTAAATGTAACCTAGAGGTGGTTGGGGTAGATTTGGATTTCCTCTCTCTTCCCTCTCTCATTCTTCCTATAAATTGTAAGGAGGGGCTTCTTTCTAAAGGTTGGACATTCTTGTTTTGCCCCTCCCTTCTTCTCTTTGGCAGGTGAATTTGTGGAGTTCAAACCTCCCATCTAAAACTGTAATGCAACTTTGCCTCTTGGCATTTTGTAGTGTATTGTATCAATCTTTGGAGCAAATAATGCATGTCTGTGGATGATTCTCAACCCTCTCTGTGTTCATTTGCATCCTCCTGATCTTTCACTACAAATTTGGTTATCTGTGCATGATCTTGCATTGCATTTTAATGGTTTGTGTTTATTGGCAAGACAGGTGTTCTTCATTCCTCGGTGCATCACCTTTGTTAGTTTAGGTTTATTTTTATGCATCTTCTTACCCTGTCTCCTTGGCAAGTTAGATTAGGTTTTTGAGTAAACCCTCTACATTTTTATGTGTGCATCTGAACAGAGGAATAGGAACCGGCCTTCATCCGGAGAGCTTTCCCGATTCACAAGGTCCCACACTTGGGAAAAGCTCCATGTTATGCAATCGCACTGAGAGTCTCAACCCATCGAGTTGCAGACATTCAGGGGTGCTGTGATTTGCCATCAATAGTTTTGGCATGCCCGGTGGGACCAAGAGGTCATTCCACAAGATTTGAAGGAATTTTCAAGAAATTTGGACTAAAAAATTACAGGTTTTACAATTTCAGATTTTTCACCTTCCAGGCTGAACTTTGAAATCAATTTTCAAGGGCTTAACTTGCTCAAAACAAGTCAAAATTTCACCAGTTGATAGATCGGGGGATAATCTTCAAAAGGGTATTCTTAGATTTTTGAGATTTTGACTTTCAAAATTTCATGGTTTTTTAGTATTTCAGGTTTTCCCAGGTGTTGAGCATGTCCCAAGTTCCGACACGGTGTATTTCAGGTTTTGTAAGTTGCCTTACATGACCTAAGTTTCACCTGTACCTTTTGGGGATTAGTAGCTGCACAACAAAACCCGATAACCGAATTGAAGAACTATATCTTCTGGGTCCTTCAAGTTTTAAATTCTATTTTTTAATATTGTCAGGTTTGGTGTGTAACTTGGCAGAATCTAGCCTTTTGAGGCTCATTATCTAACACATCTGGTGACTCCGAAGGGGATAGAATTCAGTGGTTTAGCAGCAATAGTTTCCCAGGTACATGAGAAGAATTCGAACCAGGTCTGATACTCGAGAAGAGGGGTTATTTGTCCACTTACAACTATCACCAGGCAGAGGAAGGAGAGGAAGAAGACCACGAAGATCACCATCTCCACCTAACAGGACTTTGTCTATACCTCCACCTGGTAGACCTTTTCTCGCATCAACAAGAGTTCTTAGGCCAATCATAATGGCACATCTACCACCGAATCCCTTTGTCAATTTCACTGGCAGTAGCCCACTTGCCCTCAATGCACAGAATCCAGTTCCAATTGCAGTATTGAATAACATTCCATTTTTCACTGGAGAAAATCATACCACTCCTGGTGATCATGTCAAAGACATTGCTAACGTTTGTGCAATCCATGAGATAAATGAAATGGATGTTGCTGTCAAATTGCTGGCATCTTCGTTCAAAGGGAAGGCATTGCAATGGTTTAGGAGCCTTGGAGCTGGTTCTATCCAAAATTGGAATCAGTTATGCATAGTTCTCCATGAGCAGTTTGGAGAAAAGGGAGACAATTTGTCTCTACTAGAACAATTGACAACTATCAAGAGAGCTCCCAATGAGCAGCTGACTGACTTCAACTTCAGATTTCAAAGGTCTTGGGATAGGATTCCAGTGGCCGTTAGGCCAACAGCTGAAGGTGCTTTTCTATATTATCTTAAGGCTTTGAATTCTGATATTTCTATGTTAATTCAATCTATGGGAGGCACAACCTTACCTGCTGCTTATAGCATTGCCATTAGGGCTGAAAACTGTCTTATTCAAGCTGGTAAGCTGGCTCCTAGGCCTCCCATGCCCTTGTATCCAAACTTAGAAAATCCAAGCACTAGTCAAACACCCACTTTGGCTCCTATTCCCACTCCTAGAAATCAAAGTTCAAATGAAACTTCTACTTCATCCTCTAGTGCTTCAAATGAACTCCAAGAGGTTATGAAACAATTGCAGAACCTTGGAAATGAGCTGGTGACTATCAAAAGACAGCAAGCTCAAAGTGCTAGACCGTATCAGCCTCAAGTGCAGTACCAGGCTAGGCCACCATACCAGCCCAATAGGCCACCCAATCCAGCTGCAAATCAAAGCCAAGTAAGGCCTCCCACCAATAGACCATTTCAGCCCTATAACCCCAATGTTGCATCTACTTCTAAAGCATTAGTGCCAGTGCAAAACAACATAGCTCAAGAGTATGATTGGTGTTTCCCATGCAATGAACCTCACAACCAATCTATGTGCTTCAATGGTGCTTTGAACCAAGCCTTGATGGTGACAACTACTGGCGTAGAGGGTGAAGTGAGTCAAGAAACAAATCAGCAACAAGGGACATCTCAGCAAAACACAGCTCCAAATGATACCGCACTTGTGAATTGGCAAGCTGAGGATTTTTGTGGCATGAATCAAACAATTTCTCAGAGTGTAGCAGCTAACACAAGATCAAAGAAGAGGAATATTGGTGAAGGGCAGTCATTGGCTCCAAGTGATCTACAACCTTCCATCACTCCACAAGGTGTTGGTAAGCAAAATACAGCTCCAAACATGCAAGGACAGCCCAAACCACCTTCTAAACCAACTCAAATGCCAGCTGTTGCTGCCCATGCACAAGAAAGGAATACATAGACTAATGGACAACAAAGAGATGTTTCATCCCCATTTAGCATCATTGATCAAATGAAGAAGACAAATGTGAATATATCAATGTGGGAATCTTTATCCATCCCAGGCCAAAGAGATCTTCTACAAGCTGCCATGAAGAATTGGTCAACTTCAAACCAGCAGGTCCATATGCAAGAGAATGTCCTCACAAATGCTGCTCAGCCTGAAGGGAATCATGGAGGACAACAAGGTAAAGTTTTGAAACCCCCTCCATTCTATGTTTCATTAATCATTGGGGATAAACTAGTACACAATTGCATGATTGATTCTGGGGCAAGTAGTTCTGTCATGCCCAAGCAAATAGCTGATCAGCTGGGTCTCCAATATGAAGTCATATCAAAGGGGGTAGTGCAATTGGATGGGACAGCAGTAGCAATGGTGGGAGTGATTAAAGGTTTGAATCTTACCTTGCATGCATGCCCCAACGTTACCATTTTGCAAGATGTGTCAGTGATAGATTTGCCACCACTCTTTGCCCTATGCTTATCAAGGGATTTCACAGCTAGAATTGGAGGCTACTTATCTGCTGACTGGTCACACATGTTGTTCAGAACAAGATATGGTACTAAGGTCACAATCAGATCTGAACCAATTGCAAACTTTCATATTGAGCCTCATACTCCAAGCCAAATCAATGCCAACTGTTCAGCATTTGATCAAGAAGATTATCCAAGCACAGATGAAGCTGACACCAAAGTTGGAAGCATCCCAGATTTGACTCTTGATGAATGGGCAAGCAAGGTACATGCTTTTGATCCCTACCAAGAAATAGAAGAATCTGAGCTAGGAGTCTATTGCATACATGAAGAAAACCAGCCTATTCCTAGCATCACCAAACCAGACCATAAGGATGACAATGAGGTATGGCAGTTATTTTTTGATGGATCAAGGAGTAGGCAAGGTGCAGGAGGAGGAGCTATGCTTGTTTCACCTCAAGGCATCAAATATTATTCAGCTTTCTGTTTCCAGTTTTCCTGTTCAAACAACACAGCTGAATATGAGGCCTTGATTCATGGACTTCATTGGGCCAGGAAAAAGGGCATAAAGAACTTGCAGGTGTTTGGGGATAGCGAGCTAATCGTCAATCAAGTCAGGGGACAACATGCTACAAAGAATGACCTGCTGAAGAACTACAAGAACAGGGTATGGGACCTCGTTGAGGATTTTGAAGCTTTCAACATCGTGTCCATACCTAGGAAGAAAAATGAAGCCGCGGATAGGCTCGCAGCAGTTGGAGCAACGTTTGATGTGGTTGACAACATCAGAAGGGAAAAAACACAACCACATATCCATGTGATTGTGAGGCCAGCAGTTCCAGATAATAACACAAGCTGGCAGGTGTTTGAGAATGATCAACAGATCGTCAATTTCTTACAAGAAGAGGCTGAATTCTCAGCTAGGAATCAGGACAGACTAGAGCAGCAGTATGGGGATCAAGTAGTGCAGCTGCGGACAAACAAGCTTCCCAAGGGTTTAGTAACATTGGAGTCTATCTTCAACCCTAACGACCAGTTCCGTAAGGAAAAGGCTAACATACAGGTCAAGAGAGAAGATTCAGAGCCAATTCTGGTTGGGGAAGGCAAAACACTTCAAATTGGTAAAGTGGCCACTGAGCAGGAGAAATCAGATTTCATACAGCTTTGCCAAGAATTTCCAGATGTCTTCGCTTGGAGCTATGAAGACTTGAGAGGATTCAATCCGAAGTTGGCACAACATACCATAGAATTGGATCCAGATGCTAAGCCCATCAGGCAGAAGCAGAGACCAGTCAACCCTCACATTGAGCCTCTAATGAAGAAAGAGTTAAACAAGCTAATAGAGGCAAGCATTATATTTCCGATCAAGCACTCAAGCTGGGTTGCAAACTTGGTTCCGGTCAGGAAGAAGAGTGGAGAAATCAGGTTGTGTGTAGACTTCTGAGACCTCAACAGGGCATCTCTCAAAGACCATTACCCACTTCCTTCAATGGAACAAATATTGCAAGTGGTATCCGGTTCGGAGAGATTCTCTCTCCTAGATGGCTACTCAGGGTATAATCAGGTAATGGTGAAAGAAGATGACCAGTTCAAGATGGCTTTCACCACCAAATGGGGCACCTATGCCTACAAGAAGATGCCATTTGGGCTATCAAATGCTGGAGCCACTTTCCAAAGGGCAATGGATATGGCATTCAAGGGGTTGATCAATAAAATAGTTCTGATATATCTTGATGACATCACTGTATTCTCCAAAAATGCAGTGGATCACCTCTTTCATCTGAGGCAGGTATTTCAGAGGTGTAGAAGATTTGGGGTATCATTGAATCCCAAAAAATGCATATTCTTGGCTCACGAAGGAAAACTTCTAGGCCATATTGTTTCAAAGGAGGGATTGACGATTGACCCAGAAAGAGTTGAAGCAATTCGAGCGTTGCCATTGCCAAGTCATAAGAAGGCTCTTCAAAGCTTCTTGGGAAGGATCAATTTTGTCCGCAGGTTTGTTCCAAACTTTGCAGCTCTCGTAAAGCCAATAACGCTGATGTTGAAAAAGAGCATGACATTTAAGTGGACATCTGAAGGCAAGGCAAGTTTTGAGGCAATAAAAGAGGCTATATCTCAAGCTCCGACTCTCGTCAATCCAGACTTCTCCAAGGATTTCATGCTATATGCCTTTGGTGGTGGAGACACAATTTCTGCAATCCTGGTACAACAAAACAAAGAAGGATTAGAACAACCAGTTGCTTTCTTCAGTCAAGGCTTGGAGGAATACGAAACTAGGTACTCTTTCATTGAAAAGCATGTCCTTGCAGTGATCAGGAGCTTAAAGAAATTCAAGCACCTAGTCTCAAACAACAAGATCCAATTATTGGTCTCTCATGCGGGAGTCAAGGACTTCCTTCTAAACAAGGATCTGAATGAGAAACGTGCAGGATGGATCACTCGTGTCATGGAATATGACATCGAAATTAAGGTCACTAAGCTAGTACGTGGAAAAGGACTATGTGAACAACTAGCTTTGAGTCAGAAAGTTGAAGCAGGTGATGAAAAAGAGACTGTCTTGGTACTACAGGATGGTCAAGAACAGGAAAATGATGATGTGCCCACTCCTTGTTGGACTCAGAATATGATACACTTCCTACAGGCAGGCCTATGCCCTCCAGAAATGAGGAAAGAAAAAAGGAGATACTTCATATTACAAGCCATTCCATATGTTCTTGTTGATGGTGTTTTGTTCAAGAAAGACATCAATGGAGTTCTATTGAGGTGCATTGGGACAGGTCAAATTGAGAGGGTGTTACAAGATTTTCATGATGGAGATTCTGGAGGACATTTCACCCCACGAGTAACAGCTCTCAAGATAATGAAGGCAGGGTATTATTGGCCCACAATGTTCAGTGACTGCTATACATGGATAAGAAAGTGCAAGAAATGTGCACTCTTCACAGGAAAAGAAAGACTAGCAGCACTTCCATTGCACCCAATTTTGGTTGACCAACCATTTATGCAATGGGGATTGGACTTCATCGGGGTCATCAATCCAAACTCAAGCCAAGGCCACAAGTGGATTCTCATGGCAACAGACTATTTCACCAAGTGGACCGAAGCAGTAGCGCTCAAAGAAGCAAATGAGTCTAACATACTAGACTTTTATGAAGGAATAGTGACCAGGTTCGGTGTGCCAGCCACTATCATATCAGACAATGCATTGGCATTCATAGGTTCCAAGATTACAGAATGGGCTGTCAAGAATGGAATCTATTTGAGCACCTCTTCAAATTATTACCCGCAGGGTAATGGACAGGCAGAGTCCACGAACAAGAATTTGCTAAGAATCATCAGAAGGACTCTGGATGAAAACCAAAGGACATGGCATACCAAGCTAAAATCAGCATTATGGGCTGACAGGATAACACCAAAGAGATCTACAGGTAATTCTCCCTACAAGTTGGTCTATGGGAAAGAGGCAGTATTGCCTATATCATTAGAATTGCCAGCATTGGAGCTCATGAAGCAGTTGGAGTTGTCTGAGTTCGAACCAATGGAGGCCAGGTATGCAGAGTTGATGGAATTGGAAGAAATAAGAGAACATGCAGTTCAGATGATTGAAAAGGATCAGGCCTTAGTAAAAAGATGGTTTGATAAGAAGGCAAGAGCAAAGACCTTCCAGGAAGGGGACCTAGTTCTGAAATGGGATGCAGATCGGGTAAAACCAGGAAGGCATTCCAAGTTTGATGCCATTTGGAGTGGCCCCTACATGGTCACGGGATGTAAAAGTAGTAATGCCTTCCAATTGTCTACATTGGATGGAGAAGAACTCCCGATTCGGTTAACGGAATCTATCTTAAACATTGCTACTAAAAGGAAAAGGTTTACCCTTGTAAATATTAGCCTAGATTTCAATTCCTCTAAGTGCGTATGCACATTGTCTTGTTGTAGTTAGGTTTCAATTTCCCTAAGTGCTCCGGCACAGGTTTTGTTGCTCTCAGGTTGAATTTCTACAGTTCAGCATGCTCTCGAAGAAGGAGTTGCGGTATCAGGCTCGGGATCAGAGATCAAGTTGGTTTCAGGTTATTGCTTATGACTCCATGCCCAATGGATTGCTAAAAGGCCACTGATCTTCTACCTAGCAGGCAGGTGACCCCGTTGAGTCACCAAATTGTTGTATATATCTTCCCCCTCGGGTAGATATGGGAATGAAGAAAGAAGGTAAAGGGCGCACGACATAAGGTGTCGACATGAAGAAATTCGTGCCTTGGCGCAGGTAAAGGGTGCACGACATAAGGTGTCGACATGAAGAAATTCACGCCTTGGCGCAGGTAAAGGGCGCACGACATAAGGTGTCGACATGAAGAAATTTGTGCCTTGGCGCAGGTAAAGGGCGCACGACATAAGGTGTCGACATGAAGAAATTCACACCTTGGCGCAGGTAAAGGGTGCACGACATAAGGTGTCGACATGAAGAAATTCATGCCTTGGCGCAGGTAAAGGGCACATGACATAAGGTGTCGACATGAAGAAATTTGCGCCTTGGCGCAGGTAAAGGGCGCACGACATAAGGTGTCGACATGAAGAAATTCACGCCTTGGCGCAGGTAAAGGGCGCACGACATAAGGTGTCGACATGAAGAAATTCATGCCTTGGCACAGGTAAAGGGTGCATGACATAAGGTGTCGACATGAGAAATAAGGTGTCGACATCGACAAGAAGAAATTCATGCCTTGGCGCAGGTAAAGGGCGCACGACATAAGGTGTCGACATGAAGAAATTTTGGACATGCGCCTTGGTGCATGTAAGAGTATGTCGACATAAGGATGGATGCACCGGGGTGCATCTTCAGGAGGCGCAACATTTTGAGCGCTGACAGGAAGCAGACCCTGACCCAGATATTCAAATGGCCATAACTTTTCACAGGGAGCTCAGATTCATGCAAGGTTGGACTTTTCGGAAAGCTTACGAGGTCCTCTATCCAACTATGACTGGATATATTTAATTGGGTGAGAAAAAATTCTTAAAAATGCAAAATACAGTTCGCCACTTTTTGGGTTTGCTAGGGTTCTCACCTACCACCATAATGAGATGAATTAAATGTAACCTAGAGGTGGTTGGGGTAGATTTGGATTTCCTCTCTCTTCCCTCTCTCATTCTTCCTATAAATTGTAAGGAGGGATTCTTTCTAAAGGTTGGACATTCTTGTTTTGCCCCTCCCTTCTTCTCTTTGGCAGGTGAATTTGTGGAGTTCAAACCTCTCATCTAAAACTGTAATACAACTTTGCCTCTTGGCATTTTGTAGTGTATTGTATCAATCTTTGGAGCAAATAATGCATGTCTGTGGATGATTCTCAACCCTCTCTGTGTTCATTTGCATCCTCCTGATCTTTCACTACAAATTTGGTTATCTGTGCATGATCTTGCATTGCATTTTAATGGTTTGTGTTTATTGGCAAGACAGGTGTTCTTCATTCCTCGGTGCATCACCTTTGTTAGTTTAGGTTTATTTTTATGCATCTTCTTACCCTGTCTCCTTGGCAAGTTAGATTAGGTTTTTGAGTAAACCCTCTGCATTTTTATGTGTGCATCTGAACAGAGGAATAGGAACCGGCCTTCATCCGGAGAGCTTTCCCGATTCACAAGGTCCCACACTTGGGAAAAGCTCCATGTTATGCAATCGCACTGAGAGTCTCAACCCATTGAGTTAATATACGCGTACGACACGTCATGATTGATGGTGGTGCTAGCATTAACATCATCTCCTCCCATGCATACAATCAAATGTGTATCCCTTCTAATTGTATGCATAATAACCCAGTTATGTTGCGCTCCTTCAATGACGCCATCACCTCCACCCTTGGCACCATTATCCTTCATGTTCGTGTAGGCCCTCGCACTATCTTGGAACTATTCTACATCTTAGAGGGGATTTCCAATATAACCTATTACTTGGATGACCCTGGATTCACATCATGGGTTGTGTCCTTTCAACTTTACACCATTGTGTAAAATTCAAGAATGAAGGACATAACTACACCATCCCTGCCAACCCGTCACCATTCAAAACTTGTAACATGTTGTACTGACCCAATGATGTACTTGTACTAGTTAAGGCATCTGCCACTACCCCCACTTCTCCTTCACCCACAACCCCACCCACTAATGATGCCACCACCTCTCCCACATCTAACTCTTATTCCTATTCCTACTGCCGCACAGCCTTCCAGCCAACCACTCTGCTTCCCAACCAATTAATACCCCTCTTCCCAATCATCTAGTGATTCTTCTATCCCTGCTACCCACATATCGACTACTGATCCCTTAGAAGGTGTTTTTCAACACCTCACTCTGGGGGAGTACCACCTATACAATATCGACACATTCCTCACTCCACAAGAGTATGGGAACCTACGTCAGCACCCTAGTTATGACTACCGCATAGGTGAGGTTTTTCCTTATGGTCCTCCCCACCTTTGCACTAATCTAACGTATGGGGGACTTGATACTGCCACTTATTCACCTGAACCTCCATCCCAAACACATTTTCATCTGACCTACAATCCCTTACTAAACATCGCTTCACCCACACTTTCCTTCACTATTGCGCATGGAAAGGCTTTGGCTTTGGTTTTTACGAACAAGGCCATCATACTGTCATTTCATGTACCACCCGTAAACACAATGATCGTAGTGGCATTGGCTTTTCGCATCACCTTCCAAGAAGGCCCACGTTGACCTCATTGAGGAAGAAAAACCTTCTTCACCCCATTCACCAATGTCACCACCTTCACCCACAGAGTCCATAGATCTTGAATCTATCCCTCCTAACTTTTTTTTTCGTAAACACAATTTCCTTGGGACCTCTAACTTATCAACGTGATGGTGAGGCTCCCTCTTCTCTTCCCTTCCTATATCCTGACATGATCGATGACGATACACCTTCTATTAATGTTATTCAATGTCAGGATGATGAGTTTATCCTCACCTACCTTGGTGCGGAAGATTCTTATATTCACCAGTCATTACCCTCTGAGATACAAACCATGTTGAATGAATTGACTATCGAAATCAACATTAATACTCAGGATGACCCACACATTCTAAAGATAGGTCAATCTTTAGATGTTACTGAATAGGAAGCTTTTACCTCTTTCCTCTGGGACCATAGCAACGCTTTTTCTTGGTCTTATGTTGATATGCCCGGTATTGACCCAAAAATCATGGTCCACAATATCGTAACCATTCTGAATGCCAAACCCATAAAACAAAAGCTGCGGAAAATGCATCCTCGCATTGCTCTTCTTGTCAAAGAAGAACTTCAGTGCCTTCTCTCAGTTTCCTTCATCCTACCCATTGACTATCCCCAATGGATTTCTAACATTGTTCCTGTCACAAAAGCAACAGGGGGACTCTGCATTTGCACAGATTTCCATGACCTCAACCTAGCTTGTCCCAAAGATGATTTTCCCCTACCAGGCATTGACCAACTAGTTGATCTCACCACCGGCCATGAAATGCTATCACTCATGGATGGTTTCTTGGGTTATAATCAAATATTACTTCGCTCCAGAAGATCAACACAAAACTACCTTCATCACTCCTTGGGGGACCTTCTGCTATCGAGTCATGCCTTTTGGCCTTAAAAACGTTGGTGCTACATATCAACGAGCCATGACTTATATCTTCCATGACATCATGCATCACATATTGGAAGATTACGTAGATGACCTTCTTGCCAAATCCAAACATCGGGCCGAACACCTGACAGTCCTTAAGGTCATCTTTGACCACCTCATCAAGTATTGTGTTCACCTTCAACCTAAGAAGTGTGTCTTTGTGGTACTTTCAGGAAAACTCCTTGGTTTCATCATTTCTTTACGTGGCATAGAAGTCGATCCTGCTAAAGTGAAGGCTATTCTTGAAATTCCTCCACCTACTAATCTCCGTCAACTTGAAGCTTGCAAGGTAAGTTGTAATCTATTCATCATTTTATCTCGTATCTTTCCGACCGCTGTCAGCCATTTCATCATCTCCTCAAGAAGGGTGTTTCATTCAAATGGGATGATGAATGCCATAAAGCCTTTGATGCCTTAAAACAATACCTTCTTCAACCACCAATGCTCATTCCTCCTAAGGATGACCAACCCTTTTACCTATACATTTATGCCACTGACCATTCTCTCACTCATCGTGATGAGAAACATAGAGAGCAAGTAGTTTATTACATAATCCGTACCCTTTTGGACTACAAAACTAGATATACCCATGCTGAAAAACTTTTCTTAGCCTTAGTTTTTGTCACCACCAAACTTCTTCATTACCTACTCAACCACAAAACCTTTTTTGTCACCAATACTGACCCCTTACATTACATGTATGCCAAACCCTACCAACATCAATGTGCTACACGTTGGCTCATGCTTCTCACAGACCTTGACCTCAAATTCATCCATCAAAAGTTTATCAAAGGCCAAACCATCTTGACCAACTAGAAGATGCACCTCTTTACAGGAATCAACCCTCTAACTTTGATTTCCCAGATGAATCCATAGCTACCCTCTCCTTGGATGATACCACTTACCAAATGACACTCTTCTTTGATGGCTCCAAGTGTCAGCATGGGGGTGGGGCTGGTGTTATCCTCATTCCTCTTGATGGTGAACCTATGCCTTTATCTTTCAAACTGGATTTTGATTGTACAAACAATATCACTGAATACGAAGCACTCGTATTGGGTCTCCAGGTGGCTTATGCCTTAGATGTTAAGTCAATCAATATCTTTGGTGATTCCCAGCTGGTCGTAAACCAAGTCAATGGTATATACCAGTGTCGTAATGAAATACTTCAAAAGTATAAACATCATGTAGACATACTTTTGACTACCTTTGACTGTTACGAACTTCAAACCACCCCACGTTCTACCAATAAATTTGTAGATACCATGGCCTGCTTGGCTTCTCAGATACCCACTTCACCTGCCGACTCTAAAATATTTGTCACAATACAAAGGTTACAATCACCCTCTTATTTACCTCGTGAGGTCTACTCCGTCAGAACCATTGCACCTGACCCACGTGACCTTTGGTATAATCAGTTTGCAGACTATCTTTCCCTTTCCATTCTACCTCCTGATCTCACTCGTAATGGACAACGTGCCTTTCTTAAAAGTGTCTCTTGCTATGTCATCATGGGTGGTCTCCTTTATAAGCATGGCTTGATGGTATTCTCTTACGATGCCTTACAAGTTCTGAAATTCCCTACACCATCAAGGAAGTTCATGATGGAATTTGTGGAGGCCACTTTAGTGGTTTAGCTGTCACTAAATGCATTCTTCACCTTGGCTATTATTGGCCAACCCTAAACTGTGACTGTTGTGACTATGTCAAATGTTGTGTGAAATGCCAGCAACATGCTAATCTTCATCACACACCTAGTCATGCCTTACAGGTCACACGAGACCTTTGGCCTTTCTCTTAATGGGGCTTGGATCTTGGAGAGATCGATCCCCATTCCTCACAATGCCATCAATGGATTATAACCACTACTGAAGATTACACTAAATGGGTAGAAGCCATTCCCCTCATTTCTACAAAAGCTGAGAAAATATGTGAATTCATCAACCATCACATCATTTGTCACTTTGGTGTTCCTCACCATCTCATCACTGATAATGGAAAGCAATTCAAAAACAAAACCCTACGTAAGTTGTGTGATGCTTTTGGCATCCAACTCAGTTTCTCGTCACCTTATTACCCACAAACCAATGGCCAAGCAGAATCAACCAATAAAACCTTGAACAAAATTCTTATGAAAGTAGTTGATGATACTGGAAAGGATTGGCATTCGCACATTCCTTTCACCTTGTGGGCTTATCGCACTAGTATTCACACTTCGACTGCTACCACACCTTTTTCTCTGGTCTACGGTACCAAGGTTTTCTTGCCTCTCGAAGTCCAGATTCCATCTCTCTGCATCTCACTACAAGACATGCTCAATGATGATGACTTTCGCCAGGATCGTTTGGCACAACTTGAGTTATTAGATGAACATCGTCTCAATGCTCTTGACCATCTCCAAATCTACCAAAAATGTATCAAACGTGCCTATGAAAAATGTGTCCATGAATGAACCTTTCAGGTTGGTGACCTCGTCCTGAAGGAAAATCAACATGTAACCAAAGAAGAGAAAAGTAAATGGGAAAAATTTTCTCCTAATTGGCTTGGACCCTATATCGTTACCCATGCCTATGGATCAGGTGCTTATCGTTTGTCTTCACTCGAAGGTAAACCCAAACCTGAGCCCCTCAATGCCTTGCATCTTTGACCATTTTATTGTTGACATCAAGTACTATATCACTTTCTTCGCTCGTCCCTTGAGCACCACTCACCTTCTATGCTACCCATTTTTGAGGATCAACGACTAAACAAGAATCATGTGATTACCCATCACCTTTCAGCCTTATCTTCAATATGAGTACCATGGCTCTACTCATAGCATGATTCTCATGGATACTTTTCATCTTTTTAAAGATGGAATCCCATGGTCATTCATCACTCGAAACCACCTCTTTCATAGTTAACCTCTGTGTGCTATGGTTTTGTCTTCTAAAACAAGAACCTAATCTTCCTCTATAGTCTTGTCCATGACTTAAAATGTCCTAAAAACAAAATGGGATTCAACTCCTTGAGTCAAACTTCCAGTAAAAATATGACTCCCTCAAAAAGGGACATCTCTTCTCTCTATCTCGCCACTATAAATAGACTTCTCCCTTGAAGGACAACTATATAAAGTCATTGCAAAAATATAATAAAAATTTCAGAAGCTTCCCGCATCGATCAGCTTCATGAATACCTCAAAGAGATAATATACTCATCCCATATAGACTTCCCACATCGATCAGTCTATTAAAAAAAACAAATGAAGAAAATGATAACCTTTTTCGTCACGGACTTGCCTATTTTTGATCATGGGTTTCTTTCTAAGTAAACATGTTGTTGTATACTAAGTTATGCTAAACCATCCGCTTTCACCTCATTGCATTTTTCACGCTATTTTTCTCTCTGCTCAAGGGACTTGTCGCAACTGCAACATTTCGTGATCATGTGACTTTCTTCACCCTTAGAATAGTCCATTATGCAATGCCTTTAGGGTCTTACATTCATAAGCCCATCTTGGGTATGGTAGACTCATTAGGGTTCTTATCAATTACGTGGCTCTTTTACCACCTCTTACCATTCACCTTCCTCATTACTTATTGATTATCCTATACAGGACTAGACCATCGACACCTACATTTTCACCTCTCAACCATACTTTTCACCTAAAACCAACCATTCCTATGACCTACACTCAATCATACCTAAAATCTACCAACCCATTCCTTTACCTCATCATATTCTTCCCTACCTTATGGGAGAACTACATTGGCCTGAGGCCCCTTTTCATTAGGGCTATATAGGTAGCACTTCTAGGGAGTTGGGCCCTTGGAGGTTAGCTCGACCACTCTTTACCCTAACTAATTTTCCCTTCATTTTCCTATTCATATTCTACCTTAGTTTCCATTTTTTATCAACAATTGGAAATTAAACCAAACAAGCATAATTAATACCATTTTACCACATCATCACATCATTCATTTATCATTTTCACATTTCCACTATAGAAAATATTTGGAAATTTAAACCATAACATGCATATACATCACCATTTATCTCCCATGTTACCAATAACTTGGACATTAAATCAAAATTAAAAACAAGACTCCATCATGCCTATGACCTGACTCCATCATGCCTATGAACTGACTCCATCATGCCTATGACCTGATTCCATCATGCCTATAACCTGACTCCATCATACCTATGACCTGACTCCATCATGCCTATGACCTGACTCCATCATGCCTATAACCTGACTCCATCATGCCTATGACCTGACTCAACCATGCCTATGACCTGACTCAATCATGCCTACACCAACCTATCTCCACCATGCCTAATACACCTAGTTTCCATCCATCTACAAATAACAATAAAATTTACCAACACAAGTACATCATCCAGAATCATCGATCTCATCATAAAAGTCTATGTATCCATCCAATATACATTGATACAAATAATATAAATCTCTCAAAACTCTCATATACAGCCTCACCATCTTTGGCATGCAGGCCAGTATATGATCAAAAATCTCAAAACTCTCATATACATCCTCTCTCTCTTCAGAACATAGGCCAGTATATATCAAAAATAAATTAAAATGGAAGTACACACAGATATCAATCACCTCCCCATCCAGATAACCTCCATGTTTGTCTCATCTCCACCTCCTCCTCAACATCTCACCACCCTTCATAGGCCTCGATCTAACCTCTGTGGCCCGTCACTTGGTCTTGTCTCTGTAAACTAGTGGCCTCACCATGACCCTACTGAGCCCCCTGTAATCTCACAATGTGAGTGCAGGACCTGTCCTCTCACTTAAGGCTACTGTTATGCTCTACATAAGATGGGACATCTATCCCTGTAGCCATCAAGTGCCTTGATATACCATGCCTCATTTAGGGCATCCCTGAACCTATGCCATCGATATTGTTTGTGGAGGTGCCATGGGCCTCATTTCCACCTATGTACTAAGACTTGTTACCTCAGTCCCTAACCTGTAACTCTATCCTTGATGCTTTTACATGTCCGACCACACCTATCCTGGTTAGTAGCCAACTACCCCTGTAAGATAGTCATTCTTTGGCTACCAAGACTGTGATGTCATTAGCTAGATTTGTAAACCTGTTGTTCCTATTCCCCAACCATGTCCTCTCATCACCACCCATTTTCAGATATCTCCATAACCTCATGTGCCTTAGTACCATCATACCCTCCATTCATTTTACCAAAAATTGTTAAACTCTTCCACCTTTTCCTAACCAATTTAATATAGAAAATAACCTATGGATCGAATCCTATTGGACTAGGTTACATACAGGTAAATTTTTACCCTACCCCTGACCTGACCAATTTCCAATTAACTTGATTAGACACCATGTGCCCTAGTCTACCATGTTGGTTCTAGAATAGAATTGGTTTGTCATAATCTTTCGATTATCACCTTGACCCCATTGCCCTAAAATTTCACCACATCTACTTGCCATAACCTTTTCCAACTTAACCCAACATTACCTGACCTTACCATCACCCACTGACCTTATCCACTTATCGCCCTCCCTCAACCAATTACCCATGCTGACCTTATCATTTTTCCCTATCAACCCACAATGCATCAACCATACATCCTCATATCTATTTTTACCCTATCCCACCTACAAGACCTGACTAACATTGGTTTAACTTGTATACACATCACACCTTATGCCATTGTCTACTGTGCCCTTGGTGAACCCAGGACCTCAACCTTTACTAGAAGTGGACATCTACCCAAACAATGCCTAACCATTGTGTCATTATGATGTGATCCTCCCCTACCACATTTCATGTATCTTACCTTTTTATAACCTTCCTTTCCAACCATGTAGTGTCAACAACCTTGACCCTAAACCACATGACCTTACCACACCACCCATGACCTATTTCAACCTACCCCTACATCTCCTTTGTTGCATCTTAGGAATTGTATATTTTACCTATACCTTGGCCTTAACCATATGTGCCATGACCTATTTACCCATGCCTGAACCTGACCTACTTGGTATGACCATTGACCTTATGCACTCGTTATACCTTGTGATGTTGTTACCTATGTTGTTTTAGCCTACCAACCATACCTTGCCTATTGTCATGTCCTGTTTACCCGACCAAACCTTTGGTGTACCTAGAACATACCTAAACGTTCCTACACCTGACCTACGTTGTGTTTCCAGACCATATCCTATACCTTGGATACCTGAATCACTTCACCCTTGTTTGGATAAACCTATCGACCTTGGACGATGTAGAGTTTGTAAGCTCTTCAACCTGGTACCGTGTTGCAATCTATACATGTGTGTGTGTGTTTGATTGCCATTACCCATGACCTGATTTTGACCCCGACCTACTACCTATTACCTGAGTTAACCATCACCCTTTCCCTCAATCCTCAAACCCTTCCCCACCTATCTTCACCACCTACACATTTATCAAACCACTCACCGATTCTGTATTTCACCTCATCAGTGCCTGGTTTGAGGGGGATCACCTTCACCCACACATGGGGCAATCACTTCCTATTTTTGTCAGCGTCGCTTACCAATACAAGCTACACAACAAAAAGGGGAAAAATGTAGACACCAAAATTGGGTCACACTCCCCTTGGTCCCTTTTCGAATAGCCAACTTAAACATATTCACCTAACCATGACCCTTTTACCCCACATTAATATTAATTTAATTATTTATAATTAAATTAATACTCATCCTCACTTCATTCATTATTTAATTACCTTAATTAAAACTAATTTCCACCTCACCTAGACCTCACCTCACCTCATCACAAACCTATTTTTAGCATATTTCCCCTTTACTAGGACTCAACATTCACTCACCATAACTAACTAAGACTTAGTCATACCTACCTTAATGAACTAAGACTTAGTTAAACCCTAAAATCATATGCCTATTCTCCCTCTAACCACATTCCCACTCATTAAAATGGAACATTCTGTTTTGATCCATGAGATAGATAGAGTTGGCCCAAAAGATTGCCAAGATCTAGCATTTTTAGTAAACCTAGGATTTCCCACCTTAACCGACGTCGGTCAACCCTAAACCTATGTTGGTCACCCTAAACCACCATCGGTTACCATATATCCATTTTGGTAACCTTGTTTGGGAGGTTGACACATTCTCAATTTTTTGGGGAATGAAGGAGATCTGCATGCAAGAAAAAACTAGAGCCCTTTCACATGTCCAAACAGCTATAGCTAGCACCAAGATTGATCCTAAGACCTTTGCATTCATGGTAGCATTCCAGGAAGCACTATCATATCACTGAGCACCTTTTCCATAGATCAACCGTCACCAGCATCTTCAACCACCTCTCCACCACTATAGACATTTAGAACCCTTCTAAACTCCAAGTAAGTTGGTTTCTCCTTTGTCACTTACAATTTTATTCTCTATTTTCCTTCATCTATTTACTGTTTTTACTTAGATCTATCCCTCAACTTTCTCTCTATCAACCACCCCATCACACCCCACCTAAACTTCACAAAAACCTATCCCAAAAATGTCTCCCTCACGTAGACCTCAAAAACACCCTCCAAACTCTTTGTGCAATCACAGAGAGGACCCAAAACTTGTTCTACAACATTCTCCAGTTCCCCACAGTCACTGACACTGGTTAACCCTAACCATGGTCGGTTCATCTTATACCGACATTAGTCTGCTTAATCGATATCGGTCACTGTGACTGTCAACCCAACCTAACAACTCAACCCTTAGCCTACCCCAAACCTCACTCAAAACCTTACCACACTTATTTTAGACCTGTCACCTCACCCTCCCCCACAAAAACCTTTCCAACTCTCTGTTCTAAGATAGAAGAGAGTCCAAACACCCTCCACCTGACTCCCTACCACTTGTCATAGTTACTGATATCAGTCATCCTAAACCGGTATCGGTCCTACCTAAACTGACATCGGTCACCCTAACCGGTGTCGGTCTTTGTGTCTGATAATACTGTTCCAGACCAGCAACCTAATTATCTCACCCAAAACAACCCAAAATCTCACCCAACCTTACCAAGACTCTATTCTGTGACTTGCAGACCACCTCCGCACTACCCGCAACCCAATCCAAAACCTTTACCTACATAGCATTTTAGTATTTAATCGGATCAATGTTGATAGTAATCTGAGGCACCCAAATCAGAACGCTAGCACTAGATTCTTTTATTTACATGTTTAAGTTATTTTATATTGATTTATAAATAGTGGATTGATAGCCTTCTAGGAAGTATCATACTTCCCAGATCTAGCATATGCTAGGCAATCCACTGTCATATACTATTTAACTCTCTTTTGTGGTCTTGTTTTTTATTTCAGGTAGTTCCTCCTAGCCAAAAGGAAGCTCTCATAGTCAGCATTGGATCAAGAAGTCAGAATGCATGCAACAACCTCAAACCAACCATCACAATAGGTATTCCTCCTTTGCACATACCCTTATCTATTTCATCTAAATCCTTAAGTTTTTGAAGCATTGAAGAACTACCTTCTTCAACCTCCCTGTCCTCATTCCACCAAAATGGGATGATCAATCCTTTTTACCTTTACATTTCTACTACTGACCCTTCCATTGTGGGCCATGCTCGCTCATTATGATGAACAACATAGGGAATAAGTAGTTTATTACATAATCCATAACTCTCCTAGACTAAAAAACTTGGTACATTCACGCTGAAAATATTTACTTAGCCTTAGTATTTGTGGATACCAAACTTTGTTGTTACCTTTACCTAATCACAATTTTCTTTTGTTACCAACACCAACCCTCTTCATTATATTTACGCCAAACCTCCTACCAACACCAACACACCGCTCATTGGCTCGTGGGGCTTCTTGCAAAATTAGAGTTGGATTTCATTCATCAAACTGGTATTTCAAAGGATAAACCATCACGAATCACACAAGGTGAAGATGCTCCTCTTTCTAGGAATCAATCCTCAAATTTTGATTTTTCCCAATGAATCTATCGCCACCCTCTCCACTGATGATATTGTTTATCAAATGACATTCCAATTATTTAATGGATATAAATGCTCACTAAGGGTGGGGGAGGTTTAGGTTTCATCCTCATGAACCCCCTTATTGATGGTGATCCTATGCCACTATCCTTTAAACTAGACTTCTACTATACCAAATAACATAGCTAAGTATGAAGCTTTTTTGTTATGGTCTTCAAACTGTCAAAAATTGCCCTAGATGTTAAATCCATTAACATCTTTGGTGAGTCTCAACATGGTTGTAAACCAAGTCAATTATTCGTACCAATTTTACAATCCCCAACGATGATATTCCAAAGTGTAAACATCCTTTGGGGACCTAATTTTGAGCCAAATGTTTAATCACTGTCCTCATTCAAGCCACTCCGGCAATCCACTAAAAAATTCACTGGGATACCATGTGCTGATGTCTTACTTCTCAAATACCTGCCTTCACCTTATGGACTCAAAAATATTTATCACAAAACAATGGTTGTAGTCACCTTCTTGATATTATCCCCGGTGTTAATTTTATGGGTAGCATCGATACTAACCTACGCACCATTTGGTATAAGAATTATAATCTTACCTCTCTATGATTATTTACAATCGCATACCTCCAGTGTTATCTCACTTTCACAATAGACTATGGGAGAAACTTTACAATTCTCTTGTTACCTCTTAATGGCTTCTTCAACACACCTTTAAACTGATGGCTTCCTTCGCACACTTCCTACAATATTTCTCACTACTTCCTTCTATGCTAAATGAGGGGGTGGCCTCTCTATTTATAGAACTTCCAGGCTTATCCATCTTATCTCTAAGATAGGATAAGAAATCCACTCTGACTTAATCATATTCCATACCTTAACTCTTATCTGTACATGTAAGCTTATCTTTTAAGATAAGATAAGCCTTATCATTTTACATGGGTTCCACATTTTTAGAATTTTTACAAATAAAATACACAAAATATTTATGACCTCACTCCTTGTCCTTATTACCAATATAATATTTCTAATTCCTAATCATGTAGACCCTACTTCTCTAATTACCCAAACTTTGACATTTTAACATTACCGGACCACTTACGACAAATATTTACTTTTTACAACATTCCTATTGTACTTTGACTATTACCGTACTCCACATTATTGGCGGCACCGTACTGACGGTGTCGTTATCTTCTATCAGACGCTACTACTAATTATACTTAACAACATTCTATTCCTAATACATACATTAATGAAATAGAAATTATGGAGGAAAATTTTAGTGTCGACATCTTCCCCCTTCCTAGCTTCTACTCCGTCCTCGGAGTAGACTATTCTGGTGCTTGGAAAATCTTCAACTTGTCGTGGTTGACCCATTTCGTAATGGGAGTGCCATCCAATTCCTCCAGTCGGTATGTACCATTTTCATGCACAGCTGCTATTTTGTAGGGCCCCATCCATTTTGGAAGAAATTTTCTTTGTCTTCTTTTTTTTGTATCTGGAATCATATACTAGAACCAAGTCATTCACATGAAATGGAGACCAATGGATCTTTTGATCAAAGTATTCCTTCTGCTTCATTTTCTTCTTATGGCTTGTATCCTTTGCTATTTCTCTCATTTCCTCTAGCAAATGAAGATGTACCAACCTTTCTTTTACTGAATCACTTTCATCCATCCTTTCATTTTTCATAACTCTCACAGTGGGAATATCAAACTCAATAGGAAGAACTGGATCAATGCCATAGGCCAACTGAAATGGGGAGTATCCTGTTGCTGACTTTGATGTTGCCCTATATGCCCACAATGCTGCATGAATCCTTTTATCCCATTTATGTACTTGCAAGGCTGCATCTTTTGCTAGAATTTAACACAACACAAAATTTGTTCGTTCCACCTGTCCATTTGTGCTTGGCTTGTATGTTGTTTCCTTCCTGTGCTTAATAGAAAACTTATTGACTAGGGCTTCTACCACCTCATTAATGAAGTGGCTTCCTTGATCTGTTACAATTTCTAATGGGCAACCAAATCTGGTGACAATGTGTTCATATATGAACCTTGCCACTTCATCCATGGAAGTTGTTTTCAATGGCCTAGCTTCAACCCACTTGGTTAAATAATCTGTGGCAACTACAATATACTTATTTTGGCATGAGGTAGTTGGAAGTGGACCTACAATATCTATTCCCCACTTTTCAAAGGGACCAAGTGGAAGAATAGGGCATAATGGAGTTGATGAAGTCTTACGGTTACCATGTGTTTGAAAAATATCACATGTCTTACAATAATTATAACAATCTCTAAAAATAGTGAGTCAGTGATAACCTGCATCTAAGATCCTTCTTGCTATAAGTTGTCCAGAGAAGTGTCCTCCACATGTACCATTGTGGAATTCTTCTATTATTTCCTTCCCTTGATCACGTCCAACTACCCTATTGTACTGTCCATCAGGTCCTATTCGAAATAATACTCCATGAAGAATAGAATATGGACGACTGGCTTGAGTAATCTTCCTCTTAGTCTTTGCATTGGCACCATCAGGAAACTTGAATTCATTCAGATAATTACAAATATCTATGTATTCAGAAGGGATTGTGTCAAGGGATAACAATGCTGCATCGGGGAAATCATCATCATCACAAGATAGACCTAAACCATTATAGGCACGAGATATTGCATCTACATTGACATGTTTCTTTCTGGGCCTATGTACAATATCAAATTATAATTCTTGTAGACAAAGTATCTACCTTATTATCCTTCCTGATGGATTAGGATTATTCACAATATATTTTAGAGCCTGATGATCTGTTACAACTATAAATTTCTACTCTAATAAGTAATTTCTAAAATTCTTTACAACAAAAATAATAGCTAGAGCCTCTTTTTTAGTTATAGTATAATTTACCTCAGCACTGCTCATTTTTCTACTCCCAAAGTAAAACAGACGATCATTCCCATTTTCATCCTTTGGGATCAGAGTACTCCCTAGTGTTGCATCTGAGGCATCAATATACACAATGAATGGATTGCTCAAGTCGAGATTCTTTAAAATATGTGAAGACACCAAATTTTCCTTTAGTTGTTCAAAATCTTCATGTACCTTTTCTCCTGGCTCACTAGAAACATCCTTCTTCAAAAAATTGATTAATGGTTCTGTAATATTTGAGAAATTCTTTATGAACCTTCTATAATAAAACCATATGGCCTAAAAATGATCTCAACTTACTTCTATTCATAGGAAATGGTAATCTTTAATTTTTTAAACTTTATCAAGATCAGTACCAATACCATCTCTAGATACAACATGCCCTAACAAAACACCTTTAGAACATCCAAAGACACACTTTGTAGGGTTTAGTGAGGCTTTTGCTTCATCTAACCTTTGAAATTGTCTCCATCTGGTGCAGGTGGTCCGACTCTTCTCCCATAGATGCAAAAATCATCCAGAAATACTCTGATGAAGCTTCCAATGTAGGGTTCGAACACCCTATTCATCAAACGCTGGAATGTTGCTGGAGCATTACACAACCCAAAAGGCATAACTCTATAAGTAAAACGTTCCCCAAGGAGTGGTAAACATGGTCTTGAGCTGATCTTTCTCTGCTATACAAACTTGGTTGTATCCACTATATCCATTAGCAAAACTATAGCACTCCTGGCCAGCTACTTTGTCTAAGATCTCATCTTAGAATGGAATAGTGTAAAGATCCTTCTTTATTTCCTTGTTGAGCTTCCTGTAACCAACACAAATGTGTAGCTTCTAATTCTTTGTTATTAAAATCACAATGGGAGAAACCCATTCTGAATTCTCCATAGAAAATATAAATCCTACATCAAGCAACTTATCTATTTCTTCTTTTATAGTTTTGGAAAAATAAGGACTCCTTCTATATGGAATTCACTTTATTTGCTTAGGACCATCTACCAACTCAATAAAGTGTTCTACCTAACTTACTTGGTAGAGTTCTTTGGAATCAAAAGTGAATAAGTTCATTTAATTTCTAAGGAGTTGGAGGTAGGAATCCTTCTCAGTTTCCATCACAACATCACCAATTTTTATTTGTTGAAGACAATCATCAATTTATTCTTCAGTTAATTTTATGAGTTCATGAGTTGATGTAACTTGAAGAATATCCATGACTGACACATCAACCTCACTTTCTTCATATTTTGTGTCCACTTCACTGGTATTAGAGTAATCAGAGGATGTCCAATCATCAGTTTCATCACTTGAATCCACAGGTTCTGCCTTATGATGTCGAGGGATCACGTTTATCTTCACCCTCTCTCTACCACGTCCAAGTGTCATGAAACCTTAATTCCAGTAGTTTCTTGCATGAACTCTCCTTAGCCATGGTCTTCCCAGCAGCATTGGGTACGCAACAGTACCATTTTTCATCACCTGAAAGTCTACCACACATACAACACCCATAACAGATATTTACCACATTTGAAACTACACCTTCTGGTTTAGTTTTTCCCTTATTTAATGACCTTAACATAAGTGTTGAAGGGAGATCAATTTTTAAACCCAACATATTCATTACAGACTCGATCATTACATTAACCACAGCACCTCCATCAACTAAGACATCATGAATTGAAATACCATTACATAATACCTCAGCTTGTGGAGCATAGGGATCCGCTTCTGCCTCCAAAATAGGGACCTCAACCTCCTTCCTTCGTCGAGCATTGAGTCCACTTCGCAACTCCCGACCTCTTCTCAGAAGACATAGCCAAGAGTTGACCATATGTAATATTTGTCAGGCCTTTTGGATAGATCTTCCAAGATGGAGTATGGTCCTTGCCCCTGTGAAATCAGAAAATCCTACACACCCAACTTTCTTCTCCTATGTTTCTTACTAGTTTCTTCTTTCATCTTCTTAGGATCATTTCCATCTTGATTATCTTTTTCTTTCTTTCTTTTTGTTACAAACACATCTACTTCATTATTTCTGCTCTTATCTACTACATCAAAATAATTCACAGGTGCTTTTCCTTTATCATTATCTCCTTTACCAGATGTAGAAGCTCTATCTAGACAATTATACTTATAATGACCCTTTTTATAACAACCATAACATACAACTTCAGAAATATTTCTTTTTGGACCTCTATCTCCTCCCTGAGAACTAAATTCCTTTCCTTGAAGAAGATTAATAGTTAACTGACCCATCTTTTTTAGCAAATCTTCATACTCAGTAGATGTACTAGGAGAAATATTTGTGCTCACCGAGAGTGGTTGTGGATTCTAGACCAAAGGTGCTGGTGTAGGCTCTACTTTAGCAACAATTTCTTTGGGCTCCTCTTCTATGCTTTCTTCTTGCCTTCTTGCAATCTCCTTTGCTTGTTCAATGGTAGTTGGGCGGTCATACTTCACTCGTTTTCTGATCTCTGGCTTCATCCCAAGAATGAAGTGCTTACAGAGGAGATTATCCACATCATTCATCAACCCATCCGCTAATCCTTCCTTCCGGATCTGGGCATCGAGCTTCCTCCTTAGCTCTAGAACACAGAGCATGATAATCCCTTATCTTCTCCTTCTCTCCTTGGGATAGCTTTGTGATCTCGATCATGAGATCTGCATATTTCTGTTGTTCACCAAATTCTTCAAGAAAACTTTCAGTTAATAAATCCCATGAATTTTTCACATTATCACCTAGTGTTTCAAACCACCTAAGTGCTGAACCATCCAAAAAGGTAGGAAAAAATTCAGTCCATTGTTCCCTTCTTATAAGACCATTACAAATACAAGATCGCTTAAACTCTTGAATGAAAGAAGAAGTGTCTTCATTAGATTGAGCTGAAAAAACAGGAATCTTTCCCATTTTCAAAAGTAACCACCATGAAATACCAACCCACAAGTACAATCAACAAGACTTATGTGCACAAATAATTGGAATCACTATACTAGAAAGTGACTTTACACCTTTCTACAGTAAAATAGAAAACCACAGCAAACTCTGGTAAAACTTGACTTACTGCAGTAAAAACTGACTTTACTGTGGTAAACACTATTCACGGTAAAAAGTGAAGTTACTGCGGTAAATACTATTCACGGTAAAAAGTGACTTTACTGCGGTAAATACTATTCCCAACAAAAATGACTTTACCATGGTAACTACTATTCATGGCAAAAATGACTTTACCATGGTAACTACTATGCACAGTAAAAACAAGGTTACCCTCCAATTGATTTTTGACTAAGTGGGAATATCTCTCCAGAAAATCCACCAACGAGGAATGGTCCCGGCAACGGAACCAAAATGTCATCACCAATCCGGCACTATGATAATTCTTCACCGGGAACTCCTCGTGCTATGATTATTTACTAATGCACAGCCTTTAGTTTGGTGGATGTAATCTTTCACCAAGACTATGGGAGAAACTTTACAATTACACCTCTTAATGGCTTCTTCAACACACCTTTAATACTAATGGCTTCTCTAAAACACACTTCAACTATAATATTTCTTACTTCCTTTTATGCTAAATGAGGGGGGTGGCCTCTCTATTTATAGAACTTCAAGGCTTATCCAACTTATCTCTAAGATAGGATAAGAAATCCACTATGACGAATCATATTCCATACCTTAACTCTTATCTGTACATGTAAGCTTATCTTTTAAGATAAGATAACCCTTATTATTTTACATGGGTTCCACATTTTTAGACTTTTTACAAATAAAATATACAAAATATTTATGACCTCACTCCTTGTCCTTATTACCAATATAATATTTCTAATTCCTAATCATTGTAGACCCTACTTCTCTAATTACCCAAACTTTGACATTTTAACATTACCGGACCACTTACGACAAATATTTACTTTTTACAACATTCTTATTGTACTTTGATTGTTACCGTACTCCACATTATTGGCGGCACCGTACTAAGGGAGTGCCGTTATCTTCTATCAGATGCTACTACTAATTATACTTAACAACATCATATTCCTAATACATACATTAATGAAATAGAAATTACGGAGGAAAATTTTAGTGTCAACAATTCATCCATATGATTCCTAAAAAAGTAGAATTGTTATTTGGTACTTCACATGTGCCTGAGAAAACCTGCCAGCAGATCTGATGTGCTAAAGTGTTGTAAAAAATATGATTTCACCATCATGTAGGGATTGGAATCCTATTTTGGTAAAAAAAAAATTACTCCTAACTCCATCCAGATCTCCCAGAATCTTCTTTAAAAGCTCAGCAGTTGTTTTTAGGCCTGTGTACTGCCTAGGCTTGTGAACCCTATTTTTTTACTCAGACTGCTCCAAGTCTTTCAAAACTTCCCCAAACCTTCCAAAATAATTTCCATGATTTTCTAAGGTCTTAAATTCACCTCCATGTTGAATTTTACCCTTTTTTCACGCTCCATGGGGGTTGATCCAATCCTAGGAAGGCCAGTGATAGCCCTTCCCAATACTGCCAGAAGATAACATATTTTGAGAACTTTCTAAAATCACCTGGGGGATTAAGTTGATTTTCCTAAATAACCTAGGAAACCAATTTTAAATCAAATAAGGGGTGACCAGACTGACTCATTTGACCTGGGGTGCCTAGGAATGATAAACATGCAAAATTTGGCACATGGGTATAGTTGTCGTGCCTGGAAAATTCTGATTTCCCTGTCGCACATTTGCACAACAATAGGTTCCACCCAAGTTAAATTTTTTGACACGGAACCCTATAGCATGTCGCAAATCACTTTGGGTGATGGCACCTCTGTCGCATTTTCTAGTAGTGAATCAGTGGAATTTGATGGTGGAACCTTTAATGATGTCCTTAGTGTTCTTCAACTTTCCACCAACCTACTGTTATCCTACCAAGTCACTGATATTGACCAAGGGATGCAAGTTAAATTTAACCCTAATTCTATTATCATTAGAGAGCTACTCATTGATTCTACAGTGGTAGAGGGAAAGGTAGACCACCAAGCCAGGTTATACACCTTTTCCCTCTTTACTTATGACTCTTCTTCCACCACCTTTATGAATCACGCTGGTGAAGTTAGTAAGTTATGGCATGAACGGTTTGGCCATTTAAACTATTGTTACCTTGATAAATTGAGCCAATATGAGATGGTCAATGGATTTACTTGAGTTAATATTTCTAAGGAGCTATGTTAGGATTTTTCCCTTGGGAAGAATCTCGAAGATAAATTTGACAAGGGAAAATCCTATAGAGCTTCTTAAGCCTTACAATTAGTCCACAATGATATCTTTGGGCCCCTTCCATCTCCCTCATTCACTAGACTACATTATTTGTTTACCTTTATACATGAATTTTTATGTTTCACATGGGTGTACTTTCTCAAATATAAATCTAAATTTTTCGACCACTTTCAAAACGTCAAGGCTCTAGCCGAGAAGCAAGCTGAAAAGTCTATAAAGGTTCTGAGAAATCATAATGGTTGAAAGTACATTAGAAATATGTTTGATGAATTTTACACCTCTAGATGAATTTACATGTAGTGTACAATTGTTTACAGTCCTTCAAAAATTGGAGTTGGAGAAAGAAAGAGTTTGACCCTCAAAGAGATGGAAAACTATATGATTTATTTCAAGTCCCTACAACCATGGTATTGGGAAAAATTCGTGAATTGTGCTTGTTACATCCAGAATAAGTTTCCACACAAAGTAGTAAAGGGTAAGACCCCTTTTGAGGCTTGGTATAGATGTAAACCTGATATCAAGCACTTTTGTGTCTGTAGTTCACCTGTCATGGCTCGAATACCCAAGAAGAAATGTAAGGCATTAGAACCGCAATCTAAACCTTGTATATTTTTAGGATATCCCAAAGGTCTTAAGGGATATATGGTTTTAAACCCCACTACTCATGAGATCTATATTGAGAGAATTGTTAAGTTCTAATAAACTTCTCCTGAATCCACTTCTCCACCCATAGAGGTAACTCTACACATTTTTGACATTGATCCTAACTCTTCTAATGACATTGTTGATCTTGGACCTCCCACTCATGATCCTCTACTCCTCTTGCTCCTCCATCTACCAATTCTAAAAGTAGTGATGATGAGGACTATTTCCCTTCACACTCAAGTCATAACTCAACAAATTTTTATCCTGAATCTCCTCCTGGTCCTCATCGGGCTAGGAAGACCTTACAGAGTATTGGTGATCTGATATGGGATCCTTCAAATGAGAGATAAACTTAATCATAGTTTACAAGGCCTCATGCCTTTTTTTCCTTTGCTTCTGATCCTCAATATTTTCAGGAGGTAAATGGAATTCCCAAGTGCGATTTTTCCATGGAATAGGAATATTCCTCCCTCATAAATAACCATATTTGGGATTTCACCCCTCTTCCTAAGGGAAGAAAAATGGTTCAGTGTAGTTGGATATATCAAACCAAGTATTGTGTCGATGGGTACATTAAAAAGTACAAAACACAACTCATAGCTAAGAGTTTCTCCCAAGTTCCTGGGGTTTATTATTCTGAGACTTTTTCTCATGTCACCAAGATGAATTATGTTTGACTTAACCTAGCCATTTTTTGTTGGTAACAAATGGGATGTCCACCACATGTATGTTAAGGTTGCTTTCCATCACTGTAATCTAGAGGAAGAAATCTACATGGAGCAACCACTATGTTATGTCCAGGATTCCTCTTTATTTTACAAAGTTATAAAGTCTATTTATGGCCGCAAACAAGCCCCTCGGGATTAGTATATCAAGATGCACTCATTCCTTATCACTTTCGGGTTCACCAGGTGTCACTTTGACCCAAATTTTTATATTATGCGGAAAGATGAGTCCATAATTATCTTAGTTTTTTACATTGATTACAGGCATTTTTTCATCCATTTTCAATTTTTTCAAGACTTCCTTAGCCAATAAGTTCTCCATGACTGACTTGGGTTTTCTTTATTACTTCCTTGAGATTCATATCACTTATTTTGACTCGGTGATCATCATTACTCAACCAAAGTATGCCATTAATTTTCTTGTTATATTAAACATGACTAATTGTAATCCATCTCCCACTCCCTTCCTTTTTGGAGTCAAGTTAGTAGTCCTTTGCTCCACTCCCTTAGTCAATGGTACCCTTTATCACCAATTGGTTGGAAGATTAATCTACCTAACCCACATCATACCTAATTTATTATTTTTGGTTGGCATTATGTGTAGATTTATGCAGGAACCTCATGAGTTACATTGGAAAGCAACTAAGTAGATTCTTAATTATGTTAAAGGAACCTACACCAGTGGCATACATTACTTGGGAGAGATAGAGATAGACTTGGTGGTATATTTAGATACTAATTGGACTAGTGATCTTAATCATCATAAGTCTATATCAAGTTACAAATTTCCTCTTTGTTCAGGTCTTGTCAATTGGTCAAGTAAGAAATAGAATGTAATTTCTATATCTTCTACAAATGAAAAATACAAGAGAGTAGTCAATGTTTCCACCAAATATATTTGGTTACAGAGGATTCTGATAGAGTTTGGTATTCAGTTCAGATGGCCTACCATCATCTATTGTGATAACCTTAGCACTATCTCCATCTTCAAAAATTTGGTTCGACATCAAAGGATGAAGCACATCAAGATCCATATGAAATTCATCATGGAGTTTATTCTTGAGGACATCATTGACAAGTAGTACTACTAAACATCATATCAAATTGCATACATATTTTCCAAACCCTTCACTGAAACCAAGTTTCTTCACTTGCACTCTCTTCTTGCGGTGATATCTATTGTTGCAGTACATCTACTTCATGCTTTCTAGTCCTCTTCTCCTCTTCTTCTTCTTCTTTTAGAAATATTTTAGTTTGTACATGTATACCTTATCATGCCTTGTTTTTGGGACCCATGTAATGCATATTTATTAGTTTTTATAGGGAAGTATTTTATCTCTTGTAAGTGGACATTTTTCCCTTTGGGTTTTCTTCCATTACTTGATATCTTCATTTTTCATGGGTACCTCATCAGGCATAGCTTCTAGGACCCATTTCTCTTTCTATCTTATAATGCCTCATCCTAAGATATGCTGAAGGGGGGGTGTTGGTGTGAGAGGGTATTATTAAATTATTATTTATTTATTAGGTGAATTTATCTCACCCATGGTGATCATCTCACTTAAGTGAGTCATAGGTCTTTATATGAGTCATTAGGATTTATATGATGAATGATAGATTATGTCTAGAATCTATCATATGCATCATTGTGTCATGCTTCATATGGAAGTTACATTCCATTCTTGGATTGTAACTCCCCTCTCCTTTTTTCGAGGTATGAATAGTTCAGGAATGGGAGTTATAAAACACTCCTTTAGGTACTTCTCTTTTTTGATCTATGAGCATGAGTAGACCATTTTTGTGTGCACAATTTCCTTAAGATAATTACTTGGATTTCTTCATGTTTTCATTAAGATTGCACCTCTTATCAATATGTATACATTTTGGATTATCTTTTTGCCCTTTTTATCATAATTACTTCATTCCTTCTTCACTACACTATTCATATTTGGGGGCATGGACCTCCTTCTCCCCTATGATTTCTCACAACATATATGTTTAGTATCAGTAGCATAGCACCATTTAGGGGCATGGAAATGTTTTTTCCTTTAATGGTTTGATTTTTACCAATCATTTACAATAATACAAATTGTACCTAAACCCATCTGTAATGGTGTGGTTTGTGGGTTTAGTGAAAGGTGTCGAAGTGGCTAAGCTATTTATAGGTTGTCTTTTCTCTTGTCTTGCCAGATTCCCAAAATTTGAAAGGAATTCAAGCATCTAAGTTATTCATAGGATATACCTTCCTAAAAAATATCAAAAAGGGGGGAACTTTGGACCTTATTCTCACTCACTCTGGTTTTGAGGTGTACTCAATATTGTAGTCTCTCCTTAGGCACAAATTAGGAATGCGTCACCCCTAATACTCTAGCATATTTGTATCCATTCCAAGACTCTAAGGAATGGAAATATTGGTAGCTTCTCCTTTCACAAAATGAACAATTTTATTCTTCGTCTCTTTTTCTTACTTTTTATAAAGTTCAAAGTTGCAAGTATTATCTATATTTTGAGTTAAATTTTAGTTTCTATCATAGGAATTGACTACAACATGTGTTGTAGGATTCTTCATAGATCATACCAACACCAACACATCAAAGAACCACTATCATGAATACAAAAAATTTATGTACACACTTAGGTTTTTTTTCCATTAAGAATGTAATTTTCAATTACGAACTTGAAAGGGGGAAATGTAGACCCTAAATTTTGGTAACTTTTCATTGTGTAATTTCAAGTTTTACTATGTTCCCTTACTAGGACAAATGTTTCCATTCATAATCCAATCAGTTTATCTCTATAGATATTCCATAAATTTATTATTTTTACACTTTGCCATGTCTTAAATTCTAGATATATTATTTGATATAAACAATAAACAACCTTTGTGCTTCATGTTTTAATTTTCTCCTTCTCTTTCCACGACTATAAAAATAGGTCAAGATTTGAGGCTTGGTCTTGTATGACCTGTACGGTCATGGATCTTCAAGTTCTCTTACTCTTTTTTCCATTTGAATATCTTCTTTGGTTCGTTTCATCTTCATAGGGTTAATCTTATTAAAATTATTTTCCTACAAAAGGATATATAAGCAAGTCATTATCGCTTTATAACTCACCTAACAGTCTTATAAGCTCATATTATAAATATCATTCTTAAATCACTCAAAGGGTCCCTAAATCTACCCAAATATTTTGCACATAAATTAGAGTAATCCCTGTTATAGGTCTAAAGCACTCAACCAAGTAAAATATTCTATCTTCATCTATTTCCAAGAATAGAAATATCATAGAGCCATGTATTAGCAATAACAAAATCACTCCAAGAATTGTTCAAGGGTTTCAAGGAAAAAAGTCTTAGGTCACATGGATGAGGTGAACCACATCAGACTCCAATCATGTTTGATACATTCTACACTATACAATTATTATTTTATATTGGTTTTAAGATACACAAGGGCACCCCTAGGGGGTTGGTTAGTTTTTCACACTTTCTCAAGCACCTAGGATAACTACATGAGGCTTGATCCCACAATGAGAATATGTAGTGCAACACTTGGATTAGTTTAATAATTGGGATTCTGACTACCAAGGATATCCCAACCTCACCAAGCACACATGTTTTCTTCTTTTAGCTTTGTAATACATGTGTAACGCTCTGATGAAGGGTTTATATGTTTATAGGGTTTCCACTTTGTTGCAGGTTATTACAAGTCATCTTGAAGTTGTGTTAGAAAGAGTGACATGCATCGAATGTCATTTCTAAATAATCAAATCATACAAGAAGTTTCACATTTATTTTTTCAAAGGGTCCAATACCATATAAATCTAGGTTAGGACCATACAAATCAATTATGTACCATATAGTAGTAGTACGGTCCTACCCCTACTCATTTTCTAGTTTTGGGATCAACATTGAAGCATCTATAATCTTTAATCTACCTATTTCACCATCTTAAACATCCATAGCCTCCCTTTTATTCCTTATCCAACTAAGTTTCTATCACCTCCTATTTATTTAAGAAGTTACTTATCATTTATCAGTTGTTACAAGTTTGAAATCATTAATATGAGTTTGAATGGTTAATGTTGGAAGTTAATTGATCATAATAGTCTATTGTTACAAACCCTTACATCCTTCTAAGTATTTTATATGTCCATAACACTATAATTTAATTATGATTTAAACAACCCAATACCATATTAGGGTCAACATCCTCATAAAAATTCATAATATTCAATGTTCACCCCAGACATTAGGGCCGTCATCTTCAGTTATCTTCCGTCTTTAATTCTTGCAAGGCTCCTGAGTAGCATCACCCTTACCTATAGTATCATTAAAATCTCTATAAACTTGTCCAATGTCAAAATCCCCACTTGTTCTAATGTTTAAATCATATGCTAAATGATAACCCTAGTAGTGATGTGGATCACATTCATTGCTCAAGGAATTTTTCCACTTGCTATTAGGGATGATATTGTGTTTCCCCTACATAAAAACAAAATAAACCACTGTTAAATATCTCACAAAATTAATAAAAATATATATATATATATTTGAAAATATATTTTACAATGAATTTAAATGGTGTACATGCAATGATTGGACACCATGGGCAACCATTTCCTTTTGTAGAGAAACATATCCGTAAGAATGGATATGATCTTTATGTCAAGATTGGATATGCTACCCATAGTACTCCTTTTATTAGAAAATGCAAATATAATATTAATTTATGTTGTAATTAAAAAATAAAACTTAAACACTTATTAATATAAACTAATTTAAACTATGATACCTACAAATCAAGCCCATGCTCTAGTGACTCCCATAGGACCAGTGAGATTTATAACCTTTTTGCTTTATTCTAATTAGACATTTGCAGCTTGTTATTGGCTTGGTTAACCTAAATCATGACTATCCTGATATTCAATCAACCTACACTATGGTTCATGTGTGTACCTTATATTCTTGTAAATAATTTAGAGGTATAATTTTAGTTAGCACAAAAAATTTAAATAAATTAAAACATTCTAAAATAAACAACATCTATAAAAAAAGATCAAATAAAACATGGCATAGACATCAAAATTTACCTCCCACTTATTTTTCACTCATCATGGTTGTAATACATCTTCATATATATTTTCAAAATATCTCTCTCTTATCACATGTTGTTAGTCTCTTAGCTTTGAACCCAATCTATATTGTAAGAAAATAATGTAGAAAACAAAACATAATGTAATAAAACATTACAAAATCATTCAAATTAATTTTATTCAAATTATTTTATTTAAGAAAAAAACTTTACCCTCATCCACCAATGGACCATACATTTTCTAAATTTGATATAAATCCCATCTTTTGTGTTTCTTGGGGAAATCAACTTTAAAAACATCAACATAATCTCTACCTACCTTCTTAGCTAGCCTACTAGTAGTTTTATTACAATGTATACATAAAAACATTTTTTAATCTTTCACTTCTTGTAAATACAAACAATAGTAAAAGATAAATTAAAAAAATTTAAGTAAAAAGTAAATTTAATAATATATTTTTCATTTAAAACATATTAATATACCTTCCATTATTATCATTGTAGACATCCCCAAAAGTATCCAGGAATATGGTCTTGTTTTTATTACCAGAACAAGACCTCTTATGTCTCTCTTTTATTAACCCACGAGGTGTAGTATTATGTCTTGCATCAGAGTGTGGGGAAGGATGTGAAGAAAGGTTGGGACAGTCATCATTCCCGACATATCGCGGAAAAAATATTAGGGGGTCTACACTGATACATGTAGGATGAGGGATAGTACTCCAATGTCAGTGTCGTCAAGAAGAGAGATAAGGTTTGGTAAGTGGGTCAGTGGAGGGATGCATAATAGAGTAATTTGGGTGGTTGAATGGAGGAAACGTAGAGGAACGTGGGTATGTGGAGGGGGGATGAATAGAGAAATGCAAGGGAGGCATACCATATGCATTGCCAACTATAGTCATAACTTTATTTAGCCATTTCAATATTTCCCTAAAGTTGGATAAGAAATCTATTAAATAAATACAAATGATATAAAATAAAATAAATGTTAGGAATTAAAATGATTGATGTAATTTTAAAAATTATGACATTACATAAAATA
Organism: Taxus chinensis; assembly: GCA_019776745.2. NCBI lineage: Eukaryota > Viridiplantae > Streptophyta > Pinopsida > Cupressales > Taxaceae > Taxus > Taxus chinensis. The sequence continues at coordinate 219,444,415 of CM034157.1, forward strand.
ACAAATGAAGTTTTTTATTATTTTCCATAAAGTTGTTGGATTTTCCTTAATTTTCATTAAGTGTGGAAGATTACTTAAGGGATATAAGGGTATTCGAATTTAATAACTCGTTGTATTTTGGAAATCCAAAAGATATGAGAGTTATTTTTGTATAGGACCAATGGGGGAAGGATATTTTTTAGGTGGGTGTGAAAATAAATACAACAAAAATTAGTCAAAAATATAGGGTGGAGAATGCTTGTATAGATGTGTGTTAAGAATTTAGAACCTTCACATAAAATGACTAAATAACTATATAGTAGAAAGTGTAATAAGATGCGTATACATGTAAAATTGATAAGTTTATCACTTTCTAACCTAATAAACTATGTAATTGATCAGTATCAATTTGACTACATTGGCCCATCTTGATTATACATCAAATGAATTCATCACTATCATGCACATGGTGGATATAGATAAAATCAAGATTTATTTCAGCAAATATGTGGTGGAAGAATTTGTGAAATATTCATAGAAGGTGTATTCATATAAAGGCCCATTTAAGTTTTGGGTATACCTAGTTTTGATTATGCTAGAGGAGTTTGACATCCCTAAAAAAATTCCTTTTGAAGTGTCATATAAAGATAGATATATGTGAATAAGTATGAGTTGCATAAATATATGATGGCTATGGAATTGGAATAAGGATGAAATGTAAAAGTGGTAGAATAACATGATTTCCACATTTGAGAAAGAGGATAAAATTATGTTCTAATTATTCTATAAATACCAATATCATAATTATAAATTATGGTACATCCTATCTTGGCCATGATAATGGGAGTTTATTATAATTGTAAAGAATATATATTTATGCCCAGGGTTCATTTTAAGACCCCCTCTATAAAATTATTATAGAATGAGTGGCGAATCTTTTGAAAATGCAATTCGTATTATTGGCGAATGTAGGAAAGGAGGGTTTTATAATGGAAATGAATGGAGGTTTTTTCAAGTCACCATGCCTCGCTGTCTGTATTTCTATTTTGTTAGCAGATGAAAAGTAAAAAATGGTTTCGAACGGAAACAAAAACATTTTTTTGAACGAAAAGTATGAAATTTTGACGGATGACGACAATAGCATGTTGATGTGTGACAAGTTTTGACTATTGTCATCTGGTAACACATTTTTATTATTGTCCAACACTGCTAACGCATTCCTGGATGGTAACTAAACACACTTTTGTTGTCATCTGAAATCTCGTAATTTGTTGTTGTCATCTGGTAATGCATTTCCCTTGTCATTCGGCCTTGCCAACATGTTCCCAGATGACAACTAAACACGTATGTTTTTACCGGCCGTTATTTTGATATTTTTTGTCATCTGATAACACATTTAACTTAGCACCTGGCACTGGTAATGCATTCCCAGACATCAATTAAACATGTGGTTTTGTTATCGTCTAGTATCATGAGGTTTGTTGACGTACAGGGGTTTCTTTGTGTTTTCATACGTCCTTACCTATAATCTCTCTTTGTATTTCTGAACAACAATCTCCTAGTGTTGTTTCCCATTAACATTCCCACATCACCATGTGTTTCTACCTCGACCTACATGCCCCGACCCTTTCCTTTCCTATATATACCCAACCCCATTCATTTTGTCCCATTTTCACTTGTAGGTTTCTCCAAGGTATATTTTTCAGAGCTTCTGCCACTATTGCAAACGATTTGTTCTACGCTACTCATACACTTCCAGTATTAGCCACACAATTTCTTCTATGATCCTGGTATGCAGGTATCTTCCAAAACCTCTTTTTTCAAAGAATCAAAAGATCAAGATTCAAGAATCTCAATCATGACACCAAGAAAAAATTTTATTAGCACACCTTCCTATGTTTACCAAAACATATTGTATCTGCAGTTACTACAACAGCTGGAAGACCCAAAAATAATCAGTCAATATGATTGGATTGGTAACTCAAGATTCTATGGACTTATTTACATGCCTTAGTATGAGACAAAATACAAGTTAAATAATTTAATGTAAATGTATAATAGTTCTAATGGATCTTTCACTGTTGCATTATCATCCCTCCAATTTGTCATTAGAATAACACCCAATGATATTCATCATCTAACATGCCTACCCCATCAAAATGCATTACCTTGTATCCATAAAAACCATTCTACCTAATGAGAAAAAGAAATTTTTAGAGTCTCATTACGATATTTATGTTGAGGCCGAGGTTAATAATCCCTCCAAAAGAGGATTAACACACAATCAATCAAAAACCCCTTTCTCCTTTCCATGGTGGAATTTTTCCAGTCCCGCATTGTGTTATGGGAAGATATAATGACTTTCCTCAGTGGGCATTATTCTACCTTCTCCAAACCATTTCCGGTGTTAGATTCAATTGGTGTACATTTATTTCAACAAGGATTTGTTTTGACCTTAACAAATCCCTTATGAATCCTAGTGTATTTATTTATTCTTCTGTTTTTGTTCTTTATTTTCTATTATGAGGGTTTTCACAGACTCAAATCAACAGTTATTCCAACTTCTTTGCATGAGAAGATGGATAAACATGTAATGCCTTTGGACCGACAATTGGTGAGTATTTTGTTTTAAAATCATTCTATCTTGATTATTTTCAAAAACAAAATCATTTTAAAATCAATTCTTAAAAATATATAAGTTGTAACTCTACTTTCAACAAGGTCAAAGAAATCAAAACATTGGCTTGACGTAAGACGAGAGTTCTCGCACATAACAATGTTGGGCCTGAGGGGTATGGTGACAACATTCTAATTGATGTCACCACAACTGATGACTCTATGGTTGTCACTAACATCTAACAACATAGAGGTAGAATGGGAACCAAACGGATGTGTGGTTCTATGGAATCATCCCACAGCCAGGAAAAAACCATTACTCAGGCCAATCCAAGTTTTAATTAATCCATAATGCATAATTGTTTTAATTTTGATTAAATTTTTTTATATAATAATGATAATTTGAGTCTTGACAATGACATATGTCATTTTCCTAATGTGCAGCCTTGTCCAGCACATCACCAACTCCGAGACACATGGTGTCTACTAGTGCAGACACTACATACATACCTGAGCAAGAAGAGATTTGGTTTGCACCAAATCTTCACCCTTTAAGTTCTTGGTATTAATAAATAATGATTTAAATTTTATTTATATTATTTATTTTAGAATTTATTTCTATTTAACTGGTTTTCGTTAAATTCAGGTTTTTCAACCCCCCCACAGTGCCACCTGTTGATTATGGACAACAACCTCAATGTAAGAAATATTTATTGATTTCATTCTTTTTAAGTTCTTATTGTTTTGTTGTTTGACTTCGTAAATACAACATACTGATACACCAACCTCAATCTCATATTTCAACCCCCTTGCTCGTCTTAAGGAGTATAACACATCAACCATCCCCTTCTGTCTTATGGTAGGGAAAGAGGATAGTGTTCTCTGGAATGAGCAGGGGGACACATAATTTTATAGCGTCAGAGTTCCCTAATTTTTCAATTGGCGGCATTCAGAGTGCCAGAGGCACTTTTATTTTAAATAATATCGATATGGATGAGGAGTATCTCAGTTTTTGACAGCATTTATGACATTTCAGTAGTAGGGAAACATACTAAAGATCTCACTCATTATGTACATAAGGAGGTACCATTTCCACAGCAACCATCCTCTTCAGATCCTCCTTCCCCAACTGGGGAGGAAAATTTGGATGATGATCCAAAAATGAAATTTTTAATAGACATCCTTATGGTTGATAATGCTATAACCCTTGTGATGGAAAATAGTATTCATGGCATTAAGGAGCTAAAGATATGGGAGCTCAAAGTGAAATCTCTTATTAAAGAGAATGATATCATAATTTTGAACACAGGGATAAACTTTTTTCATTGATTAAAATGAACCGACGATGATCGATGATTTACTTGATCAAGCACAATCTAGTAATTCAGTCACCAAAAATATTTACAATAATGATAATGTTTTGACTATAATGCTTAACAGATTGGCTAATTTGAATGTTGAGGCATAGTCTTACTACAGTAAGTGGAATAGAGACAAGAAACTTGTCACTATTGCAAATGCAGAGAAAGACTTGGCCGTGGTAAGTACTTAATTTTTTGTAGATTATAATTTATATTTTTATCATTTATCTGCTTCTAATTATGGGATTTTTAATTGCATTCCAAATACCAGACATTGAAGACAGAGGTGTAGGTGTTAGATGAGCACCTAAAAAAGTGAGAGAAAGTGTACGTGGTGCAATTGTCTTCAAAGAAAAACTTGTTCTGTTAAACAAGAAGAATAATACATTGTGTAGGATTATAAAGGAGAATAGACTAGATCTGGATATTCTGTTGAAGAAAAAAACTGATGAGGATCCTTCTCTCCTTTTAGCAGGAGATGCAGCTAGTGAAGATAGACCAAAAAAAATAGAAAATATTAATGCAACTGCAAAAGAATTAGTAGAGTCTGGTGTGATAAAAGATAATTCAAATGTTGTTGATGTAATAGAATCTTCAAGGACAACGGATCCAAATGAAGTAAAATTATTGATGTAAATCCTTTTCTTTGTAAAATGAAATTAGAAAACATTATCTTTATGTCAAATTGTCAATTGTTTTATTTCTCTCATGCCTATTTTTGAATTAAAACATTATCTTTTTTTAAAGCTTGTACTATTGATGAATAGTAATACATGGATTATGGAATCTGGATTTACATTTTACAATTTAGTTTCAAACATGTATGAACTCAATATTGAAAACTTGGATGTACATGTTGTTGTTGAATCTTGATAGTTGATTCGTCATGTAAAGATAGATTATTCATTATAATTACATAAAACAGTATCTCTAGACTGCTATATTTTTTATTAATCCTAAATTCCTGGTGGTACAAATTAACTTGCAGCAATTAATATGTTGTTCACTAATCCATTGTCATTTAATCATCAAACCAAGGGATGTAAACTTTCAATAATGGCAGTGTTGTATACACAATTATAATGATTTCATGAGGTATGGAAATAAATTATTGTACAATAAAAAATCTTGAAATAACAATGCTTGGAAACAAACTAAACTTAGACTGAAAGTAAATAGCTTCTAAACACTATGACTAAAGAAAAACATGTAAATTCGTAATACAGATAAGGGAATAAATTGCTTGCTAATCTATTCATGCAATAAAATAAAGCAACAAACTATGGAGGGGTTTAGCATACCACAAGTGGGCCATGCCTTGGGTGTTAATCCCTCCTAAGGCTTGTAACTAAAAGTCGTAATGAAAAGAACTCATATTCTTTATTGAATTGGCATGAATATTACATTTAGGAACAAAACAACTTCTTTATATGTGTATCCTCTACTCTATAATTCTCTATCTAGATCTCTACTTTATCCATCATATATTTCCATCATTGATCTCTTTCTCTTATACTCCTTGTTTGCAATAAAATGTGAGAAGCAACGTTTGACTAGGAGTTCAAACAAATCAAGTAAAAAATCTCAAACAGATCATCCGGAGATTTGATGCATGCAACATAATTAATTGACAAGTGTTTAGATGTCAAACACATAACTTAAGTAACCGATCAGTTCAATCAATTAGTTCTTAAATCATGAATTCAATCAATCAGTTCCTCATTTAGTTGTAACAAATAATCAGATCTAGAGTTGAGTTATCTTCAGTTCTCATGTTCCAGTTTGTAACTGCCTCTTCCATGACACGTAGAGACTTGGAGTTTCATCCTTCATGTTCCAAAAGATATTTTCAATCATGCATCCTTTGTTATAGGTTATCCTCTTTGGCCGTGGATAGGTTGCTGCGGATAGGTCCTTTGGCTGTAGGTGAGTCCCTTTGGTTGCAGACGAGTTGTTCAGAGGACAGGTCATTTGTTGCATACAAGTTATTGCATATAACAAATTTGCTAACAAACAAGAGTGGCATCACACATATCATCATTCATACAACTTATTGCAACCATAAGAATAAATACATACTCAAATACCAAAAAATAAATTTAACTAGTAATAACTATATTAATCAGTATTATGCCAATAAGTTCAAGTTATAGTGATGATGTTCAATAGTATGACAAGGAAATACAAGGACATGGCTTCAATGGCTTAACAAAAGTACAGAAGATGAGTTGTTTATAAAGGAGGTTTAATCAACTCATCACATCCCCAGGCTTAATTTCTTGAATTGTCCTCATTCAATTTTCCTTAGAAGTTTCTACTCTGAATGGTGTAGAACATACTCATCTGAAATCCACTGGATTATCCATCCTATTCTGGTTCTATATAAGAAGTAACCTCCATTCATCCTGAGAAATAATTTCATGACTCTTGTCTTGTATTATTTCATTCACGAAAATTTGGTTGATCACCTGACTCCAATGTGGTATTGCAAAGTCAAATATTGGGGGATGATAGCCAATTGGGAATCATTTTTATACACGTCTATTGGCAATTCTAATGTATACAGTCACTCTTCTTAGAGTTGGTGTTATGTTATAGTACGAATGCATTTCCTTTTATTTCAATTTAGGAGACATTTCATCCCAGTGCATTTATAGGCTTGAACTATCTGAATTTCATGATCTTTAATCATATCTCTGACCTCCTCATGAGCTTCTTTCCTCATCTGCCACACCCTTCTTCTAATTTCCTTATTTTGCATATACTTTCCATATTGCTCTATAATTTCTTTAGTGTTATTAGCTTCAGCCTTGACCATCAGTGGTTGTATTTTCTCCAAATTCTTGTAGTCCTTCATTTGTCTTTATCTATCCAACTCATTTAGAAAATAAGAACAAAGTGCTTCAACTGGAACATCTCCAATGTATAGGACTGGAATCCAATCCCTATCATATTCAAAGCATAGTTATACATGTAGATTCTACAAAGTAGAATCTAAAAGTTTCATGAGGGTTTATTCAGATATAACCTAAAGAAGTGTCCTTGCTCCATTGATGTCACTTTTAATGGCATGTCAAAGATCGTGATTTTCTTAACCAATTTTAAGTATTCTAAACTCCAAAATGATTAAATTCTGATTATTATGCATAGCATAAAATTGGAAGGAACTTATTGTAGCAAATAAATAATCAGAAAACTGAAAACATCTCAGATAACAAACAAGATTGTTTACGGGGTTCGAGAATTTCCTACGTCCCCGGGTTCAGATTCTTTCATACAATCCATTAAAAATATTGAAACATAGGTTTAAAATTGAACCCTTACAAATACCAATAATGAATCCATCTCCCTACAAATTGAGTTTGACAACTCCCAAGAACTTTGAAAAATAGAGAAACTGTCCCAACAACGATCGTGTGGCATCCTAGCATGTGGTCAAAATGTAATCTCCCTGCAACTTGTGTTAAAAAACACCTACAACTATAGGGTATGTTTTGGTACTGTTCATGAACTCCAACATCATATATCTTCATCTCCTGAATTCTCAATGAACAATAGTTTTCATGTTTACATTCCAAGTCACAATTCAGTGGATACACCAGAAGTGCAATTGAAATTCATGATTGGTTTCCAACTACTCTACAAATCTTGTAGATCCCTGTTAAAAACTGCATTCAAAGCTTATGTAAAAATTCTTCCCTTTAAAACTCTACAACCCTCATATCAAATCTTACATCCTTGGAAGGGCGTCTTCTAATTTCCTTCATTTCATAGGGCCTTTTACTCTGAGTGCCCATTCTAAACCTCGCCAAGGCCTTCAAAAATGGGAATTTTCATGTCGACTCCTCCTACAACTTCCACTTCACACAAAGTACATAGGTCTATTTATATAGGCGCGCTTGGTTTTGGATCCCATTAGAGATAGGCAGTGGGTTGGTTTGTGATGTGTTTGGGTGACTTGAAGATTTTCAGGTGTTCAAATCCTGTGTCCGATACCAGCTTACCAAACCTTCAAGGATTTCAATTTAATGGGATAAATTCCAATTCAGCGGGATGACAAGAATCCCATAGTGGCCAGTGGTTAAAATTTGGAAATTTTGCGAATTTTTCCATGTTACCATATTTTGTGGAGTTTGTAAAAGTCGCGCGCTTAAATACTTTATGTGCCAAGGGTGCACACTTTAACCCGCCCCCACCTCTTTATTTTCCCACATGGAAGCTTCTCTACAACCGTTCTTGCAAAATCTCCCTTCCTTCCACATGGAACATCCATATTTGTGCAGGTGGCTTAATGTTGTGCAGTTTAGTAGGATAAGTGGAGGATGATGTAGTTATACTAATGTATAAACATTAATTATAAATAGCCATTTGGCATATATGCCTTGGCATTTGGAAAGTGGATTTACCAAGATAATATAATTTGCAACCCATACAATGTTTGTTTAGAAATAATTAGGACTCGGTCCTTTCATGACTTCTAAAAATAGCTCAATGTATCTCCCTTGATAGGAAAATCCAGACTTGAATTAAATGAGTGGTGGCAAGCCACGTGGTGGCATGGACCCACCACGTTGGCGATAATGCCATTCCATTCACGGCGAAAGGGAACTCCCCTCCATAATACAATAGTTGATGTCTCAAATTTTTACTCGTCGAAGACCTGATTTCATATTCTATTCCAACTCAGATTTTCCTTGGCAATTCAAAAAAGAATCATCTTATATCCAATATTTGACAAGAGTTGATAGTCACTTCTACTTTATCCGGAACATAGAGTTCGAGTCTGTTTCACATGCACAAGAGCTCTCGAGAATTTACACATGAGGTTTGTAGCTCTAGGGAACATATAACACTAAAATTGATCCCTTTGGAACCTATCGTTAGCTCCGGAACTAATGTTAAATGGCATGTCACTAATTGATAATATCTCATGGGCCACCTTAAGTGTCTCTTCTTGATTTTTCTTTAGCCTTTCAATTTCTTTATCTTTTGCCTCAATTTCTTGCTTGTGTTAGAAGATGAGTTCTTATTTTTCTCTTTCATACTTTCCTTTTAACCTATTTAACATAGGTTTCAAATTGATTCACCCAGTAATCCAAGTTAGCATTTTTTGTGTTTCCATCTCCCTACAAATTGGTTTGACAGGCTCTCTTATTACTTCTTTGATGACAATTTGTGGTTGCAATGGGGAAACATTTACATGTTGCATGCTAGCATGTGGTAAAAATGGTGGTGTAACTTGTTCAATTACATCAGCCACAACTATAGGGGTATGTTTGGTACTTTTTCAACTCCCACAGACATCTTCTCTTCCTCAATTCCATGGACCAAGTGCTCAATGACCTCCTCAACAGATTGGGGCATGTGTTCAAGTTCAATTGGTTCACCAATTTCTCCTTCTTTGTCTTCCTCAGTACTTCTGATACATGAACTATTTGGTTAGCTTTCTTTCCAATTTCTTCTCCCATTTGCTCCTCAGATCCTTCCATTTCACAAACTATCTCATCAGTATGAATTACTTCTGCATACTCCTCCATGCATTCCTCAAGGTACTCTTGTACAATTTCTCTACATTCAAATTCTTCCTCTCTCTCTACATGACCCTCCTTCACACACACTATCTCCACATTCTGGGCTTGGTCTTCTTGTCCCTCCATGTGCTCTTCAGGGAATTTTTGTTCACAAAATGTAGCATCAGTACCTCCCTGCACTGTTTCCATTGGTGTGGGCTCAATGTTCTCCTCTGCAGCTTCCACATCACTATCAAGTGATATGGTCTGGGATTTTGTTGGCTTGGAGGTTTTTGGTATTTTTTTTTAATCCTATGAGATAACCTCTGTGGTATATGGGTGGACTTGGATGATTTTCTTTTACCCTTTAAGGTATATGATTCAGGAGTAGAAAATTCAAGGAGGGTTTCAACAATAAAGATTCTTTCAGGGGATACAAGAATAGGATTTTCTTCAGCAGGTGGTAAATTTTCAGAAAAAATGGTGTTCTTCAGGTTGTTTCAGGTTGGGAGGTTGATGGTACATCCTCTGTGATGGGCTCAGAGGTACTCCAGTACTCTTTCTCTTCTTCCTCTTTTTCCCAAAAATATCATTTATATCTTTTGACCTTGAAAAATCCTCCCATCTTATCTTTAGGATGATCCCTCTTGTAGGGTATGCTTTACTATCATGGTTATGAGGTAGTGGTGTGAGAGTGCAGACCTACCCTTTGTGCCTCCCTACTCATTTTTTCAATATCTCATTAATAAATTGGGCACATTTACATGTCTATTATTCTTCAATTGATTTAGCAATTTGAAGTGAACTATATTTAGCCTAGAGTATCTTCCCTCACAGGTAAAATACTTGATAATATAATTTACAACTTCAAACCAAAAAGGTTTAAGAGAATTTTTGTGTGTACCTTGTCTATCATTGATGAATACATCATCTTCATCAGAAAATTCCCTTCTGGCTGCCTCTGGATTTTCTTTCTCAGGAAATAATTCACCCTGTGCAGGAAGTCCAGTTACCTCTGCCAAGATATCATCATTAATTTTTACTGATAAACCCTTTATCTTTGCTTCTCCATCTCTGAATGTATTAGAAAACTCTTCAACCATTGATTCATTGTAACCCTGGAATAGGTTTATGTAGTCTATCCACCCATTATCTCAAAAATACTATGAAATTTGAGGGTTGCTAAGAAGTTGAGAGTGCTCTGTGGGTTCATGGTGAATCAAGTCTCCTCCCATCTTGAACCTACAGCTTGCTTTGGTCTTAACATGTAGTCACAAAATTTTTCTTGAAGAAATGATACACAATTGAGTTGTGTGAATGTTTTGAGTATTTTCAAATTTTGAGGCAAAAGGATATGCAACATGGTTACGGGAGAGATCATTGATTGATGTGACCGCATGAATGCAAATTGAATTGAAGTGACAACATGGGCTTATGTGGAGGGACACATCATAGCATGAAAGGCGGTGGTATTTTAAATGCATTGAATACTTGATGACTTGGCATAAATACAAATTAATAATAATCATTCTAATCATACTTTAATAAAGTGGTAGTTAAGTGCACTTATCTCGATTTCATGTTTTGGAATGATTATTGTGCATGCTTATTGAATTGTGCTTTGGTTACATGAAACCTTACTATCATGTTGTGGATGTTTTATGATGTTGTAGACATGTGTTGGATTTATATTGGTTGTTCCTTACTACAATAAGCTAACTCCCGAATAGGGAACACGATCTGTTGGGGTACCAGTTATCTTTTTTCATCTTTCACATGTGCAGATATCTTTGATCTTCTTCATGCAATCATGAGCTCTATCAAATGAAAACAAAAATAGGGGTTGTTGCATGTTGCTACAAGTGGACCTTCAGTCATTGCATTCTCTCCTTGTGATGGAGATCATGCACTCTTGCAACCATCTAACATCAAAACCCTGTAAAACAAAAATTCTAAGAAATAAAAATGTTAGCTGAGTGTTGTTGATCACCAGAAGGGGCTGATCAGAACACTTTTATTTACCCTTGGAATAGTCAGCAAGATGAATATACCAAGGCCACTGAAATTTCTCAATCCTCTGAAATCTCAGAAGATGAACCAACAGGCTCAACTTCTGATTTCAATTATGATGTCCTTACTTCCATCCTGTTTTTTCCTCCTCTGAACTGTTGCATGAAGGTACTTATGTCAGTTGGCTTCTTATACAACCTCAACCTATGGCCATTACCAATAACTTGAACCTCACAGGATCTATGGTGGTGAGTTTTACAGCTCCATTGGGAAATATTTTCTCAATCTCATAGGGGCCTAGCCACCTTGTCCTGAGTTTTCCCATATGGTCCTTGTACTTGGAGTCAAACAAGAGTGCCCAATCACCTTCTTGAAACTGTCTTGTCTTGATGTAACTGTCATGCCATTTGATTCTTTGCTTCTGCAATACCTATGTATTATGCACAGTCTATCTTCTCATTTCATCCAACTCATTGAGTTGGAGAATCCTTTTCCTTTGAGCTTCAGATAAATCTATGCCTAGCTCAAGTGCAGTCCTTAGTGTTTTGTGCTCAAATTCAATTGGAAAAACAATAGTCTTACCATACAAGAGTTCAAATGGTGTGAAGCCAGTTGTTGTTTTCCATGTTGTGTTGAATGCCCATACTACCTCTGGAAGTCTATTTTCCCAATATTTCCTGTGAAGTGCAATGGTATTTGTCAAGATAACCTTTATCTCTTGTTTGTTACCTCTACTTGGCCATTAGATTGGGGATGGTATGGTGTAGACTTCCTATGCCTGATTTCATATTCTTTAGCTAGATCAGAAATTACATCAGCAGTAAAGTGTGTACCTTGATCAGTGACAATCTCCCTTGGAACTCCATATCTGGTGAAGATATGATCATAGAGAAACTTGGCTACTTTCTCACTTTTCTGACTTGGTAGTGCCTTCACCTCTGTCCACTTAGTTAGATAATCTGTGCATACCAAGATGTACTCCTTCTGCTGAGATTTAGGATCTATGGGGCCAATGAAGTCTAAGCTCCATTTTTCAAAAAGTTGCAAGACCAACTGAGGTTATAATGGCATTTCATCAGATCTGGTAAGATTTCCCATGCTTTGAAATTTATCACATCTCCTGGTGTTAAGTGTTGCATGTTTATGTAGTGTTGTCCAATAATAACCAGTTGTTAACACTTTTTGTGTTGTTATTTTTGCAAAAAAATGTCCTCCACAAGGTTCACTGTGGCATGCTTTGAGGACATCATATATTTCTTCATCATCTATACATCTTCTCATGACATGATCTTGTCCTGTATGAAATAGAAATCTAGCTATCCAAGAAAAATGCACACTCTTTTCAACTATATATTTCTTCTCAGAGTATAAGTAGTGTGGAGGTGTTTTACCTGAAACCAAATAGTTGGCTATGTCTGCATACCAAGGTGTTTTGTAGAAATAGAAAATAAGTGCTCATTTGGAAAAGAGTCATCAACTACATGTTCTTCATCATTAGTCTCCATTCTTGAAAGGAAATATGCTACCATGTTGTCCTTCCCAGGCTTATCCAATATTGTGACATCAAACTCTTGTAGAAGGAGCAACCATCTGATGATTTTGTTACTTACTACTGGTTTATTTATCAGATATTTGATTGCAACATGGTCAGTGTGAATGAACACTAGATAACCTGTGATGTAGTGTCTGAATTTATTGATAGCATACACAACTTCCAAGAACTCCTTCTCTGTTACTGTGTAGTTTAGTTCAACATGCTGCAAGTTCTTGCTAACATAATAAATTACATAATTCAAAACTCCATCCTTTTTTCCTAAGACAACTCCAATGGCATGGTCTGATGCATCAGTATGGATGTGGAAAGGTAGGTTCCAATCAGGTCCTCTTAATACAGGAGCAAGTAGTTAACATTTTCTTCAAAGTTTGGAATGCAGTCTCACATTTTTTAGTCCACTCAAAGGCAACATCCTTTCCTAATAATACAAACAATGGTGTTGCAATCTTGCTGAAATCTTGTATGAATCTCCTGTAATAACCAACATGGCCTAGAAATATCCTAACATCCTTTTGCTTCCTTGGTGTTGGAAGATTTACAATAACAAATATCTTGGTTGGATCAACTTGAATTCCATCAGAAGAAAGATAGTGTCCCAAAACTATACCTTCAGACATCATCATGTAGCATTTTTCATTACTTAAGGACAGATTGTGCTCCTTGCATCTCTTCAAAACTTTGTCCAAATTTTTCATAGCTTCTTCAAAAGTGTTGCCATGTACCATGAAATCATCCATGTATACCTCCATGCAGTCATTTTTTAGATCTGAAAAGATGCTCAAGACTGCCCTCTGGAATGTAGCAGGTGCATTACACAAGCCAAATGGAAGAACTGAATATGAAAATGTTCCCCATGGGCATGTGAAGGTAGTTTTGTCTTGATCCTCTGGTGCAATATGAATTTGATTATAGCCACTATATCCATCAAGAAAAGAGAAATATTTTTACCAGCCAAAGTGTCAAGTACCTGATCAATGAAAGGAAGTGGAAAATGATCTTTCTTTGTTGTTGCATTCAACTCTCTATAATCTACGTAGATCCTCCATTTTCCATTCTTCTTTGGCACAATGACAAGGGGTGACACCCATTGACTATCTGATATTGGATATATAAATCCAGCATCTAGTAATTTCTTCAATTCTCCTTTTACAATCTCTCTCACTATTGGGTTCATTATTCTTTGTGGTTTCTTGATTGGTTTACAACTTTCTTTGATATAAATCTTATGTGTGCAGAGCCTAGGATGAATTCCATGCATGTCACCATAATCCCATGCAAAATGTTTTTTATGTTTTTGCAGAAGAGCAATCAACAATTGCTCTTGTTGCATGCTTAACATCTTGTTTACATTAAGTGGCCTTCCTGGAGTTATTTCCACTTGCTTGGAGAGATCAATCATTGAATATACATTGTTTCTTACAAGAATTCAGTATGCAATCATGGGGAAGAAGTTGATGAAGAATACAATTCTTACCTAGAATGTCCATGGTGCTTTGTTGTGGTAGAACTTGGTTCAAGGGGACAAGTTTAAACACCTTAATATGTCATCCACTTCTTCATTTCTTCCATAGTTATTCTGCAAGACATTGGAGAGAACAACATCTTCTTCTTGTCCTTCAATTGTACAAGACTTCTCCAGCATCATGAGTTGTTGTACAGAGTTCTGATCTGCTTCTGGTTCTTCTACCCAAATGGTTTGATCTTCATCATTCAATGGTTGGGCAGGAGGATAGAGCATCATCTTTTTAGTACCACTTCCATTAGAAATAATCATGTTTCTAGACCTGCAACCTATGAATGCATCAGCAGTGGCCAACCATGGCCTTCCTAGGATGATAGGATATCCTCCTAAACTTTCTTTTGGTTGTAGAACAATAAAGTCAGCAGGGTATTCCCAAGAGTCTACCACCACAACTATGTCCTCAAGTACTCCTTCAGGTCTCACTATTGATCTATCTGCAAGTTGTAAGACTGTAGTTGTTGGCCTTAGTCCTTCCAATTTCAGATCATCCATAATTTTCTTGGTCATGACATTAATGGCTACCCCCAAGTCAATCAGAGTATTCTTTATTGTTGTGCCATTAATTGTAACATTTACCAAAGGACTTCCTGGATCTATATACTTGGGTAAAACTGAATTTCCAAGCATAATATCAACCAGTTGTCCAATAACTTGAAAAGTAGATTGATCCTATCTCTTTCTACCTAATTTTTTATACATAGATCCTTAACCAACTTGTTATAGATGGGAACATCCTTGATGGCTTAAATAAGAGGAATTTTGACACAAATATCCCTCAGTTGATTGAAAAAATCAGAATCAGATTCTGATTTGAGGTCAATCTTATTTTCTTGTAATCTCTCTAGAAATGGTGGTTCATTAGCTTGCACTTTACCCTTACTAGAACTCTGTTCAGGTTGTTACGGATCATCTTGCGGCTTGTTTTCACTTTATTGTTGACCAATCTGCAGCAACTGTGGTTCATCTTCGACCTCTGTAATGGTGGGTCCACTTGGTGGAGGAAGTGATCTTCCTGAGTGAATATGGATGTTATTAACATGAACTAAATAGGTATGGTATTGAGTTGATTCAGTGGAATAGGCTAGCTGAGAAGCTTTATTGTTGGGGTTAGGTGTTGGTTGAGCTGGTAGTTGGGTTGCTTTTGGTTGAGAGCTAGGTTGGGGATTTGGCATCAGAGCTTGTTGCTGTGGATAAGGAGGTTACTGGTAAGCTTGTTGGTAATTAGGAGGTGGGTTATTCCATTTTTCCCTCCTCTCCAAGGTTGCTTCCATGATTGAAGGGGGTTGTTTCCATTGTTGTTGGCCTAAAAATTATGGTTTCCATTATTGTTGGTATTGGCTAGGGTATGGAGCCCAACCTTGTTTGTGGATTAGCCCAAGGTGGGGGTTGCATATATGGATTACTAGCCCAATTATGAAATGATGGCATAGGGTCTTGTGACATACCTCCTTGTCTTGTGGCCATGGTTTTCTTTGAGAAACATAGAAGACTTTCCCATCCTCTATCTCCATCATCTTGAATTCAGGTGAAGCCTCCCTTTCTTGTGCAATGCTGGCCAATCCTCTGCATCTGCAGTCATATTTCTTTCTTCTGCATGCATGGAAGAACTCTGTAAGTGTTTCCTCTGCATCTTCTCTTTTCTTCTTGGCATGCAGAGCATCTAGTTGAGTGGCCATGTCATTGACAATCTCCTGCTTCATGTTCTTGAACATGTTGACAATCTCTGACTTGGATATGTCCCCAATTGTTTTGGTAGTTGATCCACCCCTTGATCTTACATTTCTTATTCTCTTCATAGTGGCTCTGGAGTAATTCTTGCAGGCTTCACAAATCTCATCAAAGGTAGATTTTGAAATGTCTCGAGATCCTATCATATCCAGAGCATCCATGTCCTCCTCACTGAGTCCCTTCAAAAGAGTAATTTGAGAGATTCAGGAGGTAGTCTTGTGTGCCTTGTATTCTGAACACAGAACAAGAATCTTTCTAGATAGTCTTCCAGTGGCTCATCCTCCTTTTGTGCCATCTTGAATATTTCATCACCTCCTTTGCTACTTGGGCCTACAGTAGTCCTGGTACTTAGTGAGAAACTTCTCCTTCATCTGTGCCCAGGTGGTAACAACATCTCTTCCTAAACCCATGAACCATCTCAAGGTTGCATCCTTGAGTGTAGCAGGGAATAACTTTAGTTTATGTGCATCAGTGGTATAATCATAGCTCCTGCATAATACATCAAACTCAAACAAAAAGGTGTCTGGGTCTTCAGTTATGGATCCATGAAAGTTAGGAAGGGCTGATGGAGAAATATTCTTCATAGCAGTAGGCTCATCATTGTTGGAAATGGGAAACTCAAAGGTAGTTTCCCTATCTTCAACATTTTGGTTTAGTTCTTCTACCATGTCTGGTTGATCAAGAGCAACTTCAAAACTTTCACTTGGAGGGGGATCTTCTAACAGTAAACCTTGTACAGAGGAAAGTATGTCTTCTTTCAGAATCAGTTATAGAAATATGTGCTACTTGTGGATTGGGTAAGAATCTACCATGGGCATCTCTTGGATGGTGCATGCATCAACTAGCTCAACTCAATCAACATAAATTAGTGGGGGGTTTAGAGGTGGAATTTCCTAAACCTAAACTGCTTCTAAGAAATGAAAAACCTCTCAAAAACCTTATAACTTGGTAGTATCCCTAGAAATGGTGCCAAAAATGGTGGTACAAATTAACTTGTAGCAATTAATATGTTGTTCATTAAATCATAATCATTTAATCATCAAACCAAGGGATGTAAACTTTCAATAATGTCCAGTGTTGTATGCACAGTTACAAGGATTTCATGAGGTATGGAAAAAATTGTTGTCACAACAATGCTTGAAATAACAATGCTTGGAAAAAAACTAAACCCAGACTGAAAGTAAATGGATTCTAACACTATGACTAAACAAAGCTTGTGAATTCAGAATGCAGATAAAGGAATAAATTTCTTGCTAATCTACTCATGCAATGAAACAAAGAAACAAAACTATGGAGGGGTTTAGCAGACCACAAGTGGGCCCTACCTTGGGTGTTAATCCCTCCTAAGGCTTGTAACTAAAAGCTACTGAACAAAACTCATATTCTTTATTGAATTGGCATGAAGATTACATTTAGGAAAAAAAACTTCTTATATGTGTATCCTCTACTCTCTAATTCTCTATCTAGATCTCTACACCATCCATAAATTTCCAACATTAATCTCTTTCTCTTATACTCCTCAATTACAAAAAAACATGAGAAGAAGAGTTCAACTAGGAGTTCAAACAAATCAAGTAAAATATCTCAATAGATCATCTGGAGATTCGATGCATGCAACATATTAATTAGCGGGTGTTTAGATGTCACACACATAACTTAAGTAACTGATCAGTTCTCAAATCATGAATCTAAATGATCAATCAGTTCCTTATTTAGTTGCAATGAATAATTAGATCTAGAGTTGAGTTATCTTTAGTTCTCATGTTTAATTTTGTAACTACCTCTTCCATGACATGTACAGACTTGGAGTGTCATCCTTCACATTCCAAGAGATATTTTTATAATCATGATTCCTTTGTTGTAGGTGATCTTCTTTGGATACAAATGGGTTGTTGCAGATAGGTCCTTTAGCTATATGTGAGTCCCTTTGGCTGTAATCGAGTTGTTGTGGATGGTCATTTTTTGCATACAGGTTGTTGCATATAACAAGTTTCTCACAAACAAGAGTGGCATCACACAAATCATCATTCAAACAACTTATTGCAACCATAAGAATAAATGCATACTCAAAATACCACAAAATAAAGTTAACTAGTAATAACTATATTAATCAGTATTATGCCAATAAGTTCAAGTTATAGTGATGATGTTCAACAGTATGATAGGTAAATACAAGGACATGGCTTCAATTTCTTATAAAAATACAAAAGATGATTTGTTCATAAAGGAGGTTTAATCAACTCTCCAAATTTTTGTCCAATCTGTTGTGAAGTTTTGATTTCACAAATGTTAGTGCGCTAAATACCCTTTCATATTCAATAGACCCAAGAATTATTATATGTATGAGTTCATACAGTTTGAAATATTCACTTATAATTTCTCTCAGAATGCTACTCTGATACAAATTTCTCCACAATAGTGTGATAGCTCTCATTTTCTGTTGGTTCAACAAGAGTCTGATATTGATCACTCATGTCAATAAGAAATGTTGTGACTGTGATATGAGTAATTTTATGTCCAATATACCATTCAATTCCCCTCTATTAGCATTTAAAGATTTGTAAAACTGATCCATAAGTTAGTCATGTATTTATCGAAGAGTTAAGCTATTTATTTTTCACCAATCATAAAATTCTAGAAATTGGGATTTATAACTCCCATGGCCTCAAACATATCACTATTTTTAAAACCCTCTCTGATATCATAAGATAATGTTTTAGATATCTTCATCAATTTTTTCTGTGTATTAGAAACTGCAACATTAAAAAGAAGGCTTGTGATTGGTACTTCCTCAATTTCAGAACCTATTACATAAGGATCTTTGTGGAAAGTGTGCATTGGAATATTTTCCCCATCAAATGAGATACAAAGATGACCATTGATATTGAACTTCAAAACGTGTATGTTGGGATATTTTGTATCTGTCAAAATCTTCTATCTTATGAAAATTGGCTTCTAAAACTAGTCTTGGGTGGAATATAAGGTATCCAAAATCATACATACTTGTTTCCTTAATTTTATAAAATCAACAATGTATATAGATCTTTCCTGAACTTGTTTCACCACACTGTTTATTTCCTTCAACATTGGAAAAATACCACATAAAGTTAATAATGTCTCCAAATCTGTCAAGTGATACAAAAAATCTTTAGCCTTGTCAACTTCTCTACAATTCTTGAACATATACCCTACTAATGACTTGTATTCCTAAAAAATTATGCAAGCATGATCATACAATGATATCCATCTTGTGTCAACATCTTTAAACAATTTTTTACCATTTTTATTCCAACAAAAAATCTCTGAAACTCCAAAAATATTTTAGGACTTCTTGGCATATAAGAATGCATGTCATGCATAATCTCCTCCACTTTAGCAACATTTTCAAAATTACTTATAATCTTGTATTCTAGGCTCATTGTGTGAACCGTGTAGTGAATAGGTATCATGTTTGGGTAAATGGTTGTTTGAAGGTGAATACAAATGCCCAATTTTGTGTCCTTGCATGATAATTTCCCCATCAGCTCCTAAAAAAATCAACTTTGTAGAGATTGAATGATCATCCATACCAGCTATTTATTTCAAAAAATTTGTAACTAATTTACAAAGGTTCTCGGAATTAAAATTCTCCATCATTTTGTGCATAGCTAGTAGATGATTTTCCCTCAAATGGTTATTGAAACTAAAAGTGTAGACATGCATACATACCCAAGATGCATTTTCTACTGATTTGACCTCATCAATCGATAATGCGATAAAATTCAAATTTTTACCTTCTCTCTCAAATCAATGATTTCAATTTCTACCATACACTTTTTCATTTCCCATGCACTTGTATATGAATAATGTGTTGTTGGAATGTTTGGAAACCCATTACATTGAAATAATATATTATAATCAATGAGATCTGAATTTGGTCTACCCTTTTTTAAAATGTGAAATATTGTTCTGAATTGTATAAGTTTTTCCTGAAGACTTGCATCAGTAGCTTTTGCAAATTTAGCCTTTATTGTTCCACCTTTCTCAACAAGGTCTTGAAGATGTTTATGATGATTGTCATATTCTACTGCATATCTCATATGTAAACAATATTCCTTAGTTTTCCATCTAGTTGTTTTTATTATTGTTCCATCATCTTGCTTTTTAGACTCATATAATTTCCCACAATGCTTCTCTATTGTGTCCAACTTCAATTACATTTTGTGGTCTTTACCTAGTTTCCAACTACATATAGTACATATACATTATGTAGGAGTATCAATACTATTTTCTGGTTCAACAGGTTCAATGAATGGATATTTGGTTGACCATTCAAATTTATAAGTCCTTCCTAAAGTCCACTTCCCACTCTTACATTTCTGATGTGTGTTTCTAGAATGTTTATTTGAATTTTGAGTTGGATGGAAATTGGGATTATCAATACTATCAATGTGAATTGAATTAATCCACTGATTGGGAATTGCATTTGGAGTATGGTCATTGTTAGGGTTTTATGCATTTAAAAGAAATTGGTTTGCTTACTGCATCCTTAAGTAAATCAACAAATAAAGTATCATTAACATAATAAGAGTCAAAATTACCTCTTGCCACTGGGGTTATTGTGGGCTGATTGAAATATTTTGAAATGTCCATGTTGCACTTTATTTTTCCTTGAGTTATTTTCTCATTTGTAAAAAGGTATATCGTATGGGTGATTTTGAAGTTTGTACATGTGACAAAAATATAGAAGTTTCAAATAAGATCTGTAAAAAATAAATGCAAGACATTGTGAAAAATAAATATCATGCAACATGATAACAGTAACATGCTACAAGGTTATGCAAACATGAATCGGATCACCACAGGATTGCAAACTAGTTTTTTATGAACGACAACACAAATTACATGTTTCAAACGATAACACAAACTTTATGTACTATCCGGATTAATGTCCAACAACAAAAATTTATACCATATAGAAATACAACTTTATGTTACCATCCAGTAACATGTTCTTGTTACCATTGACATTGCATATTCACCTTACCTTATGACATCACAAATTAATATCACCATCTGGTAACAGTTTTGTAAAAAAACTTGACAGCTGATACAGTTGAACTTTTTTTCTTACCTCTTTTGCTTATTCCTTTGGATTTTTGGCTATATTTCAGATTTTTCATAGGATTATTTTCTTTTACCTTCAGGCTTCAACTTAGATCTCAAAATTAAGGAATTTTGAAAGTAAATTGTATTACTATATTATGGTGAATTAATCCTATATATAATAGTATATTATAACATGAAGGTGAATATACTAACATTGGTTGGCCCTTAGTGGAAATACTAAGGTGAAATTATATTCAAATTTATTTAGGACCCATAAAATTTTGGTGAACACGCTACCGTACGATAGTAAAAAATTCACCAAATTCAAAATTCAAAATTCCTAATATTCACCTAGAAATGAATATTAACCCCTAAAATGAACCCTGAGCTTAAAATACCTCATTGGAAATATGAAGGAGTCATTTACAACCTCTCATGAGAATCACATTTGTAAAATCATATAATTATGGGATCATACCATGAAGATCTTCTCTATCATTCATAATTACGGTTTCAAGGCCATTAAAAGTGACTCATCTTCTTAACGATCGTTCATAAATGTTTGGGAATTATTTTTTCATCACTCCAGTTCATAATAAGGTTCTTAACTCAATTCCCCAATATGATTGAAAGGATCATATCCCCATGTAAACCTTACAAGTGCCAACCTTGAATATTTCATCACTTCGAGCTAGAAATCATGCTCCATTTTTGGACCCTGTTTTTCCCAAAACATACTAACTATGCAAATTATATCTTCATAATGACCTAAATTTATTCTAAAAAATATATAAAATGGTTATATGCATCATCTCTAATCATCATATATCCAAAAATATCTCTACATATTTTCAACCACCATGATTTGCATGACTAAGTCTTAGGGTTTTACATAGTTCAACCCAAAACAAAGTATCTTCAAGAAGGGTATACCTCATCATGAAATTTATCCAAAAGGCATGAAAGCGATGACTTGATGACATAATTTATTACTCATATAATTGACCTCATAGGCTTATAAAGCTATGTAACTTACTCTCATACTCCTTTTGGTATTCAAGTACCTGGACTAGGTCTAGATGAGCACCTGCAATTGAGTCTAAAACATGTACCTAACTATGGAAATTCATGTGAGTGTCTCAAAACACTCTTATAATTATCTCCCCACCTCTATTATGCTCCTCAAAACATCATGTGACATTATGTTATTCATGTTCCATCACATAGGCTAGCTAGGTCTCCTAAATAAGCTTGTTAGACCAAGTCATTCTCAATGTGTCTACTCATGCCATCATTCTATATCTTGTTTTTCCATGTCATTACCACAATAAACATCCTTTATCATTAATATATCATCCTCTTTTTTATTAATGATATTTTACATCTAATGAAAACACTCTATCTCACTCATGCCAACAATCTCCCCCTTTGTCATTGATAAAAAACCACCTAGTTCTTCACCATTTTTTTACATTAATGAAAAATTACATACCTGAGTACATGGTATTTATAGTCCTTTGATCTCCTTGGAACATTTATTAGTTGGAAAGTGGGGAATCAACCAAATCCATCATCTTAATAGACCAACCTATTATACATCAGATTGACTCTTTTTTTGGCTTCATTAGAGCACTTGTTCACTATAGCTCCCCATGGAGAAGTGCATAAGAATCATGCCAAAAATCATTATGAGCATAAAACATCCTAAAACATAGATTCTTACCTTCTTATTTATACCTATCTCAATTGACACATGATCAAAACATGGACTTGATTCTACCATGGTACCCTAATTACAAACAACTCTTTAGGATTGGGATCACTAAACCAGACCTTCAGTGAAAATTGGACCAACTTTTTCCATCCATGGAAGGCCTTACATAACATGAATAACTTAACTAAAAGATAGCTCCCCTTATGATTCATACTACCCAATTTTTGTCTAATTGAAAATGCATAAAACATGAGCTCTTAACCTTCCAAATTTTCCATAGGAATGGATAATAAAAATGAAAACATTTTTGGTCCTGAAGCAACATTTCAAAGTAATTTATTTCTCTTTTCATGCTACCATAGATGATTGAGCTTATGAAAATATCCCCTTCTAAGTATTCCTTCAATAATTCAATATCTCTTCCATACACATCTTCTTGTCACTCTATTAAGCATCCATGAGGATTCAAAACCAAACCCCCTGCATTAAGAAGATTTCAGATTTCTGTAGCACACCATTTTGGTGCAAAATAACCACTAAAATAATATATTAGGATGAAAGTAACTAACAACAAAAGTTATCATCTCTGTACAAGCTTACATTCTCTTGACATGATACATTATCCAATCAGGATGTAATATATCATTGAATCATCCTACATACATACTTAGTTACACTTTATTGGTTTTTAGAGCACAAAAACTCCCATTTAACACATACCATGATGAAAATATTATGAAACCTTCATATATAGACTTGCAAAGTATACAATATCCTTTGTACTACTGTAACCACTTCAAGAAATGATACTCGAACCATATCTTAGAATTTGCACACTTTGATCAATTTTTCATGGACCAACATTAAGATGTAAAGCTACATTCTATGCATAAATGATCCTAGGAGACTCTCTTGGCACCTTGTATACTCGTTAGTTGAGACAATATTATAGACCTCAACAACCATGCACATTTTTGACATACTTCATACTAACTGAGAAGTTATATTTTTCATTTCCACAAATCTAATCATGTTTGATCTTCTTTATACCTCTCTCAAGATGAAAAAACACTTTTGATGTATCTCAAGAACATGGTTCAAATCCAAATACCACAACATCTAGACCCAATATAGTCATTCTCAGACATAGTAACACATACTTCAAGGGATATCACAAGCCTAGGAATCATAATTTACGTCTATGTTAAGCCTATAGGCTATCATCAAGGCATAAATCTCCATCTTAGGCATCAAAATAGTCTAGCAAAGCCATGTCATTCTTCACTCTTTGTTTGAGGAAATAATACAAATCTCTTTATGCATAGATTTGGCACATACCATATCCACTTAAAACTCATTTGTGACCTTTAATAACCCTGATAATGCTTCACTTTTCTCTATACAATATATATGATGCATAAGAAATCTTAGCACACTTCAAAATTGAACCAAGAATCAAAATAGAACATTAATGGCACATATAACACATGAACATACCTAAGATTTACTATTTCTTCTCGTCACTATGGTCTGATCAAGTATTCATACCAAATGATTGAGATTTCAGGTCACGAGTCTAGCATTCTTACTCATTGTTAGAACCTAACACATGTCATCCTTCATTTTATCATCAAGGACCATCTATAGCCATTTTCACCTTCTTCACATAGATGTAACATACCTTAATCTTGCATGTATAGTCCTTCACTTGACCTCATCATTATAAATATGACATTTAACCATCCTTAAGTTCTTTAAATGTGGATCATGGAGAGATCATACCTTTATCTTGTACTTACTTGCTTCAACTATACAAGCATATCAAATTGTTTCCTGTGAAAAACTTGATAACCTTGTACATTCCTGGAAAACCATGCTCATTAACAAATACATTTACCTCTTTAACACATTAGAGGTCTAGATATGCTTATTGATCCTCCATTGATTCTTAGGATCTGATGCATAAATACTATTAGGACATCATAAGAATGATTCAAATATAAATAGTCCATTATGTAGACTCATCCAAAACAGTGATACAACTCTCCTTGTGTCTCTACATACCTAGGTACACTTCATACTATCTCCATGCAACACACACACTTGATCATACTTCACATTTTCATCTTGAACACCCCTGGGACTCTGCAACACTATGGGTTGAGACTCTCAGTGCGATTGCACAACATGGAGCTTTTCCCAAGTGTGGGACCTTGCGAAATCGGAAAAGCTCTCCGGATGAAGGCCGGCTCCTATTCCTCTGTTCAGATGCACCAATAAAATGCAGAGGTTTACCCAAAAACCTAATCTAACTACCAAGGAGACAGGGAGAGAGAAATGCATAAAAATAAACCTAAGCTAAGGAGGTGATGCACCGAGGAATGTTGGACACCCGTTTTGCAAGATTAAACACAGACCACATAGATGTAATACCACACCATGCACAGGCAACCAAAATGCAATGAGAGATCAAAATAACAGCAATGAATATATGAGAGGGTTTAAAATCAATCACAGACATACATATATTGCTCAAGGATTGATTCAATACATTGCAATGGCCAAGAGGCAAAAAACAACATTACAATCCATATGGGAGGCTTGAAAACTCCACAAATTCTCTTGCAAGCAGGAGAGAAGGGAGGGTGCAAAGCAGAAATGCCCAACCTTTTAGAAAAGAGCCTCTCCTTACCATTTATATGAGGAAAAATGAGGGAGAAGAGAAGAATTCGAACTGCCCCAACCACCTCCAAGACTGCACCTAACTCACAAATCATGGCGGTAGGTGAGAATCTCAACAACCCAAAAGTGGCGAACTGTATTTTTGCATTTTAAGAACTTGTTCCCACCCAATTAAAGATATCCAGTCGTAGTTGGGTAGAGGACGCCGAGAGCTTTCCGAAAAGTCCAACCTTGTGTGAATCCGAGCTCCCTGTGAAAAGTTATGGCGATCTGAATATTTCCCGCGTCAGGGTCTTTTCCAGTCGGGTTCGGGTTTCTCCTTTGCATCTGCATCGGGTTTGGAGGATGCCTCGACATGTTTTGATGCTTCTGTGTTTCTCCTACCTCCGAAACCCATTTCCTTTGCGTAGGTTTTCCAACCATTTTCCTTTGCGGGACATGTTCCTTTGTTGTCGGGTTTGCGGAACCCTCGAGCATCGGGACATCCTTTGCGATCTGCATGTTTCATGTTTCATGTTTCCCGAAACCCGAAACCCGATTTTCCTTTGATGTCGGGTTTTCGGAACCCTCGACATGCTTCTTTGCATGTTCTCCCGACGTGCTTCCCCGACGCCGAGACCCGATTTCTTTGATGTCGGGTTTTAGAGACCCCCCGACATGTTCCTGTGCCTCCGAAACCCGATTTCCCTTTATGTCGGGTTTTGGAGACCCGACGACACATTTTCTTTGTTGTCGGGTTTTGGAGACCCCCCGACATGGTTCTTCATGTTTTTCCACCATGTTTCTCCGCTTTCCCCTCTGAGACCCGATTTTCCTTGTGTATCTGTATTTACCCGGGGGGGTAAATATATACAACAATTTGGCGACTCACGGGGTTACCTGCCTGCTAGGTAGAAGATCAATGGCCTTTTAGCGATCCATTGGGCATGGAGTCATAAGCAATAACCTGAAACCAACCTGAACTTTGAAAACCCCCTCCTGAGCCACTTGAAACCCATTGAACTGGAGTTGTTCTCACCAAAATGCCACTGAAATGAACTGTGCCAGAGCAAAACCAGCAACACCAAAAACTATGTACAGAACTTAAAATCATACATGCTCCAAATGGAACATGCAGAGTGTGCACAAGCACTTCTTCTGCTGAAAGCAAACCTACCTACTCTATTCTAACTGGAAGCAAAGGCAAGCTAAACAAACCCTGCAACTGGTTGTGCAAAATAGCTTCCTTTCTTCAAAATTGGCAGCCATGCAATTGATTTGGAGCTGATCATGGCTGATTGGATGAGTGGAAAATCAACAAGAAGCTGGTCTTCTACCCAAATCATCAAGGTGTCAACTGAAAACAAATCCAATACCTCTTTTAGTTGCTCTGCATTTGGATTGGAGAGGTATGGCAGCTGATCCTTGGTACTTTGTAGCTCACCCTCATGCTTAGAAGCAAGCATGACTGGTTGTGACTTCTCCTTTGGCTCCAATGAAGCCAAATACCTGATTGGGCAAGGTCTGATCCGTTCGATATGCCCATAGCTCTGATTTTCAACTCCAAAAATGGAGTCTTCTTGTAGACCCTCCTTGAATGGATGGTGTGGAAGAAATGGTGAAATTCCTTTGTCCTTTCTCTTCCTCCAATGAAGAACATGAAAGATTAAAACCTTCCAATTTTGATTCCAAAGAGCTGCTATAAGATGCAGGCTGCTGCAAATGAATGTTCTCCTTCATGACAGCAGGCTCTAGTGTTTGGAATGTGGATGATGAAAGAGAGAATGGTGGAAACTCAACCGGTTCTTCTCCATCAAAACAGTCCTCCAAATCTGACAGGTAAACTGCCTCATTGCTGTCCTGCTGCTCGTGTTCAACTTCTCCCATGGTGTCCTCTTGATCTGCAACTTGACCACCCTGGTTTCCTTCACTCTCCAATATTGAGTTTGAGAGATCAAACTCCTCTTCAGTACTATAACTTGGGAGAGGTGAAGTAGAAAGAAGAACTGAAGGTTCTCCTGTAGCCTGCTTTGTGCTCAAACCCCTTGGATCTGCACTTTTCTCCTCCACAACTAGGATGTGCTCCTCTTCTTTTGCCTTTGGAGCAGCTTCTCCCTCCTCTACTACTTGAAGGCAATCTTGCTCTTGATATAACTCTTCCTCTAGCATGAAGTTTGTCAAGTCAAACTCTTCAGTCTGCTGCTCTAGAGGACAAGTTGGGGCTGCAAGATCTCCTTCAGAGTTTTCTTCCTCTATGGCTGATTGTGCAACTTGAATTAGATCAGCATTCCCTTCAAATAGAGTGTCAACATGGACACTACATTCTGAGCAAGCGGATTGCTGATCTGCTCCTTCGTTTTGCTCTTCTTCTGCCGCAACAAAATCAGTCCTGGCCACCATGGTTTCTACCTTAGCCTCTTCCGTAGGCTTTACCAGCAGAGGGATCTTCTCAATTCCAAATTTAAGAGCCAAACTTACTAAGCTCTTAATCATTTCTTCTTTTCCTGGCTCTTCCTCTTGCTGTCCTTGATGACTGATTTTTGCAATTTCTTCTTCCCCACATGGAATTGGGAATGCAAGAGGAGGGATGGGTTGTACCTCAACTGGTTTTACAATTTTTTGTGGTGGTGGAGGCAATGAAACCTCTTGTTTCTTTGGAGGAGGGGGTATTTCTATTAGCTCTTGTGGAGGGGATGACTGTTTGGAAGGGAAAAGGAAAGAAGAATCGAGATGAGGTGGAAGACTAGGGGGTGGAGAAATGGATTCAACACTTGGGACAGCAGATGGAGAGTTTGAAACTTGACACTGCTGAAATGGGACAGATTGGGAAAGAGGAAACAAGAAAGGCATGAGATGGTGTGCTTACCCGTTGACAAGGTTGCTGAATACTCCTCTCATACACCTCTATTCCTTCGATCCACTTTGCAAGCAAAGGTAGCGTTGCAATCATGAAGTCAAGTTTCTCCTGAGGGCTGTAATGCCTTGGAAAAGGTCCCACCCATGGACAGGGTGCTCCACAACCGATTCCAAATGCTTTCATTTGTGCTTGAGCCCTGGACTGCACCATGTTTCCTCCATTTTTTGGATTTTCTCCAACAGACCAGCATCTTGCATCTGATGGTCTTCGTTATATGCATACTCTTGCTCTTGGAAAGCTCCATTGCCAAACTGACTTTGGCACTGCTGTTCATATGAGTATGCATGCTGATCTGGAGGATTTGTAAAACGTGTTGGAGGTGGGAAACTTTGCTGTTGTTGGAAATGTGAATTCCATGATGGAAATGAAGTCATGGTTGCAAAACTTCATGGAATGGAAAAGAATGAAAGAGATGGAAAGAAAGATGGATGGAAATGAATGGAAACGGGTCTGCAACTCAGAGAAATGGGTTGCTGATCAGATGGAGTCGCCAGATGTGCTTTTGAATATGCCTCTAAAAGGCTGGATTTTGCCAAGTTACACACCAAACCTGGCAATGTTGAAATAGAGATTAAAAATTTGAAGGACCCGGAGGATGTAGTCTTCAATTCGGAACTCATGTCATGTTGTGCAGCTGCGGATCCCCGAAAGGTACAGGCGGAACTCAGGTCATGCAATGCAACTCACAAAACCTGAATTGCCATGTGTCGGAACTTGGAACATGTCCGACATCCCTCAAAACCTGAAAAGGCTACTGTCGGGAATAGGACCATGCAATGCATCCCCCAAAACCCGAATTACTGCTTTGATGATCTCGGACCCCGAAAACCTGAAATCACAAAAACACATGAAATTTTGAAAATCAAAATCTCAAAAAAATAAAAATACCCTTTTGAAGATTACAGTCAGATCTACCAACTGGAAAAATATTGACTTGTTTTGAGCAGTTTAGGCCCTTGAAAATTGATTTCGGAGTTCAGCCTGGAAGAAGCAAAATCTGAAATTTGTAAAAAACTGCAATTTCTTAGTCCGAATTTCATGAAAACTCCTTCAAATTTTGATGGAATGACCTCTTGGTCCCACCGGGCGTGCCAAAACTGTTGGTGTCGAAACGCAGCACCCCTGGGACTCTGCAACACGATGGGTTGAGAGTCTCAGTGCGATTGCACAACATGGAGCTTTTCCCAAGTGTGGGACCTTGCGAAATCGGAAAAGCTCTCCGGATGAAGGCCGGCTCCTATTCCTCTGTTCAGATGCACCAATAAAATGCAGAGGTTTACCCAAAAACCTAATCTAACTACCAAGGAGACAGGGAGAGAGAAATGCATAAAAATAAACCTAAGCTAAGGAGGTGATGCACCGAGGAATGTTGGACATATGTTTTGCAAGATTAAACACAGACCACATAAATGTAATACCACACCATGCACAGGAAACCAAAATGCAATGAGAGATCAAAATAACAGCAATGAATACATGAGAGGGTTTAAAATCAATCACAGACATACATATATTGCTCAAGGATCGATACAATACATTGCAATGGCCAAGAGGCAAAAGGTTGCATTACAATCCATATGGGAGGCTTGAAAACTCCACAAATTCTCTTGCAAGCAGAGAGAAGGGAGGGTGCAAAACAAAAATGTCCAACCATTGAGAAAGAGCCTCTCCTTTACATTTATATGAGAAAAATGAGGGAGAAGAGAAGAATTCGAATTCTGCCCCAACCACCTCCAAGACTGCACCTAACTTCATCCCATCATGGCGGTAGGTGAGAATCTCAACAACCCAAATTATGGCGAACTGTATTTTTTGCATTTTAAGAACTTGTTCCCACCCAATTAAAGATATCCAGTCGTAGTTGGGTAGAGGACGCCGAGAGCTTTCCGAAAAGTCCAACCTTGTGTGAATCCGAGCTCCCTGTGAAAAGTTATGGCGATCTGAATATTTCCCGCGTCAGGGTCTGTTCCAGTCGGGTTCGGGTTTCTCCTTTGCATCTGCATCGGGTTTGAAGGATGCCTCGACATGTGTTTGATGCTTGTGTTCTTGCCCCGAAACCCGCTTCCTTTTGCGTCTATTTCCAACCCTTGTTTCGGGTTCGGAGATGTTCTTGCATATGCATCGGGTTTGGAAGGTCGCAGCATCGGGACATCCTTTGCGATCTGCATGTTTCATGTTTCGTGTTTCCCGAAACCCGCGACCCATTTCCCTTTGATGTCGGGTTTTCCAACCCTCGACATGCTTCTTTACCATGTTTCCCGACGTGCTTCCCCGACGCTGAGACCCGATTTCTTTGATGTCGGGTTTTAGAGACCCCCCGACATGTTCCTGCGCCACCGAAACCCGATTCCTTTTGCGTCGGGTTTTGGAGACCCGACGACACATTTTCTTTGTTGTCGGGTTTTGGAGACCCTGAATACCGACATGTCCCTTTCATGTTTTTCCACCATGTTTCTCCTTGCTTTCCCTGGTGCTGAGACCCGATTTGCCTTGGGTATCTATATTTACCCGGGGGGTAAATATATACTTATTCTCACAACACCATGGATAATTATCATCCTCTACCATTTTAATAACTTTAAAATTGATTACAAATAAAGATACTATTATTTCAAACTAGGAATTAAATTTATCTCCAAATGGAATCAACTTTATCGTATTGTCCATGTATAAAATTTGATAAGAATTATATAGTTTATAGCTACCCATTTACAACAATGTTTCCTTCATCATAATATTTAATTTTTCACCTAAACCAATCATTTATTCAACATCTCCTAATAATTTATTCATGTGTAAATAATAAGTCTTATTTATTAAACCATGTATTCCACATATCACATGCTTCATGTGGTTTATGTTTTAATATTTTTTTGGATTTCCTCATAATTTTAATAAACCATCTCTTAACAAAAGGAAAACCCCCATTCACTATTCAATAAATAAAGTGCTCCAAAAATTATATTTCCAGGTCACCAAAATCTGTCATTATACCCCAAAAACTATTCTTGTTATATTGAATTCCATAGACCCCCTAAGGGCTAGACCATGTCCAGAAACCACCATGGACATGTAGTATGGATTTTATACTTCCTCTACATCCATTTGTTCATCATGTATAATGCATAAATTTAAATTATCAACTTATTCATAAACTTACAATTTACTTATGGGGTCCATTCACTGTCATGACACCTCAATGCCACCTGGAAAAATATGAGAGAGTATCATATTATTCCTCCAATCATAACCAAGGTAAACCAATCCATGGCCACATG
The DNA here is from genome assembly GCA_019776745.2 of Taxus chinensis. Taxonomy (NCBI): domain Eukaryota; kingdom Viridiplantae; phylum Streptophyta; class Pinopsida; order Cupressales; family Taxaceae; genus Taxus; species Taxus chinensis. The sequence continues at coordinate 219,476,354 of CM034157.1, forward strand.
ACAATATCTTCTCCATTTTTACCATAACCTAGGGTTTATAGAAGGGTTTTACACCACCTTACCTTCTTCACGATTGTTCATAAATATATGCTCCTTAATCCTCAAACTAATGTCAGAAATCTTGAGCTAAGACCCTTTTCCAACTACCATGAAGAGTATTATACCCACCATAACCTAGAGTTATCATGCTATGCCAATGAGCACAAGAAATTCCTTCTCGAGCATTTGATTCTTAATTTTAGTGAGCTCGGTAGAGGCATAAAACCACATTTTCTTACTTTCTTCCTTCAAACCAGGGCCTAAAAATTTGTTCACACCTCTAGGAAAACCTATTATACACCTTTCCTAATGCTCTCTTTTCACACATATCATATCAAATCATCCTCACTTCATTAGGCCACCTAGGCTTAAGATAGGTCTAGGTATAGACCTAAAACATGACTTATCCTCTATGTACACTCTGAGACATTGTGAGTGTCTCTAACATTTTTCATCCTCAGCTATCCATGATCTTACCATGCTCAAAATCTACATACATGTGATCTATCATATCTCATCACACTTCTATCCTGCTTACTACCCACAAACTAGGCCTCTTATGTCAATTACTTTCATAATGCTCATTTGAATGCATTTTAGCAGACCATGACACCTTAACTCTCACTCATAAACTGTTTTATTTTATTACACAAATTATGACAACATGTAAACCGGGATACTTGGTTTACACCTCAATGGTCTTCATCTCATACTGAACATTCATGCCTTGTATTTATCAAACTTACTTGTAGATCTCCCTTTCAGGGATAAACTATCACACATGAAACATGACAACACTTTGACCACTAACTCAATCACCTTTATCATTGATGAAATTTTGACATCAATGATAACACAATGCTAACAATCTCTCCCTTTGTCATTGATGGAAAAGAATCCTCAATCTGATCCTTCTCTCCCTGTTGACATTAATGACAAAGGGTCATACCTACAACATCTTCATTTATCTTCTAAATCATCTCATTGGGCTCACAACATTTGGTTAGAAACATCAACCAATTAATGAAATTCAATTTGACCTCTTCATCATTTTGACTTCATGCATGATTTCACTAAGAACTCGCCTTACATGGAAGCAATGAGTTGAGAACATCAACCTTATGTGAAGCTCCCCAAGTCCTTGACACCATCCCCCTGACTCTCATTACACATCCTTCTCATAGAGAACTCAAGACCATAAGACCAAGACCTCATTCAACTTCACCATATGACTCAAGACCAATGCAACCTTCTCAAAATTTACTCAAACTCATCATTTTTCAGATCATGGACCAACTCACCTACCAATTGTTAGAAACAATGAAACCACATTTCTTACATTTTCAACAACACTTATACCTTGATGTCAACTTGACCAAAAATCTCATCTTTCATTCCTTCTTAAGCAATTACCTGCTTATGGAGCTAGAAATCAATACTTCTCAAGTCACCCCTTAGATCAATCTGACTTTCTTTAATGACCTATGCTGATACCAAATGAGATAATCTTGTATTTATAGGCATGTCTTATAGCACTTGACACACTTTCATACTTCCTTCATCAAGAAGAAAAACTTGACCTCTCAGACCTATCTCACTTTGTTAGACCTTCTCAAAACAAGACTTGATCTTCAATTTATGACTGTCAAAAAACTCCACCTTAACTAATGTCACTTACTTCATGTTTCATCACCTAATATTTCATGCATCAAACTTCATCCATCTTCATCATACTGATTTTAGATTTCATCTTGTCCATCCTAGTTATAACGCCTTTCCAATATTATGATCATACCTCTAAGAACACACTTGTAGGTCCATTTAGATCTTCATAGCCCTCATAATGTTATAAGTAGCTCAAGGTCATATTGGTCACTTATGATAGTCCAATTTCTCTTCATCCCTTACATGTAGGACATAAACCTAAAACTTCTCAAATCATACTTAAACTCAGTCACATACCACAACTACACTTCATCAACCAATCTACGTATATTTATCAATCCTCTTTAACTCTCCTTGAAACTCTAAGAAAACATATTATTTAATGGTTATTCTCATAATGACTATGATACAAGCCTCGTTGCTTCAAGTCATCATACTATTTTCTCATGATACTCAAGTCTATTTTCATACTAATCCTTCAATTTTAATGCTTCCTCAACCTTCCTGTTCACAATTATAATAAGTCATGATTCATGACCTAACACCACTCCATATTATCCATAAATAATCTCCAAACATTCTTAAAGAAGTACACCTATATTAGATCTGAATACAACCCTAAATCATGCACACAACATACCTTCAAATTGTCTCTCATAGGCATCATTGCTAAATAAGTCTTAAGATAACTTCATACCTTATACACACCTACTTTTTCCAGCTTATCTGACTAATAAGCCTAAATGCACATAGATTGTAACAAATAAAGAACTAAACTCATCATTCATGCATACTTTAAGCATCATTCTAAATCTCCTGTCAACATTCCTTTGTACCCAAATTTGATTATTAAACACAGTATTTCCTCCAACTATAACATCCATGATTATCATTCATGCCTCTTTAAAGATCTCACACCTTATGATGTTCTCCTCAACATATTTCATGAGATAACATGAACTACATAGTGTACACCATACACCTTCTTACCTGTACATATATCTCGAGTCCGTAAGACTTACCCAACATGAATCCAACTGCAACACATCACTCTTCTTTCTTTAATGGATGAAGAATGCCTTTTTGAAGCCTAATAGAGATACCCCATGCTTCTTAGGATACTAAAACAACATAAGCTCAAGATTCTCAGATATCCATGCCTTTCTCAAGTCTTACACTCATGAGGCTGAGTAGATCAGTTTTTAATATCTTCTTGTCTTCTTGATTGGAACTTCAAGCTAGATGTCCACCAACATCCTCCTCCTTTGTCCACTGTATGGGTTGATAAACATACTTGGAATTCTTGAAACTCTTCATCCTATCCTGCACTTCCATGGAAAACATTCCACCTTGACTTGTAGACTGATAAGGATTAGGCATGACTATCTTTTGTTCCTTCTCCTCCATATTTGCATGGTTTGACTTCTTCACTATCTTAGACTCCTTCTTGACCTTACCAATAGGATCATATATCTTATTGTTTTGGGTTCCTCCTTTTGTGAATAAATATAATCTTTACTAATCATGGAATCATCCTCCTTCTCTTGGTCAACATATGCAAACAATAAGATTTCTTAACATTCCTCCACTTATGGCCCTTGTACAACCTTGTCAAATGATTCATCTAGATTCTTGAACTTAACATGATTAGTCCTTACTGAATTAGGTCTTCATGTTTATGCTTTGCATTCAAATGCCTTATGGTCAAATTCATTACATTTTTAAAAAATAACCTTCTTGAATGCTCCATATTCTTGTTTTGACTCTTCTCATGCATTATAGGATCTCCATATACCTTGTTAGGTCTTAAGAGTCTTCTATCTCTATTAGGACATGATTTAGCAATGTGTCCCATATTATGACACCTGTAACAAACCTCGTTTGATTGATCAATCATTTTATTCCTTACCTTGCAATCCTTTACAATATGACCTCTTTCCTAAAGTTGTAGCACAATACTTTGCTCCTTCGTTTGCCATTCCTCCATGAGGAATGATGAATGCAGTCCACATCTCTATGATAAAACTCATTACATGAAAAACAATGTCCATTGAATGAACTTACACACCTTGTACTTCTTGAAAACTCATTTCCTTTTGAGACCTAGTTGTCCTTATCCACCATTTGATCTTCTTTGGCCATGACACTCTTTGAGAAACCTATCTACTCCTTCAAGACTTTGGCCATAAAACTCCATAGCTTGTCCATTTTTGTGCTTCTTAGGATCACCTCAAGTTGTTAAGCTTGCTCCATAAGACCTTCTCTAATACTAATTATTGGAAGAAAGACCACTGAGAGGGGGGGTGAATCATTTTTAATTAAAAATTTCATTCATTTATACATTAACATCCATCAATCATTCAATTTATCCATTAATCATCAAGACAACACAACCATTAAACACATGCAAATGGAGCATAAGAACACATGAACATGAAATTTAAGTGGGAAACCCTTGTACGGAAGAAAACCCACTGATTAATGAAATGTAAAATTATCCTATAAATAAATATCAAATTTACTTGTGAATCAACCCAAAAAGGAGCACCAACGCCTAAGTTTAGTGGGGCACTAAACAAGGAACACCAACCCCTAGATGACTCAGCACCAACTAAACCACCTAAAAAAAAATTCACCTTCAAAATATTACTCCAACAATAGATGATTACTCTTTTTTAGCTCTTCCTTCTCTCTTTCTCAAAACTTCCTTCTTCTCTCTTTCTCAAAACTTCCTTCTAGGCTTCTTCACACATCAAACTTCTTCACCGAGTTGATTAGGTCATCTAACCTTGAACATCATATGTTCATCGCCTATTGGCTCTACATGAAAACTTATTTTTCTTCTCCCAATTTTCTCTAAGGCCTTATACACCTCTACATATTACCCTCTTTCTCACTCACACTATTACTCCATCAACATCCAGATAGGTCTTCTTCACTTGCATATATACATGAATTAAGATCATGCATACCATCTAGGTCAGACATCATAAGTCACATAACATAATATCACTATAAAAACAACATAATTTTATCATTCATACACCACCTTCGGTCATAAAAATCATGCAATAACCATACTTCTTCATTAAGACTCATAGAGGCCTTATTGCACTAAAACACCTCCTTCGCCAAGAATTAGTCCTCTTGGCCTATATAGCCTTCACAAAACATCAAAAAAATATTATACATGTTGTCTATTTCCACTCCATTCCTTCTACATCATTCTCCATCTCTGCACCATCATATTATACTATGAAGCCACCCATTAGGATCAAACGTTCTCACTAGGTTTGTGACCTACCAAACTAGTCTTCACATTTTGAAGAAATAACATCATAAAATAACCTCAACCATGCATTAATTACACATGAATATAAACCTCATTACCTCATGGTCATCACCAATTACTTGTAACACCATCACTTGGACTTTAAGTGCCCAAGAACACCTCTGCAACTAGGTCACTAAAATCTGCCATTACACCCCAAAAATCAATCTTTCTATATTGACTTCCATATACACCCTAAGGGCTAGACCATGCCTAGAAACCACCATCGACATGTATTATGGATTCCATGCTTCCTAAAACATCCATTTATTCATCTATTTCAATGCAAAACTTGAGAGTTATATCAAATTCTTTAGAAACTTGTAATTTATTGTGGGGTCCACTCACTGCCATGACACCCCAATGCCACCTGAATAAATTTGGAGAGAATATACTATAGCCTCCAATCATAAACCAATTTTATATAATTAATTTTGGTACATAATGAGCAATATCTCCTCCATTGCTATCTAACTAGGGTTTAATAAGGGTTTTAGACCACCTTACCTTCTTAACGAGTGTTCATAAAGCTCTACCCCTCTATCCTCAAACTAATTCTAGGAAGCTTGAGATAGGAACCTTACCCAAATACCATGAATATCTTTGGCCACCATGCCACTTTACACATTCCAACCAGCATAAGAAATTCCTTCTTGAGCTGGGTTTCTCACTTCTAGGATCTCGGTAGAGGTAAAAACCATATTTGTTGCTTTTTCCTACAAACCAGGGACTAATAATTTGTCCACACCTCTAGGACAACCTACTACACTTTTCATATTTCTCACCTTTGAACACTTAGCTCATAATCATATCTTCTCACCTCATTAGGCCATCTAGGGATTAAGATAGGTCTAGGTACATACCTAGAAAACATGACTTTCCCTTATATAAACACTTTGAGACACTTGTGAGTGTCTTAACACCTCATCAACATACTTTCCATGATATCACCATATTATACATGCTTGTTTCTATCCATCTCTCATGTACTTAGGCTCATTAGCCCTTGACTAGGCTTTTTGAGCACTTGACTTGTCTTCATGTTCTTCATTACATGTTTGTACATTCTACATGTTGACCATGCTTAATCAAAAACTAATCTTATAAAATTCCTCTTACATTCATCACAACTCTTGTATTCCTACTAGTCACTAGTTCATCTCAAGATACGTATCCATGCATCTATACCTTGACACCACCTTTTTCATTAATGACCTGTGAAACATGACAACACATCAATAACCACTCAACTCAATACCTTCATCATCACACTTTGAAATCAATGACAACACAATGCCAACAAAAAGTACACAAGCAATAGTATAAAATACATAAGGTGATCAGTCATAGAAAAATTGGAAGCACCAAGGTGATGAATTACCCCAGGATGACTCATAGATTAGAAAACAATATTTGAGATGCATATGCAAAACTATTTATGAAAAGGGGATGGGTATCATGAGTAAACACTAACTGAGTGACGAAAACTAAGGGGATAGAATGCATAAGGATTCCCACCACATGAGTATGTGATAATAACTCTTTAATATGTAAAGGGTGTGATAGTAAACTAAAAAAATGTAATTTAAAATAAAATATAACAAATATGTATAACTTGAGATTGAGAGATGGTCGATTGATTATGTGTGAGTGGAGAACATGATGTCGTGTGCAACGAATCATGTAAGGGGATGGAAGTAATGAATAATAATAGTTAATTGGTGAGTGTGTTGAAATTTATTGGTGAGGAGAGGATGAGATGGAGTGATTAGTAAAGTTTATGTTGGATTGTAGAAAATAAATGATGTTGGAATTATGGGGATTATATAATTAAGGTTAAGTGTTGAAAATGTGATGGAGATGAGATTTGGGTAAATGGGAGGGTGGACACGTGGAAAATGAAATTTTACAATGGTAATTGGGAGAATATGGGTACAGGTGGTGAAGAGTATAAGAATAGGACAAGTGGTGGGGTGATAATATGGAGATAAGTGGTAGTTAGGTAAGAATAGGATAAGTGGTGAGGTGAGAAGATAGGGTCAAGTGGTAGGTGGATTTTGGGACATGTGTGGGATAAGAGGAGGATGATTAGTGTGGCACGGAAGAAGATAGCGATAAATACTAGTGGATGAGGATGGTACGAGAGGAGGATAAGAGGAGAATGAGTGCTGGAGCATGTGAATGGTACAAGAGGAGGATGAGAGAAGAATGAGTGGTGGAGTGTGTGAATGGGACGAGAGGAGTATGAGTAGTGGGGCATGTGAGGGTGATAAAAGGATGATGAGTGGTAGGTGATAATATGGAGACAAGTGCTAGTTGGGTAAGAATAAGGCAAGTGGTGCGGTGAGAAGATAGACACAAGTGATGGTTAGATGAGAATGGGATGAGTGGTGAAGAGGATGTGTGATGGGTGAAATAATAATGGGAAAAGTGATAGGAATATGACTAAAATAGGATGTTTGGTGGGGCATGTGAGTAAGAGGGGAAGGAGTGATGAGATGTGCAAGTGGGATAAGATGAGGATGAGTGATGGTGGATGAGAATGGGTAAAATTGTTGGTGGGTGGTATGGCACACGTCATTGGTGAATAAAAATGGGTTAGGGTAAGAAGGGTAGTATTAGGTTGGTGTTAATATTGATGGAGGCACTGATAATGGAAAATGATTGAGGTGAGTGTATTCTTCATACAGAGAGGTGGGAATGGTGGTATGACGTAATATCAGTATGGGTATTTAAGAATGAATGTGATTATTGAGACCAATTTTGTTATGTCATAGGTTGAGAAGGATGAGATGTTGGGTGCAAGAGTGAGTAGGATTGAGATCACCAGAGGATGTCATATTAATTGTAAGATTATAACAATCAATGGGTGCATTGACAATGAAGAACGTGATAATGTAGGTACAATGGGTGTGGGATATGGGTTGGATTAGATGATTATCTATCATGATACAATATTTACAGGGACAAGTGGTTCTCTAGACAAATGAATGAGACTAGATGCAGGAAAAATTAACATGATTGGTGGTTGAGAGAGAGTGGGCAACAAAGGCATCTCAGAGGCATATGGAGATTATGGCATGTGAACTGGTTAGGGAGGGGCAAGAAATATCATATTGGTGGGGGTTATATGAGAAGAGAAATGTGGGGAATCCACCGCCTTTGGGTGATTAAAAATAAAAATTGTATTCAAATTGGATGTAATTTATGAAATAAAAAATGATTATTGATAGTTATAATAATGTGTGGATGTTTTGGTTGTTTGGTTATATATTTTTTTTATTTTTAGTTTATTTTATTTATTATAGATAACTATTATGTATTTGTGGTGAGGCGTGAGGGCGATCAAGACAAGGAAATGGTTAGGGTTTGCAGGGTAGTGGTGAAGGGGTATGTGACTACTTTTGAAGGGATATATATCAGCCCATTTTTATATGTTTTAGTACATATGAATAAGTTTCAACATATATGGAGAGGTTTCAGCTCATATGGAATAGTTTCAACTCATATAGATAAGTTTCAATGCATATGAATAAGTTTCATTTCATGTGGATAATTTTTAGCGCATATAGATAATTTTTAGTGCATATGAATAAGCTTTATCTTATATAGATAAGTTTCAATGCATATGGATAAGTTTCAACTTATATGGATAAGTTTCAGCTTATATGGATAAGTTTCAGTTCATATGAATAAGTTTCATCTTATATTGATAATTTTCAGCTTATATGGATAAGTTTCAGCTTATATGGATAAATTTCACCGCACATGGATAAGTTTCAGTGCCTATGCTTGTAGTGTTGATAGGTTTAGCTTTGATGCCTTTAGGGTTTGGTGTAGCGCATGTAACGATAGTATTAGCACCCGTAGGGTTTGTTTTAGCATTGTCGAGGAGAATAGTGGCGTGTTTGATGTTAGGACTTCGATGGGTAGTATCAATGTGATATTTGTATATATGCATTTTGACTTATGTGGTCGTGAGTTTGGCTTATACATGATTACTATTTTTATATCATTAGTGTATATATGAGTTATTAATGGTGGATGATGATGTCAATTATATGTGATTATGATTGACATTTATATGATGGGATTTGATTATAACAAGATTATTGATTAGATGGTTATAATGTATTGTATGATGATGGTATGCTTCATTAAATTGATGATGATTATGGTATGAGGATGTACATAGATGATTATGTGGATGGTTATGTATTTGTTATGTTTATGATATTTTATGGGATATGTTATGGGATGCAATAAAATATGTTGTGAATGATCTAATGGAAGAGGTAATGATGCATATGAGAAAATGTGCTTTAACATTGTATGGTGAGTACAGGTACATGTGGATGGTGCATTTTTGGAAATGTGATGGGGGAGATGTTTGGTATATTGCACAAAGCAGTAGACATCAAGGAGATAAAATGATCCAAGATGGTGATAGTTGATTCATGCATGGGGACTAACGCAACAAACTAGTGGTGCAGATACAAATTTATAGGAAAAGGTGGATGTAGATAAATGAGAATGGGTAAAACTAACTATCATATAGGGGTAAGTGCTAGTGAATAGGGAAAGTGTTGATAGATTTACATGGATTGGCAATAGAAATCCCACATGAGAAGAGTCACTACAAAACCTGAAATTGTAATTGGATGTTTGGTAAAAATAGAATGGGGGTGGGATGGGAGAAATGAAGAACTCATTTCTTGACATGTCTTATGATTCGTTGTTTATCTTGCTTTCTTTTCCTAATCTGATGTGCATGCAAGTTATAGATATAATATCAATATTTGTCCCCAGGCATGTGTGGACTAATATGTGTTAGACAATGCCAAAGGAAACTTGTGATATGATATGGGGATGATGATGTATATATGTAATAGATGGAGGTGGATGGGGTGAGGGGAACTCCCCCGAGTGTACTATCTTTAGCTAAACGAGATACGTGTGTGTTTGGGATTGTATTTACACATGATGTTGGTAATCATTTTTTATTGTGGTGCTTTCCCAAGGTGTCACTAAAGTTATTTTCACCATTGGATGTAATTTTATTATTTAATTATTTTTTTGTTATGTGTTTGTGTGTGATTAAAGTGATTTGCGTGCTCGGGTTATAGTAAATTCATGTGTAAAAGTGTTTGAGGTGCATGATATTCAAGGGCTCATCTAATTCATATCTGTTGGGAATAGCCAACTTATAAGCACCTGCACCATATTTATAAATGACAACATAAGGGCCAAGTTAATTGGGTTCAAACTTTCCCTTTTTCTCACATTATGTGTTGGTATTTTTTTATTTTCCTTGAGAACAAGGTCACCAACTTTGAATTCACAATTTTTGATACGCTTATTATATTGTCAATGTAACTTGTTTTGATAATATTTGAGGTGATTCACGGCATTCAAGCACTTCTCGTCCAAGAGTTCTAGTTCTTGGAGGTGTTGGACATGGTATTCCTCATCATCAATAAGGCCATGAAGGGAAAAATTAAATGATGGTAGCTCAATCTTAGCTGGAAAGATAGCTTCGGTACGAAATATGAGTGAATAGGGGGTGGCTCCAATAGGAGTACGGATGGATGTATGGTAGGCCCACAGGTCAGATTGATTTATGTGTGCCAATATCAGACTTCTTAATTAAAAATATTCCCAAGGATGTGCTTTAATTTTTTGTTAGAGGATTCTAATTGGCCATTTCCTTGTGGGTAGTAAAGGATGGAGAATTTGAGCTTGATATGGAAATGGTCACAAAACTCTTTTACTTCATTGTTCTAAAATGAATTTCCATTATCTATGATTATGGTGGATGGAATACCATAACAACAAATGATTTGGTTAAGAATTAATTTTGATATTTACTTTTCGGTTACATATGTTAGGGGTATAGCTTTAACCCATTTGGTGAAGTATTTAGCGGAGGTGATGATGAATTTTTGGTCGTCATAGGAGGTGGGATTGAGATTGCTATGAGATAAGTCCCCGTGTAGAGAATCTCCATGGAATGGTAATAGGTTGTATCATTTTTTATGGTGCATGGATCAGGTCATCATGTTTTTGGCAAGCTACGCAGGTAGGTACACACATCCTTTTTCATTGTCAATCGATAGTACCTAGTGCGGAGTTTCTTAGCAAGGACCATACCACTAGTGTGATCACCAAAAATTGCTTTGTGTACTTCCTTTATTGTCAATTCATCCTTTTGTGTTTTTAAACATCTTAACAAATTTCCATCATAGAATCTACAGTATATAGTTCCACCAAGGAGGGTGAAGCAGGATGCACGTTGGATGAAGGATTTACGATGGTTCCAGGGAAGGTCGGGTGAAAGCATGGTATCATGGAGGTAGGTTTAAATGTCATGATACCAAGGGTAAGTAGGACCAAAAATGTCACATACCACCTCTAAGTAGAGTACTTCATATGCATGGACCAAAATTTGTTCCACCAAGAATTGGGATTGTTATGAATTAGGTGGCCTTTCTAGAAGAGACCCAATGGTGGTCATTACATTAGCATATTTATTGTTATCATGTGGAACTTATTCAAATTAGATGTGTTGGAAGTATTTCTTGAATCTATCAACCATACGCTTGTACGGGATGAGTTTTTTTTCCTTAGTGAGATATTCATCATTGACTTGCTTGATGAAGAGCTACAAGTCCAATAATATGTTGAGAAAGTGAATATTCCATTTCATGGTTAACTTGAGTTTGGAAATGAGTGCTTCATACTCTGTTATATTATTGGTACATGGGAATGCAATCCTAAAATATTTTGGAATGTAAGGAACAATATGCTTACCCCTGAGCCATGATTGGTGAAAGAACCATCAAAGTATAAATTCCATTCATGGGATTTGTCAATATGGAAGATTGATTTATTAGAGAACCAGGTGCTAAGTAGCTTAGTGTCAAATAATGGTGCCTCTACTAGTTGATCTATCAAAACTTATCCTTTAATAGATTTTTGGTGTATATATTCGATCTCAAATTCATTGAATAGCATAACCCAGTTGACCATTGTTCCAAATAGCACTAATTTTAATGGCATATATTTTAGAGGATCAATCTTAGCTATGAGCTTAATAGTGTTATTCAACATGTAATGTCACATATTCTAAGAGGTAAATACTATAGCAAGGCATTCCTTTTCAATTTTTGTATACTTTAGCTCATAAGAAACAAGATTCTAACTCAAATAATAAATAGCTTGTTCCTTACCATTTTGGTCGAGTTGTGCTAAGAGAGCCCCTAGTGTATGTTGAGTAGCATATATGTAGAGAAGAAGCGGGAATTCAGGGGTAGGAGGTACTAGGACTCGAGGATTCATCAAATATTGTTTTATTTTGTCAAAGGCCTCTTGGAATTCTCAGTTCCACTAAACAATTGATCCATTTTTTAGCAGGTGATTGAATGGATGGCATTTTTTGTCTAGTTGTGATATGAATCCCTGAATGGATTGTATCTTTCCTTAGAGGCTCCGCAATTGTTTAAGATTTTTTTGTGGAGGCATTTCTACAACTACTTTAACTTTATCTGGATCAATCTCAATGCCTCTCCTTGATACAATGAACCCAAGAAGTTTTCTTGAAGTGACTCCAAAAACACACTTTTGGGGTTGAGTCTAACTTTGTATTCTCATAGGCGTTCAAAAATTTTCCATAAATCAAGTGGATGTTCAGCCCTTACTTTGTATTCTCTAAGAATTTTTTCAGCATAGTCCTATATATTATCATGCATCATATCATGGAAAATTACTATCAGCATGTTGATATGTTTCTCCTACATTTTTAAGACCAAAGGGCATAACCTGATACCAAAACGTCCCCTAAGGTGTAGTAAAGACAATTTTGTGTTGATATTTTTCAGTGATTTTGATCTGATTGTAACCCAAAAATTCATCCATGAGTGATCTAACATTTTGTGTCCTGTTATGGATTCCACAATCATGTCAATATTTGGCAAAGGAAAATTATCTTTTGGGAAGGCTTTGTTAATGTCACAGAAGTCAGTATAGATGTGAATGCCAGTAGTTTTCTTGCCAATAGGCACTATATTAGAGATCTATTTAGATTAATGTATGGGATGAATGAATCCAGCATCTGAAATTTTTTGTAGCTTTTCATTGACCAAAATAGTTATTTTAGGGTGTATCTTTTCGAGCTTCTGTTTGAACAAGTTTGGCATCATTGCGCACTATAAGGTGATGAACTACCAATGAGGGATCAATCCCTGACGTGATGGCTTAGCACCAAGAAAATACATTAGAGAATTCCTTGAGTAACATAGTAAATGTTTTATATTCTTTCAAGGATAAGGATGCTCCCAATTTAAGGATCTTTGGATTTTCATTTGTTCCAATGTTGATGTCAATGGTATCTTATATGATTGATCTTGAACTATCTTGTAATTGTGCAAGAGCATGAGGGAGTGGAATCTATCAAGTTGATTTTTCATTTGTAGAATTGGCAATATTTTCAAAAAAAATGCAAGTGGATCCTCCCCATTTAGATGACAAGAGGAATGATGATGAATCATGTGGTTTTGGAGATTATGATCGCGAGTGAGCTCCTATTTTCCAAAGTATGCATCATCATCATCAAGATGAATATAAAATCCTTTCTTGTGGTCTACTGGTGGAATATTATTCCATGTACACCTATAAATTCAATTATGGATTCCTCACTTTGGAAGATGTCGAGGGGCACGTGATTATATTTTTGGTCCCATTGGATAAATTAGGTGTAGTTGAGATAAATGTGGATGGAAATGATAGTGGTGTCGTGAAATAAATTTGGGGTGGATATGTCATCATATTAGCTATAGATTGAAATAACTTGTTTCAATGTGATCAATGGATTCATCTGAAAGTGAGGTAATATCACTAAAGTCATCATAGGTTTAATCACTAGGTGGTTTGTATCCTAAGCCTCGGGGATCAAGGTTGATAATGATGGGACTGGGTTTCTGTAATGCCCTATTCATAGCAACCAAGTCCTTGTACCAAGTATATTTTGAGTGCAAGTATTATGTTTTGGCAATAGTGATATTCATTATTTTAGTAGTAAAGAGGTCATGCTCCCATATAGTAGCCACATGCCATTAAAGGGCTCAAAGGTGCTCATCGACAAGATAACCAGAAGGAATAAAAGTTTTTGAGTCAAGAAAATATAACTCCCTTGTGTTATCTTAAAATTTGAGCTTGTTGTGTTGCTTAGGTGAGAGGGGAAGCTGGATGATATGAAAATATTGGTATTCATCCACACCCATTGGTGATGAGTTTAGGGAATGAAGGGAGTGAAACAAGAGAGGACGTGGGATGGTGGATTTTGTGAAGTGGATGAAAGGTCATCTAAATAGTATGTTTGAAGTTGATTTTTTATCAGATGGTGATGGTAGTGGCCATGGATTTATGAGTGAATTTTGTGGTAGGGATAATATAGCTCCATTTAATATTTAGCTTCTAATGATTTACAATACTAGAATGGTATGGGATCACTACGGATGGTTACTTCAATGTCGGCATGTTCAAATTATACATTTGTGTAACATAGTGGGAACAACATGTATTTCATGGATCCATGGGCACTCAAGTAATAAGTTAGATGGGAATTCTTTTTTCCACTACATGGATGAATGTGTGAAGTGTGATAGGCCTGATATGTATTGCAAGTGATATGGTGCCCGTATATCTTCTCTCATTATTTTCATATTATTTAATGGTTATGATATTTTTTTGTAAATCTAACTCATCGTAGCCTAAAAAATTGATGAGTGATAAGGTGTAAATATTTTTTCTAGATGCATTATCCAAGAGTACCTATTTAATCTTGGTGTTATCCACTATAGCCTCAATGTAGAAGGGGAGGTTATGTGTCAGGTCATGTGGGGGCAAGTTGTGTTGACTAAAGGTGAGTTGGTGTGATGGATAAAGATGGCTGACTAACACTTGGAATTAGCTAGGCTTGATGTTATTTAGAACACAAGATTCTTGTAGGACATGGTAAAATATATATTTATACACGGAAGAGGATTTGAAGGAGGTCCATGATGGACATTTTGCAAGGGTATTTTCAAGTTTTTCGATGAGGTTATATTGGGATCGTGGAGGTGATGTAGATGGAAGTGTAGCCCCTTGGAATACCACATGGCCCCTTCGGTAATATCACACTCGATATTTTGTGATGAGCTTTGACTTTGATGGTAACAACCTAGTGATGGGAGTGACCCACATGACCTACAAGTTCATATGTATATGAGACACGTCGATAGCTTACGTGATTCGATTGATTCGATGTTGATTCAAGTTTTTAGCGATACTTTCTTTGGCCTTGAATGGGCACTTGGTATTTTCCATACTTTGGTAGGGGATCTTGCTAAATGCCCAATTTATTATTCTTAGAAGAGTATGAAGGAGTATCTTTATTCTCAATATCTCCACAATCAATCAAATATTGGATATAATTTTTGAGCTTCATGCACCTATTAGTGGTATGTCATTTGATCCTTTGAAATTAGCAGTATTCTCCTTCCCTATACCATGATGGTTTGGCCTTGGATTCATCCAAAGGTTGTGTTAGAGGGAGTACCACCATATTGGCCAGTGGCAATTTAGTTGAAAGGCAACTTCTAAAGATTCTCCCAGGGGGTGTATTGTCACCTTATATACTCTTGTTATTTCATTGGTTGTCCTTTGGGGATGGAGATGGTTGTTACACTCTGTATGGTTTGGATATGTTTGGCTTCTATCACACTGTCACCTACCACATTCCTTTTTTATTAAATTATTTCATCTTTTTAAGAATAGAGGATTGATGAGATTGGTTATAATTATCATGGGAATAAATTTTAATCGACCCTTTGGCTAAGAAGGCTTTCTCAATTTGTACTCCCTTTTCTATGGTTTTTTCGAAAGTATTTGTGCAATGAACTTGAAGATGAAAATCTAATTTATTGGTTGAGGTTAGTGAACAAAAATGGTAACCAATTACTTTTCAGGTACATTCCATGGGATCCGATCTTGTTAAGAACTCTCTCCATTGTTGTAAGAAAGGAAGAGAAGCTTTCCCCATTTCTTTTGATTTGTATTTCATAAGTCCATCATGGTTACATCATGCTCAAAATTATAGGATAAATGGTTAATGAAGTTCTTTTATAGCTATGCAAATGTAGTGATAGATCCTTTAAAAAGGTGCAGAAACCATTTGTGATCTTGTCCACCCAAACTATGTGGAAAGAGTCGAAAAAGATAGGCATCGTCGTAGGCGACTTCTTGGAAAATCATTTAGAATTATTTGACGTGCTCTCATGGTTCCCCTTTCCCTTTTTAGTTTTAAAACTTTGGTAGTTCAAAACATGGAGGGAAATTTACATGTAGGATATCACATTCAAATGGGTATTGATAAATCTCTTCAAACTTGTGCTTTTGTTCATGTGAGCTAAGTTACAACCCTTGGAGTGTTTCCTTCATAGGATTACATTCATATATAAAGGATGGGTCTTGAGGTATGGTAGGGGCTAAGATGCAGTTAGGTAAAATTGGTTTCTCTTGATCAAAATTATGTTGTTGTAAGTCATGAAGATTTTAGTGGCTATGGGGATCGATTGAGATGTGAGTTGAGTAATTTGATTGTTCATATTGTTGTAATTGGGAAAGAATGAAATGTTTGGAGTTGTGAGGGATATGATCTTCTTTGTAAGAGGTATTTTTTCCAATCCGGACATGTGAATCATGGTGGTCATGGGATGGGGTGGTTTTATGATGTGAGTTATGAGGTGATCATTGATATGGAGAAAGTGGTTCTTATCTATCATCTTCATTTCTCAGGAATGTTAAAATATCTTTGTGCATATAAGTAGAGGGTATTTTATCTCCCATATGATAAAATTGAAGAAAAATTTCATCCTTGTAATTTTGAACAAAGTCAATGTAGCATATATCATATTTTGTCATTTGTGAAGTAGGTGCTTGAATTATCATCACCTTCTAATTCACTATGATTGACCATGGTTTCCTCATCGTCTCCTCTTTGATTGCCTATTTCTCCTTGGACATAGAAGGGGTTGTTATATAAGTGTTCTTCTTCTTCATTTTTCTATTTTTAGCCTTTGAAATCAATTTTTAGGTTTCATTGATCCTAATGTGGTGTTTTTGATGTGAGGATGTAATAGGATATTAGAAGTGAGATAGGTTTGATAAAATTTACGTGATAAGTAGAGATGAGAGAGATGTCCTTTTATCTAATGTGTAAGTCTCGTAAACCTTACCTTGTGTAATATTTAGTGATGAATGTAGGATTTTCCTCGAGATATTAAGGTTTGCCTCGATGGTGAGGGATTTAGGATGATAGATGGATGACGATTGGATTTTTTCTTTGATAAGGTTCTGGTTTCAAAAACTTAGTTCATCTTATAAAGAGGAATATTTTGTGAAATAGAGGAGGAATGAAGTGATTTTGAGGTAACGATATGTGATGGTATATAATATGGGTATGTGATTTTATATGGTTATAATATGATGTTAGGATCTTGGATTCTTGTTTGAAGGAAAACAAAGCAACTATAGGAGAAAGATTATTTTGACCACCGTATGTAAGGATATTGAATAAATGGCATTTATGTGTTAGGGATGGGTGAAGGGGGGAATATGTATGGGATGTAATTATACTATATGGTATGAGAGGGTGTGAATACATAAGGGGTGTAGAATTGGAGGGCCAATATATGGAGTGGATAAAAAATGGGATTATGTTCATAGGTGAATGTTCATGATGGGTTGGGGAGGATCAATATAAATATTTAATAAAAAGGGGTGAAAATGGTATATGTATATGATGCAAGTAACAAGTACGGGAATAATTCTGGTGACCAGAATAAGGGACTTAGGATGGGAAGATGTTGGATATAGGTGATCTGGTCAAGGCAGTAAAAGTGGGGGTATAAATGGGATATATATATAATATATATATATATAGTGGTGTAATAAAGTGTGTTAAATATATATGAAGAATATGAAAATGATTGGGAATATGTATATGTGAGTGTACAATATAGAATACAAGATGGAGAAATGTATGGTGTAGGTAAGTAAGTGGTGTTCTGAAGATAATGGGAAACAGAAGGAAAAATGTGTGTATGAAAATAAATGTATGTAGAGATGGATAAATGAGGAGTATTGAATATGTGTGAGTGAACAGATGTACATGTAGGTGTGTGAAGTTTATAAGAGTATATATGTTACCAATATGGTGTAGAAGAAAGGATTACTTAGGCTAAGGTTTAATTGATGGATGGTGAAATATAAGGGATTGTAAGAATGGTTACGATGATATGTGGAATGAAAGGGGTATGTATACAAATGCAAGGATAGGTAAATGTATGAGGTGGATGGGAGTATAATATGAATGTCTAGAGTGAAAGTGGGATATATATATATATATATAGGATATAGGTATATGATGTATGGGTTAGACTGGATGTGGGTTTGGTATGTGGAATCGGAAGGGTATATGTGATGCAAATATACAATGTAGGAGATGAAATATTATAATGAATATATATGACTTGAGAAGTGAGTGAGAGGGTATGTGGATATTTAGGGCCAAGGATGTATGAGAGGAAAGGTTAAATTATATTTACTAAGTTAGGTATGGGATGTGTAATGTGATGATATATGATGGAAGATGTGAGTGGATATGATATATGGAAGCAATAGGTCAAAAAATAGATATGAGGATGAGGGTGGGACATATGAGTTATAAAGTGTGGTGATAAAAAGGTGATATAAATTAAGAATGGACGCGGAAGGTGTAGAGTGATATAGTGGTAGAGGGCGGGTGTAGAATGGAATGAGTTATGTATAGGTAAGGGAAGAGTCGTATAGTAAGGTCGATGTATATTTAAAAGATGTAAAGGGAAGGTCAATAATTATTTGATTGGGGTAAAATGGTCTATGTGGTCAAAATGGTCAAAGTAGATCAAAACGATCAAAGTGAGTCTAGTGAACGAAATGGTCAAATGGGTCAACGTAATGAAGATATTTGATTTGGTGTAAAGTGATGAATGGTGGTAAAAGGAAGAGAGATGATGAAAAAGTTCAAAATGGTGAATAAAGAATAGTGATCAAAGAGGGTAAATGTGATGGGTAAATGGTCAATTGGTAAAATATGATGGTTAAGGTGATGTGATAGAGGGATAGTGTAAGGGTGTTTACTAATTTTGACAAGGGACAAACAATCAATAAACAAATAACATACCCTAAATAGACAAGTGGGATAACAACCAGACTATAGCCCACCTTTACTACCTCACACTAATGATGGAACCAATGAGGGAACAAAGGATTCAAGAGATTACCTCCACCTATGTGCTAGTGTGGATCTGTTGGAAAGTAATCTTTGGGAGTGTTGTGCTCCTTGCACTATATCCCGATTGCAGCCAAAGATTCTACCTAACTATGTTATACAAGCTCACTAGGTGAGTCCCCGATATACCTTTTGGTGCATGGGACCCAATTTTTTGTTGCAAGGATGTTGTCTGAGGCCTAGGTATTGGGAAATGGAAGCCCCTCACTTCACATGTCTCTTAAAATGAGTAAAAGTTTAGCCAATAATGATGATCATCCTTGAATTTATATACCCCACCAGAACACGGGGTTTTTCTTTGTGCATGGTGATGAAATCCATGTCACAAGACCCTAGGACTATGACCTGTGCATGGTGATAAAATCCATGATCGCTCAGCCCCTAGAAAGAAAAATGGGGAATCTAACCACTTTTAATCCTCAGGATCACCCAAGGGTGCGAGAGGAGAGCATACACGGTGTTGATTCTAAGTATAAAACATGCAAAAATACAACACAAGTAGAAATGAAATGTGAGAAAAGGTCTAGTTCAAATCTAAAATAAAATCATAAGCTCTTACAGGTTTCGAGAGTATAGGAGTCATCAATTTCATGCCCTATGAGAGAATGAGTGGGAAGAGGTTGTGAGGTATATTCCCTTGTCTAAGTTGTGTTAATTTTTGGTTTGACCTCTAACTCAACTAACCCCAGTAATCTAGGTGCATATATTGTTCATGTAAAACCACGCATTAGAGAAAAGCAAGATGATTTACAAAGTTTTCATAAGTTGAGGCCTCATGGTCATTATTCCCAACAATAATACCTTTGTTTATGTTTTGAGGGCTTGCTACTTTGACATCTTCAAGGTTTATAGGGAACGGGTCATGATAGATGCCTAGGTTTGCATTCTGAGGTGCAACGGGTTCCTGTATAACTCGGTTGTGAGGTTTCTTCAAGACTCACTAGAATTACATGTCCACAAAGAATTACCTTTGATTCTCAGGGAGTCTTCGTATTAACTTTTTGAAGTGTTGATACAATTTCTAGAATCATAACCAACAACATGATGAAAACCGATAATAAATTTTGGGGTCATAGTCTCTTGGCCTTTTGTTTGAGATTTTTTTGTTGCATTGATAACCCCAGTTGTAGTTTTGAAATTGGTTGTTATAATACATAATTCGTTGCCTCTTGGCTAGAATGGATGGTATTGGTTCGGGCCTATGGGTGTTGAAGCTGTTAAAAGAAGATTGACACAGAGACTATAGGAGCTGATGTAGAGGAAGCGTTTATACATATGACATCAACCATATTGATAGAGGAAATTAATTAGGACCATTTGATTGTCCAAGTTGGTTTTGTTAGTGTTAGTGTTACCATTTTTAAAACCATATTGTTTGTTTGATCGGTAAAACTATCTATGGTAACACCGTGATTGTGATTCAAGACCTTGCATCCTTGGTTGTTGGATCTATTTTTTTTATGGTTCACATTGTTTTGGTTAGAGGATACCAATTTCCCATTGAGAACATAAGTCTTATGCCCGTTTTCAATAGTGGCTTAGTTGATTCGAAGTGCACCTTCCAACACTTCTTCGTCACTGTGGAACAAACACTTTTGGACTTCCTCCTCGATCTCTTGGTTAAGTGAGTGAAAGAAGAGATTGCGAAGTTATATTTGGTCCATGTTAGGTGCACTTACAGAGGAATAAAGAACTTAATGCCATCTCTGAATGAAATGGGAAGAAAATTCATTTGGTTCCTGCATGATATGTAGAAACTCCCTAATCCTTGTTCGAAGAAACTTGTTCATGTCAAGTGATGCTCTAATGAATTCTGAAACAAGTTGTTTAAAGGAATGTATAGAAACTTTTGGAATACGATAGTATCAATCTAACACAATTCCCTCGAGAGTATTTGGAAAAAAATTAGCAACTACAACATCCGAAGGAAGCAATTCCCTATGGCAGTAGCGTAGGATTTGATATGAGCATTTAGGACTACTTCTCCCCTAAACTTAGGAAGATCATACAATGTGTGTGGAAGCTTGACACCCCTTATTTTGAAATAAAGGGGTTATTTTAAATACTTAATGTAAGTACCCATTACGTACTATTCCACCATTGAAGATCCTTCATGAGGAGGTGGAGGAAGAGGAGTTGGATAAGATGTGGTGTAAGCATTGACCAAACCTATAGGAGTCTCGTGATAGGTAGTTGATGCATTGTTGTTGAACATCTCAGAGGTATGAATCTTTATCCTATCCAAGGACTCATCTATTTGGTGAAGAGGATTAGAAATTACTACAAAAATGTCATCTTCTGTAGATTGTATGCTAATGTGAGGTCTTGACAAGACTCTAGGGTAAGGATTTGTTCCACTCGTAAAGGTCATATTGTTTGAATTGGATTGACTGCATTGCATATTTAAAGGTTGATCAAACTCCTCTATCCTCGCATGACTAATGGGGTGTGAGACATAGCTAGGGGAGGTTTGCACATTATTTGTGTAATTGTTATCCCATCTTGAAAGGGAAGGTAATTATTGCGGTTGAATTTTTGTGTACTATCTATCAAAGCCAAATGGCCCACCATACTCTCTACTAAACATATTTGGGGAAGTTTAAAATACCTACTGAAATAGTGAAAGAAATGGAAAGGTGAGATAATAGGAATGAAAGATAAGGGAATAAGAAGGAACTAGTCCTTCATGTCGGGTTCATCAATTTTATACACATGAGAATCAACACATGAATTCTAGACACACTCAAACTATTAAGGTCATGCCGAGCATAGCTAGAATACATCAGATTGAGGGGATGTTGATAAGTAGCTATAGGAGAATCAGGGACTAAAAAATGGGTAGTGTGAGTTCCTATGAGCCAAGTTGACCAAAGGGGAATTATAGGCTATGTCAGGTAGCATAAGTTCCCTATTGTTTGTTTGTTTGATTTGATCTGAATGCTAAACTATGTTGAAAGTTCTTTTTAAATAATTGAAAAATTAGATCTAGCTTAAATAAAAGACAAATGTGTTTTAATATTTCAATTAGCTAAATTCATTCCCGATTAATTAACCAAAACGAAGTAAACCATCTAGTCTATTTCTCTGAACAAGAAATGAATTAAAAGAAACTAATTAAACAGCTAACATCTTTTTGTATTTTTCAGAATTTAAATAAAATAAATATATATTTATTCTACAAATATACAGAAATTAATTAAAATAAAATACTACTACTTCTAATAAAATAAACTAAAAAACATAGAATAGTCGGATTTGGCTATTCCTATGTTGCATGGTTGTATAACAATGTTATTCTAAAAGAATGTATTCAAAATTTATCAATCTAAATAAAATAAAATAAACCTCTTTTTGGAAAATCTTCTTCCTCAAGTTTTATGGAAAGGGAAAGCTTCTCAAAAGAAATTTCCTCTTTGTCATATGAACTTTCCCTGGAATAATTAATCTAAATTAGTCGAAAGAAATAAATGACTTGCAAGTATTTATTCACTTCTTCCTCTAACTAATTTCCTGAGCACATCCACAGGGATAAGCTCGTAAGAAGTTATCAAGGGAAGATACAAGAAATATTTTAAAAATAAATACAAGAAATTATATAATACATTCAGGAAGTGATGAAATCTTCTGCTTCTACAATTCTACCAACTTAAAACAATGCATTCTTTCTATTCTAACAAATAAAAATTAATTAAGATTCAAATAATTTAAGTACAACTCCAACCTGGTTACTGGATTGTACTTGGTAGCTTCCCAAAGGTGAGATGTTCTTGTTGTCTCCTCAGCTTTGTATCTTCTTCCAAAGATGAAGTCCAATTGATCCAGGAATGTACAGATGTTGGTTGGTAGCAAAGAAACGAAAAAGACTGGTTGTGGCTAGCTTGGTGAAAGAAATGACTAAAAGAAAATAGTAGGAAAGAACATAGCAAAGAGTTGGTTATCTGTGTGGTTCACCTCAAAAATTTAGTGGCATAAATTTACCTCAAGAATTTGAAGAAATCTAACCCATCATACAGGTAAAAGTTTGGCTTTTATAAAAATTTGGGAAAGAAGAGGTCAATTACACATGTTGATCAAGAAGTGACAAAGCAGAAAAAGGAGAGGCATTCAACATTATAAACATAACAAAATAAGAAGATAAAATCAATATGATTCAAATGAGTCAAAAAATAAGCAAAATGGTTGAGAAATGAGTGATAAAATCACTCCCGAAATCCAATTTTTTCACGTTGAAAGTTTGCATGTTCATATACTCTCGGACAGGTGACTATGACCACCAGTGTAGAAAGACTAGCAGTTACGCAACCATCAAGGTAGTTGTGTAACCTCCGTTGTGATGATCACACAACCTCTGGGGAATTTTTGTAACTGTCGGGGAATTTGCATAACCACCGCTCAAGATAATTCCAAAAGTCATAAATAACAGTCTCGCAAGCAAAATTAAAGTTTAGAGATAAAACATAACGGTTGATTTGAGTTAAAGGAGGGATGAAAATGAGAGGGGGAAGGATTTGGACCTCATTTTTACCTTGGAAGAATTTTTTATCATCATTAGAGACATTTTGTTTTCCGCAATGTACCATTTAATGTTTGGGTGCGTACAACGGTCTAACTGTACCAACTAATGTCAATGTTAGAAGTACATGATGCACATACACATTATCATATGTATAATACTAATACCGGAGAAAGGTTAATAACATAACCATTTACCCTTTCGCATAATAATTCCTTGTCCCTCCAACGAAGCACACCGGTTGTACAGATAATATATCAGATCTAAGCATACATGCAAATAAAAGTGGATATTCTACCAGAAGAAATATACAAAACAAGAGATATAAATCAACACTAGATTTAACGTGGTTCACCCAATGTGGGCTACGTCCACCAAGAAACAAGCCAATCTATTATCCAAAGCTTTGACAAGATATACAATTGAAGATTTACAATCTTCCACACCTCTCAGATGTACAATACTTTCTTTCTCTCAAGCTTTTTCTTCTTCTCCAAGAATTCTCTCTCTCACCAAATTATTTGCAATTCTTCTTAATTCTTGTTAATTCTTACTTCTAAACCCTAGCTTTCATGCTTATATAGGGTTTATAAACTTAGGGCACTTAGCCATGCAATTACAATCAATAGATATACTTTAATGCTAAAAATAGATCTAATTCCCGAGAGTTAATTAAAACACTCACGCACAGGTAACCGATGTCGGTTCTCCCTAACCGATGTTGGTTCCTCCTTGCCTGACCGATGTCGGTCCTAGGTGACCGATGCCGGTCCCTCCTAACCGATGATGGTTACTGTGTTTTCCAGCAAGTTTTACATTGCATGCTAATCTGAAGTAATTGAGCTCCACAACTCAACAATCTCCCACTTGGAGATTAATTACTGCACCATACCTGTACAACGTCATTCTTGGATCCTTCCTTAGCTTTGTTTCTTCCTCTTCAAGTCTCAAACTCGAAGACCAACAGAAGTGGAGTGTAGCTCCAACTTCTCCTTTGCTAATGGCTTCGTTAGCATATCCATAGGGTTCTCACTCGTATGAATCTTTTCCAGATTCAACTGTCCATCCTCCAATACCTGTCGTATGAAGTGATACCTCAACTGAATGTGTTTTGTTCTTGAATGAAATGTTGAGTTCTTTGCCAAATGAATTGCACTCTGACTATCACTGAACAGTTTACAATCATCTTGCTCCTTTCCCAACTCTTCCATGAACCTACTCATCCATATCATCTCCTTGCTAGCCTCTGTAGCTGCAACATACTCTACCTCTGTAGTAGACAAAGCCACAACCTTCTGCAATCTTGAAATCCAGCTAACTGTCATCCCACCTACTGTGAAAATATATCCAGTAGTGCTCCTTCTACCATCCAGATCTCCAGCCATATCTGAATCAACATAGCCACATAATGAAATATCCAAACCTCCATAGCATAACTGCATGCTAGATGTCCCTTTCAAATACCTGAGTATCCATTGGACTACTTTCCAATGCTCTTTACCTAGATTGGCCATATATCTACTCACAACTCCCACTGCCTGTGCAATGTCTGGTCTGGTACAAACCATAGCATACATGAGACTCCCAATTGTTGAAGCATATGGCACTCGTGTCATGTATTTTACCTCCTCATGTAATGATGGACATTGATCTTTGCTCAATTTGAAGTGTCCAGCCATAGGTTTACTAACAGGTTTTGCATTCTGTATGTTGAACCTTTCTAACACCCTGTAGATATAATCCTCCTGAGACAAATACAATTTCTTGTTTTTCCTTGTCTCTGTGTATTTGCATGCCAAGGATTCTTTTTACAGCTCCTAAATCCTTCATAGAAAATGTGTGAGCTAGCTTTCCCTTAAGGTCACCAATGTCCTGCATACTAGATCCTGCAATAAGCATATCATCCACATACAGTAACAAAATAATATAGCTCCCATTTTCAAGCTTCTTGAAATAAACACAATGGTCAGATTCACATCTCAAGTAACCATGCTCATGCATAAAACTATCAAACCTCATGTACCATTTCCTTGGAGCTTGCTTGAGCCCATATAGGCTCTTTTTCAACCTGCACACTAATTTCTCCTTACCCTTGACTTCATACCCAAGCGGCTGCTGCATATAAATCTCTTCATCCAAATCACCATGAAGGAAAGCCATCTTCACATCTAGTTTCTCTAAATGTAAATCTTCTACTGCAACTAAACTCAATACAGTACGAATAGAAGTCATCTTAACAACAGGAGAAAATATTTCACCAAAGTCAATACCTACTTTCTGTGCAAATCCCTTTACTACAAGCCTTGCCTTGTATCTTTTCTGTCCACCCTCTTCTTCCTTGATCCTGTAAACCCACTTGTTCTGCAATGTCCTCTTACCTGCTGGCAACTTAACCAAATCCCAAGTCTGGTTCTGTTCCAAGGAGTCCATCTCCTCATCCATGCCATGCTCCCACTGACATGTGGGTCTTATCCTGCATTGCTTCTTCAAAAATTTCTGGTTCACCATTATCAGTCAATAATAAATAAAATAGAGAAGGTGTAAATATTTCTGGAGGTTTACTTACCCTTTGTGACCTTCTCACAGGAGTTTGGGGTACCAGAGGCTCAATCTGGACCTCCTGGACATTTGTATCCAAATCTGACAGTGACTGACGCCGGTCACCTGTAACCGACGTCAGTTCTGCTAACCGATGTCAGTTTGGATCTTCTGTAACCGATACCGGTTCTGCTGACCGATGTCAGTCAGGGGTAAACTGACACCGGTTACTGTGTAACCCTGTAGGTAATACTTTTAAATCTGAGAGTTCATTTTCATTCACAAACTTCTCAACCGGTTCATCCTTGGGTACCAAAATTTGATCCCTGTACATTCTCTTTTCATTCCATTCAACATCACGACTCCTAATAATTTTAGAATTCTCTAAACCCCCAAAAAAGAATCCGAAATCACCAGATCCATAACCAATGAAAGTGCATCTCTTGGATTTTGCATCCAACTTTTTCCTATTTTCCTTATCAACATGCACAAAAGCTTCTGAACCAAAAACTTTAAGAAAAGAAAGATCTACCTCTTTTCTGGTCCAAGCTTCCTCTGGTATTCCTCCATCTAGTGAACTTGAAGGCCCACGGTTAATCAAATAAACTGTTGTATCAATTGCTTCTGCCCAAAACTGCAAGGGCAATCCAGAATGTATCCTCATACTTCTAGCACGTTCCATGATTGTCCTGTTCATTCTTTCTGCAACACCATTCTCTTGTGGTGTTCTTGGAACCATTCTTTCTCTACGTATCCCATTCACTGAACAATAATCATTGAAATCCTTGCTACAGTATTCACCACCATTGTCAGATCTAAGGCACTTTAACTTAGAATTTGATTCATTCTCAACAAGGGCTTTCCATCTTTTAAAAGTCTCAAAAACATCAGATTTATGTTTAATACAATAAACCCATACCTTTCTTGTAGCATCATCAATGAAAGTAACATAATACTGGGATCCTCCATGAGAAGCTACATGAGTTGGTCCCCACACATCTGAGTATACAAGCTCCAATTTCTGCTCGTTCTTAGTTGCCCAAACTTTGAGAAATATCACTCTCTTTTTTCTTTCCAAAGACACAATGCTCATAGAAATCAATATCTAAATCTTTCAAATCTGATAACTTACCCTTAGCCTTTAAGATCTGCATTCCTTTTTGACTGATATGGCCCAACCGATTATGCCACATGCATGCATCTGAATCTGAAGTAGATAATGCAGAAAAGGAATCAGTAACACAGGTAGATAAATATAATGTTCCTACCTTCTTACCTCTTGCCACAACAAAAGCACCCTTGGTGACTTTCCAAGAGTCTCCTGTAAAAGTAACCATGCAACCAGATTCACCTAGTTGCCCTGCAGAAATAAGATTCCTCCTGAGGCTTGGCACATGCCTCACATCTTTCAATACCCATGTATTTCCATTCTGTAATTTTAGATGAACTTCCCCTTTACCAGTAATACTGCAAGGTTCATCATCACCCAAATAAACATGCCCAAAATTTCCCTGGACATAATTTCTGAAATAACCCTTATTAGGGGTTGCATGGAAAGAAGCTCCTGAATCTAAAACCCATGATTCAATTCTATTATCTAAAGAAAGAATAAGAGCATCTTGCATTACCTCTGATGTAGCAAGATTTTCTTCTTTACCTTTGTCTGGTTGTTGGTTCTCTTTTATCCTTTGACCAACAATATTTATTTACATGTCCTTTCTTTCCACATTTCGAACAAGTAATTCCCTTACTTCTGGATTTAGATCTGTTATCCCTTGACTTTGATTTCCCATTACTCTTACTCTTGGATCTCTCCTTCTGCCTGCCCCTGCTTTCTACATTAAGCATTCCCAGATGATGATTCCTCTGTACTCTTCCTACGAATTTCTTCATTCAAGATTATGCTAACCACATCATCAAACTTCAAAATATTACTAGCAGATGGTGTATTACTAACAACCATTACCAAGTTATCCAACTATCAGGTAAATAACATAAGAATAAAAGTGCTTTCACTTCATCATCAAATGGTATATCAACTGATTTTAACTGATTTACAATAGATCTGAAATCATTCAAATGACTAGATGCAGATCCACCTTCATGCATCTTAGAACTAAATAGTTTCTTCATCAAATAAAATTTATTTGAAGCACTAGGTTTTTCATATAAATTAGCAAGAGATTTCATTAACCCTACCGTAGAAGTCACTTCTGTAATATTGGAAGCCACAGATGCTGCCAGGCTCAATCTTATAGATCCCAAAGCCTTTCTGTCAAGAATCTTCCATTCTTCATCAGTCATCTTCGTAGGTCTAGACTTCTCATCCAATGGTAAATACAAATCTCTTTGATACAGATAATCCTCAATCTGCATCTTCCATAATTGATAATTTCGGCCGTCAAATTTCTCTACCTTGTATTTGTTTTCTTCTGCCATTGTTGTAGCTCCCACTCAATCAGAAAACCCTCTGTGAGTAAATATGTCAACACACAAAACCCTCAAACAAATCTCTGATACCAGTTGTTGGGGTTAGCACACCGGTTGTACAGATAATATATCAGATCTAAGCATACATGCAAATAAAAGTGGATATTCTACCAGAAGAAATATACAAAACAAGAGATATAAATCAACACCAGATTTAACATGGTTCACCCAGTGTGGGCTACGTCCACTAAGAAACAAGCCAATCTATTATCCAAAGCTTTGACAAGATATACAATTGAAGATTTACAATCTTCCACACCTCTCAGATGTACAGTACTTTCTTTCTCTCAAGCTTTTGCTTCTTCTCCAAGAATTCTCTCTCTCACCAACTTTTTCAAGTTCTTCTTAATTCTTGTTAATTCTTACTTCTAAACCCTAGCTTTCATGCTTATATAGGCATTTATAAACTTAGGGAACTTAGCCATGCAATTACAATCAATAGATATACTTTAATGCTAAAAATAGATCTAATTCCCGAGAGTTAATTAAAACACTCACGCACAGGTAACCGATGTCGGTTCTCCCTAACCGATGTGGTTCCTCCTTGCCTGACCGATGTCGGTCCTAGGTGACCGATGCCGGTCCCTCCTAACCGATGATGGTTACTGTGTTTTCCAGCAAGTTTTACATTGCATGCTAATCTGAAGTAATTGAGCTCCACAACTCAACAAAAAGTACAAAGGGATGAGAAATTATAGAAAGGCCCAAACTGGGGGTATGCTTTGGCCCATCCCATATGCTTTGGTCTAGGTTAATCCAAAGGACACAGTTTCAGAGACAGAGACAGATCGGGTCATTTCTAGCCTATTTCAGTCATAAGACCAGCCCAGATCAACACATCAGGATATCAACTAAGTTATCTTCTCTCTCATTGCAAGTATTTTATCTATTGTTACTTATCATTTTTTATCATTACTTGATGGTCATTCTTGATATTACTACACTTATATTTAGAAACTAATTGATTAGGATAATCTACCATTGGTTACTACCCCTAGAGAGATATTAACTAATTCAGATTGAATCTTTTAGTGAACCTAACATTAGTTGAACCTTAATTTCCTTTGGTCTTCTTCTTACTTGGTTTTAGATAGATAAAAAATTCTAGGGTTTGTATTCATATTCCATTCTTATTTTTATCCTCGTGTTTTACCTCAAACTAACTTTCACATTTATCCCGTAGATCTCATGGTTGGTCTTTCTCTTTGGGTCACTTTCTAGGGCTCCTAATTTTCAAATCAACTATTGTTTTATATCTCAAGCATAAACGCTCTATTTTCAAATTCATTTCAGGTAGTTTTTACATATTTAACGTAAACCTCTTTTTTATTGCCCTAATTTTTAGCAAACTTTTCGGAAATTCAAAATTACTATTTTTAGTAATTAGCATATAACCATAAAAATACACGCTTTTATAAAAATCACTTGGATTTTTTTATTTAACATAATTAGATTCAAAAATATCTCTTTTGGTTTTAATAAATTCAAATTCTATTTCGAGATATGGTCATTTTATTAATTTGACTATGGTCATTTTACTAATTTGACTATAGTCATTTTTGCTAAACTCTTTTTCTACATTTTAGGTTCATAGGGATTCTAATGATTCTCTATTCTTTTGCATTATGGTTGAGGCTCCTCAATTGTATATCCAAGTTAAAATTCATAATGCATTAGTCAAACATGTTCTTGTCAATAATGGCTCTAGCCTTATGTAATGCATGAACATTTACTTGAATTTTAAGTCCTTATTAGGACTTTATGCTAATGAACCTAACTCCATAATGCCCTAGGGTTAGGTGTAATTTATTTTCCCATATATACCTAATTGGGTATTGGGGAGATCACTTTGCCAATTACAGTACGAATTTATAATCTTAATACTATATGTCAGGTCATGCATAATAACCTCAATTATAATATTCTTTTAGGTCGGCCTTGTTTGCATGTCATGCATGGTGTACCCTCTTCGTGTGCGCAAAATTTGGTTATAAATGATACATGTGTTCCTTCCCTTCCTTCTCCAAATGATATTGTATCTACTCATGCACAATATTTTATTGCAAATGATGTCCATTTCTCTTCACAATATAATGTCTTAGATGTTTGTGGATAAAATAGTGTTACAAATTATGAATGTATTTCAACTATAGATTTTCAACAATATATTTTACATAAAGGTGAACATAATAATGCTTGCATTTATTCTTCTTCTCCTCATGTTAAGGAATTTTTAAATAAGGGATTCCAAGCTCCCATTCCTTCTAGATTTTCTCATATTCCTCCTAGTGTCAATGCAGCTTCTCCACTAGCTGACCTAGAGATACAATTCCAACCCACTAGTGTCCTCATAACTACATATAATCACAAGTTCAAACCACCCAAAAAACCTCTTACTACCTACGTTATTCCTCCACAAGAAGTCCTTTCTCTAATGCATGTTATAGGTGACTTACAAAATCAATTCCATGAGCTTACTTCCATTACGTTTGATGTATTTATCTATGTTATGTTAGTTAATACCTGTATACATGGTGTCACTCATGACAATTTTCTATATGCTACTTTGTGCACCCATTTGCATGTTTTATTTCTCTTAATGGTTCCATATCACCTATTATACTTATGGTTGGTCTTGTGTCTTTCCCTCTTCCTAAGTTTGATACAGGCTACCCTCATTACATTGAGTATCTTACATATTTATTTCATCCTCGTATTCTTCCTAATAATGCACAGGTGCTTAATTTATACATGGTTTGTAATTTTATCAATATAAGGTTTTCCCCTCGTACTCCTATTCACCAATCCTCTAAGTCACACGTGGCTTCTCGTGGATCCAATCAACCTTGCTCTCCTACCAAATTTTATATGGCATATGCACTTGAGTCATATTTTTTGGCACAACTGAGTCCCAATCCTCCATCTCCTTCAGTAACTTCTCCACCTCCTCAGGAGGTTCTCATTTGATAGTTCATACACTACTAACCCATGGGGTGCATTCGGCTTTCCCCCTCATTTCTTAATGACACGTTCTAGTTATAGGTTCAACCTGACTGTTGAGGGAGTGATTACACACCCAAACCTCACTTTACACACACACACACACACACACACATGAGAGAAACCTTACTTTCTAACCCTTTCTTACACACTCTATAATTCATAAAAAGCACTAAAAATCCATATATTCCCCTCCTTGGGGAAATTCTTAGAACGTCATTCCTTTTATTTGGAGAATATGTTCTCATTTATACCCTCATGGGGCCTAAAATCCAAAAAACATTGAAATATGTTAAAAATTCAAAAAAAATTACATTGCTCTTGTTTGGTTGTTTATATTGCATGCTTATACTCTTCATGTTGCACTTTAATTATCATGTTAGCTTAATACATAGCATGTTATATCATTTTTCTATACACATGTATGTTCACATGGTATATTAAGTTGAATGCTTGTCGATGGGGTGGGAGTGGTGCGGTCAAGTCACATGGTTGTGTGCTTGCCCACCCATGTTCAAATCCCCTGAGGCACGATCCTCCTTGGAGGTGGTTTCGTCACTAGAGGCGGCATCTCTGCTCGTGCTGACACTGGTGGTTACTCCTCGTTGCTGACGCTGGTGGCTCCTCCTTACTGCTGATGCTGGTGGCTCCTCCTTGCTGCTAATGCTAGTGGCTCTTCCTCTCACTACTGACACTGGTGGCTGCTCCTCTCATTGTTGACGTTGGTGGCTCCTCCTCTCGCTTCTCCTCTCACTACTGTTGATGCTCCTCTCACTGTTGTCGTGACTAATCCTCTACTTGATGACACTGGTGGCTACTCCGCTTGCTGCTGACACTGGTCATTCATGCTCCTCTTGTTGTTGATGGTAGTGGTTGTTCCTCTCGCTTTAATCACTGATAGGTGTCACACTTGTTGCGGTCGTTGTCATTGGTCATTGCATCTTCACTATGGTTTCATGGTTGCTTCAATTGGGTTCCTAATAGTAGTCCCCTTCATTGTAACCAGGTTATGGATCCTCTAAAAAAATCCTCAATTATACAAGCATGTGGGTCCTTTCAACACCCTTAATTTACCCTTGATTCCAAAAAAAAGTTGAATGCGAGTTATAAAAATTATTACACAATGTAGGATGCTTGACAGCGCTCTTTACCAGTTGTTTTGTGCCAACCAGGGCATCCCCTTTACACTTTCTTACACACAGTGTTATCATTCCAATATTTACTATTTTACTTCCTTTTACCTTATTTACTCAATACATACATCATGGCATATTTTATTAATCTAACATGTTAATGGGTGCTTCATGTGTAGTATCTATTTTGTAGTTCACTTCCAACCCAAGATCATTTTCATCCTTTGTTTTGTTTCTTATTGTATATATTTAATTTATGATTTCACTTTATTGTGAGCAATGCCCTATGTTACTTGTTTGTTTCTTGTTGGCATAAGAGCCTTGATTGTCTTATGACATACTAAGTTGTGTCCCATGTATGTGGCATATTATTTTCCATGATGTTCCATTTGCATGTTTTTGCTTACATATACTACATTATTTTTCTATTACTTATCACTAACACTTTGTTATCTTTTCTATTATACTATTATGTATGCACCATGGTATACACCATGCACACTCCCATTTTTCCCCTTGTAGGAATCATACAACACATGTGCACATCATCTACATGTCCTCTTGTTTGGGCCAGCATTCAAATTTCTCTATCTAATAACCCCAAACAAGGGGTAACCATCAGATGATATTTCATCCTCACAACAAGCTCATAATCTAGGAAACAAAGAATAACAGGTACAAAATCAGACATCACATAGGTTCAAAAATGTCTCAGAAATAGAATTGGGTTAGAAAACATATAGGACTAAAACATACAAGGGGATAACATATCGTATGGATGCTATGGCCCATTCCATACACTTCCATCTCGTAGGGGAAAATTTAATAAAATTCTCATATTGGATACAATTTCTTAGTAACATCTACTAGATTTTTACTCAATTTTAATAATATAATTCATGGTACAGGTTAGATTATGGTGGCACCAAGGGTACTTGAAAGCCAACATTGCTTCAATACCTTGTGTCATCATTTAAAAATCATTTGGGTTCATGTTCATCTGTAGTGGCACATTATCCATGGGTCTTGGGAAGTATCGAGGTGATTTTTTATCCTTGTAGGCTAGACTTCTCATTGCTCATATTTTTGTGGAGAGATGTAGAGCAACTAGAACACTCCCCATACATCTTTCTTCACCATGTGGGGTGAATTTTCACTTATTTGTACTTTCCTTCACACATTCCACTTGGGGACTAATCACCCCTAAGTCCTTCTAACCAGATCTAACACAAAGTTTAAAAATCCCAATGGTAATGGGATAGTACTATTCTCCCCCTATCTCACAAAATAATCAGGTTTACTCTTTCCTTTATTTTGCTTCTCTATTTACATATTGTTATTTTCATAGTAATTTTAACTTTTTCATGTTAAAGTTCAATTTCGCTATACTATGGACATTCACTACACTCTTTTCTCTACAAGTACACATCCTGGAAAAATAAACACAATCAGAACAAAGACAAAGTCCTATCACAGGCACAAGGAACTCCAAGCAAAGAAAAATTGTGTCTACACACTCAGGTAACCTTTTCTTTAAGCACGCAATTTTCAAATTCATACTTAAAGGGATAAAATGTAGACACTCATTTTAGTAATTCATGTCTTGCAACAACACAAATTGTACAATGCCTTTGCACTAGTCCACACTTGTCCAACTTGGTCAATCATGTTATCCTTAGTTATATCCCATTCATTATTTCTTGCACACACAACTCATTTATTCACATAATGGTCATATTAGTCCATAAAATTAGGCTAAACCCTCACATATTTCAATCCTAGTTTTTAAAAACACTCGCACATGCATCTTGGACCAAAGCACCTAGAAAGGGCCATAACATTTGTATGCTATGGCCTTTCCCATCCACTTTGGTCCCTAGTTTTCTCCAACATAATTTTTTTTCTTAATTTAATTTCCTTTGGGACACTTCTAGTCAGCCTTATCCATGAGTTTTCCATCCATATTAAAACATATATAAGCTATTTATTCATCCATTATCAAGGAAGAGATCATGCACACTTGAAATAAAAATATCCTAATGAGCATACACTAAGATAAATCACTAAAAAATCCACTCCAAGACTCCCTTGAGCTCCATATACTCTACACACTCTTTATATGGAATTCATCCACTCAAATATGTAAATATAAGGAATTTATTATCCGTCCAAGTCAAGCTAGGGAAAAGGTGCAAGTACAATATCATTGTTGTAATATCATGGTTATCTATTTGGTTTCATAAATTCTAGAGATCACATGCTAGTGAGAATGATGTGTGGTTTTGAGATCCCTCTTTAAAGTAGTGGTGATTTTAGTGGTGCACAGGGGTTCCCAAAACCCACTTAATGTTTATTTTATAGGACTTGTTAGGCTATCTAGGGTTTTGAATGATTCAATCAGTTACAATAGTGAGTATCAGCAAGGTCATCGGAGGATCTAAATTCTTAGACAATAGGAACAAAATTAGCGAAGATAATACAAAACCAAAATATCATAGTGAGTAAAAACCACATGAAGGGATAATGAGTGTACAAAAAGGGCCATATCAAGGATACGTTTTGGCCCATGTCATTCACTTTGGTCTGTGCAAGTATTTCCAAAGGACATAGTTTCAACAACGAGGATCTGTTAGGTCATTTCCATCATGTTTCAGTCATCAGACTAACCCAGATCATCACACAGAGAAGAATATCAACTAAGTCATCATCTCTCTCTCTCTCATTGCAAGTGTTTTATTTATTATTATCATTATCATAATTGTTTATCATTGCTTAGATGGACTATTCCTGATATTTTTGTAATTAGACTTTAGAAACTAATTGATTAGGATAATCTACCATCAATTATTACCCCTAGATATATAGTAACAAATTCAAGTTAAATCAATGTAATAAATCACTTGATCGATTGTACAAGGCACTCAAATATGACATATCGAGCCCCACAATGACATTAGGGTGTTTTGTTGGTGTTTAGGGGGCTCGATATGTTATATTTAAGTGTCTCATGCAATCAATCACTTGATTGGTTATATGAAGTACTCAAATAGGACATATTAAGCCCCATAAAGATGTTAGGGTGTCACCTTAGTGTTTAAGGAGCTCTATATGTCCTCTTTAAGTGTCTCATTTAATAAATCACTCTATCAATTGCATGGGGAGCTCAAATAGAACAAACCAAGCCTCATAATAACATTACATTGTTGTGTTGGTGTTTAGGGGGCTCTATATGTTCTATGTGGTTGTATCGTGAAAAAAAAAATCTTGATTGGTTTCACAAGGCACTCAAATATGATATATCAACCCCATAATGACATTACGATGTTGTTTTTGTGTTTATGAGGCTCGATTGTCCTATTTGAGTGGCTCATGTAATCAATCACTCAATTTATTGCACAAGGAACTCAAATAGGACATATCAAGCCCCATAATGACATTAGCATGTCACATTGGTGTTTAAGGGGCTTAATATGCCATGTTACAATGTCTTATATAATTAATCACTTGATTGGTTACACAGGATGCTCAAATAGGGCATATAAAGCCCCATAATTGGTTGTCATGTTTATATTGTTGCAAGTGTGTTGAGGTTATTACACTATGTTAAATTATGTCAAACTAGGTGAAATTTGGGTAAATTATGTAAAATTAGGGGGAAAGTAAGTCAAATTAGGTAAAATATGGTATATTAGGTCAAATTAGATAAAATTAATAGTGTGTCACATTACGGTGTCACATTAGGGTATGGTGTTAGGTTATCACATTAGGGTGTCAAATTAGTGTTTAGGTTAATGTCACATTTGTGTTTAGGGAACATTAGGTAAAATTAGGGTACATTTGGGAAAATTATATCAATTTAGGGGAAATTAGGTCGATTTAGGAGAGATTATGTCAAAATATGGGGAAACTAGTTCAAATTAGGGTAGAGTATGTCAAATTAGGGTAAATTTGGTCAAAATAAGGGAAATGGTGTCACATTAGGGTGATGAATAAGGGTGTCATCATAGGGTGTCACATTATGGTGTTGTGTCTTAGGTGTCAGATATGTGTTAAGGGTATCGTACTGTGTAAAATTATGTCATATTAGGGGAAACTAGGGTAAACTAGGTTAAATTAGGAGAAATTAGGTCAAATTAATAGGGTGTTGCATTAGGGTATCATATTAGGGTGTCACATTATGGTTTACTACTAATTTGTTAAGTTTTTTTATAAGGAAGGATTTAAGATCACATCTTAAATACTTCTAAATGAAACTAATGATCATCCAATCTTGGCCAAATTAACTAGAAATTAAACTAGTTTTCTTTTATGTGAGATTGATGACAAAATATGCACTAAATAAGCTATGAATCAAATTATTATGATTTTTAGTCTTCCTTAGTGAATACTTAAAATAAAATCATAGAACAATACAATGAAAAAAGTTTTTCCACTTGGAAATATTCACCGCATTATTACTTTAAAATAGTTAAACATTAAACAAGGATTGTATAACCATTACAATAATACTTGTCTCAATGTGTATGATAAGAAAAAGGAATAATAATAACTCCTACACCTCCTAAATGAATAAATACAACTAAATAATACTAAAAATAGACTCGAGATGACAAATACTATCCACTACTAATACATGGTTAACTTGTTGATGACCATTAAACCAAACCACTTCCCAACATGAAGCAATAACCTAAAGTAGAATTCATATAATCAAGTTAACCTCCCCAATCTGAATCTATGTATCCAACTATACATAATGAAATGTATGGTCTTAAATTTATACCATGATTATAAGTACCTCTTACATATCTGAAAACTCTTTTCACTATTTGTAAATGTTTCAGTGATGGATTTCCCATAAATTTAGAAACTAGTGAAACCCAATAACTCTAAACTTTGGTCTTGTAGACCCACTTGATTCCAATGACATATTATTTATCAAGTGGAGATTGAATGAAATTCCATTTATCATTCCTTTTAATCAAATCCATCTCAATTTTCATAGCACCAACCCATTCTTTCCTTTGACTAATTTTTGCATAACTTCTAGGTTCACTAGCCATAGGTGACAATACAAACATAGTATTTTTATCATAAACAGCATCAAATAAATTCTCTTCATGAACTTGCAGCCTTGTGATCCTCCTCTCATAATTTTGATCCAACATTTGATTTGATGGATGTGGATTCAACAAACATTTATGCTTACTTGATGTTGATGTGGATGGATGACTAGTCTCTTGGGAAGAGCTAGTATTGTTTCTTGTTGAACTAGAAACATGTGTATGAACTTTGTAAGCCCTCAAAATATTATTCTATAGGCTTCCACCCTTCCATAATGACCCATTTTATAAATCCGATCATGATCAGCATACATCTCATTTTCAAAAAAAAATACAATCCCTATAAAACAATTGTAGATTTACTAGCAAGATTATAAAACTTGTATGCCTTGCTTTCATTAAAATATCCTATGAAAGTAGGGTGCCACACTCTTAGGATCTAATTTGGGAAGACCTCTTACCATACCTTAACTTTTGCGATAAGTTTCATGTTTCTCTTTCCTTCAACTTGTATAGACTTTTCATCTACTAATTGCACTTGGCTTTTGAAGGAATCATCTAACTTGTTGAAACCATCTTTTTGACTTGTCGTTTGATTTGAATAACCCAAATCAAGAAACTACAACTATCTATGTCCTCTAATCTCGCATTACATGAGAGACAATAATCTAAATCATTTGAGTGCTTTGGCTCCTCACTTTGTTCAGCTTGGAAATCCTTTTTTCACCCTCTTGATTAGCTTGACTTTTAGCTGTCAATATCTTGCAATCTTTTATAAAGTGAGCCCAACTTTTTGCAATAACGACAAAGTTTTTGTTACCTTTACTTGTGAAGTTAGCTTGATCTTTCCCCTTTGAAATACTTTCCTTTGTTGCATATGTTTGTTTTGAAGTCTACTTTGAATCTTCTGCATATAGTCTCATTTTATCCTCATATTACAAGAGAGAACCTACTAATTCATCAACACTTATAGTGTTCATGTCCTTACACTCCTCAAGAGTGATCACAATATGCAACCATCTTTGTGTCAAATATCTTAAAAAAAATCTTACTATAAACTTATCTTCTATGGTTTCTCCATAAACCCTCATTCTATAAACTAAATCATTTATCTTATGCAATAATCTCCAACTCCCTCTTTATCTAATATTCTTAAATTTTCAAAAAATATTTTTTTAAGGGTTTAGAGTTTTGCTTCTCTTACCATAGCAGAGCCTTGATATGAAGTCTCCAAGGTATTTCATGCCTTTTGGGATTCTTACTTTGTGTGATTCTTGAATAGATGTTAGGATCTATGGCATTTTATAGATAGAAAAAAACTTGTGCATATTCCTTTTTTCTTCTTCTTTAATTGCCCTCTTCTGATCTTGAAACAAGATATTCCAATCTGTAGGTGGTGTGTATTCATGAGTGACAATCTCACAAGCTTCCTTGCAAACAAGAATCCTCTTCAAATGATATCTCCAACAGGTAGTGGTGTAATGGTTCTTGGGTCTCCTAGTAATTGGGAGGTCTAAGGTTCAATTCTTGTCTTTGTGTTAAGGTGACCTACTACCGACGGTTTGGATACCCTGGTGATAGGGCACCACGATAATGTGGTTTAATCTGTGGGCTATCTGAGAGCTTAAACTTCCATCCTCACATGGTTCCATAACTGGTGTGGGTTGGTGATGCCACAAAGGGCTAGGGCCCTCTCCCTGAAAGTACCTCAAAATAAAAATCCTCAATTTGATTGTAAATGTCATTGCCAAGGAGTTGCAAATATTAATATTAATTGTTATGTATTGTTTTAAAATCCGTCACCATGTCGTCCCCAAATTTTGGGAAACGGTTTGCCGTCACAAAAAACCCTATCCCTCCATACCCCTGTCCCCGAGACTTAGGTAACAATGCTAAAAACCCTTTTGAACCTCTGTTTGAACAAGGCTTTGATATCAAATGAAGGTTTTTGATGTGCAAGGAGTGCAAATTAGATCTTAAAATACTCTCTAAATCAAGCTAATGATCATCCAATCTTGCCCATAATAACTAGCAATTAAACTAGTTTGCTTGTATGTGAGATTGATGACAAAATATGCATGTATAACTTCACATAATAAATCCAAAGCTTGTTCATTTATATAATTAAAAAACCTGCAAATAAAATCAAACCTAAAAACATTGCAAAAAAAATCCACTTGGAAAAATTCACCCCACTTTGCATTAAAATAATTAAACAATAAACAAGGCTAATATAGCCATTACAATAAGACTTGTCTCAACTTGCATGAAAAACAAAAATCTAATAATAACTCCTACACTCCTAAGTGAACTAAAGTCAACTAAATAAGACTAAAAATATACTCAAGATGACAAATATCATTTGCTACTAATATATGGTCTGCATCTAAGAAGCCAAAATTAGTATACGTGGCACATGCACACTTATCATGCATCTTAGTGAACTTAGGCACCTCAATATCTTCTAATAATATAAATGGATTGAGATAAGACTAATTTTAGTCATATAAATATATAAATGGTGCCCCACCTCTTAGGGATGAATGTATTTAATGATTCAAACTTAGTTAAGTGCACATCCAAGGACCTACACTTTAAATGGAAATTCTAGTATAAAAATAGATTTCTAAAAAATAGAATTCTAAAAATATATTTTTACACTAAAAACTCCAAAAACTTATACTTTTCAGTAACTAATCAATGCCCATATTGGCATCATACTCAATAGGTTGTCACATTAATGTTTAGGTTGGTGTCACATTTGTGTTTAGGGCACATTAGGTTAAATCGAAGAAAAATAGGGTAAAATATGTTAAATTAGAGGAAATTAGGTAAATTTAGGATAAAATAAGGGGTAGTACGTCAAATTAGGGGAAATTATGGTAAATATTGGTTTCAAATTAAAAGGTTGTCACATTACATTGTGGTATTAGGGTGTCATGTTAGGTTGTCACATTAAGGTGTCACATTAGTGTTTCGACTAGTATCACATTTGTGTTTATGGGAAATAAGGTCAGATTAGGGGAAATTAAGTCATGTTATGTCAAATTAAGGGAAACAAGTCAACATTAGGGGTAATTTAGGTCAAACCTGGGAAATTATGTCATGTTAGGGTAAATTAGGGTAAATTAGGCTGGATTAGAGGAAACAAAGTCACGTTAGGGTGTTGAGTTGGGTGTCACATTAGGGTGTCATGGTAGGGCAGCGTGATTTCTTGTTGAGTTTAAGGTATCATATGTATGTTGAGGGTAACACACTTCGTCAAATAACATGATTTTTTGGTAAATTATGTAAATTCAGGTCAAAATAGGGTAATTTGTGTCAATTTACGATGTTGTATAATGTTGAATTAGGGTGTCAAATGGGGTGTTGTTTTAAGATGTCAAATTGGGCCACATTAGGTCAAATTAGGGGACATTGGGTAAATAATGTCAAATTACGCAAAATTTGGGTAAATTATGTCACATCATGCCAAATTAGTAGAAGATGGGTAAAATCAAGGGAAATTAGGCCAAATTAGGGTCCAAGGCATTGTTTTAGGATGTTGAATTATGGCATCGAATTAGGGTTTCGAATGAGGGTGTCATGCAAGATTTTCATATTACGGTATCGAATTAGGTCAAATTACATGTAAAACTTGGGAAAATTATGTTGAATCGGATAAAATTAAGTGAAAATAGATCAAATCACAGGAAATTAGAGGTAAATTATGTCAATTCAAAAGCACCCTAGGTCAAATTAGGGAAAAGGGTGAATTGCATTAGGGTGTTGAATTAATGTGTCAAATGAGGGTGTCATGCTAGGTTGTCATATTAGGGTGTCTAATTAGGTCACAGTAGGTAAAATTAGGGGAAATTAGGGTAACTTATGTCAAATCAAGGGAGCTTTTGGTTTAAAATGTCTAATTAGGTCAAATCAGGAGAAACTAGGTCAAATTAGGGGAAATCAGGGTTATGTCAATTAAGATAAATTAGATTAAATTAGGAGAAAGGGTGTTGCATGAGTTTGTTTGTGTTTAGAGCATAATATGTCAAATTATGGGACATTAGGGTAATTTATGTCAAATTGGGGGAAATTAGCTCAATTTAGGGGGAAGTAGGTCAAATTAGGGTAAATTATTTCAATTTAGGGTAAATTAGGTCAAGATAGGGGAAAGGGTATCATTTTAGAGTGTCATGTTTACATGTGTATTTATGTTTAGGATGTCACATTAAAGTGTTGAACTAGGGTGTCACATCAAAATTAGGGAATATCCATTACACATTTATAAACACCAAAATTATAATACACAGACAAATTATGGTGTATCCTTTACACATTCATAAACACCAAAGTTATAACACACATCAAAATTAGGGCACATCCATTACACGTTCATAAACAAAAAAAAATTGCAATACACACCAAAATTAGGCATTCTAAAAAAATAGAATTCTTCATTGTGATAATTTTCAATGTCATCTAATGTATCATGTGAAACTTTTACATTATTTTCAACTAATATTTGAGTAGTGATAAGTTTCCTTTTTGTCGATTCACCCATTTCTTAATCATCATCTTTTATTTCTAAGAGTAGTTTGTGCTTCAATTATTAATTTTATCATCTAGAACCTTCTCATATAATGGATCAACATTTTCATCTTCCCAATGCTCTTCAAATTTTGTAACATCTTCATCTTAAACTTCTAAATAACTTGATTATTTTTGAATGAACATCTTCATATTCTTCTATGCCTAGAACCCTCTTGGAAGATATGTCATGACCTTGGCTTAAGATGTATTATAAATTCCCATCCATGCATATGAGGATCAGAATAAAAGAAAACCTATAAAAAATATAAAACAATGGGAAATTGTTAATCATTAAATTAGCATATATAGGAATTAATTACAAACATAACACATTATGCATGATCATAATGTTGTGGAAACATCTAAGGCTAATTAAAATCCACCAACTCCTTTGACAAATGAACTACATAAAGACCACTATGTATATCAAGCCTAATATATTTTTGGTTGATGGATAGTACCATTTTCATGGAAAAAATATAATTTCAATAATTTTGTAGTCCACACTAATTTTTTCCAACTTAATGAAGCCACCCTTCAACCAAATTTTTGTCACTTGCACTCACTTGAATAGCTTGGTTAAATGAAACTGCTGCACCACAATTGTAGTTCATCCTTTTCTTATTAATTCTCTTGATCTAAAAATATTTACCATCCATCCATATTGAATTATTATTCGTCACTTGAAATAACATGATTATTATAAGTAAACTTGAACTATAAATTCAAAAAATGAACATTATCGTATA
The DNA here is from genome assembly GCA_019776745.2 of Taxus chinensis. Taxonomy (NCBI): domain Eukaryota; kingdom Viridiplantae; phylum Streptophyta; class Pinopsida; order Cupressales; family Taxaceae; genus Taxus; species Taxus chinensis. The sequence goes on from CM034157.1 coordinate 219,519,818, forward strand.
CAAGAATTAAGTTTCTTTGTCAAGGTTCACATCTTCACACATTTTTTAAAGAATCCTTAGACACACTTTCAAGGCTTGTGTCATCAATATCGTCTAAATATTCATGCATCCAATTCACTCAACACATAATTTCACAGAAACGGTTTGTGAGAGCAATGTCTTCTATAAACACATCTATCCATGTCATGCTCCCCTTTTTCTACTTGTATACATCATGCCACCTGCTCATTTCCTTTATGTTAAATAGTAAAATCTTTTTGTATGGAATCTTATTTGGCTTTACCTACACACATCAATACAATGTTTCATAGAAGTATAGGAATTACATCATTCATGTTTTAAAACCACAAAACAAATATACTATTATACTCACTCAATTTTCTTCCATTTCCTTTTCCTTATAATGTTTCCTCCAATCCTATACCATCAAAATTAGCATCTCATATGTGAGATGTTTCAAGGCATTCATTTTGTAAATATTTAGTTACATAGAAGAACGTTTGTTGAATATTGTAACCTTATGGAATGGAACCCTCTAGAAAGGCTAACTGCTTGACAAACACCTTTAGTGTCTTCATGTATCTCTTAGACCAAAACATCCCTCAAGTGTTGATAACACCTACCATCTCAATATCATCAAATAAGTGGACTAGTAGATGAACCTAAGAATCAAAAAATGAGGTCAACAATTCCTTTTTAAAATAGAAACAATCTTTGCAATCTCATTTCTTATCTCGTCTATCTTAGACATGTAGATATCCTTTGTTAACAACCATCTAAAGAATTTCAAAATCCTCAAAATTTACATTTTTGAGATCATGCAGAAGCACATGCTCTCCTCTTAAACCAAGAGGAAATATATATTGCATGTTGTCAAACACATTTACTAGATAATGTCAAAAATAGAAAGATAAAATCATATATAAATATTAATATACAGTAATTATAATTATTACCGGCATACCTTTAAAATGTACCATATTTATGGTAAAACAATATTTTTTACATCACAAACATCGTTATAACGCTACAACCAATCTCCAGGAGACATTGAATTTGATGGTTATCTCATTTCCACATTTTTGTAGCCAGCACTCTCCATTTTTATCAAAAAATGGAGCCCCCCTTTTTTGAGACATAAGACAAAGATATATACTTCCGAAAAATCCTTGAGATACACTTTAGAGAAAACCATGACATCTATAATGTAGATCATTCAAAATCTGTATACCTTTGAATTATAACTTAATCAAGGTTCATAATGTTTTAAATACTTCATTGTTTTTTTCAATGAAAGATGTTTCGTGGGTATTTTTAGTGCTTTTGGTGTGCAAGTTTGATTAGAGAAGAGTCTAGAATTTTTTTGGAGTCCTTTAAGCTTCAAGTGTTATAAGAAACATTCAGTAATGTCCGTATACCTTGATTCTTCATTAGGAGGAGGACGTCAAATTACCCTACAGATAATTTTCTATGAAGGAAAAAGAGGCACTAATTTATTCCAATTGTGTCCATCTAGGACACATGTCATTCATCAAATCTCAATAAAATTTTGAGCCGAGATAAATAGTTTAAATTCTTGAAAGGATGATGGACACCAACATTGGACAAGTGCCATGTATCGGTATTAAGAAAAATTTGGGGTTAGCACAAAGATCGAAGTTTGGAAGATTTATGGTAATACCAAACACTGGTGATGGAAAAGTGTTACTCATTGGTATTTTGCACTCTAGAAAGCTTGTTTTATTATGAGGAAAGTACATTGAATGAGGCCATATGTAAGCACACCATTTCTCATTAATTTTTAAAGTTTATACCGATGTACACCATGTGTTGGTCATCGGTGTTTAGCTCTATAAAGAGGAAAGGAAAATCCAAATGCCTTATAGAGAGTGGTAGCACTGATCTTGGACAAGTTTCAAACATTTGTGAAGGTTGAAAGCAACATAGGGAACCAACAAAGCTATAGTGTCTAATCAGAAGGGATGAGTCATCAAATTCAAAAGCCATAAGTTTTGAAAGCTCGTTAATGGAATTAAATCTGTACAAACGATTTGTACATATAAATGACTAAAAGATGATTGAATTAAATTTAGAAGAGATTAAAAATATGTTTTTTACTGTAAAATATCAATTTCTATTAGCTCAAACTCGCTTTTAACCATTCTTATGGAGAGGAATTTAGAGAAAATTGCATTTTCACAAAGCTTTGTCGAAGGAATTGAGAGAAGGTTTAAACATGAAGATTTAAATATTAAACCAAAGCAAAGGAATAAAAAGAGAAGCAATGACACCCAAAGCAGAATTCTCAATTTTTCCCTGACTGCAAGAATTAATAAAAACCTAATTTACAAAATGTGTTCCCGTCCACATTAGTAATTGGAGTCAATTGTTTCGAGAGATCCATGATTATGATAAAAACTATGGCGGGTTTGATTTATCAAAAAAATATTAGGATTATTATTATAAATACCTTAAATCAATAAGAGAATGTGGCTTATACAACATTACATCCAAGGTAGAAGTATACCCTTATTAGGGAATGTTTTTAGAAGTATTTAATGTCTGTACTTTACAAGATGGAAAGATCATTTCCAAACCTATAAGATTTATCATTTCCCTAGCCATATGAATCACATTCAATGGTATGTATAAGATAAACCCTCCCAAATTTTCATATAATCAAGATACAATGAGAGAACATGTGAATGATGGATAGATGTATTTGAAGAATTAAATAATTGGGCTAGTGATTCTTCTAGAGTTATCCAATAGAGGAAAAATGTAAACCTTCTTGTTGCTTTATTTAGAAAAAGAGTTAGGGTTTATATGGTATTTTTGAATAGATTATATGGAGATGAAAAGTATGACCATGTCAATTAAGCATGGGTCCCCTTGTTGAGCATGATTCTCAAGGATAAGAAACCCAACTATGATTCTCAAGGATAAGAAACCCAATTTTGGAGATCTCTTAAATTTTAATTTTTGAAAGCGTTGGGATATGGCTATAGTATGGGGAAGAATTTTCAATATGTTATCTTATTTAGTGGACCTATTTTATGTTGTACCATAACCTTAAAACCACTATTTTCGAACTGGTTACCCACCACTTATGTTGTTATGTACACGTGTTGTTTTCAAATTTTTATAGCCACAACCATGGTCAATTAACTGTTGATATTTTTTAGGGATTTTATCCAAATAGTTTGTATTTCAATAGAAGGTATGGGAGATGACTAAGATTTTCCCTGAATTATAGAGAATCAATCAAGAATATTAGAGCATATTGGTATCATAGAGAATTTTCATTGATCAAAATAAAGGGAAATTTGAGTGCTCCATACAAATTACCAAGACATGTTTCCAGAAATATTGGCTTGTTATAGATGTAGCCTTGAAAATTTAAGCAAAATGGGATTGGAGGATGGTGTAAGGGTGTATCTACAAAAACCATGTCCATTACTCCCTTTCTCAATAGGGAGATATAAATTCAACCACCTAACCGATCCATTCTCAATTTCTTTAGGCAATATTAGTCCTTTGATTATCTTGGTAATGAGTAATTTATGGGAAATGTAACCCTCATGGTAGGGTAATTAGGAATATAAAGTCAATTGAGTTACATGTACCCTCAACACTTATGAACATTCTAATGTTGATTATTATTTATATCATTTGAATCTTGCATCAGTTGAAGAAGTAGTGGGAAAAATTAGCAGTTACATGGTTGTTACAAGAAGGAGGACTAAGTTTAGATTCCTCTAGGTTTACTTGATGCCATTGGAAGGGACTTGAAAATGAGTATTTTGAGATATGTTCCTCCTCCCCCATCAGTTTCAAGATCAACAAATATGACAGGAGAGGGTTTTTCCTCTATTCAAATAAGATAAACAAGTTAAATGTCTCAAATGGCATCATTACAATCAATACCAACACTCTTAATCATGATATAAGCTAATAAGGAAAGGAAACCTCTCATAGATAAAAGAAAAGGAAAATAGTTACAATTTGATATTGGATAAAATATGAAGAGCATGATAGGCTCTATGACACAAGTGTCACCATCCATGACAATGCCTTTAACTACTTTGGTAGTAAGATCTATTTCTCTTAATTCTATTGTGGTTAGTAGTATTGTTTCCCCTATGATGGTTGTTTCCACTTCTCCCATCATTTATTTTATTTCTCCCATAGTTTCATTATCACATCCTCCTTCTCCCACAATCACTTCATTCACTATTTCTTTTTCCCCTTCCCTTATTCATTCTTCTGCTACCACATTACCCATGTCATCTTCACCATCCATTGTTATGTCAATGGCCATTTTGAGGCCCACACTGAGAAAAGTTACTACATAACCCATTTCCATCATGGAGATGTTGACATTTGAAGGACTAAAAATTCTCATGCCCTTTCCACCATTGGCTACTCCTCAGTCTAGACCTTCAATTAATTATATTCTTGGATCCCCTTTACCCAAAATACCACTACAAGTACCAATGGGTGATCCCACTAGTCAATCAAGGAATCCATTTCCTATTGGACCCACTCCTATGGGTAATCCCATAGTGATATTATTTGTCTAGGCTATCACTTCCACGGTTACTACTACTTTACCCTTGAATTCATCTATCATGGTGGCATATATATGTGAATAAGTTTCAGATACTTCTAAGGAGTGGGTAGAATTTTCCAAGCAACAATGACAACAACATAAACTAGTAAGAAAATCACAATCTAATACCTACCAACCACCAAAGGTTTCATTATATTACAATAAGAAGTATAAGAAACTGCAAAAAAGTGACTATAAGTAAGATCACAACCCAAGGCCAAGGCATTTTGTTCAGGACAGAAGAGTAAATCATGGGCTTATCTAGAAAAATATCAAGGGAAGGATAACCAACCATGGATCCCTTCAACATTGTGGAAGCTTCCATTAAAATGGCTAAATGATCTATGCAAGAAGCTAGAGAAGAGGCTAATGCCATAAGAATACAAATCATTGTACCTCCTACTCTAAGATCAGGCATACACCAAGCCTTGAGGGTTTTGTTTGGACATTTCATAGGCATATCTGCAACTAAAGATAGGGAAGATGTGGTTAAAACAAATATGGGCAATTTGAAACAAGAGGCAATGGACATGAAATCTAAGATAGAAGTTGTATCTAAGATTTTCAAGGGAATTTTATTACCAAATTTACCTCTAATGAGCATTAATGATGTTATCACCATTGAAAAAAGGCTTTCCATGGAAATTATTTAACTTTATGAGTTATCAGACTCTTTATCATTGGCATGTAGGTACTTAGACTTATTTCATTACAATATTGCGTCACTATTCGTAGAGGTATGGTTGACTTGGCTTCTTGACCCAGAAGGAAAAGTGCTTACCATAGAATAATTTTATGTTTTCCTACTACATTTTATGGCATTGTTTGATCAACAGTTACAAAGTTCAAGCCAATCAAGTTATATGGGGATCCATGATTTCATCTTCACTACATCTATTAAACTCGAAAAGGATGAAAACATAAATTTATTTTTAAGAGGCATGCTCTTGGATTTTTAGTCTATTAATAAAAGTGAAGATCCACGCAATCCTTTTCTCATTAACACAGTAGCAATGGATAAAAATTATAATATTTTCTAGCAAGCACAAAGTATGAGCCTGTGCCTAACTTCTTGAAGATCATCTTTTCATCTGCAAGGAGGCTATTTTTACATATTTTTATTTTCCAAGCTCTATACATGCAATAGTCCACCCTAGTTCTAATGATTCAAATCGGGTGGCTAATTAAAAAAATAGGATCCTGTAATTAGGCTATTTATTGTAAATATGAGAGTTTGCTCTCATATAGATTTTTAAGGATGTACTTAACTATATCTATTTTCTATAATTTTAGGTTAGGCTTCCCTTTTACAAAGGAGTGTCTAAACACATACAAAGCATGAGGTTGTGTCCCATGACTCCATAAAAAAGAATAAATTTCATTTTAAAATTATCTTGACAACAATGGATCAATATATAAATTTGGTCTAAGTTTAAATACACAAAATACCAATAATCCTTTGTTATATTTCTTGTGCAACTCATACATATATAGGAATATGTTTCATATAATACAGGAAACCTCCTATAAAAACACCTATGAATTTAGTTGAGTTTTTGTAAATCACACAACTATATTACGTGAGTGGTTTCACAACCAAATCTCACACAACTAATAATTATTATATGATTTGTTTAATAAATAACTCTTATTAAAATTTACTATTTATGTCAGTAAGTATCGCGTAATTAAATATATAACATTATTCATAATTACATACATAATTAATAATGTTACCTCTATTAATTCCTAACATTCACCCTCTTAGTGTGAACATTATTAATTCCAAATATTCACCCCCTTAGTGTGAACATGGTAGAAAAACTTTCACACTTTCAACAGTAGTATGCCTGACTCTTATGGCATGCCCATTCCTATGGCTCATGATCTTGATACAAATGAAATGGGCCTCTTCTCAACCTTCCATGGTTTTCCATAGGTTTACTATAAACCTAGATATGAATAGGAACTCATCAACTGTTCACTCATGTGGTTTTCTAGATCACCGTGAACCTTTTCAAGGTACATTATTCGTATCACACTGGTGCTTTTTCTCTCCCACTACATCTTTACATCAGGAGGTTACACAAGGAAATGAATCTCACATATTAAAAATTTGAACAAGAATATATTTTAGTTTCAATCATATCACACATGAAAATTAGAACACACTGTAAAATAGGTACTATGAAAAAATCACTAAAAAACACACGTAAACATACATGCGACAACTTCATTGTGTGGCTCCGTCACTTGTGGCTAGTGAGAGGAGGTTGATTTTCCTCCATACTTTGTTGCCTCCAGCCTCTGGTATGGAGTTGCTAACTCACCAAATTATGCTTTTGAATCTCAATTATTTACACATTGTTTATTATTCCCCCCATAATGTGAAATCATTTATTTCCAAGACATCAATTTCAACCAAAAATGCATCTGTGAGGCAAAAAATATATTTTTACAAATTTTACAACTTGACTATTTTGACATTAACTAATAGTGAAAACTAAATGACTAAATACCCAGCAAAACTTGTTTTCACTATTGACAAGTATGACGACTCAACTTACAATATCATTACATAAACTAATGACAAAATTCAACATGCAATTTGTTGAATCAATACTTGTACCAAATAAAACATATTTTAAATAGATACTAGTTGATGCAGAAAATAAGATAATTAAATGAACTAAATGAATTTTTTTAAAACTAGAGACTAAATAACAAACATTAGACATTATTCCTTTAGACAAATAAAATCAAACCTGACCCTTTATGGTGTTCGGTCTCGACAAAGCAGTCCAACTAGAAGGATAATAGGATCAGACATCAATATTGAAAAATAAATTCATATAATGTAGTGAACATGCATAAAGAATATCAGGTGGTATGGTGATAAAGGAGAAGAACAAAGAATGTGTGAAGTGTAGAGAGCATATACAAAACATGCAGATGATTTTCTCAAACAAGGTGTTACTCGTCAAAGCAAGAACAATTCATTAAAGGAAAGAAGGACAAGAAATCTGTGAGCTGATAAAGACAATATCAAACAAAGGTCAGAGACATAATTGAGGCTACTAATATATGACTGTATCAGGATCAATTTGTATGTATTCTTGACACGGGATGAATCAGAGGAACATGTGAATTGTGAAGAGCATGAAAGGGATCATAATCATTCAAGTAAGTAACATGAAGCTAAATGATTAAGTTGCAAAAATTGTAATTGTAATTTCCTAAGTGGGTGCTTGGGTTATAGGGGTAGGAGCTCCTTGCAAGTTGTAGCTTGCTAAACCAATCTAGTGGGTGCTAGGAAAAACATAGAAGTGGGTGCTTCATAGTTTGAGTAGGTGCTCAAACAAGTTGAGATCATTTTAAGACTTTAGAATGGGTGTTCCTAAATAGAGCTTTTTATTTCAGTGGGTTTTCTCCCTTTAAGGGTTTCCCACCATAAACTTGGTGTCTTATGTACTTTTCTTCTTGCATGCACTTGATTTGTTCATGGTTTGAATGTTGGTTATTTTAAGAAGATTTAAAGTTTGAAATATTGATCTACACTGATGCACCCCCACTCTCATTGCTTGTGATATCCAACAATTGGTATCAGATCATGGTCCTCTCGGAGTTAAGCCTAACAGCTTGAAGGTGATCTTGATAGTCACAAGCATGGGTACATTGGTTGAATCAATGTTGAAGAAGAAATATGAAATTGCTCAATCCCTTATAAAGAGTTGAAGGAAGAAATTAAGCACATGGAAGCTAACCATTTTCAAGAATTAAATGAAGTGGAATACATTTGTTGAAAATGTATCAAGAGCCTTGAAAGGATAAAGAGATTGACTTTCCTTAAATTTGAAGAGGAGGTAAAGACCTTAAAGACTGGGTTTATGAGTCACACTCAGCTTAAAAACTTGTTACAAACAAGAACATTCAGTGGAGTAGAGCATGAACATGTCAAGCATCCATTCAAGCCAAGAGTGAAGAATGTGAGAAATTGAGGGAAAATCTGAATATTATCAGAGAAGAAGTGGCACAAGAAAAGAAAAGAGATTTGAAGCTTGAATCAAGCCATTCAGAGAACAAGGAAAATGAAGAGGTTGATCCCAGCAAGAAAACTAACAAGAAACAGACAAATACAGGAAGAGCCAAGTCAATTAGACAGCCAAATGCATCCAGGTATGAGAGGAAGTTTAATGGTTATTATTTCTCATGTTCTGAATTTGGACATAGAGCTAGAGAGTGTATGAAAAAATATGACAAAGAGCACCCATGGAGATCATGTGCTAGTGAATATGAAAAAATATAGTGTGTTTCAATTGTAGAAATAAAGGTCATATAGCCAGGTATTGCTTAGAAGAACCTCTAAGCCAATTTAGCAATGACAATCATCACTCAAGAAAAAGGATAAATCAGGTCATATGTTATACATGTCATGAAGTTGGACATTTTTCAAAGCACTGCTATTATAGACAACCCAAGCCTTAAGAAGCTCCTAAAAATAAAAAAATGAAATGGGTATACAGAATCAAGGAAGAAAATTCAGAATTTGAGAAAGAAAAAATTGAAAAGAAGGTACCACAACAAGCTAATAGTGTATCAACATAGGATGACAAAGGCAAGAAACATGAAAATAACTCTAGTACAAAGGATGAGGAATTTATTCCTCAAGTAGTGGTAGAGAAGGTGTATGAAGTGCAACATTTATGTCTATCAGGAACACAAACAGATGATGAGAGGTCATGAAATGAGGTTATCACTTACCTAGAAATGGAACTAATAAGGTCAATAAGCTGTGAGGACAATAAGAAATGGAAAATAGAGTCATCATGTTGTTATGATGACTTTATGTTGTTCTGAGATGATTCAAGGCTCAAAGTATGCCTTCTCTAAGCTTCTAGGAGGCATATTCATGTAAATGAAGCATTGGAGTCAGGATGAGTCTTCTCCATAATGCAGAAGGTATGTAACCTATGACTTGTCAAGGTTTTGTTTGGATTCTCTAGTGTAGAAGTATGGAAATAAGTTGTATGGTGGTTTGAAGTTCTTGTTGTGAAATGATTAAAAGTCCAAGATATGGTTCATAAATGGTCTTATGAAATGTAAGTGAATATGTTGAGGTGCATATTGTCTCAATAGGTGTTGAAAAGAGTGGTGAGTGAGTATGTTATGTGATCAAATGAGGTTCTTATTAAACTTTCATCAGTATGGCCCTATGGTCAAAGGTCCTAAGTCTGATTGAGCATACTTATGTGGAGTATCATGAAGCTTTATAATCATGTCTAAGTTCTGTGGAGTGAAGTCACCTTGCTTGCATTCAATGTGTTCATATGTCCATCACTTGAGTCATGTAGATGTCACATAATTGGTTTAAGGACATCAAGTCCTACTTGAATCAGTTGGATCTCAAATGTGGTTTAAGGAGATGACTTGATCAGATCTCAAAGTATCTTAAATGTGATCAAGAAAGCACATATCAGGGTTCTTCCATGAAAATTCAAGAGCTACAGGTATGAGTTTGGGCTGAGCATGATTGGTATTCATTTGAAAAGGTACTATACATTGTTACAGATGTTTTTGTAAGGTGTGAACACTAGCTTAGAGGAGATAAGAGAAAAATCAAGACAAAATGCTACCTCATTGCCTTAACTGGGTTTACATAGTCTTCTTAAGTGGAAAAGATGGAAACTTAGTTTTGAATGGTCATATGAAGGATTTTGAAGCTAAAATTTTGAAAAAACAATCTAAGTTCATAATGTTAGAGGATAGAAAAGGTTTGAGGATTCAAGCAAAGGTATTTTCTCTATTACACATGACATTGTTGGACTATTTTTTAGTGATCAGTAGTGTTGGTAACTCAGGTATGGAAGATAGTTTCACTCATTCTTGATAAATTTCTTAAATTGTATATATTGTTGACATGCTTTCAAAGTGTGTGGAAGATATATTGATGGTGATATCAAGGAAAAATATTCTAGTGAAATTCTATTGGTGCTCCATAGTGGAAGATGATGACCTACATATTTCAAGTGGTCAAAGAAGGTAAAATTAATTTGAGTCAGTGGAATGAAGTACTCTTCAAAACTCAATATTGTTCTAAAAGTTTTGGCAGGTTTCTCATGATGTATATGGATATTCCAAGACAAGGGGAGTAATAAGTGCATGAATCTAAGCATGGTTGACCTTCAAGTTGCTTGTTGAACATTGTCATTTTTGCATTAAAAGCGGTATTTAGGGATTTAAAGGTTACTAACACCAAGGTATAGTGTGAAGAGTATGAAATATGACTTGCATTGCATGGATTTACACCTAGAAATGATGGTCCATGGTCAAGCAAGGTGTCATGATGATGAGAGATGATGTCATAGTGTGATGATGAAGATCTGTATGAATCAAGCAATGAAACAGTTATCCTAAGATGCTCAAAATAAATGGTGGAGTCACTTATCCAAGGAAGCCAGGTAAGATAATTCTCATGTTTTTCTTATTCTTAACTGTCATTGGTTTATGTAAATTTGGCTAAGACAACTTTGTCAATGATTTCAAAGGGGGGGAGATACAAATTATGCAACCAGAAACTAGGTATGCAAGTGTTTACCATCAAAGATTATAGGTTTCTGAGTAGGTTTCCATCAATGACAAAGGGGGAGTTTGTTGAACCATGGTCATTGGTGTTGTCATTGATGTCACCAAGGAGTGATAATGTGAAGAGTTCAGGGAATTAGACATGAGGTGAGTTGGCTATTTTAGATGTCTCAAGTATGATCATAAGCCTAGTGAGAATGATCAGGTCATTTTGGTGAAGCAAGTCCAACTAGCCCATCTTGAAGTTATTATGAGACTCATGAAGTGAAGTATACTGATAGTGATAAGAAAATCATGGGGGCTCATAAGATTTTATGTGTTTGGGAAGTTCAGGTGTTCATCATGAATGCAAATGAGAAATGTCAGAAAAGATATTACTTTAGAAAAAATCATGGGAGATGATCACTTAGGAAGGTGTAGAGGGGTTGGTGCTTCATGCTTTTTAGGTATGTGAGGTCATTTTCAATGTTGATTTTTTTGCAAAACAGTCTATTGGTTCATTTTGAGTTGCCTGACTTCTTAGCAGTGATGTCAAAAATATAGAGACTCCTTCAAATAAATCATAGAAGTAATTTATGGAGTGTTTTCCTATAAATCTTATAATTTTTTTTATAGGTCAATTGGAGGTGTCAATGAAAAGGGGGAGCATTTTTTGAAGTAGTTGTGTGCATTGTTGGTTGTTGTCATTGATGTCTAAGAGGGTAAAAAGGTTGATGGTCTCCAAAGCCTTCATTGATGAAATTTTGAGGATGCATTGGATGATCAAATGTTCAAGAGATTTCATGGTTGTCTCTTGAAGTTCTAGGTTACAAGGTGCCACTTATCATGGTGGAAAGCAGTTAAGGTATGCTCAATGACTTCTGATGAAATGATAGTGGAGCAAGTTTTTAACAAGTAAATGAACTTATCTTGAGACTCGAGAAGTCAAGAAACATGTCTTGGAGAAAAATGTTTACATCTTGGTCAAAACTGCTCTTTGGGAACTTAGTTGTTTTGGCATGCAAATGAGATAAGACAAAAAATTTAAGACCTATACCTTTCAAAAAAATCATGGGAGATGATGGAGGAAGGTTTCCTAGTGCTTCATGCAAAATTTCAGGTCATTGTGAGGTCATTTGAGCAAGTTATGTGAGTTTTTACAAAATAGGTCTATTGAAAAGCTCATTTTGAGCTGTCTGGCTTCTTAGCAGTCATGAAAAAATATAGAGAATCCTTCAGATAAATCATAGAATTATTTTTTGGAGTAAATTTTTCTAGAAATTAGGTGCAATATTTTTCAAGTCAATTGGAGGTGTCAGTGAAAAGATATGAGCATTTTTGTGAAGCAGTTGTGTGCTCTCCTGGACTGTGTTTTGAGCTAAGAGGAGTAAAAAGGTTTGTTTGGTCTCCAATGCCTTCATTGATCATTTTTAATTCTTTGAGGAGTGAATTAATGATGATCCAAGGTTCTTGAGTAGTTTTCATAGTTGTCTCTTGAAGTTCTAGCCACAAGGTTACACTTTTCATGTTGTCCTGGAAAGCAGTTAAAGAGTAATGCTAAAACTTCTTATGAAATCACTTTTCTGAGGGTTGGTTTTCTCAAAATCAATGCTCCAAATCATCCTTGACTTTATGTATAGTGATCGGAGAAGCTCCCTCCTTCATTGGTGCAAACCTGTTAGGGATATGACAGTGTTATGTCATCATTCTTGGCTAAGACAGTGAGTCTTGCATACTAGTTCTCATAGCATAAATGGAAAGCTTATAGAGTGTTAATCCAATGATGAATTCTTGAATTCAAAGTGGCATGAATTAGTTATGAATAAAATTCTATTGTCCCAAAGGCACTTTCAAGTTCTAACTGTTGGAGAATTTTTCTTGAAATGCTTTTAGAAGTAAGAACCTCTGTTTCTACCAGTCAAATCCATTGAAGATCTTCATCAACTGAATGTATATGGAGGAATATACATTAAAAATTTTTTTGAGAAGGTGTGGAAATGTTCCATGAATCTACATGAACTTAAATTTGATTTTCATTGATCAATGTTGAAAGAAATCAAATTTCTTCACTCTTGGGCTAGTGACTTTGTGAAAACCCTTGATTTAGGGTTTTTTAAATGAAGTTTTGTTCAAATAGAATGAAGTAACCAAAAAATTCTGAAAATTGCACAATTATATTCTATAGGCAGAATGATTTGAAAATGCAAAAATTTTCGGTTGAATGATTGAGTATGTTCAAATAAATTTCTGACAAAATTTTCTAAATGCCCAGCTGGTAACAGTCCATTTCTTCAAGTTTTGCTTGAATTCTTGAAACTCCAATGAAAAATTCTTAAAGTTCATGATCCAAGGAAGGTAAACATTAGTTGAAAATGGTTTCTTGGTGGTTGAATGATCTACTTCCTCTCTAGGGAAAATTGAATCACTGTGAAAAATCATCAGTGAAAAACATCTTAGTCAACTATGTTGGATTAAAAAATGCATTAAAACTTCTTTCCATTATCTTCATCCTCTAAAACTTTTTTTCAATGAAGTGTTGAGTGACATCTCAAACTTTGTTGACTCAAATAGTTAAAAAAAAATTCAATTGGAAAAGGATCTCAAATGGTACATGTCAGTTACCTTTCTGCAATCAAGTGTTTGAACTTGTTCTATTCAACAATCCAAAACAAAATAGGTGTGGATGCATTATGAAAAGTGGCCATCACAAAGTCCTTTGATATATAAAGAATCTCAAATATCTGTGAACACCTAAGCTAAATCAAATGAAAAGGTGAAAGGTCTTTCTTGATGAGTGTTACATACTTTGTCTCTTCAACTCAACGTGGAGTTCAAAAGACATATTTGTTTGTCTTAGCCTATTTAACAGTTGAAACAATAAATCTCAAGCTCGAAGTAGAAAAGGACAGTTGAAAAGGCATATGTGATAAAAATGTGGTTTAACAATAAAAGATGAATTTGAAGAGGCTCTTGATATAGAGACAATAATCAATGATTATTTTCAAAAAGGAAGTTGAAGTAATGGGAATCATTTTTGCAATTTTGAATCCCTGAACTAGGAGTAAATTGTGATTTATGAAAAAGAAGAACTTGAGAACAGGGAAGAAGAAAAGACATACAAAGAAGTTTGATATACTAGTGTTAGATGATGATCAGGTAGAAAAAAAAACAAGTGAAAAACATGTGTGAATGTTGAGAACAAGAAGGGAACTTGTTTGGTGCAACAGATGACAAAAATATGTCTTGAAGAAGTGGTGTACTGATGCAACCATAGAGATCACTAGATATGAATGCAGAATAGAAGTGTGAAGGTTTGAACTACAATGAGAAAACAGAGACATGAATACTATGGTATATGAGAATGATATGTGCATGGAGGTGTGAAATAGTGTGAAATTGATTGATACAACAATAGCATAAGGATGGAGAGATAATATAGATAGTAAACAAATTTATATGAAAATAGAGAAAATTTTGGAAGAGAGTGTATGCACTAAGTAAGAGAGATAACATTATAGAACATAGAGACTATATAGAACTCATGAAGAATCTCTCAAATCATGATAATAGGATCAGACATCAAGATTGAACAAAAAATTCATATAATACAATGAACATGCATAAAGAATATCAGGTGGTGTGATGATAAAGCAGAAGAACCGTGAATGTGTGAAGTGTAGAGGGCATATACAAAATAGGCAGCGGATGAATTCTCAAACAAGGTGTTACTCATCAAAGAAAGAACAATGCATTAAAGGCAAGAAGGACAAGAAATTTGTGAGATGATAAAGACATTATCAAACAGAGGTCAAAGACGTAATTGAGGCTACTAATATATGATTGTATCAGGATCAATTTGTAGGTATTCTGGATAGGGGATGAATCAGAGGAACATGTGAATTGTGAAGAGCCAGAAAGGGATCATAATCAGTTGAGTAAGCAACATGAAGCTAAATGATCAAGTTGTAAAATTGTAATTGTAATTTCCTAAGTGGGTGCTTGGGTTACAGGGGTAGGAGCTCCTTGCAAGTTGTAGCTTGCTAAACCAGTCTAGTGGGTGCTAGGCAAAACATAGAAGTGGGTGCTTCATAGTTTGAGTGGGTGCTCAAACAAGGTGAGATCATTGTAAGACTTTGGAATGGGTGTTCCTAAATAGAACTTTTGATTTCAGTGGGTTTTCTCCCTTTAAAGGTTTCCCACCATAAACTTGGTGTCTTGTGTACTTATGGTCTTGCATGCACCTTAATTTGTGTTCATGGTTTGAATGTTAGTTCTTTTCAAGAAGTTTTAATTCATGCTAATCTGATCAACACTGATTCACCCCCCCCCTCTTAGTGCTTGTGATTGAAATACTTTTAATGACGTCCGCGAGACCAAGTAGTCTAAGGGACCAAGAGCCGCAACACTAAGATACTTTCAAGTTTTTTTCATGTCCGATGTTTTACTATGAATCTTGATTAGGAAGCCAGTTATTTTGTGGAGCCTTTCCTCATCAAATAACTCATTTAGGTTTCCCACCTTCAAATCATACTATAATTGTATATCCTCATAAGCTGCACATTCTAAAATGAAGTTCCCTTCAATTTCAACCACCCTTTATTACAGAAAATATAGGTTATTTCTTCCCAATTTTCCTTGGGGATTGTTCATCTTTCAGTCTCACACCTAAGATGATGTGATATGGTCCTTAGTTGAGCCACTAACATTCTAGCCTTACCTTTTAAGAGTAGCTTGTAGATACCCTTTTTCACTTGATGATGTTCCCATGTGGGGTTGAAATCTTTAACATAGTACATTTTTTTCGACCAATTTGTTTTGTCCACATGGCAATCCTATTTTTTCTAAGACAAACTTTTTTATTTCTTCATTGGTGTTAGGACAATCTTGCAACTTAATGTCCCATTTATTCATCCACTTGTTGTTCTACTTCATGCATGTCTTCTTCCTACAGTCCAACTCCTCCTCAACGACCATTTTGGGCCAACGATGGTTATCCATGTTTTCAACCTTTTTAAAATAACTTATCAACTGGGTTAATGTTGATGCCTCCATCGGGAAAGTCCTTGTTTCGGCTAAAAGGATCTCATATGGGACTGTTGCTTTGACTTTGATGCTACTAGTGATTATATGCTTTTGGATTCTCTCTAGTTACCTCCACTTGTGATTTGACACACTACTCCCCAAAACTTCACACCCATAGAGGACAACTGGCATGACCAACAAACCAAAGAGGGTTTTCTTAGTGTTCCAATCCCATAATTCTACTTTCCTGCACCTGTCCTGAAGTAGGTAAGATGTTCTCCATCCTCCCTGAATCCTTTTCACTCTACATGTCTCCCAGTTGAGTCTATTATGAAAAACAATTCCAAGGTATTTGTACTCTTCCACTATTTCTAGTGGGTTGTCTTCAAAAATAAATGTAACATGTTGCTTCTTCCTTTTTAATGAAAAGATCATGACTTTGGTCTTGCTAGTGTTCACTTGCATCCCGACCTCTTGGAAAAAGAGTTATAAGGCCCTCAAATGTTCCCTTAAACCATTGACAATTTTTGCAATTAGAATAAGATCATCTACATATAGAAGTAACTTCACCACGTAGCCCACCAACTGGATACCACCCCCATCTATTTTGTTTAACCATTCCTCAAGTTTATCTATGTATAATCCAAACAAATTAGGAGATAAAGGACATCCTTTTTTTACTCCAATGTCGATTCCAAAACATTCATACATGCCCTTGCTAGTTCTGATTTTAGCTTTAACTTGCTCATAAAGTTTATGCACTACAACTCTATACTCATCTGGAATCCCAAGTTCCTCCATCATGTTCCACAGTTTTTCCCTAGGCACTATGTCAAAGGCTTTTTTAAAGTCAATAAAGCATCATAATACTTCCTCCCCTTGGTGTCCAGACTTTTTCAATCAAATGTCTAAGAGTGATGTTGTGATCAATCGTGGAGTGCTTTGGTCTAAAGCTTGCCTGCCCTTTAGCTCTTTTTCCCATTTTTTCCGCCCAACCATTGATTTTGCGCTCTACCAAGCATTTTTTTTCCAAGAAGAGGGTTGACCATTATAGTGCGGTAGTTAGAAGGATTATTGACATCACCACTTTTGTAGAGGGGGATAACTACGCTAGTTGTCCATTATGTCGGAAAGCCATCTTGTGTGACGTTGTTAAAGAACTCTTGTGATGTGTGGAGCAAGAGGTTCAACTCCCCATTTTAGAAATTCAGCCCACAACCCATGTTATGTCTTGCGCCTTACCCCCCACCAATTTCTTTATACCTTGTTTGATATCTTCCATTGAGAAGAACTTGATTGATGTGCTAATTATGGGAGGTTTAGCTTTTCCTTGCATTCGCTTGTAGAGTAGCTTCACATAATCTAACCATTGAACATTTGTGATATTATTCTCTATTTGTTTTCTCTTTTGTTGTAACTCTCTCCAAAAGCCTTTGGGGTTATGTTTACTCATAGATATTAATTCTTTCCTTCTTGAGAGTACATAGCTTTCTTTTTTGGCTTTTATCAAGTACTCATATTCTTTCTTGCTTTGTTTGTAGTTCTCACTCTCTTTGAGGGATCTTTTTCCAACCTTGCATTCATCGTCATACCACATATTATCCGGGAAGGTATTTGCAGCCCCCTCCCTAGGTTGGGACCTCTTGCAAGCCTTTAACACCTTCTGGATTAAAGGGATCATCATATTGTTACACATGTGAACACTCTCTTCGTTATTTTCTTAGCTCCTTATGTAATTTTTTGTCACCTGAAGTTGTTGTTTAAGGGCCGCAGTGAAGAGCTCCTGATTTTTTTGGTTCAAGAGAATTTTCCTTTGAGACTGAGTTATATTTTACATGTGTTGGGCCTGCCCACCTTATTGGTTGTTTATGGGAAAACCAGACTTAAAAAGAAGTGACATATGATCGGATTTTAACTCCCTAAGACAATCCCCAATATCCTAGAAATAGAATTCTGAGAGAAAATTACATAGTCCACCACACGTTGCCCATTGTATGTTTTATATGTGATAACTCCTAACCTTAGCCACGTTCTCATGCTGTTACAAATGACCGTGCCATACAAGATCCAAAGTGTGTCACACTGCCATAAACCCCTAGGTCACTAGGTTCATGTTATTTTCAAGATGTACTCTTGTTGTTTATCCATATTTTGTGTTACGTTGTTATGGGAGTGTTTGATGAATGGGGGAATTTTACTATAAAGAACACCAAAAAAGGGAAAGTGGAGCTAACTTGCTTTCCAGAGTGTTTTGATCTCCTCCATGCATGGAAAAGTATGTTAAATTTTTGATAAGTTTATGCAGATCTAGCTTTGTGATCCTACAATGGATCCCTTAACGAGGGTAAAACAAAAGGTGTTTCTCCTTCCTTAGCTGCTTGATCCTTCTTTAACTGGTGCATTTTTGAGTTGCTCAAGCACTCTATTAATAACGCCGACGAGACCAAAGATCCTATTAAAAGTTGATTCCATAATAAAGTTATTTGATAACAATAAGAATTGAAAGAGCCGTAAGAGGAAGAACAACATTTTAAAGGATTCCACTTGTCTGACAAAATTTAGTCTCAAATGCAAGTAAAATCATTTTGTTTGAATTGAAAGATTTTAATGACATCCACAAGGCCAACCAGCCTATGGGCCCCAAATCGCTACTTTTGCTCGTTATCGATTTCTTTACTAATCTTGAGCCTTCTATTATGGATTTTAGTCAAGTAATTTGTTGTTTTTGCAATCCTACCCTCTTTAAACATGGTTGTGAGAGCTTCCATTTTTTGAAAGTTAGCATAATAACTCTAAATGTCCTCATATGCTACACACTCCATTAGGAAATGCCATTCTATTTCCACATACCCTAATCTGCAAACCTGAAAAACTCTTTCAGACCATTTCTCTTTCAGTGTTTTCCATCTTCCTGTTTCACATTTGAGATGATGTGAACTAGTTTTCAGCTGGGCAATTAACATTTTAGCTTTCCACTTTATTTCCGCCTCCATATAATGCTTTTGCTCACGATCACATGTGGGATTAAAGTTCTTGACACAATATTCTCTTTTTCTTCCCAGTTGTTTCGTCCACATGACAATTTTGATTTTCTCTCTCACTACTTTTTGACATCCCCATTAGTGTTAGGACATTCCTGCATGCTAATTCCCCAATTCTTCATCCACTTTTCATTATGCTTCATCCAAGTGCACTTCCTTCTATTCAACTTTTCTTCCACTACTATCCTGGGCCACCAGAGACCGTCCATGCTTTCCACTTTCTTCAAGTACCCCAAAAGTCGAATCAAAGCCGCTGCTTCCATCAGGAAGGCCCCAACTTCAACGAGAATGATCTTGTAAGGAACCGTGGATTTTATTTTGAAGCTACTTGTGATAAAATGTTTTTATAATCTTTTCATTTTTCTCCATTTCACCACCAATGTGTTGTTGCCCCAAACTTCACAACCATATAGAACCACTAGAGAACGAGCAACCCAAAAAGGGTCAACTTGGTTTTCCAATCCTACAATTCTGCTAATTTGCATCTGTTTTATAGCATATATAAAGCTTTCCATCCCCCTTGCATCCTCTTAGCTCTACATGCCTCCCAACTGAGATTACTGTGGAAATCAAGACCCAAATGCTTGTAATCATTTACCACTTGCAAGGGACCACCTTCAAATTCAAAATTTATTTGCCTTGATTTTCTTCTTAATGTAAAAATCATTATTTTGGTTTTACTCGTGTTCACCTGCATCCCCACCTCTATACATAATAATTCCAGAGCTCTCAAGTGTTCTTGCAATCCATGTGTTGTTTTAGCCATTAGGATATGGTCATCAACATAAAACAACAATTTTACTACATAAGAGGCTAGGTAATTCCACTCCCACCCATCCTGTCAATCCACTTCTCTAACTTGTCTATGTATAGCCCAAACAAAGTGGGAGATAAAGGACATCCCTGCTTGACCCCAATATCACTCTCAAAGCACTCGGATAAGCCATCCTTCATTCTTATTTTGGCTTAAACTTGATCATAAAGTATATGAACCGATGCCCTATACTTTTCTAGTATACCCAATTCTTCCATTTTGGCCCAAAGTTTGTTTCTAAGGCACCGTGTCAAATGCTTTTTTGAAATCAGCAAAACATCAATAGACCTCTTCCTCTTGCTTGTCTCATACCTTTTCAATCAAGTGCGTGAGGGTGCCGTAGTGATCAATAGTAAAATATTTTGGTCTGAAAGCATGCCCTTTCGCTCTCTTACCTTCCTTTTCAACCCAAATACTAATTCTGTGTTCTACCATACTACCAAAGAGTTTTCCAAAAATAAGATTAATCATAATACTGTGGTACTTTCATTTTTACGTCGAAAGGCATGTTCTCTATGAGGAAGCCTGGACCCTTCTGACATGCGTTAGAGGTATTGACGATCAAGATTTGTTGGTCGACGAAGCACGACCAATCCTCCATTGTACACGTGTCATGAAATTACTTTTGTCAGGGAGAGAGATCGACGATTGCTTCTGTCAGGGTGAATAAATAACATTAATGCCTGCACAACCTCTGTTCCATCCACCTTCTGCAACGACATTCCAATGCCTGCATAGCCTCTGTTCCGTTATCTTTGCATGAATTTGTTTTGGTTTTTCATTGGTTTTGTGGGCGTTGTTGTCTACGTCAAACATGTTCCTGTCTTGCATTAGCTGCTTACCTATCACGCCTCCATTCTCTGTAGTTACCTGTTGCTGTTGTTATCACCGAATGTTTCCAACCACTCGATCATGGACAACATAACAGAAAAATTTCACGGCCACCACTCTTCGTCGTCGTCAGACGATGATGAAAAGCCATCCATTTCTTCCTCGATTAATAGGATTTTTGGGAGACATAAATCTGTGCACAGTCTCCTGGGCGGAGGAAAAGGTAGTTGTTACTGGGTTCTCTCTAATTTTTTAGAATTATGATGTATTTTAATTCCTTTTTTAAGTTCATAGTTGTTGATCCCTTACTGAGGAAAAACCAGACGGTGTCTGCATCCGAAACGATTCCCTATATTTTTTTTTTTATTCGACTGAATTTTGAAGAATTATAATAAATTTTTAAAACCCTTTTTTTCCTATCACTACTGATCATTATTTGGTACTCTGTATTTCTTTAAAAATTATAGACACCGGCGACAAACGAGGAATGTTCGCAAGCTGTACCCTCTATTTTTTTGTTAATTGATGGAATTTGTCTTAAAACCCTCTGTTTTTTACTCTATTAGTTGACATAAACTCGATTTATTGTAGTCTATTGGTTACTGCTTTTTTTAAAAATCACAAGTGATTCCCACTATTTGACATTTATTTTAATTAGTTGTGAGAAACCTATTAAACCCTCTATTTTTTGTGTAATTTTTACTAATTTTTGATCCGTATTATATTTTGGTTGATTTATATGTTATTTTAAATTTAATTATACCTACCAATTTGTTGCAGACGAGAAACAATTAATGTGTGCCAGAAATGGCCTTAGTTTTTCTTTCTTTAATTTGACAGAATTTCGACTGGTATTTTGACAATTCTTAAACCCTCCATTTTACCCTGTTATTTGACCCTTTTTTGTTCGGTCCTTTTGTTTTTGGTTTTTCTGCTTTAACAAAATATAGTTGTTGACACGTGTGGGAGGCAAACACTCAAATGTTTGCAAGAGGTGCACTTAATTTTGTTTCTTGTTACTTGACCAATTTTTCGATTGGGTATGAGAAACATATCAAACTCCTCATTTTTTCACCTATGTTTTAACATAAATTTTATCTTTAATTTTTTTTTGTTACTGACCGAATTTTATCTGGCTATGAGAACCCTATTAAACCCTACGCTTTATTACCATTTTTGACTTAATTCTTATCTGTTCTATTTTTATTTTATTTTTGTAATAATATATAGCTGTAGATTTGTTGCTGAGAATGTCTGCAAGTGTCGTCCTCCATTTTTTTAATCTTATGTTACTGGATTGTTTGTTAGTTTGCACTAACCATTTAAACCCTTCGTTTATTCTGTTATTTTATAGAAATTTGTACCATTTTTTGTTACCTTGCTATTATTTTTAATTGAAAATTATAATAATGTCATATTAGTTGCTGATGGGAGAGAAGCAAACTTCCTGTAAGTGATACCCTTTAATTTTTTGGCTATTTTTCATAATTCAGTGGTCCAATAACTGTTGTAGGTTCTTCTGTTAGATTACAAGTAGTTATAATGCCTAGGTGGGGAAAAATCATTTCATCAAGGACACAACAAAGACCAAAGGCTATAGGCTAAACCTGAAATGAGATACCCCCTACACATGTTATAACATCCTCGTTGTTACCTATATCTCCATCTCCTTCATCATCTCCTACACTTTCATCTTCCATTTGTTTGCAAAAAGATATGGATCCATGCTTTCTTAAATAGACATCTTTGACGTATTCCGACAGGACCTACTACTTGCTATCATTGAATTTGACTGTAAACATACATGGGTTTATAGCCTTGTGTTGAAAAAAAAGTGCAGTGTTAAAAACACTTTACATGGTGAATTTGTTGAATTCCTCAACCAAACACTACAGTGTTGCTTTTGTTAAAAGATGAATTATGAACCAATTAATACATATAATTCTTAGCAAGGAAACAAAGACACTATGAATTCCAGGCATGCACTAATCAACAACAGATTAACATCACTTAACAATAGTCAAATTGGTGAAATTCTTTATTGACACCGCAAGAAACATGTAGGAAAATCTATGGCAGAGAAAAGTAAATATGTATATTTCAATTTGAAGATTAATCACTTTCATCAGCTCCACCTGTGGATTTAGAGATTTTGGATGAAAGTAAACTCCCAGTGCATTCACATTGACCAGTGTTGAAGGACTGGGGTTGTTTCGGATAATTCCATGTTAGCTGAGTTTGAAGTTGAATATCCATCCAAATTATGGATCGTTTGATTTTGGCATCAGTTGCTCAACCTTCTATACAATACATATATTGTTGTTTTCCTTTTTTGTTTAGAAGCCTTTGCATTTTCTTTGGCTCTTGCAGTACCTATTCGAACATTATATGTCTCGATTCAGCAAACAACTTCAATTGATGTCACCATTTTACAGGACGCTAACAATAGAATGATCTAATTTTCAGTAGGAAGAGTTGAAGAATATGTTGCGAAATAAACAATGGAATGTGTCTAGACCGTCTTCATCTGTCAAATGGAAATGGAACATGTATTGTTAAACTGCTCTTCTACATGTTGCATTGTGGCACCCAGTATGGCTAGGGTTTCCACATAGCTGACAAACATGCATTGGTGGTATTCTTGTTGTAGTGTGAAAGACTATATAACCAGTTAATTTTGTTGCTAAATGTAAGTGTCGTCGATTCAGCAAAAAGGAGGAGCTATGATCTTAAAGAAATCCCGCTACTTGATTACACCGAAGGCTTTCACAGTTGGGTTGAGGCTTCCCCCTTGAATGGCCTAGATTTACATATGTGCATCAACACTAAAACATTAATTTAATTTGATCTGATGAAAGGGATTTTCCTTAAGACACTATGCAAAAATATTATTTACCTTCATCATTTCCATCGTCTCTAGACTACAAACTGAAGAAACAACAATTAGCGATGCATCACTGTCAACTGACAAAGATTTTTTGTGTAATACAACCCCAAGCGACAAAAAATAGCTAGGTTGTGGAAAAACATACATTATTTGTGTTTTTGATTGTTGTCTAAAAATATTTGAAGAAACGTTCTAGCAGAATCTAATGAGATGCATTTGCCATGCATTTAAATTTTAGTCATCCATTTTATTAATTGTATTAGCAAGGGATTCGTCACCGGAGATAACATGGCTTTGTGATTTCAAAGGATTTTCCAAGAAGAAAAAGAAAAGAATTTTGTGATTGGATAGTGAAGGCGGGTATGATTTATTGTAATTTCCACTCAAAAAAGTGATATTATATGTGCATAGCTTTACATATTCATTTGAAACAACACATATGTATGTACACGTGTAGTGAACATACTTGGGTGTGGAGTACTCTGAGCCATGTAATATTTTGTAAATTACGCATATGGTCAAATCTAAAATATTATTACATCGAAGGTGTTTACTTAGGTAGAAATTCGGAGGGTGTTTGACATCTGTAACAATGTGGGAAAATCTCTATCATCCCTTTGAGTAGACCGTATCGACGACTTCAATTAAATCCCTCTGTCTACATTTACTTACGACACCTTTCTACAGGTCATGTGTTCGAGTGACATCAATGTACAGTTTAATTTTTGTGTTAATCCTCGAACCAATACTGTGGAATATGATGATGTTTTCAATCATGTATAACATCTGCACCACGATTTGCATGAAAATGGTGTACTTATTCGTGATGGAAAAGTCATGAGTAAACAGAAGTTGACGCAACAACTGGATCCCCGCGTCGGGCTCCTTCTCCCTACTTGGCACCACCTAGATGTAATTCAGAAACGGCGGCACCTACTCGCAGCGAAAGGAAAAGAGTTTCCCCATCTCGGGGTCGATTTAAGAATGAGCCATCATCCCCATGAACAATTTCCTATCGAAATCGTAAAGCCGCCTTTTCTATTTTTTATTTCAAAATATTCCATTACATTCAACTGCGTACGAACATTTTTATGGTGCCATACATCTTATAGATGATTTAATGAAATACACTAAGTAACCCCTTCATATGGCTTAAAATTAACGCATTGCACCGTCATTCAAAAGGTCGAATTTTTTTTCTACTTTGTTGACTCGTGATACTCAATACTTCTTTCATCATGTCCCACACCTTTTCCACGAATCAATAGGAATTTTTATAAGGGGGAACCTTAATTGCATTCTTAAAAGCTACAGATAAACCATAATCATAAATGACCATTAAATTGACAACATAATGAACCCTCAATGTAAAATTGCATTTTTTAACATATGTTGACTTCAAGATTAAACCAAAATATGCAAGTTTTCTTTTCAAGCTTTCATTGACATCACCTTGATTTCTAAGATGCCTCCAGACTATTCAAATTTTTAAATCTCTTAGCTCTCTCGTTGTCAGATCCATTGCTCAAAACACCAAACATATTGACTCAAGATAGGATAAATATGATCAGTTACAACACAACTATTTTCTCTACGTCAACTAGAAAGTCATACTTTCCATAAATTTGTGGGTTGAAGCATGTCTTGTAAAATGTGCTATTGGATCTATCACCAACATTGTTGACAACAATACCTCTGATATTTCTGATGTTCCTTTATTTTTCATCGTCAAATGTGATCGATAGACATGGGGCCCTAATGGGATGGCAAAAACCCTTCCCATGTCCTGATTCCACCTATTTCCAGAGGTAGCCAAAGGCAATTACCGCTTAACATGGCTTGGGACTTTTCAATCTACAAATCTCAAAGACTTCCTTTATAGAGAGTCACTATTGACATCGGGAACATGGAAAGAAAGGCACTTACCTTCACAACTATATCAAGAGTTCCCTCCTTATCCGCCCTTCGAATTTCACCCCTTTTCATTCAAACGTTATGAAAAAAATTCCTCGGCGCCTCTTCTGCATTCACAGAAGTAAGACGAATCTCATCTTTGTTCTATGTCCTTAACACTCCCCTCTTAATCCCCAACAACCCTTCCCTTTCAAGCTACTCCACCTCTTCTGGAATCTAAATCTTTTATACTACTCCAGTTTCCACTACTCCATTATGTTTTTCATTTTCCAATTATAAATATCATAATGCTTTGTTGTGTGTTTCAATTTCCTTTTCCACTCACCAATATTTCACTTTCGTAACATCGCACACCGCACGTGCGATTAATAGTAGAGCATCGGGGCGGGAAAATGAGAGTATTTCCTCTTCGGAAGCACTGCAGAGGAGCATCCACATCACAGACGGACGAAACCATGGCCAGACCCCCTCCTTCCAAACGCCCCAGACTGTTTGTCAGGTAAGCAATTCATCCAATTCTGCCATTTCTGTTTTTGAATTTTAAGCTATGCAGCTTTTAAGGGTTTTGATGTTTCTGCCTTGACAAACCATTATACATAACAACAATGCCTCAGCCTTTTTATTTTAACCCCCAGCGAAGAGGCTTAGCCGGCTTGCCTTTGCTTTAAGCGCAATTTTAAACGTTATATTTGCATTTTCCATTTCTCCTGAACTTCTTAATTTTTTTTTTGCTATGTTTTGTCACAGTTAATCGTAGAAGCCAAGTGGGTCTGCAAATCTTCAGTCTGGCCCTCCCTCCCCATACTGCACTAAGGCAGCCCATAACCTCATTTAAGCTATGCCAAGCAATTCTTGTTATTGGTAACGCTCACCTTGCGATGCACAATCAACTTCTGATACCTTTCAAATTAAGAGTCACAACGCTACTGGACTGCAGCCTATAATCTTGCCAAGATTTTCAAAGCGAAAAAAAAAAAAAAACACTCACCCTGCAATGCTAATATGTCTGACGACCATTACATCATAATATCTAGCTATCTAAGTACACTCCCAGTAAAGCTAATTAGCTTTCTTTCCTTATTCCACTCATAGTACATACTACATAGAAACTAACATAAACATGAGAACACAATGTAGCAAGAAGGACAAAAATCATAGGATTAACATCACCATCATTATTTTTGCTATTGTTGCCATACCTTGGGTCTGCAAATCTTCAGTCTGGCCCTCCCTCCCCATACTGCACTAAGACAGCCCATAACCTCATTTAAGCTATGCCAAGCAATTCTTGTTATTGGTAACGCTCACCTTGCGATGCACAATCAACTTCTGATACCTTTCAAATTAAGAGTCACAACGCTACTAGACTGCAGCCTATAATCTTGCCAAGATTTTCAAAGCGAAAAAAAAAAAAAAAAACACTCACCCTGCAATGCTAATATGTCTGACGACCATTACATCATAATATCTAGCTATCTAAGTACACTCCCAGTAAAGCTAATTAGCTTTCTTTCCTTATTCCACTCATAGCACATACTACATAGAAACTAACATAAACATTAGAACACAATGTAGCAAGAAGGACAAAAATCATAGGATTAACATCACCATCATTATTTTTGCTATTGTTGTGCAATGCAGAGACTATATCAAATTATTGTTCTCTATCCAAGTTGGGGTATGCTTATTTAGGTCTATAACTTATAAGTGCATAAGTGAAGAACAGTATATGTATTTTTCTAACATTTTTAGTCAGGCAACCTGTGAAGCTAAGTCCTGTTTGGTGCTTTGATGTTTGATGGTTGTTAATCAGGGGAAAAGATGATTATTTGCCAGGCAACATAGTTGAAATTGAGATTCACAACTTCATGACATATAACCATCTAATGTCCAAGCCAGGACCCCGTCTTAATCTTGTTATTGGACCAAATGGAACCGGGAAAAGTTCTCTAGTATGTGCAATTGCAATAGGCCTTGCTGGGGAGCCCCAGGTTGGTTTTTTTGACTTTTTTTGTAATGATGTTATAATGCTGGTATATTGTGTTGTGTGTTTGCATTTTAAATTGTTAAAACAAAGCTGAGTGATGGCAAGAGTGGCTTTAGTGTTTATACGATGAATACATACCTCATATGTCATTGTGCTATTGCTGGCACAAAATTTCAAGTGATTTCAGATACTTGTTTTTGGTGAAGTTACTTGGCAGAGCCTCCAATATTGGGGATTATGTTAAACGAGGAGAAGAATCAGGATGGATAAAAATTTCGCTGCGGGGCAATAGGGAAGGTGAAACCATTACCATTAGAAGGAAAATGGACAAACAAAATAAATCTGAGTGGCAGCTCAACGGTATGGCTAAAAGTTTTGGTTTTAGTTTCTGTTTATGGATTTAATTTGCATATCTTGCCTGCCAGAATAAGCAAAATAATTTTGTTATATTTATTAACGACTATCTGATATTTGCATCCTAAGATAGCGCTGGGAAATTCTGCTAGCACATTTTTCTATACAGGGCTTCCATAACAGTAAATACAATTTGTTCTAGATATACGTTTGAAATTCTGACCTTGCATGTTTATATCATAACCTACTGAACCCTAGACAAGTGACTATTCCTAAAGCTGTTATTTCTTCCCATTTAAATTGGAGTGTCCAGAATCATTGTTGTAATGAAGAGCCTTTGATTTATAAGTCAACCAAAAAGGACAACAAAAATACCATAAAACATGAAAGATCTGGATTTTAATCTTCTTTACTCGTTTGGTTTGTTTTTCTGGCATCCTTGATGTTCTGCACATTCTATTTCATATTTCTAATTGGCTTCCAATTCTATTAAGCCTGTCTGTAGTCCTTTTGTAGATATCTTGCTCATCATCTCATATTCTGTTGTTTCTTTGCAAAAACCTGCACGAACTCCCATTTTCAATCAGATCTTCAATAGGCCTGTGGTATCTCCAAAAATACACCGTGCGTCCTGTGTTATCATGGTGTTTATGAAAACATGCGTCTTCCTAAATCCGTAAGTATTTGCCTAGCCATCCTTTGATTTAAGAAGTGGTCTGTTAAAGACATTGGGTAGCTTTGGTAAGGAAACCTTTGACTGTTTATTTAAGTTTTAATTGAAGACTTAGTCATGAAAAGGTACCTTCAAGGGGTTTCAGCACTATGCTGCTCATGAAGGTAATCCTTTGATGTCATATTTATATTTAGACTTTTCTATCATTTTATATGTAATAGAATAGCTGTCATGTTTATGCAAAACATCTGCAGTTCATGTTTATGTGAATTTGTGCATATGATTTCTGGCCTGTTTAATTTTTGCATAAAAGTTAAATCTTACTGCTGTTATTGAAGAACCCTTTGGTCCTTGAATGGATTTACAAGAAGGGAAAAAGATGAAGCAGCAACAGAGTGCATCCTAGAGGCGCATGAGCAACTGAGAGCGGTTGCAAAAGAATAGACAAATGTATTAGTAGAGCAGATGAAGTGGAAGCATCTGCTGTTAAAGATTTAGATTTAGATTTTGCACATGTAAGAAAGAACAAGACTTAGATTCAGAATTGTAAATATCATGCTTACAGAAGTGCAATGCGGTGCATTTGGTAGAACAATCAGTGGAGCTGTGTTGATCTTAAGAGAAAAAAGAAATGGGAAGGTGCTGTGGCAACACAAGTGCAACTGCATACCAAAGATGCATGAACAACCGAGAGAGCTGTTGTAAAGGAACTTAATGCAACAGTGTGAGTATAGTCGATGAAGTTGAGGAAGTGCATTATCAATCCTATTAAAGATATGGTAGTATTAATTATTAGGTAATGGGCACAATACACCTTTTTATGTAACCAGGCACTTTTGGGATGCGGGTCCGATGGGACCAGCTCAATTGATATGTCTCAACTTCTGAGTTTGGTTCTGATATATTTCTGGGTTTTTAGCTACATGGGAGGACCCTGTGTATATGTAGGGTAAAAATCTTACAATGACATTTGATGTTTCTTTCTGTCTACCTAACCTTTCCATCTGTTCTAGCTATCCACCTTACTTTAATCCATTTCTATCTGTCAATTATTTTTGATTTATTATTCATGCTGAAGGCAGGTATATATAGCATCCATTGGATGCAATAATTTTATGTTCTTAACCAATCATATACTTAGTATTTTTATATGTTTAAGCACTTGAAAAATTCAACATTAATAGAAGGAGTGAAATATTCCTTGAGGGTCTTATTCCCTAAATATTTCTAATGCCAAAACATTTATATATAGTCAAAACTTTATAATATAAGCACACAACAAATAATATTATGGTAATTATTTTACCATGCCACCATCTTTATCTATATATTGGACCTGTCACGTACTAACCATCTTTATTTTATGTTGGATCAATTACATCAACCAACATCTTTATTTTTATTATTATATGTTGGATCCATCACATCAACCAAGATCATTATCTTTTTTATAAATAATGTATTTATCATGTCAAAACTTTACAATATGAAAGCACAAATAAACTAATATCATAGTAATTAACTAGTCTCATACCAATAATTAATAAATATACAAATACATTAATACCATAGCAATTAATGAATTTCGTATCAATGATTAATAAACACACAAATAGACTAATAACATAGCAATTAAATAGTCATGTACCAATATTAAGTGTTTATGGACTAAACGACATATTTAACCATATTTATTTTCTAAAGATACTCCTAAACAACTGTTGGAATATTTTTGCTTAGGGAAGAATGTCATATTATATTTATTAGTGTACGTTATGTACATAATTTTCTTCCCATTTTCAAAATGTTAGGTGGCGGGTATGACATCAAATTGACCACCTTTTCTTGGAGTTACAAATCTATTGGTTAGTGAAGATAATGGCAATCACAAGGTGGAGCATATCTTTATCTTATGGCGACTATATCACTAGCATGTAGTCAATGAATTTTATTTTGTACGTGACATTCATATAAGTACTCCCATAAAGTTTAATCTAATTGGATCGACAAAGGTTGATTCCTATATAGTTACGTCTGCTAAGTTTAGCATCCCATTCCACAGGTTACGGCAAATTTTATCGAATTAATAGTTTGAATTTCGTGGTGATAAACTCTTATTCTCATCGGACAATTGATAAACTCAAAATCATGATATCCATTGACATTTTACATCGGTAAAAATGTTTTTGACCCAATATTATATTAACGATGCTTAAGTAGTGGATATAAAATTCACATCCTTTACCATCTACTTTTCACCTTTAGGGCAATTGCTAGTGTAACATCTTTTGAGTGTAGTTAAATAAAATAATACTTTATATTCGAAAAAAATCCTGTTCCTATATAAGACATTTTTTTCCTCGAAGTTTATCTCTTGACGAACTTGAACCGAACTTTATCCTCGTCGAACATGAACGCGAACTTGAACCTTGTGACGTAGCTTGCTAGTATAGCATCTGTTGAATATAATTAAACATGTTTAATTTTGACTATAATATCTTCTGTGCAGGAATAAGCCACTACGTGGCACTTGTTTCTATCTAGCCACTTGCATATGGCTATAGTAAATTACAATAGTTAAATTATAGAATTAATTTTTGGAGCTAACTGCATAATTGTTCTTATTGTTCAAAAAATTATTCTATGATGACTATCTGTGATAGTAATCTCAAATCTAAAATAGTTAAATTACGAAATAGACATTCTCATCATTCCTCGAAGGAAATTGTCCTGAATTTTGTCAGATAAATCAAAACCACCTTGTAGTGGCAAAGAATAACTAGGAGAGAATGGAATATGGTGGGATCTGAGGTGCATGGACAACATAAACAATGACGATGGAGTCCTATGTGTAGAATGTCAATGTTGAATGAGAAGAGTTGGAGCACTTGGGAATAACATATCTTGGAGATTGAAATGTTGTCTAAGCCAAAAGTATCCTCACAAGGATATTCAACCTCCATAAATTGATGGTTTGTAAGGAAGAGGATCATTGTCTTGAGGATATATGCTTGAAGTGGGGCAAGGGTTGGGTTCGGGGCATGGGACTTGAGCATAGGAGTTTCCAAAAACAAACGTGTGGGTGTCCTTGCTTAAAAGCAAAATGCATGGGAGGCATTCGAGTAGGAGGAGAAGATGCTAATGAAGAATTTTGCAGCGGAATCTCACCAAGACTTTGTGCCCCTTAAGAAACCTCACACACACTCATGTTGGAAATGTAGTGGTATAATAGTAAAAACACATGGATGCAAAACTATCCACTAGTTCTCCATTTACTTAAATATAGAAAGCCTTATAAAAAAACAAAAAAGATTGGTTTGTAAAGTTAACGACTAATAAACCAATCAATTTTAAAATAGAAAGATTCCTCTAATTGATTGAGTCTAACTAGAGACTAGAGAGAGTATGTCATTGAATTGCCACTCCCTAGGAGTGTACATGAGACCTCACAAAGAGGTTGACGCCTAATTGTCACTCATTAGGTGTCGAGCTAAGTCACAGAGTTTGCCGAATTTCAACCATTAAATTCGAAATTCAGTGAATCCAAAAGAATCGTTACAAATTCGTTGGAAAATTCGAATATTTGATTTTTTTTGCGATTTTAATGAAACCCTCCTAAAATTGTGAAGTTCGCCGAATAAATTCAGATTTTTTAAAAAAAAAGTTGTTTTAGGTTTTACATGTCCACTAAGGTTAGGGTTTTAATTTGTTATAATAACGGGCTTGAGTCATGATGTTTTCAACGACTGTGAACTTGTGAGGTATGTTGTTTTCAACAATTGTGAACTTTCACAATATTTGGATGCTGCGATTCAAACCCATTTTTGAAACTGTGTGCTCTGAAGAGTGAAGTTTGAAAGTTTGCCGTTGTAGTGGAAGTGCTTGTGGAAGTCGCTGCCATTTTGCTGCTGTAATTGACCCTGGGAAGTGTGAACTTACTAAATCACTGCCATTTATGTGTTTGTCGATTGTGCATCCCTCACCAACTCACCCGAGTCACAGGTATTTGCTTTACTTCAAATTTTTTAGGTCTAATTTTGAGATAGATGCTTTTGCTTTACTTTGATTTTTTAGGATTAGTTTTGAATCTTTTGAGATAGACTTATATAAATATTTATTTGTAGTTATTTATTTATTTAGTTTAAATCTTTATCCTTGTACAAATAAAGGATTACCAACCATACATAAACATAATCCACATTCGATAAAACTTAGACTATAGAAATATTTAATATTTTGTCATACTTATCATTTTTTTAGGTTTTGCTTTTGACGTATAGTCCTTTAAATTCTTCAGGTTTAACTTTAGACTTATAAGTTACATTTATTCGAATTTTTTTAATTTAATTTTAGGGTTTTAAAAATATTTTCAATTTTTAGTCAATAAATAATACTAACAGGTTAATTAATAGCTAAAATTTAATTATTTAATAACATAGATATAAAATTTTAATTATAATTTATTATTTAATATTTAGGTTTTTAATATATTTCTTAATTTAAAATATAATTTATGGAAATTAATAATATTAATGTATTTTGTTTTCGTAAATAGTTGAAAGTATTTTATAAATTGAGTAAAAAGTATGAATATTGAATTGAAACTTTACGACATTTCATTAACAATTAAATTATTATTTAATATTTATTTTTAATTTTTTAATGGGCTTTTAAAAATTTAATTAGATTTTTTTTTGGGAAATGTAATTTGTATTATAGTTATAGAAGTTTTTAATTTTTATTTAAATTTACTAGTGTTTATTTAATTTTAGTTTTTATTAAATGTGTAATTAGTTTTAATAAGAGATCAATGTTTTTTTCTTTTATATATTTTGTATCATTATTAAAATATTTTATTAAAATCTAACCTTTTTTAAAACATGTAGGTTCATAACATAATTCAATGGCTCCCCAAAACCAAAAGCCAAGGGATGGAAACATGTAACATGAGATGGCAATAATATCAAATGTGACATATGTGCTCATCTATTTGTTAGGAGTATCACAAGGGTAATGGACCACTTACAGGGCATCTCCGTAGGTGTAAGTGGGGGTGTTATTGCACCCAAATGTTACTCCAAAGATCAAAGCTGCATTAGAGAAAGGTCAAGCCTCCTCATCCGCAGGAAAGCAAGAATCAACACACAAAAAATCATAGAATTTAAGCAAAAATGTCTAGGTTCACTACAAATTTTATGACTTTTGCTTCAAACACGCCCACCTTCGAGGACACAATTGGGAAATTAGAAAGTGGAACTTTGATTAGCCTCTGGAAACTAGTGGAGAAATAATATGTGGATGATGCATTGGCTGATTTGTTTTATTCAAATGAAATTCCATTCAATGGTGCAAGGAATCTACATTTTAGGAACGCAATTCAAAAAGTTGCGAAATTTGGGAAAGGGTATATGCCTCCTACTTCAGGGGCTTTTAGGACAACTCTTCTGAAGAGATCAAAAGGAAGGGTGACTGAGAAACTCGCAGTGGTCAAAGCCTCTTGGAGTGTAACAAGTTACATGGATGGTTAGACATGTGTCATAGGCCACTAATGAATTTTTTGGTGGCTTGCCTTTTAGGCATAGTGTTTTTGAAGGTAGTTGATGCCATAAACCACAAGAAGGTCTCTAAGCATATTTTCAAAATCTTAGAGGAAGCCATTCTTGAAGTGGGTATAAAGAATGTGGTTGAAGTTGTAACTGATAGTTCTTCAAAATGTGTGGGAGCTGGGAAGCTAATTATGGAGAAGTACCCACAAATATTCTAGAGCCCACGTGCAATGCATTGGCTAAATTTCCATGGGTTCATGAAGCAATTCACAAAGGAAGGGTGAATTGCAAATTTCATAAAAAACCTCTGCCTGACATTATAGATATACAACTAACATGCATCTAGCAAGTTATTGAGACTTTGTGAAACAAGATTTGCCTTGTTTTATATCACTTGTGAAAAGAGTGGTTGAAGAGAAAGCAACAATAAGGTCAATTATTTGTTCTATTGAGTGGAAAAAATCAGCTCTTTATAAAGGTGCAAAAGGAAAGAACATAGAGCAAATAATTCTAAACAACAATTTTTGGGAAAGTGCGACAAAGGTTTTAAAAGTGTGTGAACCGAGTGTTGAAGTTCTTTGCATGATTGATGGCGATAAACCTTGTCTTGGTATGCTTTACGAAAGCATGGATCATTGCAAAGAAACCATTCAAAAAACATTCAATCATGTGGAAACAAACTAAATTGAAATATGTGAGACCATTGATTCAAGGTGGAAAATGATGCACACCCCTTTGCATGCAACAACTTGCTATTTGGAGCGTAAACGCTTCCACATGGATAGACAAGATGATAGTGAAATCATTAGTGGGCTTCATGAAGCCATAGGGAGGTTTGAACCAAATTCACAAGTTGCAAGTAAAATCAAGGATCAATGCTGGTCATAGCAGGTTAGAAGAAAAGATCCTTGGAATGCCTGCAACCAAGTATGACATGTCACACCCAAATGTAGAAGGATACAAATGGTGGAG
The DNA here is from genome assembly GCA_019776745.2 of Taxus chinensis. NCBI lineage: Eukaryota > Viridiplantae > Streptophyta > Pinopsida > Cupressales > Taxaceae > Taxus > Taxus chinensis. The sequence continues at coordinate 219,555,032 of CM034157.1, forward strand.
GAACTTTGGAGCAGATATGTCACAAATGCTTTATTAGAGTATTGAGTCAGGGAGCAAGTTCATCAGCTTGTGAAAGGAATTGGAGTTGCTTTGACCTCATTCAGTCAAATAAGTGGAACAAGTTGTTCTTTTGGAGTTTGGGAGATCTTGTTTATATTCGCAACAATTTGCAGTTGTGTATGAAGAAAGCAAGAAAAAGACTCATCTATTTTGTCTTCACAATTCAAGCCCATTTCATAAGACATAGCAGATGTAAATGATCCTCACTTGCTTTCACAAGATGAATTCAGTGGTGAATTTGAAGATGATGATATTGAGCCATCTCGGCCAAGTGCTCTTGATGATTTTGAGCTTTTTTAATCTAAAAAGCAGGGAGAAACTCAAAAGTTTGAGAACAGTGGTAGAGCTTAGATGCTTTAGAATCTGACTTTTTTGAAATCATAAACCCTCTTTGAAATTTTCATTTCACATGTAATGTTCTATTTTGGTCAATTTATCATGATGCATGTTTGGACATCTTTTTTTCAAAGTTTTTTGAGGCTATTTAATAGTATTTATATATTTTTGACATTATTGTACATTTATTATCAATTTTGAAAAATAAAACAATAAAAATGCATCACACTTATTGACAAAATTTTTTCCCCTAAATTTTATTGGTTGACAAATTTGTTTTGAATTTTATCCTCGCCGAACAAAATCACGAACACGAACCCGGTGACTTAGGTGTCAAGAGATAGAATTTCGAGGCCTCTACCTACCTTGTGTTTTTAGCATACCTAAATTAATAATAACTTCCTTACCTTCTTCACCAAGTCCTCTTTGAAAGATGAAAAAAAGACGTGCAATCCTACATGGGCTCCAAACTCCAAAAAGAAATTGTTAAAATATATGAAACTTGCCATCTTTATTTTATTTTTACAGAAATGTAACAGTACTGCTGTACAATTTGTAAGGCAGTACTGAAAACTTTCCATCACCATTATTATTATCTTTTATATGAGTCTTCATTTCTTTTTGGATTTTTCAAATCTGTATTTTCTAAAAACTAGAACACGGACCCTATATCTATCTGCTTCGTTACACTTTTATCAAGGTGAACAAATACAAGCATACCCCATAATAACATTTTTCTAGTTTCCCAGTCTGTATTTATATAGCGCACAACTAGTGTTATATGTGAGAGTAACAGCTACAAGGAAGACTTCCTTAAGGCCTAGATATTTGGTTTTCTCTTTAATTGCCAACGGGTTATACAGCTTATGGACACAGCTACATTTTGTTCATATAAATAGTGATAGAAACAGAGAGGAATATTAATGGTTCAGATTTTACCTGAAAGTGTCACTCTGTCTTATCCACCCCTAGTTTGATCTCCAAAATGTCTCCTTAAAATCATCCCTCTTTCATATGCTCCCGAACTTGCATGTTAGTATGGGCTCTCCCATCTTTTCCCAGGCCATGCTAATTTTCCCATGTGTCTTTTTCCTCTTCTCTCCATATAAAATTGCGGGCTCACTCCCCAGTTGCATATCACTCAGCCCTCCTATTTTCCTTTATCTAAAACTGCTCATTAAGGGGGTAGCAGGTTGACTAACAATGTACATTTTCAATGCTTCAAAAAATGTCAATGTCATCCGCTGACCATTTTCATCACAATGCCCCAGTGCCATGTAGAGTGGAGGCATTGAAGAAGGTGTGGTGGATTTGGTATATGCCCTGTGAGGCATTACCACTGTTTCCTCAATTCTAATCCCGCTTGTCTGCATTGGTAGGTCCTTTAAGAGATTTGATGGCCTGCTAATTCACTCCATCACATCCACTCCCAACATGCCACCTTCTTTCCCAGCACTTCCCCCACAAACCTGTGCTCTTCTCTTTTTCTTTTAACTTAACAACCTAACATTACACGTTCCCCCGAAACTTCATTAAAGCCTCCATCTGTGTACATAATGCCCAAAGAAAAAGGAGGACATACTGCCCAAAGAAAAAGGAGGATTGGGGTTACAAGACATTATTACTTGAGGATATATATTGTGTGGTAAATGGATTCCTTGTTTCTTGGAAGGGTCTTCAGCTTGGCAAATTCTTCTACGGCACAGAATATTGATAGCACACTATATAAACAAGGTCAGAAGTAAATTTGGACTCTGTGATATAATGGTGGACCCTGCTAATTTCCAATTACATGGATCACACATTCTCTGCAACATTTGGAATGCATGGAAAAGAGTTGCAGGATTCCTTACATGATGGATGAGTGGGGCTTGTATTGGCTGGGATCTGAGCAACAGATCAATTTGGTCTTAGAGACTCCATGACACATCTATTGCTTCAATTGTCTGTTGTCGAGAGGTAGAATCTTGAGGCCCTTACCTTGTGTTTTTAGCATACTTAGATTATTAATAACTTCCTTACCTTCATCACCAATTCTTCATTGAAAGATGAAAAAAAAGATGTGTAATTCTAAATGGGCTCCAAACTCCATTGTAAGGCTGAGGTGTTACAATATTTTGATTGGATTCTCCAAGAAAAAGGAAAGCTTCTTAGCAAGAGTCAAAGGGACATCAAATTAAAGGTCAGAATTAAAAGTAATGAGCATCCCAGTCCACAATCACCCACTAGCTACCCCTATAGAGTGCTTCTTGACATTATTGGTGTCTTTAATCAATAGAAGTTATTATGTAATATAACTCAATTTATGTTTAGCAGGGGTATAAAAGCACATTAGTATGAAAATGCCGAGAGACAACATCCCAAAGGTACTAACTCATTTCACCATTGTGCTGTGCCAAAAATCCCTTTTTGGCAACAACAGTGCTTAACTCCACTATCTACCCAAAGTAGTGTGACGAGGATCGCTTACTCAAGTAGACCAGGACACAAGTTACTACTCATCGTCAACCAAGGCATCACATGTTGAAACAAAATCAACATGGGGTTGCAATAATGCATTGGAAAGCAACAAGGGCACTGAGATAAGGGAAGCACCACCCAACAGGAGGGCACTACACTACGAGTGTACAAGACACCTATTAGGAGGTTGACATCTAATTGAAAGATCAAGATATTGGATGAATAGCTTGATTTAGAACATTATTAAATGCAACAATAATAAATTAATGTGCAAACTTAGGAAATAGAAAATAACCCAAGTAAATATTATGACGTGTATTTTCACATATTAACAGCCAACACCGATGAAGCGTCCATCTTGGAGTTGCGAGGAAGCTTGCTTCGGATTAGGGGTATCACTGACAAGAAAAAGGCAATGGGCAGTATGAAGCTCATCATTGGTTTGCTGAATTTCCAATTGGTCAAATGAAGAGATAGGAACAAGCTCATCATGATGTTGATTGCCCTATCCTATGGATATAACCACTAGAGGAGGTAGCTGGGTGGTGTTCAAAAGATTTGTTCACAATTGGAAGTCTCCAAAACATTATCTTCAGTGCCAAATACATATAAGTGTATTAAAGGCTACAAGCTGGCGTTGATACCCAGAATGAGGAAAAACAGTCAGAGCCCCAGTGTGCAGCTGCATAAGTGCTGAATTACAAATAAAAAAATCCGAAATTTCAAAAATCAGAAAGACATTTTTTTTTTCATAAAAGAAATCAGTGCAGGCATCATAAAATTGATTATCAGATTTTGACAGCAGAATTTCGAAACAAATGCTTGCTGAGCAAAAAAATTGAAATCTGGAGTGCCTCTACAAGTAATCTAAAATATGATCAATAGCCACGTTGACGTGTATCTTGGCTGTAGCTAGAGGACATAGATTGCCAGGCAGAAATCTGAAATCTGGAATTAAACAGAAATGGGGAGGGCCTGGTGGTTAGGTTAAGCATATCGAAAATTAAGTAATATGAAATTTGTTAATAAACAGTTAAAATTTCAGATATGGGAAGCCCTGATTGTTAGGTTTGATACCAATTGATATGATTCTATTTAGCTATTTTATTCAAGAGTAGATGAGAAAGTTACATTGTTAGTTTTCCAGACATACACACTGCAGACCCAATACTTAGCCTGAGAGGTGTAGTGCTGAACTTTAGTGTTCCATTTACATCTAAGCATCAAATTCATCACTATCCACATATACATATACTTCAAGATATTACAGATTCCAAACATTGACATTATCTAAAGAAAGAAGAGAGTAGAGAGCATCCCTAGTCTGTATTGACCCCCAACATGGGGGAAGACCATAACAAACTATATCTGATTTGTCCAGTGCCTAATTTGCCAAAGCATCAACCACCTTATTTTGATTCCTTGGGATATGCATGAAGTTGATTTGCTGAAAGTGTTGCTGAATATGTTTGATTTTATCCGAACTTGACCCAATCTCCAATCCGCCACTAGCATTTTGTAGATAATCGAAATTTGGGAATACTCCACTATGATATTCTGCCACCTACCTTCATAGCCTCCACGAGTCCTCTCAAAATAGCATATCCTTCCGCCATATTATTGGAGAGGATCCCTAATTTTTTCGCAAACAGGAAAGCTGGAAGCCATCATGTGACCTCCCTACTCCCATATTGACTTTTCCAGGATTGCCTCTAGAGGCCCCATTTGTGTTAGTTTTACCTACCCCAAAAGGAGGAGGAGACCATTTCCCTTTATTATCTTGTGTAGCTCTTCTTTTGCCAATAACCTACACTGACTGAATTTGAAGCTTGGAATAAAATACTAGCCCATCTCTGACTAGGTGTCTTGAGGGTGTGGTATCAAATAATGAACTGATTCTCTGATATTCACTTAAGTTCTTTCCAAATAAGTTAGTTGTCCCTGTATTCCTGGTTGAAGATTCTTTAATTTCTCTCCTTCCAAATATTCCACAGGAGAAGAGATGGGTTGATCCACATAATTTGACGGACATATTTGTCAGGTTGATCCAGTCCCTCCAAATTTGGTCCATGATTCCGACTCCCTGCCAATGAATATCCAACAAATTAGCCAAGCTATGTGCCAAAGGTTGATTGTGATTGGTCAGTCTTTAAAAAGATGATCGGAATAGATTCTTCCTTACCCCAACACATTTCACATCTAAATGGGACCACGAAATCCTCGCTTCATCAATTGCTCAAGTTTGAGGATTCTTGGATGTAGCAATAGCAAGATGAAGAAGCAGAATTGGGGCCAAAGGTTTTTGAGACCAAAGAGGTTTAAGAGATATATTTAAGGGATTAGGATTGGCAATACAAAGAGCATCATAGTCTCCAGTTATAGTGTAAAGCACCTTAATACGCCAACCAATACTATCTTCTTCTTGCGAACAAGAGAGTGACCTACTTTGGATTACATGAAAGATTTCTTGTTTTGATTGTCTGCCAACTAATGGCCCAATCATCGGGAGGAATCCAACTTCTACCTACTTCTGCCATATTATTCAAATGTCTACAATAATGTGTTACTTTAATCCAATTCTTGGAATGAAGAGACTCCATAATAGGTCTCCAAAGAGGGAACTGCACAACAAGCGGAGGATGACCATCCCAAGAATCAAAACAAAAATTAGCTCTCTGACCATTCTTAAGAATCCAATAGAGATGCTTCTTAAGCATATCTCCTCACCAACCCTTAAAGTAGAAAGGATAGGAAACCTCTATTAGGAAAATGACGACAGATGATAATCTCCTTAGGGGCCTGCCTTCCGCATATTTAGCCAAAGATTATAAGCCCATAATTCATTTAGCCGTTGATGTAGAAGCCACCAATAGAGTTTGGCCTAAATGAACCTTAGCATTCTTCATTGCAAATCTGAAACCAAGACCCCTTTTGCTTTAGAATGGCATAAAGTATCTCATTATGAAACCAAAGCCCATTTCCATTTCTATTGAGAACCATCCCATAGGAATTTATAACTAAACTAGTCAAGTACCTTCAAAACTACTTAGGAGTATGTAACACTAAAGAGACATAAATTGGGAGAGCTTGTGAGACTAATTAAACCAAAGTAATTCTACCTCCAGTAGATAGCCACCTATTAGTCCATTTGATAGTTTATCTCAAACTCACTAAATCAAGCAAGACCAATCCTTCTAACACTTATTAGTGTATAGGGGATACCAAGATAAGTAAGCAGGAGAGAAGCATAAAATGGAACTTTACCATGATTAAATTCTCTTGCTTTTGAGAGCAATCAAAGAAAATGATTATGGATTTATTTTCATTCACTAAGTTGACCTGTACTTTAGTAAAAGTGTCAAGGATCTTTTGAAATCTATTAGCCTTATAACCTTAGCTTGCCCCTTTAAAGTAGAATCATCAACAAATTGCAAATGAGTTATCGGTTTAGCTCCTCGAGAAATGGTAATACCCTCCAAAATTTATCATTTGTGTCTTCAAAACCTTATTTCTGCCCAAGACTTTCAGCAAAAATGATGAAGAGATAAGGGGAGAGGAGATTACCTTGTCTTATCCCGCAAGAGGCTTAAACCAATAAAGTGAGTTAGGGAGCCAAGCGGGATTTGATAAAAGTTGCCATCAATGTCCAATTTTTTTTTTTTGGAATTTTCATTCACTAGTTGACTGTAAGAGTTTTGAGGAAAAGGAAATCCCCTATCTTGTATGGGGATGGGGCGGGGGCGGGGGGGGGCCACTCTTGCCAATATATAGCCTGATAGACGAGCATGCTCCTTGATCCAATCCACCCAGTGAAACTATAGGGGAACTTGTCTTAAGAGGTTTAGTAACATATGAGTAGGGGACCATTGACTGAAAAGGAGGAAAATGCATTCCTTGACCCAATCCACCCAATCTATACTCAAAACTTTGAGGAGGAAATGCCAATCCATCTGTCATAGGCTTTAGATAAATCCAATTTGATAAAACATAGAGGGAATCTTTTGAGCCTGCATTGAATGAAGAGCTTCTTGAGCCAACACTATTTCATCCAGGATTTGTCTGCCTTCCACAAAACCCCCTTGTTCAGGTGAAATAATTTTATGCAACAAAGGTTTGAGCCTGTCAGCCATAAGTTTAGTAATGATTTTGTATAGAACATTGCAAAGTGCTATGGGTCGAAAGCTTGAAAATCATCAGCTTCTTGGGATTTGGGAATCAGGGCAATGAAAGTCTTGTTGATCTCTTTAAGAATGGACTTGGCTACTTGGGCCTCTTCCACCACCTCTAAAAGTTCGTCCTTAATTGTATCCCAAAATTCTTGATAGAATTCAATAGAAAAACTGTCCAGACTAGGGGCCTTTCCTTCTAGTATTTTAAAAACAATCTGCTCAAGTTTTGACAATTGGAATTTGGTATACAAATTCCTATTATCTTCCTCCGAAATGAGAGTGGGAATGTCTTATAGAATCTGATGTTGGGCTTCTAAGTTTAGGGCTTACTCTTTAAAAAGATTTTCGTAATAATCTTTTGCTATATTTTTCATTCCTGCCCAAGTGTAGTCCTGAAGACCCTCCTTATTCTTTAGAGAAGAAATATAATTATGAGATCTTCTGGCTAAGAGAGATTTATGGAAGAACTTAGTATTTTGATCCCCTTCTTGAAGCCATTGAATACGAGATTTCTGTTTGACCAGAATCTCTTCACATTTCTCCCATTGTTCTTTTTGGGTGATTAAATGAATTTCCTCCTTAATAGAGTGTTGTCCTTCTTTGGCTCCTAAAGTCCTCATTCAATTTTTCGAATCTGTTGACAAATTCCTTCTTTTTCTCATTGATGTCGCCGAACTCTTCCCAATTCCAATGTTTAGCTTGAGTTTTGATATACTGAAGCTGTTTGATGAAGCTAAACATTTTCGTACCATATCTTGGTTTTCCTTCATGCCACCATTGAATAATTTCATCTCTGAAAGTGTCATACTTGAGCGACATAAGCTGAAATCTGAAAGGAGAGCATGGGTGGGCGGGAGTTCCAAACGTCCAAGTGTAACTGGAGGCCAATGATCTGAACTTGTGGTGATTAAAATTGTAGATTTAGGAATAGAACTAGAGTTGAAGAAAGCATCTGAAACGAGGAATTTGTCTAGCCTTTCCATAATACACTCTTGGCCTTGTCGCTTATTTGACCAAGTCCACAAACCATTAGAGGGTTTCATATCAACCAGATTCAGGAACCTAATGTGTTTTGACATAAGATTCACACTTCCATCCAAACTTCTAATACCTCCCAGTTTCTCATCTAGAGATAAAATGGTATTAAAGTCTCCTTCCAAGAAGGGCCAAACATCTGGAAAGGAATTGATAATGGAATTAACATTCTTCCACATATTCCTTTTATCCTCTAAGGGATTGGGAGAGTAAACATTGAAGCATAGAAATCTTTGAGAATAGTCCTTGCTTTGAACCAAAAGTCCTAACACTCCCCAACTAGCCATTGTATCCAAGATAACCATTTCCTTCGGATTCCATAGAGAAGCGATTCCCCTTGAAGCTCCTGAAAACCCCAAAGAAATCCCTTAACTGTGCGGCCAAATCTTTTTTACTAATTGTATCCATTTCTTTCATTGAAACCTTTGTTTTTGGAAGAAAAATCACATGAGGTTAGTGCATCTAAATTAACCTTTTAATGTCATTATATTTAGAGGGGCAACCATTCATCCCTCTGATGTTCTAGGTAATGCACTTCATTAAAGACTGTCTAAAAATGTGGGCAAGATCTTGTACCTTATCCGACGCCTGCAATTTTTTGCCTTCTTTTCCTATTTGAGGTTGGTTTGATCTTCTACATGGTTTTTGATCGGTGTCTAGTCTCATTTTTTTGAGATAAGTTTGACTAATTCCAGCAGGTCCTGGAGCATCCTCTAGTTTTGGAGTTCTAGAATAAATTGTTAAGGTCTTATCTAAGGATTCACAGTCTTGTTTGTGAGCTATTGGGGGAGATTTCTCTTTAGAATCCCTTTTATTCTTCCTCTAATAACTTCTGGCCTGGATGTCCTGAGTAGAGTCCACTCGAATTATTGCTTGTTCCATGTTGCTATCCATTTTTTTGTCTTCCCTCTAGTAATGTCCCTTTTGCCCACCTAAGAGTTGGAAATTGGTCTTCTTGCCATCCCTTCTCCATGGCAAAGAAGAAGAAGTGAAGGAGAAGACCCTTGAGCACTTTATAATATATTTTATCTAATATTATAATGTTTTCTTTAGTGTTCTTTTGTTCTATACAGGGTTGGCCTTGTCTAATTAAGTCTTGGCACATTTTATTATATCCCGGCAAAGAGAGTTAGCTGCTCCTTGGTTCATCCACTTGAGGACGAAAACCCTCTTGTGAGGCCTCATTGAAGGATGAAAAACCCTTCATGTGGCTTAGGTGAAGGACGAAAACCCTTCATCATCCTTTGGCATTGAAGAGAATAGCTGATTTGAAGATCTTTACTTGATATTTCCAGTTGTTATTGTATTTATTTTGGGTGGAGCGACCTACCTTGGGTAGGGTTTGGGAGACGTTGGTGAAGAAGATACTTTGATAAATCTGATTGTATAATCTGATTTGCACTATTTTTAAAGGCTGGAATCTGAGTTTTGGCAGATTTTTGGGGCTTTTGTGCCCTATATATTCATAATTTTTATTGTGGCTGCAATTTCCAGTGATATATTTAATTTCCAGCAGTGTGTTCTTTGCTTTTCTTGGTCGATTTGGCTTCTAAAATTTCCAGTAAATTCATATATAAAATATTGGCAAATTGATTGGGTGTGTTTTAATGGTGATTTTGGTAATTTTTTGTGCAAGTATAAGTCACTGATTTTATATTTCCAGTCTGCTGCAATTTCATTTTCAGATCTGCATATTTTATTTGATAAAACTCTCAAAAGGGTTATTATAGTGGTATCAGAGCCGGATCTTCAAAAGGCCTAGGGTTTCAAGTTGAAGGATTGATGGCGCAGAAGGGTAAGATCTCTATTTTTGATGGCACTTACAAACTTTCAGTGAAATCATGGTTGTCAGAATTGGAGACATACTTGTAGTCAAACCCTATGTGTGTGGAGGATGCCCTGGAATTCATCCCTTGTCATTTGGAAGGGATAGCAAGGGATTGGTGGTACCATGTGATAGAGACCCAAGGAGAAGATGCGGTTTGCTTCTTGGATGATTTCAGTGAAAAGATCATAGGAAGGTTCGATATGCAAGCTTTCAAGGATGAGTCCCAAGGTAATAGTTCATTGGTATTTAATGATATTCCTTTGGTTTCTAATGATTGTATGGGGCAAGGTGTTGAAGAAAATTCAGATTTGCATAAGGATGAAAAGGATGAGGTTGGGTACTCAAGCACAAGCCATGAGGATGGTACATACATGTGTGTACCAAAGTGCGGATGATTGCATGGCAAAGGTAGCTCCAATTGTTGAAGATAAGTGGCTTCAAGGGGGGCATAGCATCAAAGGGGCAACACATTGGATAGTATAACATGGGAGGATAGCCCATGGATTGGTATGTACACTTCCAGATTATTGTTTCCATCTTTGCATTTATTGGGACATGTCTTGAGTAATGATAAGACGATACTAAAGGAAATGATAAGCTTGCAAGTTCCTAAGGGCATGCGCATGAAGGAATGGGATCCGGGTGATCCTAAAGGAGAATTGGTGAAGAGCTTTCCCCCTTCCAAGGACTATGGTATGTTTGAAAAGATAATCAATTCCTTCTTTCATTTGATTCATATGTCAATTGTTATACATGTGCCTAGAAAGGAATTTTCGAATCACAATGGCGAATGTATTAGAAATCACTCACCCAAATTGATATGGTCAAGGAGAGATGAAAGAATTTCTCCATGAAGATCTGAGGATCACAATAGATGGAGCTACTGGTCTGTACATAACATCAGTGAAAGGAAGGTCATTTGAAAGACATTTCAGCCTTAATGAAAGCTCAAGGACATGGGAGAATTGTCAAGCAAGCATCAGACATAGATATAGTGAAGGTAAGCATTCGGAAAGCAGGTGTTTTTGAAAGGGCATGATTTAAACATCAGAAAGTGTTATGGAACAGCCCCCAAACATGAAGGTATTTCAGTTTTTGTCCATGGATCATTTCAGATTTTCTAACATGAGTGGATGGTTAGGAATACTCATGTTTCATATATGATGTGTCATCTTTTGTCACCAATGATTGAACACCTTTGTGCACATCATACTTCATGGGGTAAGGAGGTAAGAGGTGTTATTTTTTGCAAAGGACATGTAGACTCTTGGGCTCAATTTCTATGGTGTTTTCACAATTGGTATATGGGTGTTAGGATGAAGTCTTCCAAGGGAAGAATATCTGATTTTGAGATTAGTATGCAAGAATGTTCTATTATGAAGTATGGAGGTCATAACGGTGATCCTAACTTTTCATTTCCTATGTGGCTAACCCAAGGATCCATAAAAATGGAAGAGTTGGGATGACTAGGCAGCTCATGGCTCAAGGAGATTTCAAATTCATTGCTCCCCAACTTGCCCAAACAGTTCACAATTTTAAAAGGGTATGACAATTATATTTCATTGCTCTCTTCCATGTTCTTATTGGGTATTTGTTTTAATGTTCAGCCTATACCAAGAAAAAGGAAGATAAAAAGTGAAGGGTGTAGCCAAGGAAGCAAGGTATGTGTTAATTTCTATGTGATGGCTGACTTGGGTATTGTGTTGGAATTCAGTGGTGGCATTTGTTGGGAAAGCTCACTCTCAATTATCAAAGCATGAAGATAAACCTCATCGACAAAGGTAAGAAGATCTCCTTGCAAGGTATGCTTCCGGAAGCACTTGAAATTTGTTATTTGGTGGAAGATACCATTCCATGGGAGTCACATTTCTGTTCTTTATCTAAAATTATAGCGGATTGGAAGTCACTAATTACAGCTGAGCATGTAAAGAACAAGTTTGCTAATGGTGTGCTTGATGGAGAAATAAGTAAGGGCAAATACAAGGTGATGGTTGGGCTTATCCCTTACCAAAACCGAGTCCATTTGGTACTCGAATCATGGGTGAAGCACAGGATCTTGAGGGCTGATCATCCGGCTGATCATCCACTTCATGAGACAAAACAAGGGTGAAGGTAAGAATTTCAGTTTTTCTCCTTGCTTATGGAACTTGATGAAGGAGGATGTTAGCATGATATGTTTTAAGAAGCATAAGTTTGATGGGAATTTTGTATATTCTCTCTATGGGTTGTTAGCCCATGATTCAATGAGAAAACCAAAAGAAGTATGGGCAAAGGGAAAGCACTATGGTAAACTTGTAGTTGTTCACATGGTCACCGAAGTGGAGAATGATGGTTCTATTTTTCAATTCTATGACTCCATGATGAGGTACGGTTTTTGCTTAGACTATTTTGTTTTCATTTCAGCTGAGTCATACAATGTTTGGGGGCATCTAGAGATCCAAAATTTAGAGGAACTTGCCTTCAAAGGTCATATGGAGTATGAGTTCCACTTGGAAAATAATAAAATCAGAATTCATGGGTATGTTAGGGAGGCTGATTTTCTCAAACTTAAGGCCAAGATAACTGCTGAATTTAATTGTGGGTCTGTTGCTCCTAAATTTTCAGAATATGCAAATCAAATTTCAGTCCTTACTTTATTCACGGGGTTGCTTTCCTTTGTGAGATTTCAGTTTGGTAATTGTTATATCATGATTAGAGGATTGAATGTGCAAAAATCAGAATTGGCGCTACCACTAATAACCACAAGCAGCGGTATACTTGCATTCTTTGAATGCATTCCTTCATGGAATATTGAGAGAGGAAGATTTCAGCGGAATGTAGGAATAAAATCATATTATAATGTATCATTTTCAGACTTGTACATTCTAATTTTTGGAGGAGAGATGCATAATTACAATTGTTATTGCACTATTGAAATGAAGTCGAAGAATTATGTGGTTGTGGATGCCTTGTTTAGGATGCCACCTTCACCACTAAAGGATGAAGACCTTCAAAAGGAAGAAGAAGAAGAAATTGGGGCAGCGAATGTAATGAGTTTGCAATTGCTTGGGGACAAGCAATTTTGGGGAGGGAGAATTGTAATGTCCCTTTTTTCGACCGAAGAGCTGAAAATTGGTCTTCTTGCCATCCCTTCTCCATGGCAAAGGAGAAGAAATGAAGGAGAAGACCCTTGAGCACTTTATAATATATTTCATCTAATATTATAATGTTTTCTTTAGTGTTCTTTTGTTCTATACAGGGTGGCCTTGTCTAATTAAGTCTTGACGCATTTTATTATATCCCGGCAAAGAGAGCCAGTTGCTCCTTGGTTATCCACTTGAGGACGAAAACCCTCTTGTGAGGCCTCATTGAAGGATGAAAAACCCTTCATGTGGCTTATACGTGAAGGACGAAAACCCTTCATCATCCTTTGGCATTGAAGAGAATATCTTATTGGAGAATTTTCTTGATATTTCCAACTGTTATTGTATTTATTTTGGATAGTGCGACCTACCTAGGGTAGGGTTTGAAAACATTGGTGAAGAATTTGATACTTTTGAGTTTATACTCTGATTTGCACTATTTTTAAAGGCCGTAATCTGAAGTTTTGGCGATTTTTGGGGCTTTTGTGCCCTAGATATCTAATTTTTGTTGTGGCTGCAATTTCCAGAATATATTTAATTTCGAGCAGTGTGTTCTTTGCTTTTCTTGGTCGATTTGGCTTCTAAAATTCAGTAAATTATATATAAAATATTGGCGAATTGGTTGGTGTTGTTTAATGGTGATTTTGGTAATTTTTGGTGCAAGTATAAGCCGCTGATTTTATTTTCCAGTCTGCTGCAATCTTCTGGCAACTTTTCGTCCTAAGTTGGTTCTAGAATTTTACTTTTGCAGTCGCGAATGAGGGCACGTTTGCAGTCCCGAATGAGGTGACCATATTCATGACAAAGTCTGCATCGATAAGGATTTTTTTCATAATCCACTTCTTACTCCCATTTTTCCTCCCCAAATTCTAGAATTACTTGTTTTGGAAGCGGCTGAGCAAAATCCATAAGAACACACAAACCTAGCATAGATAATATGCCTCAAAGCTGGATGTAGTATTAGCTGCCATCATATAGGTTCCTAGGGAATTCCCAATGGTCATAAAGATTACTGGGTTCCAAAACTCTGTCAGTAATCCGAATAACCTAACCCAAACCAGACCTTTAGAAGGAAGGTCTTCCTTTGCTTTGAATATTGTGTGCCAAGGTTTCATGAGTAGCCCTGCTCTGCCATTTAACCACTGTCTCCACGGGAAAGCATGTTCGTGATCTCCTTCATTACCAAAAATCACAAGAAAGTGTCCATTGGGATATATAGAAGCAGTGAACTCACCTTTCACCCTCCACTGTTTTGTCGCCCATATCTTAAATGTCATAAAAGGAGGACGGTAGTCCATAAGACGGAAAATCAATCCTCGTCTTTCCATAACATCAATGCCATCCTGAAGAACCTCCATTCTTAGCTTGATAACCGGAGACCCATCTACTGCCCTCATACATCTTGATTCAGTCTTTTTGGGATCTTCTTTAGGCATGCATAGAGGCCCTCTCTGGAACCTCCCATTAAAATGGTTGTTGGATGAAGGTTTTGCTCCTTTGACTGCGTCTCTGAAATTTAAATTGTTTTTTAATCTCAAGTTGGCCATTTCCTGTAGTATCCTGTACTTGATTGTCTTGTCCTTTTCTGTTATTATCATTTAGAGTGGAATAATCTGTGCTCCATCCATATTGAAACATTGATGGGGAGATTCTGGTTCCCCCCTGCTCCTCTTAAATCCTCGTCTTTCGAGTCTGTAAACCCTTTTTAGCTATAAAAACAAAAGCCCTGGATTCTTTACATAGTGCTGGTGGATCTGTGGGCTTAGCTTGTTGATGAGAAATAATCTCTTGAAGAGGGGTTTGGCTGGAGCCCAACCTGCACCCACGTCATGTCTAGCAAAAGCCCTAATAGATTCACAAATAGGATCCCACAATTCACAGTCACAAGTCCTCAATTCACAGCCACGAGCCCTCAATTCACAACTGTGAGTCCCCAAGTAATAGTCGCAAAACACCTATGTTGCTCAATAACAGCCGTGAGCTAGTTCTGCCCTTCCAGCCACAAGGTTTATATAGGCAACTATTTTGAAAATGAAATTGGCTTGAAAATAAAAGCACCTAACGTATTATTTACAGTCACAATCCTGTTATTTGCAGCCGCAAGGCCTCGATTTGCCAATAGGAACCCATGATTCACCGTTGTGAGACCTCGAATCACAGTCATGAGCCCTTAGATCATAGTCATGAGCCCGCAAAACACCTTGGTTATACAGATATAAAGGGGAAAAAATAATTTAATGACATTTGATATTCCTAGCTGTTTACCTAACCTTGACGCATGTTCCAGTTGTCTGCCTAATATTTCCAGCTATTCTAGCTGTTTACCTCAGTTCTCCAACAGTTCCAGCTGTCCATCTACTTTTTATTCATTTTTGTCTTTTACAGTTGTTGCAAGTGTCAAATACTTTGGAATTATTTCTATCTAGCCACTTGCATATGGATACGATAAATAACAAATTACCAACTGTAATTGATGTCCTCATCATGAATTGATCCACTAGACACTCCTTTTTTAATGTATGTATTTTGTCAGTCAGTGGGACCCAATCTTGTTGGTCCATTTGATTTTTGGTTTACTAGGTGTACATTGCATAAGAAGACTAATTATTCTTCATATGCAAAAGGAAAAAGAGCTAGAAAATAGACTATTGGAGATGGGAGTAGTATGTTTTTAGAGCAAAGCAAATCTTGTGCAGAAGCCTACAGCGCCTGTATTTTGGGCCAAAGGGCAACATCAATACTATCTTGGATATTTGAGCCTGAGTTGGCGTCATACCATCTCAGGAAATATCTTCTTAGGAAAGTCTCTCATTTCTCTTTTGTGTTGTCTCATCTATATTTAGTAAGGTTATGGTCTATGTTGCCAGGATATGGGTACAGGTTCGCATTCGGTACGTGGATACGTCAATTTTAAAAAACCCTTGGGTACAATATGTCTTGGATACGTTCATACATATATATTAAAAAATTAAAATAAAATTATATATATATACTAATTTTTTAGTCCATAAGAAATATAGTATAGTATAAATGGTCAAATTATTCAATATACTTAAGATTTTACATTTACATTGACTGACGATTTAATTAACTTTGCATACCTTTGTGTGTTGGTTTCTTTATCTCAAGGCTTGCTTGTTTGTGTGCATGTTCATGTAGGTAGAAAGAAGAGTGAACACACATGAAGCAACAAATGTCTCACTTTAAGCCATATTCTGGTTTCTACATACAATTAAAACTGGGGTTGGCTCATTAGCTCTAAGTACGGTTAGAACGGAGCCAGCCATGAGATTTAAGTACTAATGAAAACAAATAGAAGTTAATAGTTTTTCTTTTCTGCTTCTTCAATCATTGAACTTGCCAATGAAGAGGTTGAAGAAATCGATGAGCAATGTTATGCTTGCTGCTTGAAGCACTAATTTTTTTTGCAGCAAATAAATTCCAGTATCTGTATCTACCTTTTAGACTTCCCTTTTATTCTATCAGGCTTAGGGTTTCTGCCCTAGGTGTTACAAGTGTAACAAAGTTACATTTGGGCTGATTTTGGGGCTCATAACAAGAGCATTTAGAATTTCAATATCTGTTTGTACCTTCTACACTTTTATATTATTCTAGGGTTTACAACAATGTAGCAAGTTACATTTTGTGTTTAGCTTGGGAATTGTGGCTACATGGCCGAGAATCTTTTTTTCTAGATTTGCAACATTTCGATTCATTTCAAAGTTGAATGGCCTAGTCCAGAGAAGCAACTACACTTATTGGCAGAATATTGCTTGTTATGCTGATAGGCGTCCTACAGTGGCAGCTGAGGTGTGGTGGGGGGCTGTAATGCCCGTGGATAAACAATTAATTGATGACCTTAAATTTGAAGTCCATTTGACTGTATTTAGGAACCTTTTCTTTTGCGTGGAGAAGAATATCAAAAAATTACGATATCTTTTGGACATATTGTGGCGTTTGGAGCCCCTTTTGTTACCTGAAAAGTATGGGTTCAAGTGATTGCATAGAGGAATTGGTAATAGGTGTTTTGTAAGACATTGATCTTAGAGCATGTCAAGAGTTCAAATCTCACAAGTGCTAAAAAAATCCATTATTTTGAAAGAGGGTAAATTGAATTAATTGTGAAAACTAGGAAAATCAGCACCTACTATCCCAATTTTCACCATATCTTTTTTGTCTGGCTATATTTTGTTGTAAAAGCTATGTTTTTGAAAACTTGACTTAGACAGTTTTCCAACAAGTATAACTAGTAAGGGGTATATACTATTGATCTCATATATTTTAATCCCCATGTAAAAAAGATAAATTTGTTTAAGTTGCATTGAGTGAGGGATAAATCTAAGCCTAAAACTAGCATGGAACTTATTTTTGGCATAAGTATTTGCATGTACAATAGTCAAATTTGGCATATGACCACTTGTTTTTCATGGAACGAAAATTATGAGAGCATGCACATGGCTAGTTTCTGATTCTAGCACTTACAGATACATGTTTTACATATTTTTGGAGAAATAAGGGACATTAATGTATAGCGGGTGCATTTTCGGTGGAAACTGACACCCTGATTTTGCTCGAAGGTTGTTGTGCTTCAAAACCATGGATGTAGCATTGTTTCCCGCCACTTATGTTGTCGGAGACAATGCAGTTCAAGGTTTACAGGTCCCTGACAATCTAACAAGCTAACAAAGCCAACGACGCACCCATCTTGAGTGAGCTGCTAACTCAAAGATAGGGTTCTGCTATAGTGGAAATTTTGGTTTTGGCTTGTGTTGTTTTCTTGTTATCTTGATTTGTTGAGATCATTGATGCGGAGCAGATAGAGTGGTTGGAGTGGTTTTCTTGCTGCACAACTTCTCACCTCTCACCTGATAGGAGGAAGACATTGTATAGTGGCCTTCAACCAGTGATTGTACAACTGATGGTGTTGCTAGCACAGGGAGTGTTGAGCAAAGGGGAGTCAGCAGTGTTGGGCATCAGGGAGGTGCCATACAGATGTACCGCATTATCACTAGAGAGGCTTCTGTGTGAGGCCTTATGTGGGTCAATGTAGTTGAGCAGAAATGTGATCATTCTTATACTGCAATATGGTACGATGGTCAAAGGGGATGAGCTTGCTATAAAGGGTGTTCATCATTCGTGTCAAAACTTGCTTAGTTAGCAAGCTTCGTGAGGGAGCAACACTAGTTGAGCAGTATCAAGATGTACATTGCACCAGTTTGCAGGTTGCAGTGGAGATTACTTGAAGACTTCAGTTTCTTGTTCCAGATTTTCTTCATTTGCACCCCTTTGGATCAAGGAGGGGGGGGGTTTGTCGGATTTATTATCCGTAGTATGTGTTAGTGATTTAATATTTATTAGTGTGTGTGTACTTTGGTAGTAAATATGTTAATAAGTTAGTAAATTAATGCTTAGCATAAATTTACCTATGTTAGGTGTTCGTGTTGGTTGGGCCTATTGGCTAGTTGGGTCCTATAAGAAGCATTAATTTATTAATGTTAGGTGTTCAGGTTGGTTGGGCACAGTACTGGTTAGTTGGGTCACTTTATTTAAGAAAATTTTCCCCAACTTAAAAAAGCTTGGATGGGCATTGTAAAGTTTAAGCCAAAGAATTTAATATAGTGCAAGCTGGATCAATTAAATATAGTTGTATTGGTGGTCTATTTACCTTTGTGCAAAAAGGCCAAGTATTATGATCCTTATAAAAGCAGGTATGACTTGTAAGGGCTTAGCATCTCCCTTTTTGTTTAACTCGGATCCTTTTGGCATGTGATTGCTGTACGGGTCCACTAGAGCTATGCATGTTTTCCATTTACTGTTGGTCAGGGACTCCAAAGTGATGAAAACCCTTTGAAGTTGGCTTTAGCCTGATTACAAAAACCCTTTTTAAGCTTAGAAAGATTAGCTATCCCACTGCAAAAGACTTTTCTTTCTTTTGAGAGGAAAATGCTCTACTCAGATTGTTAGAGATTTTTTTTCAGTAAAGCATGTTTTAAAGAAAAATCAAACTACTATCTTTTTTTTATAAGTCTGAAGACTATGCTTAGCCAAGGCAACATCCAGATTGCCTTTATTTTATGTGGCCTTGAAGGGGGCATTGACACCTGGTATCAGGAAAGTTCTCTTTTTAGTGTAATGTCTCTCTATTTTTACCTGTGAAGGAATAAAAAAGGATCTCAAATGAATACTCAAACCTCAATTTTTAGAAACAGCTTTCAGTTGCCTTTTTCTCAAGTTGGGAGCTTCATGTGTGAACTATTTTAGTCTTTATGAATACATTTTTCATAAAGTAACTTTAACTAATAGAAAGCCCCCCTAGCTTCAAATTTACTTTCTGGCGCTATGACAGTTCCTTGTAGGGGGGGTTCATAGCAATTGAGCTGTTAAGTCCAATTTCAGCTATGTGAGTTGAGCATTGGAGGATGGAGGCAACAAAGGCTAAAGAAGGTGCAGTTGATGATTTACATTTTGCACATCTGAGAAAGAAAGCCTCAGATATAGAATAACAAGCATCATGTTTGCAGTACAGTATGTTGCACTTAGTAACCAATGTAGTTATATTGACCTTCAGAGAAAATATAAGTGAAGAAGCTAACGAGGCAATAGAGTGTATGAGCAAGCGAAAGAACATTCCAAAAGAATAAATAGAAGTGCGAGTAGAGAGCAAAGGAAGTTCAGGAAGTGAAAGCATATGCAGCTAATGATTTGCAATTGGCGCAACTGAGAAAGAATTAAACTTATATTCTGTATTGTATGTGATAAGAGAGCAGATGAAGTCGAGGAAGTGTAAACATGTGCAGTTATTGATATGGAATTGGCGCATTTGAGAAATATTAAGCCTTGGATTCTGCATTGCAGTGCCTGTAGAGAGCAGATAAATTTGAGTAAGTGAAAGCATATGTAGTTATTGATATGGACATTATAATTCAAATACCCCATAATTTCCAAATATACGATATAATTACAAAACATAGTGAAACTTGGGGCACATCAAAAAAATCCTTTTATCAAAGAACATACATATAATCATCTTCTTCTACTTCCTTTATGTCTTTCCCATTTCAAAAAGTTTAAGCAAAACCTTGCAACATGCTCTGGTTGACCACAACGATAGCATACAAAATGTGGTTTACAATCATTCTCTTTGCTTATATTAGGTTTTGATTTGTATTGTCATTTGCCCTAATGTTTTGTGACGGCTCTTTTCGTCAAACTTAGTTTCTTCCTTTGTAATGTCCCCTTTTAAGACAATTTAGAAAATGGAAAAAATCAAGCAAAGAATGGATAGACCTTTTTGCTTCAACCTAAAATATCCCAATGTCAGCTATTTTGAACCCAAATGGGGTTGGAACTAGCCAAGGTGGTGGGATAGATTGGAAGAAAACAATTGGAATTTTCAAATCAGTTTTAACAACTGAAAAATAATTAAAATCAACCCCAACTGCTGCAATCTTCCAAAATTATTTTGCTAACCATCCAAACAAAAATCAGCAAACTTTGGATTTTGGGCCACAAAAATATGAAGAATAATATTCTAAAATTAGATTTTGCACAGCCAAACACGAAACCCTAATTTTACCCTAAAAAGTAGGTCGCCCAACTCATTTAGGGCATCAAATCAACCCCAAAAATTATGAAATTACTTTCTCCTTATTCCTCCTAATTTCTACAACCACATTTAATATTAAATTGATCCCAAACTGCAGATCTGAAATTTATAACAGCAGTTAATTAATTAAAATGCACCCAGAACAGCTGAAACTTCAAAAATTAATATCTTGCTCAATACTTGGAGTTTTTGCATGAAACAAATTGCACAATAAAGTAGAAATAAAGAGCTTTCCAATGAACTATCAAACTGAATTTTCTGATCACTGAAACCCCCTCAAAACTGCCCCCGAAATCTGCCTCCAAGTTGCTAGGGTTAGAATAAATGCTATAAATTAATTCCAGCTCATACAACCCTTCCAAAACACTCAAACAATCAGCCTTGAACTGAAATAATTGATTAGACACAACAACAAATAAATCTAGCATAAACAACCTCAAAACATGATAGATCAAACCCCAAACCAAGTCGATTTGCCTCTAATAAATTGCAGCAGTGATAAAGAACACAAAGTACCACAAACCATTCACTAACATGTAGATTTACCCTTCCAATAAATGCGCCAACACCCTAGAGCAAGTCGCCAATGCTAGAATGTATAAATCATGCATTAAAACACCCAACACAAGAGATCACAATGGAGAGAACAATAGAATCTTCAATATCTTCAACAATGGATCCAAATGAAGCTTACAATGAGAGAGCACAATGCAAGAACTAGGGCATACATCCCAATACTCCAAGCATGGAGTGAAATCAAATGATCAATCAACATAACCCCCACTAGAGGAAATGCGACCTCCTTTTATAGAGTTAAGGGGTGCAATATCCAATGACCGACCTTTTCCCTTTTGGAGGGAAAACATAAACTTTCATTATAAAATAAAGTCTCTAATAAACTAAGACTATGTGCACTTTATTATTTTTAATTAAATAATAAAAACAACTAACCTATGTGCACATTAAACTAACTAAAGAGACTCCCACTTGTAGCGCTAGGCATGCCAAGGGGTTACAAAATAGACAAAAGACATCTTTGGATCATTTTCAAGCTCAATCCTCAAGCCCATGAGAAGAGAGAATGGGTTGAGGGTCTTCAAGCCTTCATTTTCAAAAATGTCGCAAGAAGGGGACCATTACATCCTTGTTCTGCATCCTTTGTTCTTACTGCAGTAACCTGAAGTCTTCCCAATATCCTAGGTCACAACAACCGACAAAGTTCCAACTGCTCCTTCATAAGCTTCAAATAAACTATTGAATGCAATAGATTTAAATTCTTTCTTATCTATGTTTTCACCTACACTTGCAAGTTGACTTTTGATGTCGAATTTTTTTAAGCGATCACCCATTGATATACCTTATTGTAATTTCAAATCTTAAAAGTTTGTTCTCAAACAAAGTATCCCAGCTTTGTTTGAGTCAACATACAAAGAAAGAAAGAAAGAAAGAAAATACATAAATGTCCTCATGTGACCAAAAGTTGGCCAATGGGACTCAAAAGTACATTCAATTACAATAGAAATCGCTATGGTAAAAGGACCCTAGGATCAACGGCTAACTAAATAAAAAGAACAAAAGTATTGAAAAGAAACAAGGTGTAGACCCAAAGCATTAAAGCCCTAACCTATGTGGTTAAGATACCAATACAAATAGCCATGTGAGGGGAAAAAGAACCCTCAAAGAGCATGAGCTAATGAAAGTCAGAAAGACTAGATGGTAGTCCCATCAAACATCTCTGACCATGCCTGGGACAGAGGAATCATTTGTGTTATTGTCTATCACTACGAAAGGGCCAACACCGGATCTGATAATGCTCATTAGGGAATGTCTAGGGTTCATGAGGCTAGGTTGAGTAACCTTGCACTCCCTTTAGAATCCCTCCTAACATCCACGGCTGAAGAAAATCTTGTGGTATCGCGGAAAATCGTAATGGGGGCTTGTTGTCGTGGCTTGGGAAGTGGTTGAGAAGGATTCGATCCACGACGCCGAGGAGTAGAACCACGACGTTGAGGAGCGAATCCTCATTGTTGAGAGATAGTGTGCTGGGAAACATTAGTAATGCTGCTGTGTAGAGATGAGCACCCCCTCATGACCTACCCTCTCAATATGTGAAACTATAGTATCCAAAGGGCGCTTAATGCTGCCAACCTTTAGAATGGGCTGAAAGAAAAAGATTATCAGCCTGTCAGCGCTAGGGACTCTCTATAAGGACCTACATCGAAGGGGGACAATCTCTTGAGTAAAAAGGGCTAGGCATCGTTGTTCAAGTAATGAAAGAAAGTGGATAGAGTCGTCTGAGTCTCTGTAAAGACAATGATATCTCCCTTGGATCTCATAATAAATGGGGCATTAGACAATGAAGTGCTTCTTAATCTCCACCCCTAGGAGGGAGCAAAGACGACAAATTCAGTCCCCATGTCGAATATAATGACCGGTATCAATTTGCAACTAGTGTGAGCACACCCTCATTTGTCTGAAAGGAAACCTCAAGCTATGAGGCCAATGACGTCGGAGATAGTTAGGACTATGAAAGACACCATCCACCACCCACAAGAAATAGTTAGCGTAAAAGGCAAGCTTAAGGATGAGCTGATGAGGAAGAGAGGTCCAAGTGATCTGGATGTACTACTTGTAGATCATTGTAATGTTGACCTCCTTTATGGGAAGAAGTTGATGAGGGGCATCCAAGGAGTACCTTAAAGGAGGTAACCTGCTAATAGAGATGCAGATAAACTAGAGGAGCAAACTAGTCTCAAAATATCAATAATGCTAGCATCTATTGGGGCACACTGATGTGATTCTCTCTGAAGAACATACGGATAAATATAGATACATCTCACGGCCTGAAGCTGAATTTCCGATGGTTCTAAGAGTGTGAATGTTGCTTGAATACAGTCTCAAGGCGCAAAAGTTGAGTGGCAAACTCAGCTTGGATGATGCATTGAGGTACATTACATTCGCAACAAATAATTGTTTTCATGCGGCATTGCCATTGTTTGCATCTGCAATAGTGCATACAATATCATCAATAACAGAGTTGGCCATGTACCAATGGTTTTCAATTTTAGACCAATGGGTAAGAAGAGATCCATGGAGGCCGAGTAGGGCTGGAGGAAGGCCTTGAGCCCTGTAGAATTGTGAAGGCCTTGAGGCCAAATAAGCGTGGAGATGCTCTTGGAGTTTTGAAGGGGGCATGAAACCTCCATATGCTTTCAAGCACACAATTATGCCTACAATTTAATAACAAAACCAACAAAACAAACAATGCATAATTAGAAAATAGATTTAAAACAAATGGAAACCTCCCACCCGTGGGGTGAATCATAAAGGGATTTTACCATTCAAATGAAACTAACTCTACACTTAAACTTTGAAGTTTGAAGCCTCCACCTTTACGGTAAAATTTAGTTTGAGGGTCCATGAAGACTTTGTTGGAGTTTGAGGGAGGAGGGACAAGGCATGGCCACACCTTCCCCCACTCCCTCTCATCTAAATTGTGTTTTCACGTCACATAAAAGATCATATAAAAAAAATACCTAAACAAAATCTCCTCAGAAAAAGAATGTCTCAGTAATCTCAATAAATCAGACCACAGTCAACTATCTATTTATCCACAAAATTTCTGTTTTGTTTGTTTTTAATCAAACGGGATAGTAAAGGTAAAATATTAATTTCACTCCTGTTATATACACCATCTAGGTTTCTCTACGATTGTTTCGTTGTCTCTTTGACCGTCTCATCCTCCTAGAACATCTCTTCAAACCATTCTAAGCCTCTTTGAACATCTCTTCAAACCATTCTTTGACGCACTGCTGTTTGAAAACTCAGCACTCACAAATCTAAATTGGGTTTTTCCCTTTGAAATTTCTTTGATGTTGTTCTAGGGTAATAACTTGGTCCCCCACCGAAATGCAACTTTTTTGCCAGTTGCTTTAATTTTATTTCTTATACGCTATCACATACAGGTTTTTTTTCTCTGAATCTGTCATTTTTTTTTCAAAAGAATGGAGTTCAATAGATATTTTTATTCTTCAACCTTTGTAACTTGTGATTGGAACTTGTTCTCTCTCATACCAAATGTCAGCTAGGGTTTTAATAAACCTTGAATCTCACCTATATGCTCCGATACCATATTGGATTTACACATATTAAAATACTAGAAAATACATTAATAAAAAAGAACCTTGTGTCAACAAATATGAGAGAGAATGAAAGAAATTGAAGGCATACGACACACGACATACTTTAATCTTGTGTGTTTCCATCATTAAAACATAAAAGAAGTTACATTAGGTGAGGTGGTTATACGTGTATAACTAATGTACATCGACAAATATTTAATTAGTTAATGTTTATGTATTAAACTTAATAACTTCAATGCTCCTAGTAATTTTTTTTTCAAATCACAATTTCCAAGTGATTTGCAGTTTGTGCTAGAGCACAGGAAATGTTATTGTAGATAAGATAGATAAGATAAATATATTAATGTCCGACAAATGACCATAAAAGTAGGTCAATGGGACTGCAGAGTACAAAGTTATCGACACAAAGCAGGAAAACCAATAGGTTTCCTATAAAAAGCAAGATGCAGAAAGAAAAGCAAAAGCAAAACGAAGTAAACATGAGAGTGAAACCTAAGTAGAGAATAAGCAATCCATCCCCAAGCATAACGGGGAGGTGGAGAAACACAAGAAGAGGAGCGAGGAGAAGCAACAATGTGGAAGGTCCATCAAGGAGTAGATCCAGCTCTCCCAACATCCGAGGCCGATTGAAAGAAGCTCTGAATAGAAGGATGACCAGAGGAGGAGGTGAGAGGCCTGGGATGCACAACTCTGCGACTATCTAGAGGAGGTAGCTCGCCGCAGAGGCTTGGTGGATCTTGTCTCTCTCCTGGTAGTGGAATTGGTATGGTCATACCGATGTGAGCTTGGGTAACTATGGATGGTTTGACGAGTCTGCATTGATCTGGAGTGTGAAGCCGTGCTGCTATCGGTCTGGTGCTTCGTGCTTCTCCCTGAGGGTAGTGCCGTAAAAAAGGAAGTGATCCGTTGAGTAGAGTCAGGTCTAGTAAGGGCCCGAATCGTCTAGTCTCGAAACCTCAGTATCTCCTGTATGTATAAGGCCAGGCAACCCTGGTGATCATATCTGAAGAAGTCTATGAGAGTCTGGTCCCCCTGAAAAGGCAATGGAGCCCCCCTCTAATCTCATAGGAAAAGGGGTAGTGGAAGATGAAGCGTTGTTTTGTATCGACTTCCCGAATGCTGCATAATTGGCAGATCCTGTTTGGCTGATCCATTTGGTGGTCTGTCTTGATCCGAAGCCTATGAGAACCCACTCTAAACTGGCCGAGGGGGATGTGAAGGGCATGCATCCAATGATGGAGTGTATATTGAGGATAGACAATGAAGTCACAATTTTCAGTCATTTCCGAATTCATGATTTTCCAGGTGTTGTTTTCACAACTTTTAGTATTTGTGGACAAAAATGTCGATTTGCAGATAGCTAAGATGGCCTTCTCCAATATTCAAACCTTGGTAAGCGCAAACATTAGTTGGCTAGAATTATAATGCGTGAAGTCATAAAATTTTGACAATCACAAAGTATTGGGACTGCAATAAAATCATTCTCGGCATTGAAGGAAGGCCTATTACAAAACTTGTGGATTATGACAAACGTCATAAGGAGGCCTCACCATTGTTGAAGCAAACTGTGTCAGATGATTTGATACCCGAGGTTTGGAATGCCACTGAGGTGAGTGTGCTTTGGACTAGTGTTTGAAACAAGTATCAAACTTCGGAGAAATGTTGGGTTTTGTACCTAAAGAATTTGTTGTTTTCAACGAAGATGCATGAGGATGGGTCCCTCTCAAATCATTTCCTACGGATGAAAGATCTTCGAGACCAACTCATTGCCATAGAGAAAAAGGTGGATGACGACGACCTGGTTGTGCTTGTTTTGAACAGTTTACCACCCTCTTATGAAACATGTGGAAGCCCCAATTTTGATGGCGAAAAGCCAGACCTTGACTTTTGATTAAGTTAGTTCCTATTTGTTGCAGAAGAAATACAACCAGACTGGGACAAGCCAGTTCACTTCTTGATAGACAAATAATGCATTTGCTGCTCAGTCAAAGGGGAAGTGGAAACAAATTCCTAGTAAATTGTCTTCCAAATACCAGGTGAAATGTCATTATTGTCATAAGGTTGAGCATGTGAAAAAGGATTGCTGGAAGCGAGAGTATGACCTTTCTTTCCACAACAAAAAGGCGAGAGGTCAGGTAAATGTGCTAGTAGTTGAAGAATGGGATTTCGAGGAAGGTATGCTCTCATGGTATCATGCTCGAATGACGGTGCTATTGGTTTTGGTTCATTGGTTCTAACGCATCCAAACATTTTTCGTGTCGAAGTGACTGGGACACAACTTTTACTGCAAATACAAAACAAAACTTTTACTTAAAATACAAAACAAAATTTTTACTGCAAATACAAAATTGTTTTGATTCAGTTGTATTAGTTGATGGGAAGTTACTTGCAGTATAGGGGATAAGAGATATTTGTATAGTCCTGAATAATGCCAAAAAAATATTAGTAAGAAAAGTTATGTATGTTCCTAGCATGCATAGAAATATCTTGTTTATTCGTCAATTAATGGAAAATCCCGTTATTGCTGTAACTTTCTATGGGTTGAAGTGTATTGTGTTTGATGTGACACAAGGCAGGGTAGCTGCCCTTGGCATCAAGCAAGGTAGTGTGTATAAGCTTGTTACCAAAATCAACTCAAAAGTAGGTGTGGAGGGAGGAGACTCCACGATATAGAATGTGTTGGAGGATGAAATTCTTAAAAGGCTTGTTGACCTTTCTCTAGTCAACTTACATTCACTACTTGTAGAGGGAATATCCACTATACAAGATGTGCGGGAGGTTGAAACGCCTTATGTGTGGCCGATGAAATGCCTTAATTACAGAATGCGCAGGAGGCACATGGCGAGATGGTTATAAAATTACTCAAATAATTGTGGAGGGTGACTCCACCATCTAGGATGCGCACGAGGTGCATAATGAGATGTCAGGAAGAGACACTCATGGTGAGATGGCAGGAAAAGCCACTTAATCAAAGATACTAGTTCAATGGACCGGAGACAAGGTTGTTGTTAATCCAACAAAGCATGTTCATGTTGCTCTCACACCTGATCTTTGTATGTCACCTATACTGTAACAATATTTTGAAGTAGAATGCATACCTAAGTGGGAGAGTGCCGTGCAAGAAGAATTTGAAGTCTTGTTGAAGAACCATACTAGGGAGTTGGTGGAATTATTGCCAAGTGAGTTGGTGGAGTTGCCCATTGGATACAAATGGGCGGACAAGGTCAAAAGCAAAGTTGATAGTACTTCGGACAAGTTCAAAGCTCATCTTGTTGTGAAAGGTTTTTCACAATACGATGGAATAGATGAGGACTTCTTTGCTCCTACTGTGAATATGTGAAGATGGTCACATTTTGGTTTACATGGTGGGGCCTGAAGGATTTTGGGTACTTGGTTATGATCATCTGGTTTGTAGAATGGTTAAGTCCTTGTACGGACTTAAGCAAGCTCTACGATCCTAGTGTTTTCACATTAATCAACATCTTCAAGATTTTGGATTCAAAACCATGGAGATTGGGCTGAAGTTATGAGCCATTGATGATTCATTACTGGTCAATGAATCGCCCTAAATACAGTTGGTGGAAAGTATTGGAATATAAGGCTTTACTTAATTAGTTATCAACTTCATGTTAACTTATAATTGGTTGTAACCATCAACCTCATTGTAACTATCTTTTGCATAATAAAATGACGGACACACAATCTCCAAAGTGTGCAATCCGCCTTCTTCTTTATTCTTCCTTATTCACGTATTCCAACATTGGTATCAGAGCAAGACTCAAGGAGGTTTTTGAGAAGAGGAAAAACGAAGACTACAAAATCGTGAGTCTCATAAAACCAGAGATTTTTGGTCATCTGAAGTATTATTAGGGCACGAAGTTTGAAGGACATCGAAGGAAATTGAAAGATTTTTGAAGCCATTGTAGTCGTAGTCGAAATCCAAAAATCAAGGGCACGTTTTCAACCTTTTCGTAGGGCACAGTTGAAGGAGGAAAACAACACAAAACCAATGTGCTCAAAGCCAAATCATAGTCACAAAGTGAAGAGAACACCATTTACAACATAAAGTCGTGAAATGCAGTGATTTACAGTCGCGATTTTCAAGAAGCAAAACAAACAATGAGTTGTACATCAAGGGCATCATCACTGTCACGAATTTAGGGCTAAATATACAGTTGCGAATTTAGTCATAAATGAGGCACAAATTTTAGCGCAGAAGAGTTTTACAATCAGATGAAATAATCATTGTTTTTTACACCACGAAAACAACCACGAAAAGTTGCGATTCCAAACGGTTTTACAGTCGCGATTTACAAATATAGGGCAATTACAGTTGCAACAAAGGGCATGAAACAAGCCACACATCTCATTTCGGTATTCAAAGCACGAATCTCAGAGAATTTAGCACCAAAAGGGCACACTTGGAACTGGTATTTTATTCTTTGTTTACTCATTTCGGTAAATCAGTCGTATTTATTTTATTTTATTAAATGGAAATTCCAGTAGAAAAATATTCTGGTCTAAATTTTCATACATGGAAAGTGAAAATACAAATGCAACTTATGAATAAAAATTTGTGGGGCATAGTAAATGGGAAAGAGAAAGCACCCATTGATCCATCTAAATTGTTAGATTGGCATAGCAAAGATGATAGAGCGAAAGCTATTATTGGCCTTGCTCTCTCTGACTTTGAGCTCCATCATGTAGACCTAGAAAAATCATCCAAGGAAATTTGGGATGCTCTAAATAAATTATTTGGAGCGAAAGCAGTTAATGCCAAATTTTCCCTAAAACTTCAGTTATATAGGTTCAAAATGGATGAAGTCTCTATGTCGAGCCACATCAACAATCTGAGGTCCTTGATTAGACAACTAGTAGAAGTCAAAGTTGCGATAGAGGATGAGGATGCCAAAGCTATCCTATTAAACAATTTGTCTTCAAAATACAACAATGTATTTTTACCCTCAGTCAAATTCAATCTCAATCTCTAGATGATATGATTGCAGCTCTTCTAGTTGAAGAAAAGCGAACAACTGCAGAAGATGCAAAAGGTGATCCTCAACAAGAAAGTGCATTTTATTCCAAGACCAGAAACTTTCGTAGAAGGTCAGATAAAGATAAATGGGAGATTGAATGTCATTATTGCAAGAAAAGAGGTCACACAACGTGGGATTGTCGTGTTCGAGCCAATGATGTGCTCAAGGGTAAAGGCATATCAAATGCAGCCAATATAGCCATGGTTGAAGACCCACCAGATGCTGAAGGTAGTGAGGACAATGACGAATATGTATTATAAAGATGCTCTAAACTTTGAAGGCAGGAAAGGATACAAGGTAGATGAAGCTCAGTATGGATGGTTGCTCAGATAGTTCGGGAGACTATGGATCTTGGGAATTATACCCTCACGAGGGTCATGAGACAACTTGATGGAGCTTGTGGATGGCTCAACATGGATGGTTGTCCAATAATTTGGGAGATTTGTGATTTGGGAGTTCGGGGAGGTGGAATCCAGGAACTTGGGAATTCAGCTTGGGAGCTACACCTTTACGAAGGTCACGAAGCAGCTTGATGGAGCCCTACCTAGTCAAAGCACTACTTTCAAAGTGAAAGTCTCTGAAGATTACGTAGTTCTGTTTGGTTCTAGTTTTGTTAGAATGTTCGTTTTTGCTTTCTGTAGGGTAAGCCTTAAGAGGGGGTATTAGAATATAAGGCTTTAGTTAATTAGTTATTAGTTACACGTTAACTAATAATCGGTTGTAACCATCAACCGCATTGTAACTATCTTTTGCATAATAAAATGATGGACACACAATCTCCAAAGTGTGCAATCCGCCTTCTTCTTTATTCTTCCTTGTTCACGTATTCCAACAGAAAGAAACATGCTATATTTTTCCATGAAATTTTCGATTTTAATGTTTGCAATTGCTAGTATGGAAATAGGTCA
Organism: Taxus chinensis; assembly: GCA_019776745.2. NCBI lineage: Eukaryota > Viridiplantae > Streptophyta > Pinopsida > Cupressales > Taxaceae > Taxus > Taxus chinensis. The sequence continues at coordinate 219,585,734 of CM034157.1, forward strand.
AATGCACTTCTCACCTTGTTCGTATCTGTTTGGCCAATTCCAGCACGTTCTTTGTTCTCGCTTGCCAATTAAAGCACTGGCTGAAAATTTAAGAGGTAACAACATTCATGTCAACGTTCCTAGGGCAAGTCAAAGTTCTACAGTTTCAACCTAAAGTAAATCGGAACATACTATGGATGCTTCTTCTATCACTAGATTTGATTCAGCCTCCTTACTTGCAATTTTAATTTGTTGAACAACTATGCCAGAATATTATTCCAAGTCATTAGTTCAACATGGATAAGAAACTCACTTTCACCTTGCTTGAACGATATGTTAGAGCCAACTAATCAATGTTTATTCTTGATCCAATAGAGGACTGAGGCCAAGAACATTGCTCTACATATGTGATATTGAGGGCTCCATTTGAGATCCTATAAACACAACCAAAATGATCTCTTGGTTGTCTGTCAATGCAACTTTTTTAATCTCAGCTATGTTTACAAGGGCTGGATACTGGCAATATCTGTTTCTGCAGATGAAAATGAAAAAAAAAAAAGTAAAATTCCGGTTTTCCAGATCAGCCCCTGTTTTAGAGAGCACTCTGTGAGCATATCTAGTTAGTGCCATGCAGGGAAAAATTTTCAATGAACATTTTTTGAATGTACTAAGGCATACGAATTCTTTGATCTATCAGTGCAGTTACAATTTATGTGGGTAATTTGTATTAAACATCAGTTCTCAGTCCATACTGGGGTATAAAAGTAGCAGTTTGCTCCTCGGGGTGCAAGATGTACAAATTTGATTTAATTCTAACAAGCATAATTGCCATAATTTGCAACGATGAATAGGTTTTCAATGTCAAATTTTCATATGGAATTTGACATCAAGCTAAACACAACAAGGAGGATGGTTCAGAATGTTGGGCGACGATACACAATGTACTACATGAGATTAGGATATAAATTGTGAGAAAAGCAAATTTAGACGCATCCATGAATTCAAGTCTTCCTTTAAACAAGATAAATTTGATGGCCATCTATGCATGACACATCTTATGCAGGTGAGGAACTGGGGGATCAATTGTCTTGAGCCTTGTGACAAAGATATTTATGCAACTCATAAAATGTATAACAGACTACTGTGGATCATCATTTAACAACTTTTAATACATCGGTTGAAGAATAGTGCGCATAAAATCATCACATATTACAAGAAGTTGAAGTCCAAAATAAAACTTAGGCAAATCCCAATCTAGACAGAAATTTCATAATATTTGCTAAGTATGATACAGTGCCTGAAAATACCTTCAAATGCATTGAAAGGTGCATGTTCCATTTAACCCTTGATTGGTATGCGGTTAATTTCTCCACAAATGTTACCCGTCAAATGCCAATGGTATCTCTGCGACTGGGTATGTCAACATTAATAACAACTGAATAGGATACATCCTCTGCCGAGGATGTATTTGAAAAGGGAAATGGCTATAATTACTTTTCCAATGCATCAATCCTGCACAATTAACCACTCAAAACATTGAACCTTTTAATGTCTTCACGTTCCTAAACTTGCCTTATAAGATTTACCAGTTGATTCAAGGCTTATTATTGTTTGGATGCTTAAAATAATCATGAAATCATCATCAATTGGGACCAACATAAATGACCCTATATACGCCGTATATATATATATCCACAGCCAAAATTCTGCGGTAGCCCAATATTTCCTTGTCACACTTTATAGATATGGGGAAAGGCAGCTGATAAAATGGGCAGATAGAAACTATAAACCATATAGGCCCCCCAGCCCCCATTTATAGAACGGACTAGATGCCTTCTATCATAGTTATGATTGCGACCGATAGAGTGCAAAAATGCATGGTTCAACTCAAATAATATTCATGGTTATCAATGCTGAATGAATACCTAGCATCCAAATTACAACAATGACGCATGATATCAATTGATTCGATGTAAGTGGCATCTTAAGTTGTTTTGACAGTCAATGGTCATATGTTCTGGTAGGACACTTATAAGGATGAATTAATACCTGACAGGCTCATCGACATTCAACCACTTTGTTTCAGAAGGATCGGAAACAAGAATAGCCATCATAAACTTGGCAAAGGAACGTAAAAAAGATGCAAAATTGCACATATGTAGCTAACAAAATATTCATGAAAACGTCTGGGGCTATAGAATGCCTAAGAAGGTTAATAAGCATGTAAGTAGAACGAGAAGATCAGAACGTTGTAGAATAGCCCCTTTTCCTCCATTAGCCCATTATAGCATGGAACCTGCATTTTTCTGGTCATTTATTAGCATTCAGTGGCCATCGCAAATATTGTGTATCTAATAACAAGCAGTCTTGCAGTAAATCTGCAAACATTACACTGGTTAAATACAAGAAATGATGGAAGTGGTGATCATGCCTTCAAGAATAATAAGTTGAAATTCGGACCATTTTAAGAGATAATGGCATTTCCAATGACACTACAACAAGGTGGCCAGTACAATTTAACCTGGGACTAAATTTAGCATGTATACAAAGGAACTGAATTGTTCCAGCACGAAGGCATGGTCAGATTGACCAAGAGGATATCTATTTCAAATTTGCTCTCTCATCATCAAATTACGTTAGCCAATATGCTTCCTGATCTTCTTAATCTAATGGAGTACAGTTTTAGCATTCCTGGAATTATGAGAGGCCTACCACTGCATTGCCAGTTAAACAAAGCAACTTTAAAATAAAAGAATCAGCTCCAGTGAGAATGCAGTTTTAAATTGGTTGAGAGAAGATTTAGAACAAATGTCAAGAACATTGACATTGTTGCAATAACGACATTACTCATGAGAATGGAAGCTAGTCTTGAGATTGTTTGCAAAGTGATATGTGATAAGATTCGAACAATCAAATCAAGGAGCCCAATTTGGGATGGTAAACTCTATGGAAACATTAATTAGTAGCCTGTGACGGATAACCAACATGCTAAACTCTTGTTTTGCCAAGGGTCTCCACTTGAAGGATGTTGGAAATTGAACATTTCATAGGGCCTTTCAACAACCCCATTTTGTAGAAGAGCATTGTAAAATCAAATCATTCCATGCCTCATCATTAATCGTTGCATAAAGCATCTATCCTAGTTGAACAGATTCAACATGCCCTGTGCATGTTTCTAACAAGTTGACATCACCTATTACAAACTTTAGATGTTTGATAATTTGCAAATGATGCAAACATTTAAAAGCAGGATCCTACAAGAAATTGTGGCCCAAACAAATTTGCATCTGAGATGTACGAAAGTCTAATTGTCTTCCAATTATAGTGGTCAAGAAATCATACCATTTAGGAGCTATAGATACTGACACAGGTAAGATCAAATCGCTATGCAAGAATACACTGGTTTTAAAATTCCATAATATTACATAAGCAAGTAACTGGGCATGTAAAATGCCAGCAGAGCTAAATCCAGAAACTTGGAAAATTGGTATACTGAAAACTACACTTCCAAGAGTAATTGACATACATTCAAATTAATATTATATGGCATACTAAAGCCTTTCTGCTTCAAAGGCTGAAGACAGTGCAAACAGGATAAGATTCCATCGTAATACTGGCAGCAAGACAACATAGGAAGTTCGGCAATGAACATGGAAATGGATGTCCCATCCACTGGTTATCACATGTGAGTCTGAGCAACCCCCGCTACGATTCCGATTTTGTATAATTGATTACCAATAGATGAAAATGAGCCACAAAACTAGTCTCTGACAATATGCCCCTTTGAATTGCATAGTTGCAATCATCAAAAGTGTGTAGCAATCCTACCGGATATTATAGACTCATCCTTAAACAACTGTCAAGCATATAATGTACAAAGAACCACAAATACAATATCACATGAATGCAAGTAGGCATATATATGTGAAAAATATATGATAATATGTGCATGCATGGGGGTTGTGACGTTCTATGTGTGTGGCCAGGATGTGTCAAACTCAACAAGGCTATGAAGTCGAGTTGACTCCAGCTATTGGCAAAATTCTATGCACCAATATCCTGAGTAGGCTCAACAGAATTGCCCAGTTGTAAATCACCGTAGATTAAAGGTAGGTTTTCACAGGAAGATCAAAACATTAGCCAACATAACTTGTCCTGACTCCTTCCAATGCTTTTACTGTGCATCTTGAAATTCTCAAACCAGACCTTATTCATTGTGTCTCAAACTGAAAAATACTCATAGGAAGTGACACTTTGGAATTCCAAGGTGAGGTATCACCCCCAAAAGGAACAACCACAAATCTGATCTCTAAAAACAAATTATAGAATAAATACTTAACAAAATTACTGCAGATCTGAATTTATTATGAAAATGTGACTTGCTCTAGGAGTTGTTATTCCATAAATTTGACATAAACTAGCTCAACTACTTGTCCAAATCAATCATAAATTTTTATATATGCAAGAACATCAAGAAAATACCACTTTTCTGATCAATAAGAGGGCTGGAATTTTATTATAAATCTGCAGATGAACAACTTACAGACTGGACCAAAAATAGAGTTTCCCAAGCCCAAAAACATATACAAATCAGTTGATCTTGGCCTCTAAAAATCTGATTATGGAACAGATGTTGGTGATGAGATATGGTCCAAACGTGCCCTAGAATGTATCAAACTCCACCCACAAGGGTGTAGATCGTTCCACTAGGAAAGCTGAATCTGAAGGTAGAAATTAGCAACAACTTGTGTCTTCAAACCCTAGCTGGGAATCAACACAAATCTGCAACTTTGACCTTCAACACTGCTGGAATTCAATGGAAATACAACTTGAAAATCAATGGAAACCCCTAATAGAACTTCCTCTCAAAAAGGGAGAAGAGTTTTCGTTCTTCAATCCTAAGCTTAAAGAGGGATTTCGTCCTCTAAAGCAAAACTACAAAGGGTTTTATCCTTTGGAGTAAAAATGGAAAGCATGCAAGCTTATACCAAAATTCATAAATTATCATATGTAAAAAGATGATCTCCTCCATGCATGTTGACTTGCTTTTATAATTTTCTTGGCCTCTTTGCCACACAAAACAACCAATCAGCTCCTTTGCCTCATTTAATATTTTCCTTGCTTACTTTAATATTTCTTTTCATCCCCATATAGGTCGCATGTTTCCTTTAAGGGGAAATAACAATAAAGTGACTCTTTCTTTTCTTTTTTATTTTGTCACTAATAAATTAATTTAAGTGCTTATAATAAAATGCACTTTAAAATTAATTAATTAGGACTTAGTTTCCCTTTTTTTCATCCCTTAGCCGTCAGGAAACAATGAATGGGCTAAGGGTCTTCGACCTGTTAATTTTGAGAAAGGGATATTTCAATCCTCCCTTCCCCAAATTGCTTGCCCTCAAGCAATTGCAAGCTCATATGCCCAAGTGCCATGTCCAAGATGTAAAACATGTTGTAGTGCTCCAAGAGTCTAGATTTTGTGCCTATCAAATGAGAGAGCTCTTGCCAAAATATGTAGCTCTCATGATGCTCATAAACATGAATTTGGATCAGGGGTTCAACATACTCCATATTGCAAACTTGATCCTCTAACTTATCATGCTTCTCATGAGGAAAATAAATCTGAATATGCAGCAATAAAATTGACACATTACCATTCCTTTCATACATTGGAGTGTCATCCAGATCTTCATTCCCTTTTTCCTTCATGACATCTTGGCTTTGTTGTACCAAATCCTTAACATTCTTGTCAAAAATAGGCTGAATATCATCATGATAGGACTACTGAAATAAAAACGAAGATGTACCCTTTACCACATAATCTGCATCCTGTGCAATCTTATTTCTTTTGCAAGAACTCTCCATACTCTTGGCTGCCACAATTTGAGGAGTACCATTCCTCATACCTTGCAAAACAACTTCTTTGTCTTGCACCTTGAATTTCAATTCCATAGTTTGATAATTTTGGATGAATTCACCCAAAGATTGCAGCCATTGTACACCAAGTACTATATCCATCTCACCAATGCCAATAACATAAAAATGATCTCTTACCTCATGACTTCCTTCTTAAGTTGTGGAATCTTCTTTGTACAAGAGAGTGAATGTCCATCCGCTACTATCACATTGAAGTCGCGGAAATCATCCGTCTTCAATCCCATCTTTGTAACCAAGCCTTCATCAATGAAGTTATGTGTAGCTCCACTATCTATCAACACGGTGATCTTTTTCCCATGAAGGTCTCCTCTAACTCGGAATGCATAGAAACTAGGTGGTACAAATAATGTAGCAAGTGTGGCACCTGTGAGAACCACTTCCTCTTCCTTTGCTTGTTCTTCAATTTCTTTCAGATCAACATTCTCATCATCATCTTGCTCATCTGAAACTACTTCAATGTAGTGGATTGACCCTTTACCATGGCAACGATGGTTGGGTGTCCATGGGTCCCTACAATTGAAGCATAAATTTTTCCTTCTCAACTCATTTCTTGCCTCTATTTCTTGTTGTTTTTTATCCATTCTTTTGCTTCATATTTTCCTTGAAAAGCCTTACCTTGTTGCCCACTAGTTGTTGTCCCTTGCTCACCATTTGAGTTTTCATTGGCTGTCCAAATGAGTCCTTTTGCTGCCCCAAAGGTGTTGTTCGCTGCTGTCCAAACTGCAGATTTTTGCCTTTAGGGACTGAACTTTCCAAGTCCAATGACTTCTTAACAACTCCTTGTAGAGATGGAGGACTGAAGGCTTTGACTAGTCCTCTAAGTGGCTCTCCTAGACCTTCAATAAACAACAACACAAGTCTTCTTTCACTGATATCTGGTACCATCACTGCAAGTCTCTGAAAATCTGAAATATACTTATCCAAAGATCCCTCTTGCTTGAGTTGAGCTAACTCTCTGAAATGAATCTCCGGATCTATTCTATCAAACCTTTCAGTCAAACATTGACTGAATTCTTCAATGGTGGTGATGGAACCATGCCCTTGTGTGATCAATCCATGGTACCACCATTCATGTGCAACTCCCTCCAAATGCAAAGTTGCAAATTTGAGGGCTTCTTCCTCATACATTGGATTCAATGAAAGATATGTATCTAATTTTTGTAACCAAGCTCTAGCAGAACATTTATCTGAACCATCATAAGAAGGAAGAGTTACCTTACCCAATCTTTGTTGTATATCTCTTCTTGGTTGCTCCTGTTGAACTCTTCTATTCCTTCACGTGCCCTTGCTATTCTTCACTTGACAATAATCCTTGAAGGATAACATCTCTCTCACCCTGAAACTGAGGGCTGCATATTCTTCACCCCATGCCTCTATGTCATCAACATCACTTGGAGGATCTAGCTCAATTGGTTGTTCCTCTTTTTAAAGAAACTTGGCTCTGAATATTTTAGAGGCTTGATGGATGTCTTTGTTGGTCCTGATGAGCTTCCTTCACCATTGTTGGTTGCACCATGGTTGCCAGATATATTATGTCCTTGTAGAACTTTAGCCAAGTCCATGATTGACCCTGTCAATGCATCACGCATTTCCCTCTGAGATTCCCTTATAGTCTGTTGCAATTCTCTTTGACTCCTTAGCCTGATTACCTCATGCATATAGCATTAGTTCATATGTAGGAGGAGGTCACTGATCACTCTCATCCATTGTTCCTTTCTTTGGAGTTGGATTCCTTCTTTGATAAACTATAGGTGATTTTCCTATTTGCATTCAGATCTGATTTTCTCCTTCACAGGCTGGGAGAATCACCGCTCTGATACCACTGTAATGTCCCCAAATGGACAATTTATGCCCCCAAACGGAACAACCACAATTCTGATCTAAAACAACAATTTATAGAATATATACTTGAAAAAATAATGCAGATCTGAATTTATTAAGAAAAATGCGACTTGCTCTAGGAGTTGATAACTCCACAAAACTGAATAAACCAAAACTTTATCACCAAAACAGATCAGAATTTTTATTATATGCAAGAACATAGAAAAATACCATTTTTGGATCAAATAAGAGGGCTGGAATTTTATTTATAAATCTGCAGAATGAACATAGCTCACAACATGACTGAAAATAAGTTTCCTCAGCCCAAAAAATATGCAAATCAGCTGATCTTGGCTTCTAAAAATCTGACAATGAACATAGCAAATCAGATCTGATCCAAACGTGCCCTAGATCACTCAGAAATGTCACCCAAGGGGTCGCTCCACTATGGAAAGCTAGAAATCAAAGGTAGAAATCAGCAACAAGCTTCCACCTTCAAACCCTAGCTGGAATCAACACAAATCTGCAAAACTTTGACCTTCAACACTGCTGGAAAACAATAGAAAACTTGAAAATCAATGGAAACCCCTGAGTAGAGCTTCCTCTCCAAAGGCTGAAGAGGGTTCTTTCGTCCTCTAAAGCAAACTACAAAGGGTTTTTGTCCTTTGGAGTAAAAATGGAAAGCATGCAAGCTTATACCAAATTTCAGAAATTATAATATGTCAAAAAGATGCCTTCCTTGCATGGCGACTTGCTTTTATAACTTGCCTTGGCTATTAGCCACCCAAAACAACCAATCAGCTCACTTTACCTCATTTAATATTTTCCCCTTGCTTTATTTCATCTCCACATGGGTCGCATTTTTCCTCTAGGGGAAAATAAAAACATAAAGTAACTTTTTCTTTTCTTTTTTTATTTTTTCACTAATAAATTAATTTAAGTGCTTATAATAAAATTTTATTATGCACTTTAAAATTAATTAATTAGGACTTAGTTTCCCTTTTTCTCATCCCTTAGCCGTCAAGAAACAATGAATGGGCTACAACAAGAAATGTAGTGAACAAGGGAAATCACTCTAATCAACTTGAAGTGTGCATACCCAATACTATGTTTGCTATGACATTTATGTTCAGGATCAGTTCCAAGCTATCAACTATTTGCAATCACAACAACAGTTAGGGCAATCTAGGGATATAATAGACTTGGATTTTGTCAATAAAAACATTAATAATTTCATATTTTTGTCTAACTATATTTGTGGTCCATTAATAACAAATCCTTCTAATCATCTTGCAAATCTGGTTGCCCTACTAGGGCTTTTGAGGAATAAGATCAATTTATTTGAGATTAGACCAAAGAACTAAAGTTCACATCCTCAAGGCTTGGTACACCAAAAGATTTCCTAACTTGAACTAACTTAGAAAAATACATCAATTTTCCTATATGATAGTTTGTAGAAACTTAATTTGTGATGAATCTCATGAGTGTAAAACTATGTTTTGAACATACTGCAACGACAAACTCTAGCAGAGTTTTCACTGAGTATAGAAAACTTGTTCAAAGACTTATCTAGGCAAGTTGTTTAGGTTCTCATTATATATACTAATAAAAAAATATCAATTATAATGTACATTCACGAGGATTAACTACAAATTCTCCTATCATTTGCTAGCCTATAAATAAATAAGTAATTATTTCTGTTTTTTCCGGCAAAGATGAGCCTCCCTTTAATGTTGGATTATCACAACTTAACATCTTTGTTGATAATAAGTGATGGGGACTTTCCAAATGTAATAGTGTAATAATAATTTATTTGTTGCGCTGAAATGCGTATTCGAAATGGGAGCGAGAGCACTTGATTCTGACATGCACAAGAGCGATCAAATGCTCTTGCAGCTGCGTACTTCAACGTTCTCTGAAGAAGATTATCCACCATCAATATATTTGAGAAGGACATCCATATTATCCGCGGTAATTAATGTAGGTATGTGATATGTCAATCTTGCACGACGACATTGCCAACATTGTGAGCGAAAAAGCTGCTTGATCGTTGCTTCTTCATAACGTGAATGACATGATAGGATATTAACTCGAGTCTACTAGTAGGGTAAATAGAGTTGCAGTCCACTATGAAAATTCTTACATACTTCATTGTGGACATTTATTTTTGTTTCATATTTGATTTTCATCATTATATTTGGAAAGTATGCTCCGAGCTTTTAGAAATAATTTTACAATGTTGTGGTTGATCATAATGTTAAAAAAAAAATACTTTATGCATAGGCAAAGTTCACCTACAATTAGAAAAGAAGAAATAATACAATGGGTAAGGGGGATATTTAGATATTTTGAACATTAATTATTTCCGTCATTAAGTATGAATTGATTTTATAATATTCGAGTGAAAAAGAATAAAAGAGTTTGGGGAATTTTTAACTTAAATTATTAGAAGAAGAAACAACGTTGTTAAGGATTCGATGAATCCTAATTAATCAATTGTTGGAAATTTATAGATAAATTCACTATGAAATTACCATGATCAACCGTCTCTGCCCTTGTTTTGAGTGTATATTTAAATCAATGATCATCTTTAGTTAAGCACCTACAGGTAAGGGGTATCCCAACTGTCAAAATCACCCAAGGCACGATCCTAGCCTTAACTGCTTGACTCTCTGTATCTGGCAGTTGGAAACCTTTGTGCCGAACAAAGTTTGATCCTTAATGGACTCTATGTGAATTAATGTAGGGATGTGATGCGTCAATCCCACACGACGACAATGCCAACATTGTGAGCGAAAAACAATCATACCCAAACAAAAACTTGGCGAGAGGATTTGAAGCGGTTGACCAAATAAGGAGTAAATTGGAGAAGGCGTTATGATATCCTCACATTGCCACTCGTGATTTTGTGGCACTGGTAATATCATTCTGATTATCATTCTCACTATTACCATGTTATATGGGTATTTATGTTAATGCAATGCATGTACTATATTCTAACACTGTTTGTCAAAACCGTTGCAGATTGGAGGCCCAAATTGGAAAGTTGTATTGGGAAGGAGGGATTCCACCAGTGCGAGTTTGAAAGGGTCGAACAATAATGTCCCCATGCCAAACTCAACCCTTAAAACTATTATTGCCAGGTTTAAACACCAAAGCCTTGTTGAAGTCGAATTGGTCACACTTTCGGGTACATTTTTGTACCAACTATAACTTGTATTATAATTGATTTCATCGATTCATTATTAATAATGTCGTTTCTGTATGTATATTATTATGCAAGCGGTCACACCATCTATCAATTGCATTGTACAAGCTTCTGACAAAGGCTGTACAACTAGAGCGGAAATGAGCAGCCCGACTCCACCCTTGACAAGAGTTGTTAAGGTCAGCTGAAATCTGTGTGTCCCAGATCGGGAGGAGATAATAATCTGTTACCACTGGATACCGTCACTCCTACCATATTTGACAACTACTATTTCAAGCATTTGTAGCGGGAGAGGACTGCTAAATTCATACGAGGACTTGTTTTCCAGAGGGAAAGGAAAAACAAAGGAGATGGTGAAATTATATGCAGCAGACAAGGCGGCTTTTTTGCAACAATTTTTGAAATCAATGATTAAGATGGCCAACATAAGACCACTCATGGGCACCCAAGGGTAGATCATGACCACTTGTCACTTTGTAGTTGTCAATTAATTGCAGTTTCGTATCGTCGTGCAACTATAGGTCTTTTTATGTAATTCAGTTTTTTTTACAAGTTCAAATAATTGCAAACAATAGTACCGTCCAATGTCCCAATAATTTCAATTATTAATAATGTCCATGTTCTGGACTAAACTAACAGACAATGATCATATGTGAGGATTTTCGTGTCTTTTTCTAATTGCTTCAGATCATCTTCGACTTTCTTACAATTAAGAGAAACTACATTTTATATTTTGTGCTTCCATTTTATTTTTAGGCTTAAATTTACATATAATCCATACTTTAAATCTTTATGGTATTAAATTGGTGATTCAAAAGGAAGTTCAATGTTATAAAGCATATGTTATTTCGATATATACTTAAAAAAATATAATTTCATTATAATTTAAATTTGAGTATAAACCTTTTAATTTATAAACATGTAGTTATAATAAATTATTATATAAAATAAAATTTGAAAATATCACATACTTTTGCAATAAGAAAAATCTATAAATTTAATTATAAATTGTAATGTGAAACAATATTACAAAATTATATGATATTCTCAAACATGATGAACAAATTTTTATTGGTTTTTAGTACACTCAATTTATTCATTGATATAAAAAAGGTTGTAGTTCAATGGTGATGATGATGCCTTGTTAAACCATCCACCAGGGTTCAAGTCTCTTTGGATATTTGACATAGAGGGTCAAACAAATAATGTTAGGATCATTCCCTGGATGAATTTGACAGATTGGGTGCCCCTAATCATGGTTTCTTAGTCAAAAAAGGCTTTAATTTAGATGCACACTTACATGGTAAATACATTCAGTTCTCATTAACAAAACTTCATTGACATTTTGAACTATTACAATTTTATTTATGCCCACTATTACTTGTAAAGAGAGTTGATTTAATATATGTAAGACGTTTCCCAAATCATAGTTGAAACTAAACGTTATTATCATTCTTATTATTTGTCCACTATTCTTCTCAAATGTAGTTTATTGTAAATATACCGACAATTATATAGAGAATACGTCTAATATACATATGGAAAGTAATTTTACACTAATAATGCCCTACAACTAACCCACAACTAACCAAAACACAAATTGATCATATCTAAAAGCTATATATAAGATATTGAACTTGATCCATAATAATACTCTTAGAATTGAAGTTATTGATAAAAGAGTTGATTAGAAGAATATATGGTTTTTTGTGATTCTATACACAACAATAAGAAATAATTAGTGTAACAAATGTCCAGACAATAAGGAAAAACAAACCTAAAAAATGTATCCTTTTGCTAATACCATAACATGTTTCTCAAAAATATTAGTGGATGGATGATTTAATTCTACAACCCTATTTCCCTAGTCTTGATCTCAGAAAACCTTGCCCTCTTTCCCAAAATTTACTACATATATCTCACAAAGTACTCTAATTCCTTGGAACCCTAATGTCATGCAATACCTTGTGAAACTATAATAAATTAAGGGACTCTTATTTGGGGGCTATGCTATCCCTCCATTATTAGCAAGCCCCTAATATTTTGTATGGTATTGAAAACAACAAACATATTGTACTACAATTTAACAAGCTTTCTAGTGTAATGAAAGTACCTAACCTTATCAATTTCTATGACCTAATCAATACAACAATAAAATGATAGATAGTCTTCGCCAAATTATTGAAATTAAATTTTAACATAAGGATGATCTTGAGATACAGAATTCCTTTCCTATTTTACAAATTCAATAGATTATTTCATTTTTTATCTCTTATTTGCTGTCCTAAATTATACACTTATAAACTTGCAATTTTATATACTTCTTCAATTTAAATTAGGACTCTATTCATGCACATGTCAACACACAATGGGTGGTAAAAGTAAAAAATAAGGGCGAAAACCCACAGGGGACCAAAAAAGATTCAAAGTTCTCATAAAAAAAAAGAAAAATATAATTGTAGTATGTTTCTACATAAGTAATCATTCCATTACTTACTGAGGGGTAGGTAATGATGAAGCTTTACACCTTTATGCAAGGAAGCTTCCTAATTTTCATTCGTCGCTTTGTTTGGTTGATTTGGAAAAATACGTCCTTGTAAATCAGAGAGAAATTTGTAGTCAACAATCTACAAAATCGTATGGCGTCCATGCCAAAAAATCAGTAGATAAAATCTACCTTCCATTCATATGACCAACAACTAGAGGGGCTCGATTATCAATGTTTGTTTGCGCGTCACCTATTTTTTTGTAATTAAATGAGCTTAAAACTGAAATGTTGGGCTCAATGTGCTATAATAAGCATGAATTGTGGTTTGGTTTCGAACTTGGAGCCTATAGGATTTTCTCACTTTTTTATTTTTGCCACTTCAACCGCAAAGGGAACCCACATGAATAAGGTGGGCAAAATATAACACTTTATATAGCATGTAAAAACAGTTATGTAGTTGTTCGGTTGTAACTGTTCAACCACCTCTTCCTACAATAAATAAACCTCTGCCTGTGTCATTTGAGCAGTGCAGTTTGCTCTCTCTCCTTCTCTGAGTTCTTTCTTCTCTTTGCATCTGCTAACATTGGTATCAGAGCAGTCGGTTCGCAATTCGAGGAAGCCTTGTCAACAGGCATGAACTGGAAGTTTGGGGAAGCCCTGGTAGGGCACAAACTGAAGTTATTCCATCTTAGTGCAAAGAACGACTGGTGCAGTCGCGAATCAAGGGTGTGAAGGTGTTCGTTTCAAGAATGCAGGAACAATACGAGGGAGAAGGAAATTCGACAATTAGAGTCGTGGAGCAGCAAAAACGACGTGGCATACCAGTCGTGAGGGCAAATACGTGGTTTCCTTATCACAACAACAGAGATAACAGTTGTTTTGAGCAGCGAATAACCAATGAAAACCGAGGGCGAAAACCTGAAATAAAATGTTACGATTTCTCAGTGAGGGCACGAATACAGTTTTGAAAGGAAATCGTGGTACTGCAAAAACGTGGGCCAAGACAAATTCAATGGAGGCAAAGCCGTCACGAGGGTAAAAGGAAAAACGTGAACAGTCGAAGAAAATCGTGGCGTCAACAACTACGTGATTCCAAAGTATCATTTTTATTCTTCCTTCTGAAAAGTCGATGAATTAATTTCAACAAAGGTATTCACCTTTGCATAATTTATTTCAGATTTGGTGGAGCAATTAATTTTAATATTACTTGGTGGAATAAGTAATAATATTTTTTTAATATATGCAAATATAGTTCGAAGGCAGTTGGAGGGGTAATTTGCATGTGAGAAATTAATCTCATACTATATGCTGGAGAAATTAAATTAATTAAATATATTTGCTGGAAAAAGGATATTTTATTAAGTGTGGGGCAAAATTATTATTTTATTATTTTCCGTTACTTTGGAATAATAAAATGGCAAATATATCACACTTGACTTTGTCAGAGACACAAAAATTAACGGGCACTAATTTCAATGTATGGAGTCATAAGATTTTAACGGTCGCGGAGTTTCGTGATTGTGATAAAATAATCAAGGGTGATGAAAGTCGACCAACGACGAACTTCGAGGATTATGACAAACGTCATAAGGAAGCGTTATTGCTTCTCAAGTTGTCGGTGTCGGATGATATGATACCGGAAGTGCGGAATGCCACTGTGGCAAGCACGTTGTGGGCCAGTCTGAGGGATAAATATCAGACGTCAGAAAAGAGTCGGGTTTTATACCTGAAAAATATGCTCTTTTCCGTAAAGTTACAAGAAGGTGGATCGCTGTCTGAGCACCTACTTCGGATGAAAGATCTCCGAGACCAGTTATCTTCCATCAACAAAAAGGTGGACGACGATGATATGGTGGCTCTGGTTTTGAACAACTTACCTTCTTCGTATGAGTCATTTGTGGAGGCACTCCATTTAATGGTTGAAAGTCAAACACTCACGTTTGACAAGG